>CAMRHE010000162.1:2947500-4147500 GCA_947044405.1 Leptodactylus fallax | reverse complement strand
GACCATACTGGACTGTTTGGTTGCTTGACCCACCATAAAAATATCAGAGGTGATGATAATAGGGTTGTCTATTTGTAGAGAAGACAAATCTAATATATACAGGTGCATCTCAATAAATCAGAATATCTTTGAAACGTTATTTCTTTATTTCAGTAATTAAATTAAAAAAGTGACCTCCTATATTTTCTAGATTCTTTACACACAGAGTGTTCTATTTCAAGTGTTTTATTTCTGTAAATGTTGATTATGGATTACAGGTAATGAAAACCCAAATTTAAGAAAATTAGAATATTGTAAAAAAGTTCAGTATTGTAAATTCAGTGTCACCTGCCAAGGTTTCCTAAGCCTTTAAATGGTCCCTCAGTCTGGTTCAGTAGGACACACAATCATGGAAGACGCTGATTATGGATTGTATTACTGAATTACTGAAATGAATGAACGTTTCAAAAACATTCTAATTTATTGAGATGCACCTGTATTAATTTTTAGGAATAGGATGTGACACCACTAGATTAACTGTTGGTGGATATTTGTAAGTAAGGGATGCCCAAACTTCTTATAAAATAATAGTCCTGTAGAAGACATCCAAACTTAAAGGATAATATGGTCTATATTCTAGGGGCTGTTGGAGGGTGGGCCCCTAAAATCATTTTATTTGCTGAACCCAAGGAAACTCAGTTTGACAATGTGTGGAGGAGTCTGGAGTAATAGCTGTCAGCAGAGTGAGCACTCGGGCTATGGTCACACTAGCATTGTGTGACCGTTCGGGGATTCTGTCCCCCATTCACCTGAAAAATGCGGAGAGAAACAGGGGCGGAAATCCAGCAGACCCTATTTTAGTCTATTGGGTCCGCAGGTAACCACTTTTTAAGCAGATAGGGTTTCTGTTTTTCGGGTCCCCAAGTGGACCTGAAGAATAGAAACCCCAAAGCTAGTGTGAACCTAGCGTCAAATGACATGCCTGATATGCCAAAGACATTTGTGGTTGGCTGCAAGCTAATTTATCCTGCAAGCTTTGCACTGCACCAACTGATCGACTTTCAATAGTAACTCCTAATAAAGGTTAAGTATTAACCACACTGCCACCAATCTCTGGGAGGAGTTTGTATGTTCTGATACTGATAGGGAATTTAGATTGTGAGTCCTATTTGGGACAGTGTTGGCTTTGTCTGTGAACTACCGCGGAGTATGTTGGTAGTATTTAAAAGTAATAACAAAAAAGTTACATGTCTTATGGGGTTTGACACAGTTTGCCTCCAGCAGTGCTCTCCTTCCTCTTCCTTTTTCACTCCTACTGAATTTGGTTCTTAATTTCAGAAATGTAGAGGGAGACGGAGAACATAGGATTCTGGAAAGAATTCTATTTTGATATAAATCTATAAATACACAATTTAGTAATGATCTGTAAGTATTTGATAAACTTAATTTTATTTTTAACAACATATTCAATATTCTAACTAAAACATTTACTACAACATAATATAATACAATATACGTCACCAATATAAAAAACAACAACAAAACAATTCGGTTTAAGAAGGAATAGCCAACTCTAACTGGGGGGTATTCTATGAAATCCTGCAGAGACCGGTGAATATATTTAGTACAAAGCATTTTATTATGAGCAATGGAATCAGCCTAAGAGATTTAATGTTATTCAGTATCAGTACATAATGTCAGCACCTTTGGTCGAGTTCCATGCCCCTTCAGGAAAAGTGGAACCTTGACAAGTTATCGTTGTCCTCCATAGGGATAAAAGTAGATGTAATTGCATAAACAGTGCTCTAACAAGTTGGAAAACTTTTCAGAAAATAGCTGGCAGTAATGTAGGGTCAAAGAAATGACTTGCAGTAAATAGTACAAAACTTACTTTGCAGCACTTGGGCGCACAATCCTCTCAAGTGGCTTCTAACAAATTGGCTTTACAGTAAGGACTTACATTTGTGAAGCGTTACAATAAATATCTGTATAGTTTTTATTATTGCTGTAGTGTTAAAGGGTACTACACATGGGTTAAACACATGTTAAAGGGTTCTACACAAAATGGCGGCTCTTTTTTTTTCTCTTAAAAACGCTGCCACACCTGTCCACAGGTTGCGTAAGGAATAACAGCACCATCTAAGTGAGTTTGGCTGAGCTGCAATACCACACAACCTGGGAACAGAAGTGGTGCTGTTTTTGCGAATAAAATGGCCATGTTTTCCTTCACTTGCCAACACTTTATCTTATACTAAGTTTAAGGATTTGCAAATCCTTCTTATTAAAGTAAAGTTGACTAAAGTGCAAACTAAGGACACCAATGTGAAAATAGCGATACATGGTTTACAAAGTTCAACGGAAAGCAACTGAGCTTTAGCATGGTCATGTGACCAACGGATGTGACGTCACTTCCTAAGAAGGGGAAGTGGAGCTCTTTGTGAAAGAAAGCAGCCATGCTTTCTAATACTGGATAACCCCTTTAAATTCTTATAACCCCTTATTGTAGAAAGTTCCACTTCTCACATGAAGACGTTTCAGTAATTATATAATAGATTTGCATAACAAACTATTAATTTATCAATTATATAAAGTGCTCTTTATGGTATATTTCTCATTTATAGGACTTATATTCTGTGCTTTTCCACAGTTTTCCCCTTTGCATGCTCTAGCTACAATTTGCAGTTCTCCTTGACTAGTCATTACAATGTCTCCCATACACTGCACATAGAAAGTAGAGGAGAATCTGCTCCAGAAATCTCTCTCACTCAGTAGCATCAGCAGGATCACATAGGACATTATAGGAAACTGCTGACCTTTTTCTTATGAATAACTTATTTTGGGTGAGTTAGGAGCTTTTTATTTAGCTGTTTGTAGTCTCTTCCATGCCACTGTCTCTGCTCTCTCTGTTTCACTCAGCTATTGCTCATTACTCCCCCTCCCTCTCCATAGACTTCTACTGAGATCTGTACCATGACATCTCTGCGACCTTCTGTCCTTTATGTAATAGCAGGACATAATGCAGCAGAGTCAAAGTCAGGGAGGGACTAGAAAAAGAGACAGGGACTAAGGCATTTTCTGTTCATAAGACACATTACAAACTTTCTTAAATTCACTTGTACTATTGATTTATGCAAAATTTGTAGAAAAGTTTGTGATCATTTAACATGTAAGATTTCTGCCTGCATAAGTATTATAAGGCTACAACGATCCATGAGTCTTTTGTAGTCCAGGCAAATCTATTGCATTTATAGGGAGGGGGTCTAATACTTTTGCAGGGTACTGCATAAAGACAAAGCATCTATATGCATCTCAATTACCGCTTTATAAGACGCACCTGATGATAAGATGCACCTAGGTTTTAGAGGAAGAAAATAGGTAAAAAATATTTTGAACCAATTCCTGGAATAATGTCCCATAGTGCACACAGTATAATGTCCCACAGTGTACACAGTATTGGGCCTCAGCAGTCACAACTGTGTCATATCGCCAAATGACGGCGCCATAACCCACGTGACGTTACAGAGGCATCATTTTGTGTCAGGATGCTGACGTGACCGATGAGACCCAATCACAGGTCTCAACGGTCTCATTTATGATGTCCATGTGACCAGAAGAGGCCGGAAGACCAGTGCCAAAGCCCAAAAGAAGTGAGTAACACTGTTTATTATGTTTAATCACCTCCCCGGGGCCTCCGCTCATTATACTCTGGGGTCTGAGAAGACCCTCGAGTATAATAATGGGTGGCGATCCTGCCAGCTTGCTTTTCGGCATGTTTGCTTTATAATACGCACTGAATTTTTCTCCCTACTTTGAATGGAAAAAAAGTGCATCTTATAAAATGATAAATATGGTACATAATTATATGCTATATAGGTACATTCATGATTTAAAGGGGTTATCCAGAGAAAATAAACTTTCCCTGGTGGCAGGGGTAGTCAGAACAAAACAAACATGGGTATACTTACAGTACCTCTACTTGCTGCTACTTGGTCTAGTGGTGGCTCCCATTCTCGTTCCCAGTGTATACTGCTGGCCCTGCAGGTTAATGTCACTGTCTTCAGGTTTCTGCACAGGCTACAGTGATTGGAAGAAATCTGGAGATGGTGATGTCATCATTCAGTACTGGCAACAAACTGGAGACAAGAACAGGAGCCACTGCTCTGCAACAAAGTTTAGGTGAGTATAGCTGGTTTGTTATCCCTGCCGCCAGGGAACCTTTAGGGTATGTTCACACATTGTAATTTGGTGCTGATTTTGAGGCAGAATCCACTTCAGCGCCAATTTTCTACCTGAATTTGCATCCCACGTTTTGCAATGGGAAGCAAAAATCGAAACAGGACACAGAAAAAATAAGCGCCCTGCTCAGTCTTGCCATAGATTCTCAGCCACATAAGCTAAAGGGCTGCTGTTTAGGCTCATTCATCTGAAATTACTAGGCAAGTGAAAGCCATGGTGGAAAGCCAAAGCTATACTGGAGGGAGGCTGGAGGGGCAAAAAGTGGAGAGGAATTTGAGAAGGAAGTCCATTTTTGCTGAGTGAATGGGTCCTTACTTTTTTGTGCATAACTATTTAAAAACTGTATTTCGAACAGTTATTAGGAAAGTAGAAAGCATATTCCCTGATATGATAGCTTCTTACATGATGCAAATAAGATTTATTCCAGGAGAGAACACTGGGCACAGACCATAAATTTACACTTGGCATAAAGCGAATATTAAATAATACAGGAGCTCCAGGTCCTGCAATTGCAGAAACTGCTAAAGGAATTCTGGGCATGTACAATACTAAGACATGTGAATAAAATATGAATGTATTGGGCACATGCATTATGTTTGAGGTTGCCAAGTTTTGGACAACTCTGAATTGAGAATACCAATCATTCTGCCGACTAATGACTACCGGAGAAGACAGTTTTGCATATATAAAACTATTAGATTGTTTTCCTTCTCTTATCTGTTCCTAAATTGTTGTTCTCTTTCTTGTAATTTCACCGTCCCTAGTGGATAATTGGCCTTCATTTGTGCAAAGTGGCAACGCTCCAGCTCGCAGGTTTAGCCTACTCTAAAGAAGTGCAGCTATTTGGTCAGGAATGACTCGGTAAGTGCTACCCATTGTTTGGTTAATTACTTGTGATGGCCCACGGCGCTCCGTCACTGCAGACTCTTCTCTGCACATGTAGTCAGCATTAAATTCTTCATATTCTAAACAGTAATCTAAAAATACAATTGACACAAATCTTCCAGCCAAAAGCTATTCCTCCCAAATTTCTGCATAAACACGTACACACAGCCAAGTTTGCATGCCTTTTTAATGGGGGTGCGAGTCTTCTGCCAGCAGCCCTGGTGGTTGCTTTTCTTTCTTGAGAACAAAAAGTTTAGGCATGTTGAAATTCAATAGCCTGATCCTTCTTTCCTCTGGCATCATCTGTTGGAGGAAAGTCAGGACGTCCTCATACACATTAGATCGTTGGCCAGTCCAGCTAAAATTGTCGAGTTTGGCTGACATTAATCTAATGTGTAAGACCATCTTATGTAGCCTTATATATCTAACCAATAACCTATACGTTCTACCTTTTTCAGGCTGCCATTTGGGAAGGCATGTTTTAACATGGCCATACCTTTCAGGGTATGCAACACCCCTTTTACAATGTTGGCATGAAATGTAGTGGTCACATCCTTATTTTGTGATGTCACCGACATATAAGGTGTCCATGTCCCATGTAATATGACCGGGAGCCTGGCAGATGCAGAAAAATTCTGTTGGGTCCAGCTCACACTTCCGGGATGCTGGGAGGTCATCTGTTTGCGGCAGCTTCAGGAGAGTTGGTAAGTATCATATAACCTATATTGTGTCTCATCAAACTGAAGATAAGCAAGAAGAAAGTCACATTGGTCCACCAGAGGATCAATTGTTGGGCCCAGGTTCAGACATGGTAATACAGCCCAGCTAATTCAGGCCCTACGAGAATCACATTTATTTATTAGGCTTTCTGATAATATGGATGTTATTTGTAAAACTTTTATAAATGTATAATCGAGCCATCCATACACCTACAAAAATTGCTGAGATGTTCACAAAAACTTGGAAATGTGACAGGTATAGCTTCTAAATGCTATATAGATGTCAGACTTAGGTTTTTGGAGACGTAGGTGCACACATTTGTCATTTAATTTGCACTACCTGGGCTGTTGTATAGGTGGGGAGCCTGCTAAAAATGTTCCCATTTAATCCACTAACACCTCTGACCAAGGAATTAAAATTTTTCACATTTATATTTTCAAGACAAAAATAAGTGCAATTGTATAAAATAAATGGCTTGTGGTTTACATTGTCTATTACAATCTCAGATTTAGAATACTAAGTGTTTGTCCATAATACATTTTAGCAAATTAAATATATTCTAATTTTTCCATTTCATTACACCCACACCAGTCCTAGTATTTTAATTATTATTTTTTATTATTGCTCCCTACTGAACTGATCAAGATTTATATATTGAACTTTAGAACATATACGCTATACTTAACATATGTAATTATTCTACATGAATGTATGGCTCCAAAATTACAATTATTAAATTAAATAAACTATACAATTTCGTAGATATGGTTCAGATACACTTTCAAAATAGCAGAACGGGCCTAATGGCAAGTACATATGTGGTCTTAGATACAAAATGTAACAAAAAAGCTAAATATTGTAGTATACTCAACATTCTACTGACTGCATGGAAGTAACATGTGCATATATTGTATAGTGAAATGGGGGCTATAATGATTGCTGACCACCATGTGTACCATAATGTATATGTGGCACTAAATGAGCCAAAATTGTTGGAGAATAATTTTTAATTCTATTTTTTACATCCAGAACTGAACTGAATTTCTGTAGCACCTTCATAGATTGACCCATGTATTTAATTTAATTTTTTTAACAAATTAAAACCTATAAATACAAGAACGTACCTACTAGTAGATGACACTTTTCGTAGCTTCAATAAGTCTAGAGAGCTTTCACAAGTTTCTTTCAGTTCCCTAAAAAATTTTCAATGACTGCATGGCTGAAATGATCCCTGTAACATATTTCACTTTAGTTTCCGGTTTAATTCAAGAAATTTTCCAAAAAGTCAAACCTACCTTCTTGATCTGTGGTGATGGTGATGGAAGTATATTGTCTAGGAGATAGACTGAGTTCCGATACCCCATTGACTGCCTCAATATCAAAAGTGTAGTTGACATGAGATAAAAAGTCCAGGATCGTGACCGAAGAGTTAACCAATCCTGAATGTCGAGGAACAAAGCGGATTCCACCACCACAAAGTTCACATTGGCTGGGGTCTGACCCGCATTTCTTGCAAATCACATTGTAGATGAGGTCCTTCCTGCCTCCAGTGTCAAACGGTGGACTCCACTCCAGATACAAAGCTGTTTCATTCAAGTTGAAATTGACATTTCTTGGAGCTGAAGGTGGTTCTGTAAGCCAAAAATAAACAATAGAGAATGTAACAAATTAATACAATCTGGGTGACATCCCACCTTCAAGCTCATTGTTTTGGGCATATACTTTGATTTCCCAGTAGTAGTCTATGAAGCAATCATTTCTCCGATAATCAAGTCTTAGTTAGTAATCAGCCCCCTACTGGGACATCGCAGGCACTGCCAAGAGCACTTACTTCAGACCCTTATGAAATTGCATTTAGCTCAAGAAATCTAATGATTTAATTTAAAATGTGTTAAAAATTCATGTCTCTTTTTAACATCTCATCTATTTTGCAACTGAAAACCAGCCAAGGCAAGCAACACAAAATAAATCCAATACTACAGAGACGGAACATCAAAGGCCCCGTGCAACAGGTGCTTCTTTCTTTACGGTAAGCTGCAATCAAGGAAATGTAGCCATTCTCCAGAACATAATACCGCTCATCCCGAGGAGGATATTTCTGACACAGCTCAGTATGTAAGAGCAGATATGACTCTTTCAGTGCTGCGTGAATAAATCCAAGATAAAATCCCTTTCTTGAAGTCTCTAAATTTTCACTGTCCTTCAAAAAGGATGCAAGAGTGTTTTACTACTAGGAAAAGACTTATGTTACTAGCTAGATGATCTTTAGACAAAAGCCAATACTACTCAAGAGTGGCTTAAAGGGAACCTGTCAGCATTAAAATGCTCTATAATCTGCAGGCAGTAAGTTATAGAGCAGGAGAAATGGAGAAGATTGATATATAGTTTTGTAGGAAAAGATTCAGTATAATGTGTCATTTAGCCATTTATTTCTCAGTTCTTTCTGTGCTTAGGAGTATTTGAGTCTAGTGGGCGGTCCTATGAGTGATTGACAGTTATCTCTATATGTACAGTCATAGAGCAGAGGCTGTCAGTCACTGTTAGGACCGCCCACTGGACTCAATGACTCCTTCTAAGCACAGAAAGAATTGAGAAATAAATTAAATGACACGTTATACTGAATCTTTTCCCATAAAACTGTAGATTAATCTGCTCAATTCTTCTTGCTTTATAACATGATGCCTGCAGATTATGGTGACAGGTTCCCTTTAAAAGGGTGACCAGGAATAGGAAACCAGGGTGGTGTAAATAAAAAAAATTCTGAGTCAGGATTAACCAAGCTAGCATGACTGAAGAGACCAATTAATGGCCTCAGTGGTCACTGGTAAGGAATCAGTGATGATGTCACCAATCCCTCTTTCACTATTTAGTTAGGACAGTAAGAAGCCTTTAAAGGAGCTTTATCTGTAGACGATACACATAAATTCTTCTCTTAAAGGAATTGTCCATGATAGACCATAAATTTCGACAGCTAATTCAAATGGAACAGCAGTTCAGGTATACTTCCAGATTCTCTATTATACAGTGCAAGGAGCTGAAAGCTGATAGCTCTCTGCACTGTATAGAGGCCAGGCACCGTCTTTGCATTGACTTCAATGGGAGCAGAGCTGTAGTGCTAGTGTATGGCCACTATATAGTGGATGGCGCTATCTGCTTCCAGCTCTGAGCACTGTATAGCATAGTGTTACCAGTGGGGGTCTGTCCTTACACAGTCTGACGCTGTCCAATCAATGCAGCCAATGTTAGACTTTGTAAGGGCACGAGGGCACGACAAGGGCAAAAGTAACACCATTTGTCAATGTACTGTATATGTTAATATTCAGGGTGAATAATAGGAACGCCATAATGTGAAATGATGAGAAAAGATGCTCAGGAATTATTTCAATGTAAATGCAAGGTGACAGATCCTCTTTAGGGGGAAATTATGGCCTGTGTTTCCTGCCAGATTTCTCATATGCAGGAAGATTGAAAGACATTTTAGACAGAGAAAAAAGTTTATATTTAGTTTACTTTTGTTCTTTATTGGTTGGTTCAGTGTGAAATAGCCCACACGTTCCCACCTCCATATTACTGTAAAAATAAGCACAAAATAGACCGACAATAGGAGAAAATGATTAGGCTCTGTGCATACTGCATCAGTGCCCTGCATTTAACATATATATATAGAAAAGCTCCTGGTCTACATGTCGGACGTCTCTATAGGACTTTGCGTGACATAGGCCTCTGTCAGTTTGGTATATTTTGGGATATCCTCTTTTTGAATTGTAAAGGAAAACGCAATAAACTGCACTTTGCTATATAGTGAGACCCTGCAGAAAAAAAAAGTATATAGTCTGTTAACGTCGCGGCCAATAGGTGACATACAGCGTGCCACTGTAAGGCTATACATGGCATATTGTAGAGTCTTCTATATAAGGTATACATTGGAAAGTCTACAGAGCCTGGTCTGGACTCTCCGTCCACCACATTGCTTTCCCAGACTGTAGGAACTGTGCTTCAGTACTAACCTGTAGGGTGCACTATCTTTTTAAGAAGCTGTAAACCATGCAGACTGTTCTAAGATGGGAAGATGCCTGATCAAAAGGGTACCTAGATCACATGAAGGTGTTTCCTGTCCTGTTTACCTGTGTATGAAAACATGTTACTTGACCCGAATTCGCTCTGCCTGCCCTGACATATTGCTTGATATACCATATTGCACAAACTCCGCCTGACCTGACCTTAAATTGTGTTTCTCCTGTCCCCTGGATGACAAACACCTACATCTCTTGACTTGTCAGCTAACACCGGGACTACTCCTAGAGGTAGCACCTGGTGGTTTCCTGCAAGAAAGTCCAGATCTCCATACAGGGGTTAATACCAGGAATCCATTAAGACAATGTCCTCAGAAGTAGCCCAAAGTCAAACTGATTTAGTGACACAACAGGGGGAATTTATTAAGACTGCCATTCTTTACACCAGTCTTAATCAGGTCCCCGGCTGGTGTAAAATGTGCCTGAATTATTAACACGTTCTGAGCTCTGACTGGCATAGATTTCAGGTATAACTTACACCAGCTTTCTCATGTGAGTTATAGTAAATTTGTCAGGCCGAGGTGTCCCTGGCCCACCTTGGTCTTCGCCCTACTCGGCCCACTTTCATAAATAGAAAGAACAACGTATCATTGGCCAGAAAACTGGTGTAGATGGGTTATTAAATGCCCCCTGTGGATCCATACCTGCTGCATTACAGGAAATCTCCCTCACTTATATCTCCAGCACCAGGTTTCTAGTTTTGGCGGGGAGGGAGTAGACGCTCATGTCTTGATAAATTTTCCAATATTTTTGCCATAAAACTGGAATATATAATAGATTAAATCTATGGCAGCTCTTGGTTTGGAGTCCGGTGGACAGACATCCTGAAATGTGCCACGATTATTAAGAGGCATAACTCTCAATATCTTATGTTACTGCTGATGATTAATACTGGCGTACTACACGTCAGTCTTAAAGGGGTTTAATTGGTTTTAACAACTGATGCCCTATCTTTAAGACAGGTTGTCAATTGAAGATCAGCTAGAGTTTGACACCAATGTCCTGTAGTGGAACACGGTAACATGTTCTGTAGTGGAACACATTCATTGGTAACATGGCCTGTTGGCAGCTCAGTCCCATTCAAGTGAATGGAGCTCAGCAGCAACATCAAGCACAGCTATTGTACAATGTATGGCACTGAGCTCACCTGAACATTGTGGTCACCGCAAACAGCTTGATCAGCCACTAATCTGATACAGATAATCCTAAGGATAGGTCATATATTGCTAAACCCAGGAAAACCCTTATATACACGGGCCCATGTATATAAAATAGTATTTAATAAAGAACAGCATATTTAACAGAATGCTGAATCTTGCCGTTTACAGGGTTATACAAGAAAAATTTAAAGTCTTGGGATTTACATTTAACTCACATTAAAGGTAAATTCTGAAGTCTCCGCTTATGATCCTTCAGCTAACATCAGCATTTGCCACTCTATTAAAATGATAGCATTGCAGTTATTTGCTCCCTAAAGCCACAATATTTCAGCAGATGCCGCCACTGCTGTTATTATGTACACCCATGTACTGTAATAACTCTTTTTCAATTCCATTCATGCACAGAACAATTCAAGGTGATAAACGAACCTTGTCATGCTAAAACTTCAATTCCAGGCTGCTAAATGATAATCAAGGAGATCTGCATCCATCGTACACATGTCACAAGACTTGTGCACACCGTGTGGACTTTACCCAAGCCTTTAATACTATAACAGATACTGAAAATGTATTTACTGTTATTTGTTCATGGCTTCTTGTAGAGATAGGCCTGGGGATGTAGAGATATGCCTGCGTTATTAAAACACTATTTTATCTACTGTATTTAGGAATTACATCCCATATTATATTATTAAAGCTGTGTTTCCTCGACGGTGACCTACACTGGAATGAACGAATACCCCAAGAGGTAGAATCTACTGCACAAGTAGGCATTCCTAATTCACACGGAGAATATGGCGCCTCAAAATCAGTGCCAAATTCCAACCCGAATCTGCCTCCCATTGTATTCAATTGGAGGTAGAGATCAAAGCAGGAAGCTGAAAAAATAGGCGTCCTGCTCAAGCTTGCTGTGGACTCTGTGGCTGATCAGCCACAGAACCCATGGCATGAGCCACATATTCATCTGGGGCGAATGAAAGTCACGGTGGAAAATGGAGAGGAATCTGAGGTAGAAGTCCGCCACCGTTCCTCTTCCTTTTCTGCCATCTGAATGGGCCCTTCTTACTGTAGCAGTGGCTTCTTTATCCTTAGTAGTACAGGAAAGAACTATAGTATAGCTATAAATACACACAAGTGTCTGTGTCCTTAAAGGGGTTGTCCAGGTAGGCCAGGGAAGGTGAAAAAAAAACAAAAAACCAAAACATACTCACCTGTCCCTGGTACTCCGGTGTCTCCCAGTGCAGTCCGGTCCTGCTGCTCCGGTGTTTTCTTCCAGTGGAAGTCCCCATGCACATGTTACTGCTAAGGCCACAACCTGTGACGTCCTGTGTCCTTTCCTTAGGCCGCTGATTGGCCTCAGTGGTCCTGTGACCGCTGAGGCCAATCAGCGGCCTAAGGAAAGGGACAGAGGGAACAAGACAAAACAAGACAGGGGAGCAGAAGGACCGGACCGCACTTGGAGACACGGGAGCACTGAAGAGAGGTGAGTATGTTTTTTTTTTTTTTACCTTCCCCAGCCTAAAATATATATAATTATCCTGGACAACCTCTTTAACTTAGCTCAAGTTTGGATAAAAACTCCAGTTTTTCATTAAATCACTTCAATATGCAAAATTGCTTGAATATTTGCAAGGTTCTCCCGTCAATTTAGTCCGACATGGAAGTGCTTTTATTATACCCTGGGGACTTCCTTAGTCTGCAAAGTATAATTAGCAGAGGCCCAGGGGATATGTGGAAACATAATAAACACTGATACTTGCCTTCCCTCACTTCTCCTGGGCTAGCTGGCAGTGTTCAGTGTACATTCCTAGTGTCTTCTGGCCTCCTGGGTGACGTCAGCAGCCCCAGGCGACTACTAAGGCCTGTGATTGGGGCAGTCTACATTATGACACTTTGATGAATGACTCATGAAGAGATTCCAAAGTATAATAATGATTTATGGGTGGAGAACTTGAACATTTTTTTGAAAAATTTGTAATGAACATGGCTAGTTATGAACCAGTTTGCTCATCTCTAAGGCCCCATGCACATGACCTAGTGTGCTGTCCAATGTGGGTCCCAATTTACAGTGGAATACATATGCATATCAAAGACTGGGCCCCATTGCAAACTTTTGACTTGGACCCGACCCCCACGGTATAGCGCCCCCTTTCCTGGCCTCTATATAGTACAACGCCCCATTTGCGCACACTATAATGTCCCAAAGTGGCCTCCAGACAGTATAATATCCCATAGCAGCCCCTCCTCACAGTACAATGTCCCATAGCGGCCCCTCCACATAGTATAATGTCCCATAGAGGCCCCTGCACACAGTATAATGTCCCATAGCAGCCCCTGCACATAGTATAATGTTACATAGAGGCCCCTGCACACAGTATAATGTCCCATAGCAGCCCCTGCACATAGTATAATGTTACATAGAGGCCCCTGCACACAGTATAATGTCCCATAGCAGCCCCTGCACATAGTATAATGTCACATAGTGGCTCCTCCACACAGTATTATTTCCAATTGTGGGGCCTACGGAGTTTGTTGCAAATATTGCAAAAATGTTAGCTTTAGCAAAACCCAAAATTTTTGGGTTACACCACCCACAAACTATTATTATACTCATAATAATTTCAGACCCCAGTATAAAGATCGGAGGCACAGGGGATGTGAAAAACATAAAAAACAGTGTTATTCACCTCTCCTGCACTCTGGCACGACTCCCTGCTGTTTTTGGCCCTCCGCAATGATGTCACAGATGTGGGTTACGCCAGCCTGACCCATGTGACCAGTCTGACCCATGTGATGTCACTACAGAGGCCGAAGACAGCATGGAGTTGTGCTGGAGAGGTGAGTAACAGTGGTTTTTATGTTTGCTCCCCTCCCCTGGGCCTCCGTTCATATCCCTGTTTCTGTTCATGGATGTATCCGCTTCCCCTTTTTCCCTCCAGGGGGCCCCAGCGTGTGATATGGAATGCATGGGGCGTCCTGGAGGGCAGAAGGGGAAGCGGAGAAATCCATGAGCAGGAACAGGAATTGTTAAGTAAATATGGCCCGTTACAAAAAAGTAGCGGGTCCTGTGGCAGCCACTATGGCTGCTATGACAGTACTTACGCCACTGGACCTGCTCTATGCTCATGAGAATGGACCATCAGACGTCCCGTCTGTGATGCATCTGCCTGCACACTCGGTTGTGTGTAAGTTTTATTATTTAGGTCATATTGTTCAGTTCTTCAGCTGTATTTTTCTACTACATCTAATGATACACTGAAATGAGCGAAGCAACACAATTTATTGTTGTTTATCCAGTGGAAATTAGATGTGTGAGATAAAATTAACTCATTAATTAAATCCAATATAATAATTAGCAACTTAGAGGAATGCAAAATTAAAAGTGTTGATTAAGTAATTATTCAGTGCACCAAATGCCAACAAATTATTTATCTAGAATAATTCCAGTATGTAGCAAAGATGAGTAACCCAGAGAGAAATATCTTTATCACAAATGAAATAACCAAAATGTTAAAGCGACACTCCGAGTCAAAATAAAAGGGTCAAAATGAAGGGATGATACCAACAGCTTAACTTGAGAAGTGCAGAGGGGACAGTTGCACCCGGGCCCAGAAGCTTTAGGGGGCCTTTAAGGTGTCTATTCCCAATACTAAGAGACAGCACTATGTGATATATTATAGTTGGAGGGCTTGGTACAGATTTAGTATTGGGCTCCATGAGTTTCATGTTATGCCTCTTATGTATTGTTAAAAGGGGCTGTCCAGGATATCAAATTTTGTGATCTATGCTTAGGATAGTCCATAAATATCTGATTGATGGGGGTGAACAGCTGTACATGGTTGATTCCAGTGCCCATACTATACACAACACAGGACCAGAAGCAGAAAGCTTTGGTCCCTTTATAGTGGCTGAGCAGAGGTACAGCAGTCCCTTTGACTTCAACTAGAGCTGAGCTGCAGTCCCGGAAGCAGCACTGTGCAGCTGATCGGTGTGGGAGCTGGCTATCAGCCCCCATCATCAGATATTTATGGCCTAAATATAGGCCATAAAATCTGATATCCTGTACAACCCCTTTAATGGGGTGTTCTGAACTCATATGATTGATTATTTATCTTATAGACAGGTAACCAATTGCAAACACCCAACACTCTACGAGCTCCACTACCAAGGCCAGGTCATATGACATCATGTTCATCGGTCACATGGCCTGTGTGAATACAGTAAACCTGACAGTGCTGTCTAATCTTTGTATGCCTGGGTCTGCAACCATGGCAAGGGGTGTCCTCTACAGCTAAAGGAAAGAAGGTCTCACCATTATCATAGCCAGGGATTCTTTACTGTAAGAGCAGTAATACTATGGAACTCTCTGCCAGAGGATGTTGTGATGGAGGATTCACGAAAGGCCTGGATGTCTTTTCTTAAAGAAATCAAAAGTCATCCAGAGTCTGGATGAGCACAGTAAGATTATACATTGGACTTGATGGACTTTTTCATTATTCAGCCGAGCAATATGTCCTGTAACTATACTTTAAGAAAACTGCACATGCAGTAGAAATATAAAACATAGCAAGTAAAGGATTGATCCTAAAACATTGTGTACTTGTTTATTCAGCTCATGATGAAAAAGGACGTACAAATTGAATTTCTGACTGTAATATCTGTTTCTTGGCAGCTAACACCTTACTTTGTCCAACAGAAATGTCAAAATCTTTGCTCTCCTGTAGATGAAACCTATATAATGATATTTTCAGATGTTTATATTATGCTGTCTTGTTTCTTGTGAACAAAACATCGATTATCTAACTCTCTGTATGACAGTCCACGGTCACCGGTACTGAGAGTATTTTTCATCAAGAATGTAATAGCAGGGTTGTGCTAGATACAAGAATACAGAAAACTATTGTAATGTTCTAAATCTCTTACTCCAGCAGAGGAATTTCTTATGAGAACATCTTTAATGCGCTAGCCCTGATATGGGGAACTTTCCATAAGTAGTGTCTAAGTAGCATATCGTATATATTGCTATAGGACAAGAAGCTGGTCAGCGGGTGTCCTGCTGCTGGGACCCCAGTAATCTGGTCATGGTTCTGGGGAGACTCAGAAGTGTTCAATACACCAAGGGACATGAAGCACTACATTTTTTTTTTCCATAATCACCGAACCACAGGATAGTTTAAAAGTGATCGGTAGCGGACAATGACTAGGACTCCAACTGATTCTAAAAATAGGGGTTCTGTGTCCCTCAGTTTAAATGGTTTGTCAGTTAACAAAATAAGGTGAACAAAATATCCGCCCTGTGGAGGAGGAGTCCTGGAAATGATGATATGACCCCCACAGATATAGCCCTGATCTCAACATCATCCAGTCTATCTTGGATTACATGAAGAGACAGAAGGATTGGAGCAAGCAACATCCACAGAAGATCTGTGCTTAGTTCTCCAAGAATATTTGGAACAACCTCCCTGCCGAGGTCCTTAAAGATCTGTCTGCAAGTTACGAGTAGAACTGATGGAAGGCAAAGGGCAAAGGTCACACCTAATATTGATGTCATTTAGATTTCTTTTTTTTTTTTTTGTTCATTCACTTCATTTTGTTAATTGACAAAAATAAACTATTAACACTTCTATTTTTAAAAACATACTTAAGCTGAGGCCCCACGTTGCGGAAATGCAGCTTTTTTTGTTGCAGGTTTTGCTGCGGTTTTTTGAGCCAAAGCCAGGAGTGGATTTAGCAACAGGTAGAAGTATAAGAAATTCCTAGATATTCCCCATTCCTTTTGTAGCCATTCTTGGCTTTGGCTCAAAAAAAACGCAACAAAATCTGCAATAAAAAAAGCTACGCTTCCACAATGTGGGGCCTCATTTTTTCCCCACCTGTCTAAAACTTTTTCAGAGTACTGTACCTATTATAAGAAGATAGAAATCCCACTTGTAGAACAGTTTTCATATTAGTCACCATACCACGCAGCAGGTATGTTTTCCTCCAATATCTGCTTTTCTAGTTAGTTACCCACAGCCTGTAATTTTATAAAGCTTCAATATGAATAATGAATAGTTACTGTACAATAAAAACCCCGGAGGACCATCTAGTCCATTCCTTGTATTTATTCATTTAATAACTATGCACAGATTAACGCAGAATATCAAGTTCTTTAAATAAGTAGAATATTATCAATTACACTGTGGGACCTCCAAGAAAAAAAGGACACTTAACTGCAATGCTGAAAAAAAATATCTACCCTCTTTACTGAAGGGCCCTTATGCCAATTTGCATGACGATTAAATAGCTTTTTAATTGCCATTAAATTATGCTGGCTAAACTGTGATTTCATGCAAATATTAAGCTGTAATGACATCCAGTGAATCATTTAGTAAGATTTAGAACTTGGAACAAAGAGGGACAATTAATTCTAATCCTCAGATTTAACAATATAATGTGTCACCGGGCTGTTTATGAATATGGCCTGATTGCTTTGTTATCATTTATGAATTATGCACACATGAAGTTCCGCATAGAAAAAGCCTGGTTCCCCTAACCCATGTGTAGACACTTTTCTAGAAAGCCTCCTGTGATTTCTTCGGCACTGCATTCTTTGTAGTATTAGATCTTACAGATCCTCATCAATCATCTAATATCCGTCCCGTAGTTAATTAGATAACAGGTTTTCTATTTGACTTTGAAGCTTCCACGTAAGGCGCTGTCATTTCTTAGATTCCCGTTTATCGTTCTTTCATCAGCTAGGCTAGAGAAATGTAAGACGTATAATAATAATACCTTCATCTTCGGAAGGAAACACGCTCAAAATGATATGCAAATGTTTTCGGGAACTGTGTTGAGCTCAAGGTATAGGAAAAGAAAATAATCTATTGACTTTAGTCAGTGCCAGATTTCCTCCAAGGAACAAAATATCAAACCTTTAAGAACATTTCCACCTAGGAAAAAAGAAGGTTTTCTCAACAGGGATCTGAGCCTTGAGACATGCACAGATCTCTAGAGTGAAGTTGGGGATTAAAGCTGGCCATACACGTTAGGTATGTATTGGCTGAACCCAATGATTTTGGTGGGTTGGGTTGACCATCTTATGTATAAGGGGGCCTCCTGACTCATGGCAGGACATGACAGGTATCAGTTGTCGAATTTCAACTGCCTAATCTTTTTGTTCTTCGGTAGGGAAGCTGTTAGGAGTAGTGCCAGAACCTCTGCAGTGGCTGTGCAGGGGTTGCCGGCCTTCTCCTGACACGGACCGGGACCTCTCTTCTTCCAGTGAAGGGTTAATGTGGGTGTCTGTCGGATGCTATTTATTTCTCACTTCCGCTCCCGCTCTCTGCTGGCTATTCGGTTTGCTTTGGATGTTGGTTCTCCTCACCTGTGTTCCGTGTGTGCCCTGCCTGACTTCTTGGTTCCGTTCCCGTCTCTGCTCTCTTCTTCTGACTTTGTACCTCTGCTCTCTCCTGCTATGACCTCAGCTTGCCTCAAGACTCCTGCTCCTTGAATACGATTTGGTACTGCTCTGCTCTCCTGTTACCGACCCGGCTTGTTTGACCTCTCTCCTGGACTATCCCTCAGTACTGTTCTGACCTCTCGTTGACGACTTGGATTGGACGACTACTCTGTTGGTGTTCTGCTGTCATCTTCTGGTTACTGCCATCTGCTGCTTTCTGCATCCTCGGATCTTCATCTTATCTTTGGAAGTTTTCCACTAAGTGATTTCAGTTTTTGGGTCTGCTGAGACTGGTGGTGCGCCGTGCATCCTGCGCTGTCTGACCTGTAACCGCCCTGCCCAACAGTAGTTTCTAAGTCCATCCCCACCATCAGGGGCTCTGGTGAACACCTCTGGGGGTCAGGAGTGGTACAGCTTGGAGTGCGCTGGACGCTTGGCACTGTTTTACCATTTGATCAGTCGGTCTGGCGCTGGGACTCACTACTTACATTTGATCTTTAACATAAGCCACTGCTAGAAGTGTATGGCAACAACTTTTTCCTATCTCCCTTTTCAGCACTTGGCTGAGCGTGCATGTGTGTGCTAATGTTGGCAAGTTAGCTATCAGTTTCGGACAAACGAGAGTTCGTCCGACAGCTATTAAAGGTGTGCTGTTTAGCTTTGTCCACTTTTAGTTGCTGTTGACATTTATGGCCGCCATAGAAAAGCACCTAAAGATGTCCCAGTAGACTATCTATTGGCCATCTTCAGATAAACCTGGCTCTTGGAAGAAAAATCCAACAGCAATTGAAAAAGCACAGTATTTACCAAATACATAAGGAAGTGTGTGAACACTGCCTTCTTCATCAGAAGTAATACTTTTTACATACTACAATAAGTCAAGGAATATATTCCCTTAGAACTGTCTTTCATGTAAATAACCATGGCATTCACTTCAGATGTTAAAGGGGTTGTCTGAGGTTTTGTACTCACTTCCAGGCCAGGTTCTATTTATCCTGAACCTCAGATTATCAGTTAATTCCAAACCAGGGTCACCTGTTTGGAACAAGCACCTGTCACTCTACTTCCTCCCTCCTCTAGTTGTTCTGAGTGTATTACGATGGGGGCTGGCAGACTACATACTATTACACACTGAACAAGTAGAGGAGGAAAGAGGCAGAGTGGGTTAAGGGCTGGTTATGGTCAGTTGACCCGGAAAGGGCCCGAATATCTGTGGTTTGGGCTAAATAGAACCAAGCCAGGAAGTAAGTGTATACAATCCTTTACGGGAGTATCCCCATTGTGTAAAGAGATATAATATTGCTAGATAGGTCATCACTTTATGATAGGTGAAGGTTAGATCTCTGGGACCCCCCACCAATCCTGAGAATAAAGGGAACAAAGCACTGGTTTTATATTTTTCCGCATGGAGACTCTCTTTGCCACCAGACTGTACAGGAAACTGCAGCCAGCCCCATTCAGATGCAGCATAGTATGCCAAGTGACCTGAACAACCAGCCAGGTTCTTCAATAAAAGACAGAACTAGGGCAGAGACGCTAATGAATATTTATCAACAGCCAAATTCTTCATAAGATTATAGAATCATGGAACATTTGGTGTCTACGTACATCTATATACAAAAAACGTATTATTTACAAAAGCTCTCTATAAAAAAAAAATGTCCAACCATTTCCTATGCATACCCATGTATCTCCATGGTAACAAATTATAAACATATTCTTTTCTTTGGTTTTGCAGTCATATGTCACTTCTGTCCTCCACTTCTGTCCTCCTAGCTCTTCTAGCTATGTAAGTACTGTACAGGTAATAGATTACCTAGATACAGATAGAAATAAACATGGATGTAGGATCAGACTACACAAGATTTGTTTGTAGTCTGTTACCATTGAGACAAAGATGTCTTTACAGGAGTTGAGACTCCTGACAGAGCAGCGATACGAGTGGGGGCATTTTTTCTTATCCCAGGTACCTTTGTTACTGCATTTATTAGTCTATGGTTGGTATTTTGAATATATACTCTTCTTGCTTTGCTAGGGGAATATTTGGATTATTTATGCATTTTTAGTATCTGTCATATTATCACTATTTTGGATATTTATTGTTTTGTGTACTAAATACCGTACATGAATTGGCATTGCTAATTATGTATGAATTGGTATCTTACATTTTTCTATGATATATATTTTTTTACCTTTTTCTATTTATTATATTAATTTTAAGCATTTAGATCATCATATTTTTACTGGCTATTAGGTTGGAGTTAACTTGGGAACCTATTTAGTACTTGCCCCTTGGAATTGTTTTGAATTGTTTTTATTGTGTTGTCCCTTTCTATAATAAAGACAATTATATTGGTAGAGGATGTGTGTTCTTATTTCATGTCACTTTTCTGTTTTTGTTTTACAGGAATTGTAGACACAAACCATTAGAAATTTTTAATCAAGACTATTTCCAAATTCGCAAACATACTCTTTTAGCTTTTTTGCCGTCAAGTCCACTTCCCTTCATCCTCTACCTCTTGCAAAGTATTGTACATGCAATAGGTTACCTAGGTACAGATAGAAATAAACATGACTGTAGGATCAGACTACACAAGATTTGTTTGTAGTCTGTTACCATTAAGACAAAGATACCTGAGCAGGAGCTGTGGTCACAAACTGTTACAATTTTTATCAAAACTATTTCCAAATTTGCATGCTCTTTTAGTTGATTCTGCAGTCATATTTCACTTGCTTTCACCCTCTACATCTTGCTAAGTGTTGTACGTGTAATGGATTACCAAGATTTTAGGTACAGATAGAAATAAACATGGCTGTAGAATCAGACTACACAAGATTTGTTTGTAGTCTGTTACTATTGAGACGCAGAAATCTGCACAGAAGCTGTAAACATAAAACAATAGAATTTTCAAATCCAGACTATTTGCAAACAAGCTTTACTCTATATATAATATTGACTTACTTGTACATGCCATGGCTGGTGGATCTTTTTCTGCTCTGAAGTAGCCTTTCTCACACTGGCAGACGGTTGTGGCCTCTACATATGTGAAACTATGTGGAGGACATTTGGAACACTTGATATTTCCAGCAAACGCCTTGTAGAATCCAGGCCGACACGCTGCAAGAAAACAGAAGGCAAACCAGTCAATGATTTCCTTTTGCCTTCACCATTCATCTGTCATTCAACTGTGAAAGTGAGGATTCCTGCGAAGACGCTGCATATAAGCTCCCTCTGACCGCAGGCAAGTCACTTCATCTCCCCACACCTCAGACAGCACAATTAGATTGTAAATCCTCGCAGGCAGAACTTCATTATATCTGTTTTCCTAGACTGACAGTAAGTAATTATTAAAATTATAATTATAATTCTGATCTCAGGCCAGACAAAACTAAACCTGGGATTGTATTTACATAGCTTTATCCTGTATACTTGTGTTTTTATGACATACAGGACAAGTGATCAAGCTTAGCTTTATCATTCTGTATGGAGGCATTGAAGTGTATGACTGGTCATGTAATAATAGAATTATAGTTTAGTAGATGTCCAAGTAAAAGTAACCATTCAAGGCTAATAAGCCGCAGTTTATGCTGATAAAACCAGGGAACCCTGACAAATATGACAGCTCTAAGCAACAACTAAAACAAAAAATACTAATACAGGAAGACAAACACAATAGGGAGCATAATTCAATGTAAAACTGGTTGCTGAGGCCTACCAGAGGCAAGGATTCTGATCAGATCAGCCTCCATCTATACGGGACATGTAAAACAACTTTCAAATATTATGCAAATGAGGCAGTTGGTGCACTGTAGGCGGGCCTTCAGGTCCCTGGAGCACTGGTCTTGTTAATCAGACCCCTACTATCTCCTACCTGGGTCATTCTGTGTAGTGAGAGATGATCCTTCCACTGTTATGACATAACCCATCCTACTTGAATAACAGTGCTTTCAAGGCTGAAGGCCCGCCTCCAGTGCACCAACTGCCTTATTTGCATAAGACTTCAAAGTTCTTTTTCTCAAAAACTACAAAAGTGACATATATAACAGAGGTAAGGCTTGGTTCACACTAGTGCTCAATCTCCGTTCAGGGATCCTGTTCCCCATTCCGCTTGAAAAATTTTCTCTCTGCCTTTTTCGGGTAGAAACCTGATGGAAACCCGGTGGACCCCATTATAGTCTAAAGGGTCCACGAGTTTCTGCGAGAAACCGCTTTTTAGCAGATTGGGTTTTCATTTTTTGTCTCCCCAAGTGGACCCAAAGAACGGAACCCAGACGCAGGTGTGAACCTAACTTAAGTTGTTTATCACTGTGATGTTCTCTGTAATGCGGTAGTAGCAAATAAATATGCTTGGAGAATGTAGTAGACTCCCTTTAAATACAAATAGAACTATTTTATGGTGACTATTACTCATCCTCTGAGCTATCAGTGACTTACACCTATAGTCCGTCATGACCAGTTGTTCTGGGAGCGCTGCGAGACAATATGGGGGAGACCACCAGCCTGTCACCCAAGGTCATGTGATTCTTTTTCTCTGACTTTTTAAGGAGAAGCTGCAGCAATAGCAAATGACATATATACAGTAACAGTGTCAGACTGGGCTGCATAGGGACCAATACTAAAATTCATTTTATTTTTCAGTAGTAGCCTTCTGCCTAGCCATTGCTCTGATTTTTTCTGTCCTGGTCCTGTCATTAGTCTGCTGCCAGGTTCTTGCCTTAAACTAGGACCCTTTTAACTCTGTGAGCCTAGGATATGTACCAAAACAGCAGCAGATTTTAGACAGCAGCAAGATGCTGCAGGATGACTGGTTATTGAGGTCCCTGTGCTTGAGAAGTTGAGGCCCAAGGATAAAGGGTGACTCTGGCCTGACACTGCACCTATATGTCATCTCGGCAGCCCAATGTGTCTACAATATATTTGAGAAACGACCCGGTTTATTTTTATAATCTACCAGTATAGTATACTGATGCATAGCCTGGTTCAGAAACTGTATGATGAGTATCTGTATGAAGTGCCATTGGAGTACTGTGCAATATCAGGGTAAGACGGGGACCCCTCAGGCTCAGGGGCCCCCAGGCCGGTTTTCCTGTGCACCTGTGGGCCAGTCTGAGCCTGCACAGTAAGAAGAAATACATATTGGCATTTGATGGGTTCCATCTGAATCATCCTTTAACCACTATGTTTCCATTTTGAAAATCCATGGTATCTTTATTTGTTAAATATTTGTTGTTTTTAACAGGTTTCTTTTTGTTGTTGTCTTAATTTTTTTTTCCAAGACAATGCTGTAATGCTTTCTTATGGTGTATACATTTAATATACTATTAATTTTGGCTTCAGCATCACCCTCCAGATATGGCATAAGTGTCTGACTCTGCTGGACCCATTCTGGTTACAATAACTGCGATCCATAAGTCCCTTGCATGAGTGGAGCAGTAGCGTGCATACCTGACCATTGGTCTAATCATTTTTATGGGACTGACACAACACTAACTCAGCTTCAGTTACATACAAGCGAATAGAGCCGTGGTCATGCACACAAGGGACTCAGGGACCCCCATTCTAGTGATCAGTAGGGTTCTCAGTGGCAGAACCCCCAGCCATCCAGACACATCCCATATTCTATGGATAAGGGAACAGTGGGGAAACCCAGCCACTGGGAACTGATTGATAGATATGGAACATATTAGTAGATCTTCATTAATAAATGTCCTATATAGCTCCAAGAAGTGTCTATCGTACACAATAATCCCCTATTTTGCATTTTGATATTTGGCTACTTGATATGTACATATTTCTATATTAGATAAGGTACAATAACAGGTAAGTACATAACTGGATTAGATCATGGAACTGAATGAAGAAGACAATAAACCTTACGTGTGTATTTTTGACCATATGAAATGTTGGAGAATATGGATTTTCTGAAATGATTGATTTATAATGGCGTACCCTGATTGATATATCTATATATAGTGGGAAGTTCCTCAAACAATACAAATTCTATAAAATAGCTTGTCAGGATTCAGGAAAATTGCATATGGACCAAAAAAACGAGTGTATATAATCTCAACGCATCTGTCAGAAAATCCACTACATTGCTGTCGAAAAAGTTCTATGGAAATCTCAATCTTGACAAGTAAAGCACATGTCAATGTGTGTGTCTGAGCATCTAAAAGATACCATTACATTATAGTTCTAAGTGATGGAATAGACTTACTTTTAAAGCTTAACATTTATTATATCTGATGACCAGTACATCTAAATAATGACAGGCCATATAGAACCTGTATACACTATCAGATACCATTGCTTTTTCAGGGCTGGATTTACATATAGGTATGGTAGGCTTGTGTCTATAGGTGGCCCTAAGTGAATGGTGTCTTGTAAAGGAATCATTTACATATAGTACAGATAAGCTGAATTCAAGTGTAAATTATGTGTGGTTATATGTCTATTAGGTAACAGTGCTGTGGGAGTAAGAGGAGGACACTGACAGAGGATACAGGGAGAATAGCTAGAAATAAAAAAGAAACGCTGAGCGGCACATAATGTAATTCTGTTATTAGACAACGCCTGGAATCTCATCCTGGTAGACTCTCATCTGGTTTGGTTGTGTCGGTCCACAACAACCAGTAATACTTGTCACAAATTGTTTTGGTAATATCAGCAAACAGTTTCCCAAATGTCCTGATCCAGATATGAATTCAGACGTATGCAATGAAGATCCACAAAAAGCACCCAGAAAAGGGTGGAAAAAATGGAAAAAAAAATACTGTGCTCAACAAGAAGATCCAAGTGTAGATCCTTTATTGAAGCCCAACACTCCATGTTATACACTTGAGAAAAGGGTTGATCCCCGCAATGCATGGTGTTTTTTATGAACTTCAATAGGATCTACACTTGGATCTTCTTGGTGAACAAGGTTTTTTTCTTTTTTTTCCCCATTTTTTTCCACACTTTTCTGGGTGCCTTTTGTGGAGGATATAGGGAGACAGCTCTGTCTAGTTTGATTCAATTACTACTGTATAATATGTATTCAGAAGAGATCTCTGCACCATCTTCTTACGCTGGACTGTAGACCCCAACTTTATGTCATGCCTGTAAACAATAGACTTCATTAATCCTTAATAGGCAGATCGTGATCCAGGGATACCAGCTTGACCCTACCATACTTGCCATCATACAGTAGATGTATTGAAGGAGGTCAGAGTCTCTATCAATGCATCTCTGATGGATGTAATCATGGCGCCTTTTCGGTGCTTTGCCTTTTCTTGCACCAAAGATGTGCCACATCCCTTCTTTTGCGCCTCGCTCACCATTTTCTGAGAAAGTTGGCGAGGTGGACATGCCTACATATTTATTATAACTCACGTCAGAAAACTGGTGTGAGGTATACACAAAATTTATGGCATTTCCTGACTGGTGTAGATTTTCATTCTGATTGAGGCTTTCATCAGGCCAGGGCTTCTTAATAATTCAGGCACATCAGGAAAGGCCAGCCTTCATAAATTTCCCTCCCTCATTGTGTATTGGAGAGGTCAATATATATTTTAATCTGGGGTTTGAATTATTTTAGAGACCTGGATTGGCATCTGAGTTTCAGAGATCTGATCTGGAGTATAAATGAGTTTAGGGGTCTGGGGTCTGAATGAGTTTAAGGGTGTTAATTTTGGGATTATGCTAAGATCCTATCCACACTATCCTGAATTACAGATGTGTCCTATACACGTTCTCAATGGATGGACCCATTGCTTTTAAGAGGCCTTTTTAAGATCAAACATGTCAATTGAAGTCTATTGGTCTGTGCAAATCTTGAACAGCACACGGTTTACAGATCCAATGCTATAAAAGAATGTGAAATAAAAATAGAGTCTTTTTGTCATGAATGTGAAAAACAGATCAACCATTTACAAAAACAACTGACACGTTCTAAAACTGAATTTTTGCCAGTGAAAAACTTGGATGCCAAATGGTCCATGTTTTTTTTTTCTGAAAAACAGCCATAGATGTGTGACTCCATCTTAACAAATAAAAAGACATTTTTCTTTAAATAGTTTTAGAAAGTTTGAAACTTCAACTTGACAAAATCTTTACTGTTGGTATTCAGCTCCAACCCTTAGATTGCAGATCAGGAAAGCATACTTTAAAGGGTACCTGAGTTTTCATGAAAAGTTGAAATATGTGTAGGGCCTTACTGGGCATTCTGTTCCATGAACTTATAAAGGTGTCCTATCAGTTTTTCTGCTGCAAAAATTCCCATTATGTCTGCTGCACATTTTACTTTTGTTTCTGTGGCAAGGGGCATGTACAATAAGGTACAGTCTGCCCCCATCCTCTATTCATTATAAATGTTATTAGTTTGTTTACATGTAATTCTGCCAGGAGTAACTGTACAATACAATAGTGAACAAATAGATGATAAAAGTCCTAGTTAGCATAACACTGGACAGCAAATACACAGCAGATACATGCAGACATGATGCAGCTAAAAAGTTCCCTGACACAGGAATAGAGCAATCTATGAGCACAGTCAGTAAAGCTGCTTGCTGTCTGAATAATATCCCATCTGTAATCATGCAAGCAGCCAGAAGTAGATACAAGTACATAAACTTTTCTTACGTTATAAGATGTGAGATGCTGCAGAATGATCTGTCCCATACAAAGAGAAAGCAGTTTGCAAAAGTATGTAGCACCTACAAGGAGAATCAGCCCCTCCCCTCTCCATTCACTGTGTGAAGAGATCAGTCCCTCCTCCTTCCAGTCACTGTGAACTTTCTTGCTTTTTTAATGTTTATATGGATGAGACTTTCCTAGTAGCAGGGAGTGAACTGCAAATTAGCTAGAAGGGAGAAACCTAGTGGCAGTAACTTTCAAGATGTTTTTCAGGGAAGAAAGCAGAAGCATTTTTAATTAAAGTACATTACATTTTGGTCCAGAGTTACGTAATCTATTACATGAGACTAAGTTGTCTGAAAAGATATTGACTATTTAAATAAATATAGTTGCATACCCCTGATATATAGATGTGTCCAACTTTACCATGGCTAAAAATTTCAATACTATATTACATGCCGGGTCAAACGTCAAGCAATTTTTTTTTATTCACAGCGTAGTTTCTTGATGTCTCTCATCTGACATGTGTTGTCAGTGATCAAGGTGAGCACCTTCCCCCATATATCTAGTCTATAATTTCTGTGGACAAAGATGCACACAGTGAAGCAGAAAACCCACAGAAAAAATTAGAAAAAGATATGTCTTTTTTTAACTGTTCTTCTTTCCTAGAACATTAATATGCAAAATGACATATGGTCGGCTCTGCAATATAAAAACACCTCCTCAACAGACTGTGCTGCTAAGCTTCTAAGTCTTCTTGTGGACATTCTAGCAAAACCCTTGATAGAAATTACAATTACAAATGAGTAGCCACATATAGGCACCTAGGAGAGAAATCGCATGAGAGTATTGCAAAATCATGTTTTATAAAAAGCTGGTCATCTCCGGCCACACACATCTTGGGATATGTTGAGCCAAGAGAGAAGGTAAGGAAGAATACATCTGTAGCTACACCACCTATTATCATAACAACTTCAATCACATCCTTACAATTTCGATTTACAAATAAGATCATCCCACAGCAACCATTTTTTTTCCACTTCTGTAAAAGCCTCAAGATCTTGCAACACACTAAGTGTATATCTTGTGTTAATGTAGCTATGAGATCCAAAAGCGTTTCCACTAGGAAATCCTAGTAGTATGAAAGGAATGAAGAGCCGCTCTCACACTAATATCGTTCCCTCAAAGACAATCACGAATCCCCCTAAGGATTACACGGTTTAAGGATAATCCCTGAATGTGTTACACTTTCCACTGCATTATTTCAAATGATACAAATTGCATTTTACAAGCAAAGGGCAGTTTCTAACCAGAGTAATCCTGCAGAAATCCCAGCACTTCACCATTAGCCTCTTCATTGAGACAGCTACTCAACAGCTCAAATCAAATCGATAGCAGTTCTGGAAATGGCTTTTACTGTCAATAATTCCGGCGCTCCTCCCCGGTACTAATCTTAAGGTAATTATCTGTCTATTATGCTCCATGGCTTAATTAACCATACATTATAATGTCCATAATATTACATTATGACTGCAAAAAGATCAAGATTTTAACTCGATTTCCATGCTAAAGCGAAGCTTCTTTTGCAGGCGATTTAATAATCATATAAGGGAATTGTATATTCATAATATAATGGCAATATAACAAATGCTCCCTTTATAAACAGAAGATATCCAGTCATGATAGAGAGGAGTTTTCTGAAATCGGAAGAAAATTGACGAGTGGAAAAATAACATAAGTTAACAGAAAACTTACAGATGTGTCTTCCCAATATTGTCCTCTTCACTAGGCACGTCTCAGAGGTGTAACTTGAAGATCCTGGGCCCCAATGCAGAATTTGTAATTGGCCCCATTCATATATTGTCTCAATAGTTCTATAGTTTTTGTGATAGAGGGACCTTTGGGCCCCCCCAGGGTTTAGGGTCTGATGGCGACTGCTACTGATGCATCCCTTATAGCTATGCCAATGTGTCTATATATGTGTGTCACAAATTTAGTGATAAATTATACTAAGTATCCTATGTGTGGCTATGAGAAGCTGTCCAGTGGTTGCAGCCTTTCTGGGTTTTGATAACAAGCCAGGACATTGTGCTGAATTGGTTTCATGTGAAATTGGAGTCTTTAAACATACTGGAGATCAGTTAATTGTGGACACATCAGAATACGTACCTGATAAATCAAGTAAGGCTAGGTTCACACTAGCACTGTGTGACCGTTCGGGGATTCCGTCCCCCATTCCGCTTGAAAAATGCGGAAAGAAGTGTCTTTTCTCTTCGCATTTTTTGGGCTGAAACCGGGCAAATGGGATCCACGGGTTTCCCCGGGTAACTGCTTTTTAAAGCAGATTAGGTTTCCGTTTTTCAGGTCCCCAAGTGGACCTGAAGAACGGAAACTTCAATGCTAGCGTGACCCTAGCATAATCGAGTCTACCCCTCATGTGTTGGACATTTATAGAATATTCTATGTATTTGCCATAACTTATCTAAATAGGAATACCTCTTTAGGGGCTCCAAATGCTCATCAACCCAATCCAATAAAATACTGCAGCATACTAGCAAAACCCTTAAGAGACTGCAATTACACCACCAGGGACACATATAGGATAGATAGCAAATCACTTTGTGATACCATATCGAGAAAAGCTGTCCATCCAACAGGAAAGGCAAGGAAGGACACATCTGTAATTTATTAAAATTTACTTAGCTTTTTTACAGTTCAGTAAATTTTAATACAACGTGATATAGATGGGGTTCAAAGTGGCTAAGCACATGCACATGCAGAAACATAAACTGATTTTTCGCAGAAATTTCTGCTGTGATGCTATGTGGAAAATCTAATTTTAGAGATTATTGGAATCACTGCTGCAAGTAAAAGGGAATGAAAATGATAGGAGAAGTTTATAAGGAAATTCCCTACTAAACCAAGTGTTATACAGATTCATTTGTCTCAGATTCTAATTTGTTAGGGTGACCTTTGCTGAAATCAGAAATAAACTTCATAGAAGACATACCACCCATCTCTAAACAGCACCTAATATGAAACACAATACATTAAATCTGCTCATAAAATAAATATATCTAACCAATCACATAAAAAATAAATGAACAAGATTAAAGTCAAACTAAGAGAAATATTGATGCGGGTTCTGCTTGCATAAACTGATGGCACATGACAAATTGCAAATCATGGTGAGGTATGTCTCAAATCCTCCATAAGAAATCATGGCAAATCCCGAAATCCATAGGATTATGGCAGAAAATATTCACTTGACATGTAGTACAGGGCTGGACATAAATAACTCTATGTCAAACCCAAGAATTGTGGGCTCATTTTCCAATAAAAATGTAAATATTCAGCAAAGTGAGAGGCAATATGTCTTTATAGTAAGAGGGTACGAGGTCAGATAGGAATCAGAAAGAGGCATTAATGGAACCACAATTACAGGGTAATGGCGAGATATAACACAGGAGATGGAGAAGACAACGGGAAGAAGGTGGCATTTACTAAGCTGATGACAAGCAAGCAGTGATGAAACATTATCAAGACATTGCTGGCATTAAAAATATATAGCATGTATAGGATGTAACACTTAAAGGGAATGCTTAAAGGGAATGTGTCACCATTTTTTTAATGTATTTATTAAAGCCAGATAGTGGAATGTATTGTATCACTTTTATCTCATTTGTTTTTATTTTTAGTTTGCAGAGTTTTATTCTATTTTCTGTACATTATTATTGTGGCTGCCATCTTACCTGAGCTTCTCCTGTGCTCAGTTAACAGCACTTAGGTCCAGTTCACATCTGTGTTCGGGTTTCCGTTCGGGGAGTCCGCTTGGGGACCCCCCCCCCGAACGGAAACCTATACGCATAAAAAAGTGGTTTACCTGAGAAACCCGCGGACCCCATAGACTATAATGGAGTCCTTGTGGTTTCCACCAAGCAGAAACCACACAGACTCCATTATAGTGTATGGGGTCCGCGGGTTTCCCCAGGTAAACCAAAACGCAGATGTGAAGCGGGCCTAGTATGCCAATATTAATTTTATTATGAGAACAGTTTGGCACTTTTGATATTTTATCCCGTTATGTCGGACACTGTATGGGAAAAATATTTTTATAAGTTTGTAGACTGGACACAGGGATACCTAATGTGTGTGTGTTTTACTTTATTTAGGTACTTTTATATGTGTTCTGGGGAAAGGGAGGTGATTTGAATTTTTATTACTTTTTAATTTTTTTTTTTTATATTTTTTTTAACATTTTTTTTTTTTAACTATAATTTTTTTTTTAAATACCCAACATCCTGACTAGAGATGAGCGAATTTCTCAAAAGTTCGATTCGGCAGTTCAATTCAAAGCTCCAAAAAAATTAGCTTCGATCTGAATTACTTTGCGGCGAATAAACAGCTATTTCCGGAATGCAGAGAGCCGGGGTGGGCGGTAAAATGGTGGAAGCCCTTGGATGCCGCGGTCATGTTTCTCTCTCTCTCTCTCTCTCTCTTCAGCACGGACAACTTTTATTCATGTTGAAAGATCTGCTAACAAGCAAAGACACGCCTACCCAATCACATCACTAGAGAACATCATGTGACCGTCTGATGTCACAAAGGGCCTTACTAAATATCGTTACCGCGAAACACCAGGAAATCCGGAATCGTGGTGAATCGAAGATTTTCTAAAATTCGGATTGAATTCCACTTCTGCAGAATTGATTCGCTCATCTCTAATCTTGACATTCCATCATTTTCTGGTGACTCTTTTCCTTCAGTAACTTAAAAAGTAATCATGGATCCCCAGTCTGCCATGAAAAGCAAGCGAGTTTAGAACTTAAAAAGCTTACAGCTATTTTGGTCTCCACCTTTTGAGTTTTCAAATTGGGCTCCTCTGTGTTTTTTCCTAATACAGTGCAGAAATAATACATGATAATACAAGGATATTGCTGTAAAGGGATCAGAGCTGAATGATAATAAATGTAGTGATGTCACAATGCAAGGATAATATACACAGTGATGTCACAGTACAGGGATAAAGAACACAGTGATATCACAGGGCAAGGATAATGCACACAGTAATGTCATATAGTACTGGGATAATGCACACAGCGATGTCATAGTATAGGGATAATAAACACAGTGATGTCACAGAACCATGTCACAGTACAGGAATAATTTACACAGTGATGTCACAGTACACTGATAATATACAGTAATACTACAGTACTGAAATAATTCACACATTGATGATTTTCGGCCCCCAGCTGTTTGTTTTATACTGATAACTATTCACAGGTTAGGCCATCAGTGGGGGTCGACAGTCGGACCCTGCACCACATGGGCTAGAAACAGCTCTTCTCCTATTGTAGCAATAGGCACAGAGCCGCAGTACCCCAACACCAGCACTATACAGTGATGGGGCTGCAGCTCTGCCCCTACTGCTTGAATAGGAGAAGATCTGAATCTGACCCCTTCCAATGCCCAGAGGCAGCCGGATGAAATGAATGGTGAGGGATCTGGGTGTTTGACCCCCACTGATTGATACTGATGGCCCTCTTGTGGATAGGTCATTAGTATAATAATACTGGGGTGCCAGCAAACCCCTTTAAGTTAAAAGCAAAGTTAAACTTGACACTTATAACTTGCTGCATATCTTATTGCAGAACACAATAAAAACAACTGAAATAGCTGAGCAAATGTTCTGGGCCGCAGCATAGTTAAAGGGGTTGTGCCATTACAGACACTTACCTTAGGGATCTCCACCAATCAGGAGAACAGAGGACCAAATTTCCTGTAAAGCCTCCCTGAGAATGAAGTGCCAGTCAGTGAGCTTGCATGGACTTCTATGGGGCTCTCAGGATTCCAATCTCCAGCAGCCCCATAGCAGTGAATGGAGCACTAGTCACACAAGCACACTTATGATTCTTTCAAGGGGGAAGATTCAGGCAGACTTTCTGGCACAGTTCTACTGATCGCTTGGGTTGCCCAAAGATCTGTGAATAAGAGAAGATGTCGTAATGGCACATCCCTTTTAAGTGTTGATTATAATTTTGCTATATCTGTAGAAGATTATTTATGTCAATAACATATGTGTTTGAGATGATGAAACAATCATTTATGACAGATGGGAATCTATTGATTAGGATTATAATCTCATCAGATATGATCAATGACCTTTCATGGAGATGGTATTCACCATGGCTACAAAAAAAGAGCCACAGCTGAGCGCCTCAAATGTGCTAATGTTATGTCTTCAGTACATACTGAATCACCCCAGTCAATGCTACACATTATCTAGCTATGCATCAACAAAGTAGTCTATACACCTTCTAGAATTTTTCTTTAAAGGAACACTAAACACAGAGAATGCAGAATAAATAATAGTAATATCCTAGCAATTTCTCCTTGCATCTCGTCCTTTGCCCAGGTCCTATTCTGCCTCATGATACAATTAAAGTTGCAAAATATATAAAGAAATCTTATCTGTGTTTCAGAAGCTCAGCTATGTGCCCCTCCTCCTCCTCATAGTGCTATAACACCCTACAAATCAACTGGCTGCAGCAGGAACCTCCCTGCTGTGCCCTGTCTGCAGTAGAACAAACCATTATTAAGCCTCACCCTCTCAGATAAGCCACACCCCTTCATCCAGCCACCAACCAAAGATAGAGTTGATCAGTAGGAAATTTACCCCTCTGTTCTCTGCAGGATTTCTACAAGACTTTTTGTGTCAGGATTAGACATGGGGGAACCTCTCAGGATTAATTTTGTTCGGGTTCGGGCGGCTCGCATCTAGGATTTGTTTTGGTTTGAACAAATTTGGTAGGAAACACTCTTTAAAATGGCTTAAAACATAGTGTAGAACACTGTCAGGGCTACTAGGAACCTATCTATAAAACATAGTGTAGAACACTGTCAGGGCTACTAGGAACCTATGTATAAAACATAGTGTAGAACACTGTCAGGGCTCCTAGGAACCTATCTATAAAACATAGTGTACTTTGACTCTCTCCCGTTCCCTTCTACTCTCCCCTTCAACTTTGCTCCTTTGTCGTCGTCCCCTTGTCACTTCTTTAGTGTTGTTAATTGATTATTTTTCATTTGTAACATTTTTGCACTCTTCCTAGATGGTTTGGTGTGCTGGCCACTATAAAACATAGTGTAGAACACAGTCAGGGCTCCTAGGAACCTATCTATAAAATATAGTGTAGAACACTCTCAGGGCTTTTAGGACCCTGTCTATAAAACATAGTGTAGAACATGGTCAGGGCTCCTAGGAACCTATTTATAAAACATAGTGTAAGACACTGTCAGGGCTCCTAGGAACCTATCTATAACACATAGTGTAGAACACTGTCAGGGCTTCTAGTAACCTATCTATAAACATAGTGTAGAACACTGTCAGGGCTCCTAGGAACCTATCTATAAAACATAGTATATAACACTGTCAGGGCTCCTAGGAACCTATCTATAAACATAGTGTATAACACTGTAAGGGCTCCTAGGAACCTATCTATAAACATAGTGTATAACACTGTAAGGGCTCCTAGGAACCTATCTATAAAACATAGTGTAGAACACTGTCAGGGCTTCTAGGAACTTATATATCCAATTTCTAGCTCTCTAAGGCAAACACAGCTGAAGTTATGTCAAAGTGAAAGTGACATTATTACACTCTGGGGTCTCTTCATAATAGAGATCATAAAAGGTGGATGCCCAGAGGAGGTGTAAAAATTAAAAAAAAAACAAAAAACATTCATACTCACTGTTACCTCTTTTGGTCCCCCTTGCAGCACTCTTTCTCTACCTCCTCGGTGACATTTGGAATTCTCCTGTGACGTGATGCACTCGGGGTCACCGCTGAGGCCTGTGATTGGGTCTCTGTAGTGACATGGGCATGATGTCATGATGCTAGATGTGCCCATTTGTCACAGGCCTCAGTGGTGACCCAGGGTGTATGATGTCACAGGAGATCGGCAGACCCCAATAAGGAGGCCCAATCGTAAAATAATGGAAGGTGAGTATGAATGTTTTTCTTTTTGTCACCTCCTCTGGGCCACCACCTATTATACTCTAGGGACTGACAAGATTTTGGTTCGCCTGAGACAAATCTCCATTTGTTTGGCTTCATAAAAAAAAAAAAAAAAAAAAATTTTGAATATTCGGGTCGAACCCGACTTGGTACGAGTCGGTTTCCCATCTCTAGTTAGAATCACACAGGAAATACCGCAGACTGACAAACAGGACAACTATATTTATGCTTACCGATACTTTTATCACTCATTTCTAAGTTTAGTGTTTCTTTAAGAAATATATAACATATATCTTTCAATTTCTGGGCAGATTTGAAGTTAGTTCACATTTTTAACTCCCACTAAGTTTTTTTTTCCCCCTGTAAGACAGAAGCTGTGATTGTATTGTGATCAGGAAAAAAAAATCCTTCCATTTTAGGCTGCCGCGCAGTTGGTGCCCACAGCTCATCTGGTAGCTGGCAACTGTGATGGGTAGACAGCTCCCGTAACACTGCTAAAAATTATAAGGTGTAATGTACCAACTAAAAACACCTTCTTCATTCCACATTTGAAATGTGAACCTTTTTAACAACCAAGTCCTCGCTGTAAATGAGGCAAACTTTATTTTTACTTCTCTAGATCTTTGCGGAAAAAGAAGATTGTTTTGTTTTAGGCCCCAAGAGAACAAAGTGGAAATACATGCATAGTAATTTATGTAAATTTTTTTCTCTTTTTTTGTTATTGTCTATCTGTAGCTATTACCTCCTGCTTTCAATTCTGTGATACAAAATGCCTTAGCTAAGTTTAGACCTATGAAGTCTGAACATGGCTAAGGGCCAGTTCACATCTGCATTCGGTTTCTGTTCAGGGAGTCCGCTTGGTGACCCCCTGAATGGAATCCTATACACATAGAAAAGCAGTTTACCTAAGGAAACCTGCAGATCCCATAGATTATATTGGGGTCCGTGTGGTTTCTGCTCGGTTTCGTGCGGAAACCGAGCAGGGGCTGCTGCGGGGCATAATACCGTGTGTAGGGCCCGCTGTGGGGCATAATACTGTGTGCAGGAGCCGCTGCGGGGCATAATACCATGTAATACTGTGTGCAGGGGCCGCTGTGGGCCATAATACCGTGTAATACTGTATTAAAAAAAAAAACATCTACTCACCTGTCCCTTGTGCTCCGATGTCTCCCACCGCAGTCTGGTTCTGCTGCTCTGGTGTTTTCTTCTGGAAGAAGTCCCCACCGCACATGACTGCTGAGGTCGCTGACATGGAACATCACAGTGATGTGGGGAAGAAAACACCGGAGCAGCAGAACTGAAACACGCTGGGAGACACCTGAGCACCTTCCCCAGCCTCATATTAAAAAAGTGGTTATCCTGGACAACCCCTTTAAAGTGGCACTTGGGCTTTATTAAAGAGGCTTTCCAGCTCATTTTTATTGATGTTCTATCCTTAGGACAGATTATCAATAAGAGATCAGTGGACCCCTCCTCTGATCAGTTGTATGGGGGGCTATGGCGCCTGTTTATATCACACGCTGTCTGTTTATAGTGACCGTGTGATGTAATTCCAGCCTTGTCACATAGACATGTATAGGACGAGGCTGTAGTTACATGACATGGCCACTATGAGATGAATGATACTATGTAAACACAGAAGCGGTCACGGCACTTACACAGGTACCACCGTTCATTCAAACAGCTGATCAGTGGGGGTCCTGGGTCTTTGAGCCCCACTGATTAGTTTATTAATGACCTGGAAAACCTTTTAATTAGTTAACACCAGGGGCATTATTAATAATGGGCACTATTTATACAGGGTACACACGGACATTATTAATATAAAGATGCAATTGGGGGTATTATTCATTATGGGGGGTTATATCATATATTTTATAATTGGGGTAGCAGCAGGATGGGGGCTTTGTGTAGGTGAGGACAATGTAGGTCGGATGCCTGGAAAAGTGAGGAGCCAAAGATGTCTGTGTTGCAAACTTTACAGAGACAAGTCACAGCTGGAAGAAGTGGTCATGGCGGTCCAAAGGGAAGAGAAGGGAAATGTGACCGATTAGTCAGAGACGTCACCAGTAAGTCACAAAATGTTACTGCCCTGTATTCACCTAAATGATAGAGGATAAATACCTGATTGATGGGGGTCTGTCTGCTGAGACCTACACTGAGCGTGAGAATTGGTTTTTTTCCCCCACTGGGTGGGAATTCAGCCTGACCGCAGCCATATATATAGGTGTGTCACTTGGTGGATGGAGGAACCCGCGTGACTCTCATTCACTTCGATGGGAGTGCCAAAGATAGCCGAAGTCCAGTACTCAGCTATCTGTGGCGCTCCTATTATAGAGAATGGGGGCCACGTGGGCTCGTCCATCCACCAAGCAGAAGATATGTGAAGTTACTTTCATTGTTAATTCCGTGTTTTTGATCTGATACTGAAGTAATACAGGAAGAAGAATTCTTAAAAACTGTTTTATCACTTTGTGTATGTTTATTGTACGGCGATAACAGCGTGTGAAGCTAGTAGCATGGAAACTCAATTTTATATTTTTTTTTGGAAGGGGGGGCGTCTTTCGATAGTCCGCCTCAGGCAGCAAAGAGGCTAGGTTCACCACTGTATAGTAGGGTAAATGATAAAGGACAACTAAAGTCACTTATATTTTATTACAATAAAGAAGGAATGGAATTTTCAGGGGGTCAATGGGAATTAAAGGGATTTTCCTTAATTTGAAAAAATGACGCTAACAAGATGTGGCACAAAAAAGCTGAAGTACTCACCTGATAAATCTTCTTCTTCTCCAGCACCGTCAACCTATTGGTCTTTGCTCATCTTTGCTGATTTTGATGCAGAGGTGCGTTAGGAGTCTTGCGACATACATGTTAGCATCACAACTGAGAGCAGTGTTAGGTGCAGCGCTCATGTAGGTGTGCAGCACATCAATGCTGAAAAAAAAATCACCAGCTTGGAGCACCAAAGGAGCCGACTGGAACAATGAAGGTGAGCGTATTTTTTTAAATTATTTTTTGCATTTCTTTTCATTACTTTAATTTAAAAATCGTGCAAAACATGTAAAAAGGGTGTTTCCCACTATAACAACCTATCCCCTATGCATATGATATAGGGGATATATTGAAGAATGGTGGGAGTCTGAAGAGAAGATGGGAAGTCAAATGCTGTGCTACGTCCAGTAGTTCTATTGAAGTGAATGGAGTAGAGAGCGCAACTTTCTAATCACCACTCCATTGAGACTGGGGATTACGTCCCAGTTCTAGTATCCACAGCCATTCACAGGATCTGTACATCTATCATAATCACTTACATTAATCCTTGTCCCCAAAGGAGTTCACAATCTAACACACTGGCTCTAGACACAATTTAACAAAAAGTCTCTTAACCTATAGGTATAATTTTATAGTGTGGGACTAAGCTGGTGAAACTGGGACAAACCCATGAAGATGTTGTCCATAGACAGAGTATAACCCAGGACCTCCTTACAGGCGGTAGTGCTAACCACTGTTACCCATGTCTTCAAATAAGCAAAAAAAATTACCTCAGCAATACAGCCCAATTCACTAAAAAAACAAAAAAAGAAAAACACATAATGTGCAATTAGATATCGCCTTGGACTATACATATAATTCTGCATCTGGGCCATTGATGTGTACAACACAGAAATTGTGGTTCACGTGGAATCTGACTGGATCTTATCAGAATCCTTCGAAAACCATTCCCTAACAAAACTTTTGGGAGAGAGTTCCTTGGTTTTGGTTTTTAGTGGGATTATCCTGTACAAGTCATGGGAGATTTGCAGAGACAGTCTTAGATATTGGAAAAAGAAAGATGACAAAGCTCCACATTAGGATCTAGAAGACTATCAGTAGGCCACCAACTTTAGATGTTTTTGTGTTTGAATCTCAGGTGAGAGATGTAAATGGAACATGTGTTAATTCATTTTCAAAATAATTTTATTGGAAATTATTATATTTAGTTTTCTCACACGACCAAAAAACAGACATATAAATTATCCATAAGTCTAAAGAACTCACCGATGGAGTAATGCTGGTACAAAGCGAATGCATGAGAGATTGTGATACAATGCAATGGTTCACCAAATAACACTCTCTGGGAAAGTCTTGCTACATACTGTGGGAAATGATTTTTGTTTTCATACAGATATCTCATTGGGTTTTCCCAGAAGACTAAAACTGCTAAAACACTGATATACTGCTACTTCACGTTTAGGATAAATTTAAGATAACAATGAATTCCAGTTGTAAATCACATCAGGGGGTTCTTGCTGTGTATTTATAACCGCACAGCACAAGCATCCTAACTCTGCTTACAGTACACAGCCAAACCTTGTCATGGAGACTTGACTTCAGTTACACCAAATTCTACCATCAAAGTTATACTAAGGAAGCTTGTGTCTGCAGTGCTGTTTGGCACATCCGCTCCAAACTGTAACTGCTTCTACCAATCTCTCCTCAACCATCTCAGAATACTTCTGATGGACCAAAGCGTTGACTGTTTGTCTGCAGTTATTGTGGATGTTTGCTCTTTTTGGATGGCATATATCATCATCGTGTCTACCTGTAATTTGTTATGATTAGTTAAGGTTTACTTCATACACTACAACTGAGTATGCCATGGATTTCCAACCAGGGTATATGGACATAATAGTGGAGGTCTTTTGCATGGAACTTCTCTTGGTATGCCAGAACACATTACACACTCTGGGAGATTCCACCAGACCATGTGTTACATGACCATAGCCCATTCATTTTAATGGAAGTTGTGTTATATTATTAAGTAATTCAGATCACCCTCTACAATATTGGCTGGTTCCTGGGGATTCCAAGCAATGTCAAAGTGGAGTTCCTTGGGTCCATCTGATCAAATTATTTTGAGGACTCTACCTCTATCTACAGCAGGGTCGGCAATCCCCGGCACGTGTGCAAAGAGTGGCACGTGAAACTTATTTCCCTGGCACGGCAGCCCGAGTCCTCACCTAGAAGTTTCGATCGGACTGAAACGAAACTGCTATTATTATACTCTGGGGTCTCTTCAGACCCCAGAGTATAATAAGCTGAGCCCCCGGGGAGGTGATCAAACATAAAAAACAATGCTACTCACCTTTCCTGCACTCCGCGGTGACTCTGTGCTCTGCAGGCACTTCTGTCTGACTTAAGAGACCGCTGACAGGGCCTCAGACCTGAGACCCAATCAGCGGTCGCTGACTACAGGCAGAAGTGCCCGAAGAGAACAGAGGCGCTCAGGAGCACAGGAAAGGTGAGTTAACATTGTTTTTTATGTTTGTCACCTCTCTTGGCCCTCCACTTATTATACTCTGGGGTCTGAAGACACCCCGCAGTATAATAATAGCTAGTGAGTGGTGAAAATTGGAATATTATAAAAGTTGGAATATTATACTGTGTGCAGGGGCCACTATGGGATATAATACAGTGTGCAGGGGCTGCTAAAGGACATAATACCGTGTGCAGAGGCCCTATGGGACATAATACCGTGTGCAGAGGCCGCTATGGGACATAATACCTTGTGCAGGGGCCGCTATGGGACATAATACCATATGCAGGGGCCGCTATGGGACATATACTGTGTGCAGAGGCCACTATTTATCAAGCTATGTGCATGCACTTCCACTTTTAATTGTATTGTAATCCTTATTATTATTAGAAATAGCCTGCTCTCACAAGATTCCTTTTAGAAGCATTTGTGATGTTCACCTGCCAATTTAGTTTCAGACCGAACTTGTTCAGTCCAAACCAAAAGCACTTGTGTTGTACTCTGGGGTCTCTTCAGGCCAGGGGAGATGCAGCAAAATAACAAAGAATAATAATTACCTTCCCTCACCTCTCCTTGGCTCCCTTGTGGCGTCTGGGGCTCTATTGCGGTTCTCTTTCTGCCTCCTTGGTGACATTATGGGTCTCAGGGAACCACAGAGGCCTGTGATGGGCCTCAGGGATAATGAAGGGGGCATTGATATCATGCCCCCTTCATTATCGACACACCACATGCGACCAGTAATCCACCGGAGGCCATGATGTCATCCAGGTCTGAAGAGATCCCAGAGTATAATAGTCATTCATATATGGCATACCCAAAATTTTGAAAAAGTTTGTAAAGAACCTGGCATGTTACAAATTAGTTCGTTCATTTCTAATTATTATTGTACATACTGGACATATCAACAGGGTCTAATAGGTTAGTTGTGAATGAGTCCATAAGAAATAAACCCTAGTAACAGACGATCGGATGCAAAGTCAGCTCCAAGTTGGGTTGTTTTCTCCTGGACCATTATTCTGTAGAGGCTTGGCCCACCAGATACTCTGGTGGGTCAGTCCATTCCTGGTTCCATAAGCCAGACCTACTGTGGCTAGCTAACTGACAGAGGGTATTTTTATAGAAGAGACCTGTTATTGTCCCATCAGAGATTCTAGGTTGGTCAGTCCAATCTTGGCTCCATGAGTCAAATTTCCAGTGGGTGGTTGTCTTGGAAGGTATTTTATGTTTTAAACCCACAATATATATTCCTTTGTACAATACTGTATCTCTAGCCAATTATAAAACTACTTAGTATTTTTATTTTTGCCAGCAACAAATTTGCAACTAATAGAGAGCAAGCGAAAAAAAACAAAAAAAACAAAACACCTATTTGATTAATTTCTTATTTTTAATAAACTCAAAGGCCAAGTTGATATATTTTGCTTACAGAGATTAAACATTTCATTTGGCAGAGGTCTGGTTTTTATTTAATTGCCTCCTTCAGATATTATGCTTTTTAAGGTGTATCTCAGAAACTATTAAGAGAAATGCATCACATCTTCAATTACAACTTCTCGGCAGGTGCCAATGCGATTTATTTATGAGCTTGCACAAATCTATTCCTAGATAGAAACGTCTCTGAATCATTATGGTGGGGACATATTAAAGAAGACATTCTGTTCTCCACAATCCTTTCAACCCCCTCATAATATTTCAAGGGGAATGCTATTACAGATGACTTGTCCAGGTCAGAGGCCGAGCTTCTTCAACAACAATCTTCTCGATTGACAGCTCTAGTTGGGTCCACTGTTGAGTTCCATCATTTGCATAAAAATCTAAAATCTAAACAAAAAAGGCAGCACTCCAAAAACTTCAGTTCAAAAACAGATGGATTGATTCCAAAAAGCAATGTTTCGATCCTCACAACATTGCACCATTCTAAAGATAAGTCATAGAACAATTGACCAAGTTTATGACTTTACTTGAGAATGGTCTTATGTTGTGAGGACCAAAATGTTGCTTTCTGGAATAAGTTTTTGGAGTGCTGCCTATTTTTTGTTACGTATAAGGGATTCCTATCTATCTGTCTATCTATCTATCTATCTATCTATCTATCTATCTATCTATCATCTATCTTTTGATCTATCTCTATTTATTCATCCATCTCTTTGTCTATAGATATTCTATCATATAGCAAGTTGCCATTTTCGGACAATTCAATACTGTATTTCAGTTGGTTTTATCTACCAATGACTGGTGTTTTTCTTCTTGGTGTCTTTTTTTTTTGCCTTAGATACCAATTTTTTAGATCCACGTGTTTTACACAATAGTCATTTATTTGCAGAGATTTTTTTTCAAACCATTTTGGGGACTCCATCTTTCTCACATCCTGTTCTCCATGCTTGGTGGCAAATGTTACCTCAAGACATCAGAGAATACCTAGCCATTATTTTGATGTGTCTGTATAAACAGTAGCAGATAGAGATAACATAACCTCTGCTTCAAGCACTTAGCGCAGCTGCAAACATTATAATCTAATGGAACAGACAAGCACAGGTGAAAACATTACCGGGACGGGGATGAAGCTAAGAAGTGAATGGCTGAATACCTCTAGAGCAGTGAAAACAATACTATAATATCACACACACACACATAGTATTGTTGAAAAGTTTTAGATCGGTGGAGTAAAAATGTTTTCAAAAATAGAAGTGTTTAAAAGGACCTTTCACCAACTTCAACTCTTTGCATCTTTCAACAGGCGCTTCTCTACTAATTCTAGTGCACCTGGAATTTTTCTCTAGCGTCCACCATTTCTGAGCACTCAGCAGTTGGTTCAGCATCAAATATGCTAATTAGGTTTTCTACTGTCAGATGGGAGGTCCCAGTGTGACTGCTCCTTCCCAGGACTGTGGAGCAACAAGCATTGAAGGATGCAAAGAGTTTTTAGAAGTGGTGAACGATCCTCTTTAAGGATAAGGCCCCACACAGCAAAAAAAACACTACATTGCACTTCTTTTTCTTTGCAAGTTTGCAAAGGTTTCCTCTGCTGACTTTCTGCCTATAATAAACCTATATGGAAAACGCCAGCGTTTCCGCAGGTATAATTGACAAGCTGGGATTTTCAAAAGTGCAACCTTTTTTTTCTGCTGCATTTCCACAGTGGCAAAAACGCATTTTCGCAACTTGGGCCTTTATCCTAATAGATTGTTTTTGCCAATTAACAAAATGCAAAGTGAATGAACCAAAGAGAATCTAAATCCCATCAATATTTGGTGTGACCTTTGCCCTTTGACTTCCATCAGTTCTTCTCAGTACACTTTTTAAAGGATCTCTGCAAGGAGGTTGCTCCTGCCATTTTGAAGAACTAAGCACAGATCTTCTGTGGATGTAGGCTTACTTCAATCCTTCTGTCTCTTCATGTCATCCCAGACAGACTGGATGATGTTGAGATCAGGGCTCTGTGTTCTTCTTTAAACTGAAGAGAGTTCTTAATGACCTTGGCTATATGTTTGGGGTTGTTTCCCTGCTGCAAAATATATTTAGAGACAATCAGATGCCTCCCTGATGGTACAAACTGCTTTCTGTTACAGTCAGATTTGAAGAAACAGCAAGAAATGAGCAACTTTGAGGGCCGTACAGTGGGGAAAAAAAAGTATTTAGTCAACCAGCAATTGTGCAAGTTCTCCTACTTAAAAAGATGAGGCCGGCCTGTAATTGTCATCATAGGTAGACCTCAGCTATGAGAGACAAAATGAGAAAACATATCTAGAAAATCACATTGTCTGATTTTTTAAGAATTTATTTGCAAATTATGGTGGAAAATAAGTATTTGGTCACCTACAAACAAGCAAGATTTCTGGCTCTCACAGACCTGTAACTTCTTCTTTAAGAGGCTTCTCTGTCCTCCACTCATTACCTGTAGTAATGGCTCCAGTTTGACAATGTTATCAGTATAAAAGACACCTGTCCACAACCTCAAACAGTCACACTCCAAACTCCACTATGGTGAAGACCAAAGAGCTGTGGAAGGACACCAGAAACAAAATTGTAGACCTGCACCAGGCTGGGAAGACTGAATCTGCAATAGGTAAGCAACTTGGTGTGAAGAAATCACCTGTGGGAGCAATAATTAGAAAATGAAAGACATACAAGACCACTGATAATCTCCCACGATCAGGGGCTCCACGCAAGATCTCACCCCATGGGGTCAAAATGATCACAAGAACGGTGAGCAAAAATCCCAGAACCACACGGGGGGACCTAGTGAATGACCTGCAGAAAGCTGGGACTAATGTAACAAAGGCTACCGTCAGTAACACACTACGCTGCCAGGGACTCAGATCCTGCAGTGCCAGACGTGTCCCCCTGCTTAAGCCAGTACATATCCGGGCCCGTCTGACGTTTGATAGAGAGCATTTAGATGTTCCAGAAGAGTATTGGGAGAATGTCATATGGTCAGATGAAACAAAAGTAGAACTGTTTGGTAGAAACACAACTCGTCGTGTTTGGAGGAGAGTGAATGCTGAGTTGCATCCAAAGAACACCATACCTACTGTGAAGCATGGGGGTGGCAACATCATGCTTTGGGGCTGTTTCTCTGCAAAGGGACCAGGACGACGGATTCGTGTACATGAAAGAATGAATGGGGCCATGTATCGTGAGATTGTGAGTGCAAACCTCCTTTCATCAGCAAGGGCATTGAAGATGAAACGTGGCTGGGTCTTTCAGCATGACAATGATCCCAAGCACACCGCCAGGGCAACGAAGGAGCGGCCTCGTAAGAAGCATTTCAATGTCCTGGAGTGGCCTAGCCAGTCTCCATATCTCAACCCCATAGAAAACCTTTGGAGGTAGTTGAAAGTCCGTGTTGCCCAGCGACAGCCCCAAAAAATCACTGCTCTAGAGGAGATCTGCATGGAGGAATGGGCCAAAATACCAGCAACAGTGTGTGCCAACCTTGTGAAGACTTACAGAAAACGTTTCACCTCTGTCATTGCCAACAAAGGATATATAACAAAGTATTGAAATGAACTTTTGTTATTGACCAAATACTTATTTTCCACCATAATTTGCAAATAAATTCTTTAAAAATCAGACAATGTGATTTTCTAGATATGTTTTCTCATTTTGTCTCTCATAGTTGAGGTCTACCTATGATGACAATTACAGGCCTCTCTCATCTTTTTAAGTGGAAGAACTTGCACAATTGGTGGCTGACTAAATCCTTTTTTTCCCCACTGTATATGCAGTAGTCAGCCGTGGAAACTTAGTACAGCAATCAGCTCAGAACTGGCAGAAATTAGTGCAACCCAGGTATAATCCATCTGTTTGGAGAAGTCTAGCTAGAAGTGGTCTTCATGGAAAAATTGCAGCCAAAAAGCCCTGTCTTAAATGTGGAAACAAGACCAAGCAACTATGCACGAAATCATAGAAGCTTCAGTTAAATGGACTGTAGCAGAAGGCAAGAAGAACAAGGAGTCCTGGAAGTGATGATATGGCCTCCACATATTCCTGATCTCAAAATCCTCCAGTCTGTCCGGGATTACATGAAGAGACAGAAGGATTGGAGCAAGCCTACATCCACAGAAGGTCTGTGCTTAGCTCTCCAAGATGGCGGGTAGAACCTCCCTGTCGAGTAAATTCAGCAACTGTCTGCAAGTACCGAGAAGAATTGATGGAAAGCAAAGGGCAAAGGCCACACCAAAAATAATCTGTTAACACTATTTTTGAAAGAATTCTTTTTTACACATGCCCAAAACTCTTGCACAGTATATATATATATATATATATATATATATACAGTACAGACCAAATGTTTGGACACACCTTCTCATTCCAAGAGTTTTCTGTATTTTCATGACTATAAAAATTGTAGATTCACACTGAAGGCATCAAAACTATGAATTAACACATGTGGAATTATATACTTAACTGCTTTTTTCTTGCCATAATACAAATTCTAACACTCCATTCAGTAGGACTATCAGCTGTGTATCCACCTGACTTCTGAACAACACAACTGATGGTCCCAACCCCATTTATAAAGCAAGAAATCCCACTTATTAAACCTGACAGGGCACAACTGTGAAGTGAAAACCATTTCAGGTGACTACCTCTTGAAGCTCATCAAGAGAATGCCAAGAGTGTGCAAAGCAGTAATCAAAGCAAAAGGTGGCTACTTTGAAGAACCTAGAATATAAGACATATTTTCAGTTGTTTCACCCTTTTTTGTTAAGTATATAATTCCACATGTGTTAATTCATAGTTTTGATGCCTTCAGTGTGAATCTACAATTTTTATAGTCATGAAAATACAGAAAACTCTTGGAATAAGAAGGTGTGTCCAAACTTTTGGTCTGTACTGTATATATAATCGTTACATGGGTAATATGCATTTTACATTACACTACAGGATTTCCATATATTTAAGTCACCTATTGACATTGTAGAGAAGCTTAGAAATTGTACAAATTAACTGAATTTATATTAAGGTGGTGAATCCCCATTTGCATGACAAGCCGCATTAACCAATGCATTAAGCATCTGTGCATATAAAAGCTTCTCATTAACGCAATAAGGTAATAAGAAGCCATGAGACTGAACAATCTTTACTATCCTTTGCTATATGTTGTATCAAGCCTACGATGTATCCAATTTCCACAAGTACATTAAGGTCTCCCCTTAGGGTTGTATTTAACAAGTAAAGAGCGAAGGCAAAGAGAGCATCGGAGAAATTCAATTCTGTGAATTTAATTTTACATATTTTCCGCTGTATAATATTCATCTGTTTTTCAATAATGAATCATGGAAACTTGGAGAAGCTTAATCCTCCTAAAATGACTACACACTGAAAACAGTAAAAGAAATGTGTCATGCTGTAAGTGCCTTATATATATAAGCCTCAGTAATAGCCTCATATTTCACATAGCCACCTCCGCCATACATTGCCCTTTTAACTAATTCTGAGGCCTCGTGTGTAGAGTAAATATAGATGTAGAATTTTATGTATACCCATTAACTCTGCACACCAACAAGGTAGCATTGAATAGCACGGACCTCACATGTGTGCGGACGTGCGAATGAGGCCACCATGTTGCCCACCTATGCATTCTATGATACTCTTTTTAGATTGCACAATTGTCATTACATGCAAATGATGGCAGTGTAAAGTAGATAGCACAAAGACATGTATAATGTATAGCTACTTAAATTGATCCACTTCAGGGGATTGTAGACGGCTGATTAAGTACAATTAAGCTAAGGATTGCAAGCCATAAGATAACACTCTCACCACCTACACACACTCTCCTAACAAGAGCCATGTTAGGAAAAACCATTAAATATTACTAATGAAGACCTTGTGTCCATCCGATGGTGTACGGTACATTAATATACAGGGCCAGGACTAATGGACAACATTTCCTCCAAAACTAATGATGAATGCAGCGACCCCGAGACATAAATTGATGCTTTACACAACAGAGATAATAACTTATATACTTGGCATTCATAGATGAACAGATCTACATCTTGTGATATGTATGAGATTGCAAGACAGGCGATTTATATCATAGCACTAAATAAAAATAGTCCTTCATTTCATTAACGTCCTGTCATTTAGTCATCAGAGAATGCTATTTCGTGGACTGAAATATTATGGATCTGCTAGGTTAATAGCATACTGCCCTATCTATGTAAAAGATTGACTTACATTGTATTTAAAGGTGCATCTCAATAAATTAGAATATCTTTGAAACGTTCATTCATTTCAGTAATTCAGTAATACAATTCATAATCAGCATCTTCCATGATTGTGTGTCCTACTGAACCAGACTGAGGGACCATTTAAAGGCTTAGGAAACCTTGGCAGGTGACACTGAATTTACAATACTGAACTTTTTTACAATATTCTAATTTCCTTAGATTTGGGTTTTCATTACCTGTAATCTATAATCAACAGTCCCAAATTGCAGTAAAGTGCAATATTTGATAAATATTAGCTTTATTGTCAGCAAACGTAGATCTAGCTTTTTTGCAATTTATCTTTATTACTTTGTTTATAGATTTTTAGGTTTGTTTTACTTTAAGCAAAAAGGAACAATTTTTGAATGTTCCATGGAAACCATCAACAAGCTGTTGTTTACTGGTCTGACATTCTAAGGAGGCGTTCACACTACTGTTGTTAGTGTCTATTGTTAGCATCAGTCAGAGAATGTTAACAACGGACACTAACAGATCTGTCAAAAATCTGTTAAAAATCCCATTGATTTCAACGGGATTTGATCTGTTAGTGTCTGTTTTCACGAAATCCGTATGGATTTGTAAAATGGAGCACATAGAGTTACTGTATATGGGCCAAATTATAAAGGGGTCAATTGGGCAATTACTTGCCAGTGGAACCCTTGCTGCCTCTGGCCCTGGGCTACAACCTATCTTGCCCTTACTATAATCCAGCCCTAGGTACATATCCATAAATGTGCCCTGTTTTACTTAAAGGGAGTCTATCATTCGCAAAAGCACTTTTAAGCTAATGGCACGTTGGAATGGCCTTTAAAAAGACCATTCTTTTCCTACCTTCTTCTCCTACATTTCCTTGTTTTCTTCTCCTAGTCGATTCCAAGATAATTCATTTCTTCATATATGTAAATGAGCACCATGGAGCACCCGGGGCGTTTCTTCTCTTCTGCGAGCACCCATCGCATCATCACTTCTCACTGCCGCATTGGCCGTTGTGGTGACTCCTCTCTTGGTCTTCTCTGTATCTTCTTTCTTCTAAGGCCTTGTACGCAGCGCTGTGCGCATGCGCAATCGGCTCTGCCACGCTCTTGTGACAGACCACCGGAAAATGCATGTGCAGTCACGAGAATTCGCTGCCAGCGAGAACTGAGAAGACAGAAGACCAAGAAGGGAGTCACCGCAACGGCTGAAGGGGCGGTGAGAAGCAATGGCACGATGGGTGCTCGCAGAAGAGAAGGTATGCCCCGGGTGCTCCGTGGTGCTCATTTACATACATGAAGAAAGGAATTATCTTGGAATCGGCTGGGAGAAGAAAACAAGGAAAGATACGAGAAGAATGGCCTTTTTAAAGGCCATTCCAATGTGCCATTAGCTTAAAAGTGCTTTAGTGAATGATAGACTCCCTTTAAGGCTAAAAGGCAGGGTCATAGCTATGAGGTCTATATAACAATTACCATTAAATACTCATCTTGCACACTAAATCCACAAAATGAGCAGGGATTACTCCCATCTCCTGACTGCAGAACACTTTGCGGACTCTAGCTCCTCGTCATCTAACTCCCTCCTATCCAAGAAGGAAGAAAGTGTCTGTCTCCTCTCCCTCCCTAGAATTTCCTAAGTCAAGGGTCACACCATCAGCTCACCTCTCAGCCCATACATTACACATAAAATCACAATGACAGTACAAATATGACAATACACAGTTTCCTAAACACGCATATATGGCAATGTAATTACCTCTTCCCTTTGTGTAGTGCCCCCACTGGGATGTAAAGAGATCATTTGCACACTTTTGTCCCAGAGAAGAACTTCATGGTCTCCTTACATCTATATGGCATTCTCGCTTGCATTTCCCCCCCACCCTTCACTGTGTAGGTAAACTTTGACAGCAGGAAAAGTACAATGTTGAGATGAAAATGCTAGTTACAAGTGACAACCAAGGTCTTCCCATATTCATTTAGCATTGAACCTAGAGAAATATTTCTGCAGACATGCAATGGAAAACACTGAGTGCAATGGTTTAATGGCAGCGATTAAAAACATGCTGAATATGCCGCTCCCTAAGTAGTCATTAAGATGTCAACTGCTAGTTGTATAAACAAGGAAATAAACTAAACAAACATGGAAAATAGATAAAAAGGTTAATATTAATTAAAGCAGAAAATGCTCATTTATTGTAAATGGCAGATACAATGTATTATGGTAAAGGGAAATTCCTGTAAAATCTGAAATTCCAAATTGTGTTTATTAGCCCTTTAGACTCACTATTGAATTATCTAGACAAGAAATGAGCTTGGATGGAAGAGTCCAAATGAGTCTAGAGTTGACATGATTTGAGAAATCGCTTAGTGCGCGAAACGATCGTCGCCTGACGCTATTTGTGTGCCTCTCTCCCTATGCTTGCTGTTTTATGCATTGTTTGGAATAAAGTGGACTCTTTTACAGATCCTGGTGAGTGCCCCCTTCTTTCCTCTTTTTGCACTGTTGTATGGATTTGTCTTAAAACACCTATTGGGATCTTTTCAAACACCTCCATTTTGTTGTTACTGAATAAGTGAAGGATGAATTAGGGAGTGCAGATAATGCTTCTTTTTTGGAGTATTGCCAAATGAGTCTAGGCTGATGCCTACTGATGCCTACATCTAACAATCTGTACTACAAGAGGAGACTCCCCTATAAATGTAGAAACCATGGGGTCTGATTTATCATGGCTTGTGCACCAGAAAACTGGAGTAACAGCCATGAGAAAGTTTCAACTTTGCCACCCCTATTCCATTTTCAGCAAAGGGAGCATGGTGTGGGGGAATGGTGGGGGCCAGGCCATTAGAGCTAATGACTCTAGAAATCCATGCCAGCAAGGAGCTTGTGTACGGTAGATTTCGGTTTAGGTGCATAGACCTTGCAGCATGTGCCTAATGTATGGTAAGGCATGGCAATTGTCATAAACTAGGAGCAAACAAGGGAAATATTAAGACTGGCTTTGAAAACACTGGACTTGATAAATCATCCCCATAAATGTTACTAAATTATACAGGACTGGCATTATTCTTTAGTGTTCTGGAAAGTCTGCTATGTGGCTACATGTTATGATGCTCTAGACTCTTTAACCCCAACAGTTAAAATGGCAACCTCCCTGTACCTTTTTTTATTACAGATTTTAAATTAATGGCTCAGGTAAATATTCCTGGCACATATTTTCAGTGCCTTATGCACAATTTAACTCTTTAGCGGTCTAATGCATTTAAACCAGTAACATTTTATCCCTCTCAGCACTTTCGTTTTCAGAACTTTTAAATTTTATTTCAATGTAGCTTTACCTTGTATTTTGTGGGTACGTATGAATTTTTGACAAGTTTTTTTTTTTTTTTTTCAAAAAGTGATATGAACAGAAAACGTGACTTCTTACATCTGAATTTTATGGTTTATGGCAATTATCATCTACAATAAATAATGTACTCATTTTATTTTTGTTATGGATGTGGCTATACCAATTGTGCGTTTTATATTTTTTGACATTAACAAGGGAAAAAAATTGTCTACTTTTTCTGCAAAACCACTTAAGTGCTGCGGTCAGCATTGACCACAGCATCTAAGAGGTTAAATGGCAAGTATGTGCTCTGATTGATGATGGGGGTGATATGATAAAATGTCTATGGCAAACCCGTCCCCTGCAGTTATCTGGTGTGGATAGGAGATCAGGGCTGTCACCGGATGTCCCTGTGGATAGGAGATAAGTGTCTTTTTGCGTGGAAAAACTCTACAAATTGTGGTAAGCTATTTTTAATATTTGATCAAGTATGTGTATCACAAGTAAAGCAGATTTTCTAAAGACAACATGATTTTATGACAAATTAACACAGAGTAATATAATAACTATCCTATTTGCGTTTATGTGTGGCTACCTAGTGCAGGAGGGTGGATTATAATTTTGGTAACTTTTTTGTGATAGTTTGTTGAACTGGTTTCAAGACAAATTGGAATTTGTAACTAAAGAGGTTATCACGTAAGTGTGGACACTTCTGTGGGACTAGAATAGACAAAAGTAACTGCAAAATAACAGATGTACAGTATTTCTTTTACAAATAGCAATACTGGATTGTTGAATGGTTATATTTAGGATGAGGAAGGTTTATATAGGATATGTATTCCAGGCCAAAAAATGGAAACTTGAGCCAGTATACTGGCCAGAAAAGAAACTTGTGCTGACTGCTGATAATATGCGTAATTGTCGTTCTGCTTGTTCTGCAAAGTTGAAAAATAGTTTTGTCCAAAAACTACTATAATACAGTGCTCAGAAATGGTGAGTAAATTAATTACATGCTAACTTTAATCCCTTAAAGGAGAATTCCCATCTCAGCAAATCGCTACTACGATGAGAATAACTGCTCTTAGTCCCAAACGCTATGGCCAGGATTTACGGGAATAACCGAGCAGTACTGCTCAGCACTGTCCCTGTAGCCCCCATAGAGGAGAATGAGAGCTATGGTGTAACATATGTGAAGCATAGCTGAACTGCGCTGTTTCCATATCTTCAGCAGCGTAGCTTGTCTTGTCTAGAATAGATTGTGGAGGTGGTCAGACTGGTCATCACATGACAAAGATTTCCATAATGTAACAAATTAGACAATTAGAATATTGCTGGGATATTAGCATTATGTGTCCAAAAAAATTTCTTTTTTTTTTTCAAGCCAAGGTGGCCAGTGTCAACTTTACACTGGAGAACCCGAAATATTGTTGTTCACTGTTTCATTGATATTAATGGAGAGCGACTTACTTACACAACCAACTCAGAAACTTTACACCTGTAAGCAGCCGCCTTGTCTTGTAAAACAGAAGTCAGAGTGCCGATGTCCTCCTGGTATGTGAGATTCCAAGAGATGGTAACTCAAGTAACCGACAATTCTGAAAACCAAGTAGCCAGCAAGGAAGGGTCCATAAAATCCTTCATTTATTTATCATCCTTAAATGGGTTGTCCATGATTTGGAGTAACCCGTGGGGCAGCCGGGGAATGTGCAAAAACAAAAACAAAAAGCATACACACCTGTCCTTGGCACTCTTTTGTCTGACGCCAGTGGCCTTTCCATCTTGTTCTGAGGCTTATATGATGCTCATGGAGCCAGTGATGTATATGAGTGATGTCACTGCTCCCTCTCCAGCGACTGCTGAGGTCACTGATTGGTCTCAGCATTCACATGAACCTCAGGACTTCTGGCATTGTGTCCCTAGCACTGGACAGAAAGGGCACTGGTTGTGGACAGTTGGTGCCAGGGACAAAGAGTATGCTTTTATTATTTTACATCTCCCCTGGCCAACCCACAGCCTACCCCTTTAAGTTCACATCCAGACCAGGACACCAGACCCAACAATTATAGCATATCCTGTAGACATAACAAACACTGTATAAAGTGGGAAACTGCCTTTAGTTGGGAACCCTGGTGTTCTTTGACACTAGATCTGTATGAGTATCTGTATAACTTGTGGGATGTAAGACATAGTACTACCTTCGGAACTATAGTACATTTTTCTGAGAAGGAATTATATATGTGTAATTTATTTCCCTCTAAACTATTTTAATTGTCTCTTTTATTCATTTTTCAACAAAGGGAAAAAAAAAGCAATTACATCGATAGTAATCCGATACAGAAAGAGAAGAAAGGCATATATGTCAGGATAAGGTTACGAATTACAGTCATTATGCACAATTGCATATGAGTTAATGGAGTTATGTCAATGCTAAATTTATATTTAAGCATGCTGCAAACAGCAGAGTCAGCAATTGTGCCATTAACACCTATTAAATGAAATTCCTTGTCACAAAGATATTCTATAATGCTAAGGAGGGTGCCCCCTGGTGTTACTAGTGCTCCCCGGTATGTCCCTGCATCTATTTGTCTCTGTTCTGGTGACCGAGCATACAGTCAATCCTGTCTAACAAAGCAGCTCTTACTCCACATATGTTAAAGTGTACCTCCACTTATAAAACAACATGTTAAGAAACATTTTTCCTTTATTTATCAAGCTGAGTTACTTTATACATAGAAACCTATGGAGAGGGGAGGGGGAGGATACTGGCAAATGCTCACTAATAGCTGCAGTTGCTGCACTCTGGAACTCTGTGAGTAAGGTAACCCTTGTGACACTGATGTATCTTTAAGATTAGACTCTACCAATGCACAGAATCAGGCAATAAATCAGTTAACAGCCTCCTCCTCCCCTCTCCATAGAGTTCTGAATGAGAGCTGGATATGGATACAGACTCTATGTAAACAAACAATTGAAAATGAGGTGAGTAGCCTAATAAGTGGAAAAGGAAACATATCTTTTAATAAGATACATTACAAAGTTTCTTATATTCACATGTACCATTCATTTATGGTTTTACAATTGGAGGTAGACTTTAAAATCAGATCCCGCTGCCTTGGCAGTCTCCATTTGCCCGAGATAGGTAGCAAGCATCTGTATATTTAGCACCTTGATTTTCTCAATACTTGAAAAAAGCCGGCCAAGATGGAGGGATCTAATATTAACACAGCACATGCACAATAGGAGAACTGCTGTGTTTGACTGTGTTTGAGAACAGCATGCAGGTTTGGCCCTTCAAGTTTGGCCAACAGAAATGGAGTTGGATAGATGAATGGATGGACATAGAGTGGGAAGCAAGATGCATCACTTTTAAGAGATGTCAATGGAAAAATGACCTGGCTTACTGTTTTATACATTATTAAATCTGAACGTAGAGGTGACATAACACATTGGGACTGGCGTCCTGTACGCCATTGTTAATCAAATCCCCAACTAGTGCAGGATGTGCCTGTAGTATTAAGAGGCTCCTCTGCGCCTGAAATATATGCTAGTCAGGACTGGCATAGATTTTGGTATAACTCACACCAGCTTTCTGGCATGTGTAAATTTGCTTAATAAAAAGTGTCGAACAAGGTGCAGAAGAAGCAATGTTGCGCATTTTTGGTGCAAGATAAGGCACTGTGCAAAAGATGCACCACATTTGCACCCATCTATGCCAGAAAACTGGTATAGGTGGGTAAGTAAATTCCCCCCCATTAAGTCCATACATGGAATGAGAGACTGCAGCGGAATGAAAACACATCACACATGACAAAAATGGGAAAAACTGCTACCAAAAGTTGACATGGGAGACCTTGAAGAAAAGTTGCAGAAAGCATGACTTTCATCCCACATAATGCAATAACAAAAATAGATTTCAATCACATAGAACTATGTTAACAAAAAAGGTTATTAGACCTCTAGATCAGATCCGCTTCGACCTGATGAACTCAAGTAGTGTAAAATCAATGAAGAAGATTGTTTTCATGTATTCTATATTGTGAGCATCTTTGATCTTCGAGTGTAAGTCGTATTGGTTGAAAGGTCTGTTTCCAGTGCAGAGCTATATGGCATTTTGCTGCAGTAAAGAGATGGGAAGCAGCCTGGAGCTCAATTTGTGATTCACTTTTACAGCCTATCAAAGGTTTTTCTAGTATGTTGTGATACCGCATTGACTTGTTTGACTGAGAAATTTGAATCCTTAAAGGGACTGTCCAGAAGTTTTTATGGTCTATCCTTAGGATAGGTGATAAAAATCTGATTGGGGATGTAAGCAGTTGACTCTGGTCCCTGTATAGTGGCCAGGCGCCGGTACTGCAGCTCAGCTTTCAAAAAGGATTTATCCTCTATCCATAGGACAGGGGATAAATACCTAAGAACAGGGTAATTTTTCCCCTCCATTGTGTATTCAGACTGACTGCAGCCATACTGATGGTAGTCATGACTGGTGGTGGACAACGCTCTCATTCACTTCAATGGGACTGCCAGAGATAGCCACAGTAAAGCAATCGGCTATCTGCAGTGCTCCATTTCTCTTCAATGGGAGTGCTGGAGACAGCTGAAGTACAGCATTCAGCATTCTCTGGTGCCCTCATTGAAGTGACATCATACCTACAGTGGAAGAGTGAAGAAATTAGACGATGCCTTTTAGAGGCTAACTGAGTATATTTCATGGTAAGCTTTCGAGAGTACTAGCTCTCTTCTTCAGACATGGTGTTATGCAAGAAACTGAAAATTCACAGACTTTTTATACACAAAAGACATGGAACTTCAAAGGATCTTAGAATCTTTAAAAATAACAAAATGCAATATAAGTAGAGAAGTTATTTATAACAGGTCAAGAAATAAACAAACTGGAAACTTGTGGGGTGTGACGCAGGGATCACTAATTCTTGCTGTTATCTGTTTGCTATCAGGTGGTGATTTGTGACCCTCACAGGTCATACATAGTGTGACATGAAACTGGCAAGAATAGTAAGTCCAAATTGCAGAGTTTGAAATTTTCGCATTAACTTATATTCCCATTCCTTTCTCTCCCTCTGCGTCTTAAAATGTCCCATTAAAACCACAACCCGCAAATCTTCAACAGAGTGGTCTCCTCCGGAGAAATGTGCGGCCACTGGGACTACATTCAGTCTGAGTGTGGGGGTACGCACCATATCACCAAATCACCAAAGCGCAGCTATGGGAAAGGATCAACAGTTCTCGGGTCTGATCAGGTAGTTATCCTGGATAAATATTTTGTGGCATAACTTCTATAACTTGACTTTTTCAATGGCTTTTGTTGTGTTCGATGATAAGATGTCACACAGCAGCAAGTTATCAGTGTTGAACTAAACACTGCTACATCTATGCTTCAGCCGGACATTGGCATTGTTACCCACCATGATGCCTATATGTGGAGGACAGACAGAAAGTGTTCCATCTAATGACCTATAGATACTTTTAGGTCACAAGTTGACATTTCTTGTCTGGCGTTCAGTTAAGAACAATGGATTTGTCACTTTCTCACTCAGTATTCCTTTAGTTTTTATTTCTCTAAATCTCATTGAATTTCTTTCCCTGAACAGAAATCAAATCACTAGGTATAAATAATAGAAAACCATGAACCTTATACTCTGCATATAAATCTTCACAATGGAGGTTGATCTGTGAAGTTTTTCTTAAAAAAAAAAAAAAAGTTTGCTGGAGTCATCCATAATAAGTGGCTTTAGATTTATTTTTTTGCTTTAAATAGACGAATTCCTGCTGTTTACAAGTCTAAACTTGAGGAACATAGAATATCATTGATGTGACTTGCCAGGGTGCAGCATTGTATTGTTAAAAATTGGCTGGCTACACAAAACCCCGTTCTCTATATTTTACTAGATATCCAGTTCTTTATAGCATATTCTATGGAATGACTCTTTAATTCCACCAGTGACACATTTGCCCACCAATAACAGGTTTCATACTAAGCAGATAGAGATTTGTAGTAAATATGGTCTACAACCTACAAATTTTAACTTGACAGGGTCCTCCAACAGGAGAATGGGCACCAAAAATATCCCTAAAGCCTCCTTGTGAATAAAGTGCCAGTGTGCTTGTGTGACTGGCTGGTGCTCCATTCAGTGCTATGGGACTATGGGAACTACTGGAGATTACAGTCCCAGAAGCCCCATAGCAGTGAATAGAGTGCCGATCACAAGTGTACTGGCGCTGCATTCACAAGAAGGTTTTTGAGGGACTTTTGGTCCCCCATTCTCCCTGATCGCCGGTGGTCAGACCTCCATCAATCAGACACTTATCTCCTATCCTGTGGATGTCTTTAATGGCACAACCCCTTTAAGAGTATAACTGCGCAGTGCTGTTCCTGTTAATTCGACAGAAGAGACAGGAGCTACAGAAACAGCATAGCACGTCTAGCTATGCTCTAATACACTGTCTCCATAGCTTCCATTCTTCTGTATGGAATTAGAGCCTTGCTCAGCTGTATCCATAAGTCCCACCCTGCGGGACAGGACCTGGAAGCCATTACTGCTATCTCAGTAGGTATGTGCCAAGGTGGGAATAACTCTATAACTTGACTTTCTGCAGTGTGATATCATATCACAGAAAAAAAAAATCCGTTGAAAGAGTTGAGTTAACATTCTATGCCACAATACACATTAAGACACTTTGTTAACACACTTTGCATATGGTGACACATGTAGGGGCCTATACTGTAGCTCCGTAGTAAGGAGCTGTATATTCTAATATTCACAGTAAATAAATATGGCTTCCTATTGACATATCCATAAAACTGAATTCTATGACATTTTCCATTTCTATTGACCCTTTAATGATTTAATCACTCATCAAAAAGGATTTTGGCAATTCAATTAAATAATGGCCTAGGCATTAAATCATCACTTCGACACTTTACCCTGTTAAATAAATGAGATGTGTCATCCTTGAGATCTCCGAAATACTGTTATTAAATCCTGCTAAAATATAATGTACAACATAAAAGTCAAGCAACGCATAACAATATATTCTGCATGACAATCCAGATAGAAGCTACTGGTGGATACCTCTCAGAATACACAACTAAGACAGCACGATATAGGTCAAGTGTCTATCCTTGTAGTCTCTGTTTTCCCCCTTGTGGCTGGGCTTGATGCAACACTGTAATGCAAATGAATCTGCCTATCTCTCGACCTTATTAAATAAGAGCTGAGGCGTTTCATTGACTTGGTGTTAAATGTCCATACCACCTAATAGCTGTAGGTGAGCGGCAGCAGTATGATGAAAGACCTTGTTATTCTAGCTTAATAGAGAGTAATTTTCCCTGTTTGTCTTTGATGAAAGACATCACTTCATCATCTTCCAGTGTTTGTAGAAGAAATGCTAACATACCTTATGGAAATACAAGTGTCTACATCTCTGGGTGTGGTCTAATGGAATCAGGGGAAGAACATGGGACATGTAAATCCTATGCTTGCACTATATGTTTGCTGTATGCACTGAGATAGCTACTGGCACATGTGTCCAATGTATACATGGGCCTCCATTATCCCAAAGGTGGCCAAAAGAGTGTCCTTTTGGAGTCTATCGGGCTGTGTAGACTTAAATATACCAATTTTACTGGATAGAATAGTACACCAGACTGTGATATTCCATAGGCAAAGGCAACAATGTACAGATGTAGCTCAGTTTAATTTGACATATAACTTGCTGCTTGTGATGTCTTAAGATAGAACACAACAAAATTTGAATTAAAGTTCTGTGCCACTGCGTAGTTAACAAGGTACTGCAAGTGTCAAGTTAGACTTTGCTATGTTTGTATATCTCTAACATATTTCTTTAAAATGGAAGCCTATAAGCAACAGATGTCACTGTGCCTATACAGTGGTGTACAGTTGCAGTAAACTTTAATCTGACCTTGACTTTTGTTGTGAGTTTTCACACTGCAGCAAATTATCAGATTTTAAGTAAATTATACTACATCAATATCTCAAAGGTATAGATGTGTCCTCACTTACCTCATTTCCTGGCTGGACTTATCCAGATATTTGTGTCACAAGATAATAAGCTTTTCAAGACGATATGATTATGCAATACTGTATCAATAAGTGATATCTTATATGTGTCTATGTGCACGCACCCAGTGGTTGTATGGGGAGTTGCAGCCTGTCAAGGCTTTTTCTAGCAATTCAAAGTACTGTTGTGAATTAATATCATGAGAAATTGAAGTCCTTAGCAAATTCAAGCTAAGTTAAAAGTCAACATATTTATATATGTCAGGAAACCCTTGTGGTGTACAGTATATACAGTATCTCTGAAGGATACTGCAAAATGCACTAAGAAAAAAAGACTTGGAGCTTAAAGTTTTCAAAGTCAGAGTCTGGACCTTAATCCAATAGAAATGTTGTCGAAGACCTGAAGTGAGCAGAGCAGTTCATAGGAGGAAACCCACCAAGATAACAGAGTTAAAGCTGTGTTGTACAGAGTATTGGGTTAAAATTTCATCAAGTCGATGTGCAGGACTGATCAACAGTTACCAGAAAGAGTTAGATAAAGTTATTGCTGCACAAGGTGGTCACATCAGACAAAGAAAGCAAAGGTTTACATCCTTTTCCCACTCACAGATATGAGATATTGGATATTTTTTTTCTATAAGTAAAAGACCAAGTCTAATTTTTTTAGATTCATTTGTTTGATTTGCTTCTCTTTATCTACCTTTCAGACTTGTGAAAATCTGATTTAGTTTTAGGTTAACTTTAAGCAGAAAGATAGAAAGTTCTGACGGATTCTCAGACTTTCAAGCATCACTGTAGAGGATAATTTAATAGGTGATAAATGTTATTTATTATTTGGAAACCCCTTTGATGCTTTAATAGTGCATGTGAACAGAACTTTTGAGAGGGGCGGTAAATTTTATCTAATGAGAACCCTAATACTGAAACAATTGATGAATGTCAGGCGTCCATAGTTTCATTTGTCATTTATGTCAATTTACAAATGATGTTTTAAGACAGAGTCTGTGGGCGATGGGAACAATGCTAGAGAATCTTTTACTGCGACAATTAACCTTGGCAACTAGATTGCATTAAATGTCAACAGCATCGCTTACATTATAATGTCAAATCTTGCTCTGGAAAACACTCTACATAAGGTACAGATGTATCCATCCTTAACGCGTCTCCAGTTTGGTAAGGACTCCCTTAAGGAACCCCTTAAAGAGAGTTTGTCACTAGAAGCCACCATATCAATCCAGCCCCACAGACAAACAGATTATGGTCACCTGAATGGAACAGTGTGTACCCCTGGAGAATCGCTGCTTCTGTTGCTGAGTATACACTGTTTTTGTCAATATGCAAGTGAACTCTCTGGAGCAATGAAAGTGTTGCTGCTTATTTTTTTGAAGTAACAACGAGACCCTCATTGCAAAGATCTCATTTGTGTATAGACAAAAACAGCACTATCTTGGAAATGGAGGCACCAATTCACACAAGGGGAAAACACTGATCGTTTCAGTTGGCCTCAACCTATCTGTTTTGGCTGGGTTAATAAGTTGGGTTCTGGCAAAAGACTCCCTTTAAAATGCTGCAGCTGATCTCCCCTCCCAACACAGTGGCCATTAATGTAAGATGTATCTACAGAGTTTATTGAGCTACCAAAGAAAGCCAAGATTTTCACTCAGCTTCTCTTCGGAAGTCCAAGAAGTGAATAGATCCATTCATATGGAGCACATGGGACCCTCATTTTTATGATTGGTGGGGGTCCCAGGTGTTGAACCCCCACTAATCACAAGATAACTTGTACTTACCAGAATAACCATTTGAAGGACACTCTGGCAAAACAATACACAGAGTTCTGACTCCTGCAGGCAATATGTGGGCAATATATACGGTAAGACATAGTGGTTCTTTCCCTGGTAATCTTAGACTTCAGAGGCATAATGTAAAGAACCTGGACCCCAATTCCAATCTATAACAGGACTCCAAAACTACCATCTGTTATTGTTAATAGTAGTGCGATCTTATGGCCAGCAAGGCCTTTGGGTCCCTTAGTCTCCAGGGCCCATGTGTGACTGCTACCCCTGCACACCCTATAGCTACCCTCTGAATTCCTGTATCTTTGGCTCGCCATAACATGTTGCATTTCTGTTATTTAAGTCACCATTACATGAGCTTTGTATAGTTTTGTTCTTCGTGCAGTTTTTGCTAGCAATCAATAAGATTAGAGGTCATCATTCTATTCATCCTAGTTCTCGTATTGCTTACCCAGTGAGTTGAACATTGTTTAGTGTTTTAGGAATTGCACCTATCAGCAATACTCACTGATCTAGCATTACAAAGCATAGAGTATTGGTTTTCATAGAGATGAAATGGAACAAATTCCTGTATGTATTACAAATCATCTTATTAAACATAAGCTGGAAGGCAAATCTACTTGTCATTCAGGTAAAGTATCATAAATGGCTCAGGAACAGCAGGGCTTGTTTACTAACTGACAATTCACATTTGTAGGAAAGTGAAGCAGAATCAGAGTAGATATTATGTGCATTGTGCCTATATCATGTCCAACCTGTGTCAATATTTCAATAGAAATGAGAACTGAGACAAAAGATGACAAAATAAAAAAAAAAACTTTCTAATGCTGCCTGGTTCCCCAATACTGTCCACTTCCTGGTTCTTCTTGACACCCTAGAAATGTTGGTCAGCCAATCATTGGCCAGGGTTGGTCTGAGTGAGCATATAGATTTCAATTGGGAATTCAATTTATAGATTTCAATTGGGAATTAATTGAATGTACTAATATACAAATGTGTCCACCCATAACATATATCTAATTTGGTTAAAGGGAACTTATTACTGTGAAAATGCTGAAGGCATCATGTCATAGAGAAGGCGCTAAGAAGAATGATATATGAGTTTGTGGGAAAGATTCAGTATAACTTGTCATTTATCCACTGAAATCTCAGAAGGTTGGGAAGACACGTTCCTATGAGGGATTGACAACTGTCTCTGAGTGCCCAATCATAGAAGGAGGCTACAATATTGCAACATGATAACAGGAAGCTATTATTGTCTGCCATGTTATAAATGCAGTGATCACTGACCACTAGTCTATTCTGTTCCATTACACTTGCCATGTCTCTCTCTCCCCATCTATCTGGTTAGCACACTTTTGTGGTCAAACAGCAGAGAGAACTAAGGATAGATAGAGATTTCCTGTAAATCAGTGCTGATGCTGCTGTAATCGCAATACTTTTATGCATGGTCCTTCTACATAAACACAAACAGCTTGAAGCCTCTGCATGTGGAAGTCAGGCACAAAAAAGAGTAACCTACTTACCTGCCTGCCTGTCTATCTATCTATCTATCTATCTAGCTATCCATCCATCTATCCGTGTAGCTTGTATTAGCAGGAAGGAAGTAAAGGGTTGTTGAAATTTAAGTCTCCTCCTACTCTGCCTCCTATGAAAATGAATTGAGTTGACAGCCTGCAAGTTAATACCTGATAAACAACAGAGAGCATTGTTTTTTTTTTATTTTATAATAGAAACTTCTAATCATACCCTGAGGTTTTTAAGTTGATCATTGAAAAATTTCCTTTTAAACGCCATTTATATAAAAAAAAAATATTGAAATACCTAGAATAAAAACATTGTGCGTAAGGAAAATATTATTGAGCATTTCTAAATGTAGGAAGATTTAATAAATTAGTCTCACTTGCCATAGATGAAAAAAAGCTGGAAATATGTTAATTGTCATCATTATGCTCAGTGCTATTATTTGTTTCATACTTAATAATAGTGTTTTGAAGCACGTTCTAAAACAAAAGCCTTTTCCATCATTGATCATATTTAATTAAAAACATTCACTAGAAAAAATATCTGTATCATAAAACCTGCTTTATTGTTCTGCTTTGCAGTTTATTTTATTCTAGTACAGATTTTTAATGCATGCAATAAATCTAATATCAGCCATTATGTCATATACATGCAGTATGGCCCCATGTTTTATCACAATGTGATGAATCACTCCCGTACATGGACACAAATTAAAGTTGACAATAAAAAGTGGAAAAACACGATTAATAATATTCAAGTAAATGTACGTAATTGAAAAAAAATAATTGAAAATACATATATACTACATATACTGTATAGGCTTCACTTATTCATTCTGAACTTGATAATTAAATGCATCTTGAACGCTAAATAAAAAAAATATATATTTTATTCCTTGACGATTCACTTTTTCATTATTTTATTCCTCTGGGCTCTGATATACAATATTTCTAGCTCAGGTATTGGTATACAGCTGCTAGGTAGCCCTATGAATATACTGTAACATGATCATATTATTGGAAGAGAGATTTTCCCAATTCCCGTGGAGGATAGTATAAGAACCCTCATAGCAATATACAGTCATGGCCAAAAGTTTTGAGAATGATACAAATATAAATTTTTACAAAGTCTACTGCTTCAGTTTTTCTAATGGCAATTTGCATATACTCCAGAATGTTATAAAGAGTGATCAGCTTAACAGCAATTTCTTGCAAAGTCAATATTTGCCTAGAAAATGAACTTTATCCCCCAAAACACATTTCAACATCATTGCAGCCCTGCCTTAAAAGGACCACCTAACATCGTTTCAGTGATTGCTCCATTAACACAGGTGTGGGTGTTGATGAGGACAGGGCTGGAGATCAATCTGTCATGATTAAGTAAGAATGACACCACTGGACACTTTAAAAGGAGGCTGGTGCTTGCCATCATTGTTTCTCTTCTGTTAACCATGGTTATCTCTAAAGAAACACGTGCAGTCATCATTGCACTGCACAAAAATGGCCTAACTGGGAAGAGTATTGCAGCTAGAAAGATTGCACCTCAGTCAACAATCTATCGCATCATCAAGAACTTCAAGGAGAGAGGTTCCATTGGTGCCAAAAAGGCTCCAGGGCGCCCAAGAAAGACCAGCAAGCGGCAGGACCGTCTCTTAAAAGTGTTTCAGCTGCGGGATCGGGCTACCAGCAGTGCAGAGCTTACTGAGGAATGGCAGCAGGCAGGTGTGAGAGCATCTGCATGCACTGTGAGGCGGAGACTCTTGGAGCAAGGCCTGGTCTCAAGGAGGGCAGCAAAGAAGCCACTTCTCTCCAGAAAAAACATCAGGGACAGACTGATATTCTGAAAAAGGTACAGGGAGTGGACTGCTGAGGACTGGGGTCAAGTCATTTTCTCTGATGAATCCCCTTTTCGATTGTTTGGAACATCTGGAAAACAGCTTATTCGGAGAAGAAGAGGTGAGCGCTACCACCAGTCTTGTCTCATGCCAACTGTAAAGCATCCTGAAACCATTCATGTGTGGGGTTGCTTCTCAGCCAAGGGAATCGGCTCTCTCACAGTCTTGCCTAAAAACACAGCCATGAATAAAGAATGGTACCAGAATGTCCTCCAAGAGCAACTTCTCCCAACCGTCCAAGAGCAGTTTGGCGCTCAACAATGCCTTTTCCAGCATGATGGAGCACCTTGCCATAAAGCAAAGGTTATAACTAAATGGCTCAGGGAACAAAACATAGAGATTTTGGGTCCATGGCCTGGAAACTCCCCAGATCTTAATCCCATTGAGAACTTGTGGTCAATCATCAAGAGACGGGTGGACAAACAAAAACCAACAAATTCAGACAAAATTAAAGCATTGATTCTGCAAGAATGGACTGCTATCAGTCAGGATTTGGTCCAGAAGTTGATTGAGAGCATGCCAGGGAGAATTGCAGAGGTCCTGAAGAAGAAGGGTCAACACTGCAAATATTGACTTGCTGCATTAACTCATTCTAACTGTCAATATAAGCTTCTGTTACTCATAATATGAATGCAATTCTATTTCTGTATGTGATAAAAACATCTGACAAACACACATAAAAACCAGAGGGCAGCAGATCATGTGAAAATATAATATTTGTGTCATTCTCAAAACTTTTGGCCATGACTGTACTATAGAAAGCAATTCAAGCAACATTAAATAAAAACATTGGGAAATAAGACCTTAGAATCCAGGACTTAGATTGGGAATGAGTTAAGTCTTTTTCACTTTTTGTAAAGCGTGAAGGGGTTTTCCAGGATTTATTTTTTATGGATGGATGGTTGACCAGTCCTGCCAAATGTTCAACTGACTTTCATCAAATGTCTATGGTCAGCCTAATGGTGACCAACCTTCAAAGCTGTCAACAGAATGGACGGTCATTTGGCTGACAGCTATTCATCCTGATCCCACATACATGCTTAGTTTTCAATGGGCATAGTGTAAGCTTCTCCTAGACACCTCTGGCCATGGCAGAACAAAAAAAAAAAATAGGTGTTGAAATCAAAAAGTCGAAGCCTTTCCATCCCTGACATCATCTTTTGGGTGATGTTTGAGAAGCCCCCACACACATAATTGGCTTGACAGGTTCAGACTATTTTTATCTAATGTATACAGGGATCTTAAGGCAGACGGATTATTATGCTTCATGAATTCCATCCTAGTTCGCCTATACTAAATATTAGTATCTTACTGTATGTAAGTAATGATCTTTGTACATGGTGCAATTATTACTATAATAATAAATAAAAAGCAATATACTTATATAAACCTACTATCAATATCATTCTCTTTACTAAAATATATTTTACACAGTTATGCTTATTATGTTGACGGATAAACAGGATAGGGGTAGGGAAATCAGACTCCTCTGATCTTGGCAATATAATAATAATAATAATAATAATAATAATAATAATATAATAATAATTATAATATATTATAATATATTAATATAAATAATAATAACATAGTAATTATATTAATAATATTATATTATATTAATAATATATTAATAATATAATATAATATATTAATAATATATTAATTAAGTATGCATTTGTGTGATACCGTATGAGAGCTAGGTTCAGTTAAAGTGATCCTACACCTCGAAAATGTTCATGGAATATATTTTAACAACCGTTATATCTATTGTACGGCAAACAGAAAATTGTCTCAAGATAATAAATTACAAAAGGCTTCCTGAACACCTCGGCTGTCAAAGTAAAAGTCTTGTGCAGCTTTACTAAATTTTATGCTAAGTTATTACAAAAATAAAACATATTCTGATATCAAAGCCAACAAGTAAAAAGCTGAGTTTCTTTTTTTTCTCCCTCGGAAAGTATGCCAACCTGCGAACCTTTAAAAGATGAATCCATAGTTCGCTCAGAGCAATGTAAGAAAACAAACATGGCCTTTAATTAACAGATTCCAGCGCCGGGATAAATATTCATGGGTCAATTTGTTTCCTAATTATTCATTGCGAGGTAGGAAATGCGTGGACTCCTATAACCTTACCAGAAAGTAGATTGCTCCTAAATATGGGTACTCCAAGAAGTATACCGAGAAGTCATCGATGTTGCAAATTCAAGACGTTCTCATTAATATTTCATTTGCATTTCTCTTAATGGACATCTCTTGTTTTCACGATAAACAATATGTTTTAACACCGGCTTCCATAAACACAAGCTGTTACATAGGAAAGGAGGAATTAATCTTGATATACTTGTTCTGACTGGGATGAAAGAACACAGGCAGTTTGTCTGAGAGTGATACATCTTTCTTTAATGTATTCAGACCTTCCAAAAGTTGCATCTTATTATTTTATCTATACTACTGTGCAAAGTTTTGTAAAAGAAGGTTTTTGTAATGCAACCCACCAATGGGACTCGTAACGTAATACGCCAATGCGTTCAGTGGCTGGGATTAAACAAAGCCTGCCTACAGGTTTTATCACTGAAAACCATGAATTCATTATTACATAATAGCAAGCCTTTGTCTGTAGGAATATAATATGCAGCCTAGCGGATCAGAAAACCACAGGATACAATTGGATGAATTCCAAATTATTTAAATTCAATATCTTTAGTATAGATGGCAATTCTCTTCTTGTATAATATTCATTGATCTTTTGTATATGCCAAGATTATTATTACAGAAAGTGGAATTGTATAGTAAAGAGGATATATATATATATATATATATATATATATATATATATATAACATATAGATATATAAACTTTTGGGTAACTTTACAGGATAAGTTACCTTGTCTGTGCATAGGTCATAACAATATTACATAATTTGTATTTTGCATGTATCTCCTTTGCTGGCTGTATTATAAGTACAGATGGGCGAATCTCTCAAGATTTGTTTTGTGTTCTGTTTCGGTGGCTTGGGTCCCTGTTTCTGACTCCTAGGAACCTATCTATAAAACATAGTGTAGAACACTGTCAGGGCTCCTAGGAACCTATCTATAAAACATAGTGTAGAACACTGTCAGGGCTCCTAGGAACCTATCTATAAACATAGTGTAGAACACTGTCAGGGCTCCTAGGAACCTATCTAAGTTCTAGCTCTCTCAGACAAACACAGCCAAAGTTATGTCAATGTGAAAGTGACATTATTAAACTCTGGGGTCTCTTCAGATCCCAGAGTATAATACGTAGAGGCCCCATAGTGGCCCCTGCACACAGTATTATGCCCCATAGTGGCCCCTGCACACAGCATTATTCCCCATAGTGACCCCTGCACAGTATTATGCTCCATAGTGGCCCCTGCACACAGTATTATGCCCCATAGTGTCCCCTGCACACAGTATTATGCCTTATATTGGCCCCTGCACAGTATTATGCCCCATAGTGTCCCCTGCACACAGTATTATGCCTTATATTGGCCCCTGCACAGTATTATGCCCCATAGTGGCCCCTGAACACAATATTATGCCCCATACTGGCCCCTGCACACAGTATTATGCCCCATTGTGGACTACCCATGAACCCCGTTCTTCCTCATCGCATGTGCTAACTACAGTATTACTTAGGTATGCCTACAGTATGTCACTGACCTGCCATGATCAATCCATTTTTAACTCTAATTCATATTTATTTATGCCACATATCCCCTTATCCCTCTCTATTATATGGCAATTATTAATCTATGTATTGGCCAATGTTTTCATTATACATTAGTACAGGATACAATATACGAGTGCTCATAAAGCTCATCATTCTTAAAGTAACAATCCCTGAATAACAACTTTCTACATAGCATATGAATTATACATTTGATAGCTACAGGGATTTCTGACTTCCAATAAACTCTACTTACAGGGGTATTATACTCTGAAGAATACAGATCAGACATTCTGTTATTGCATCTGATTGCAAAATTACAGATGCTCATTTACATTTCCACATTTCATAGCCACCCTACCGAAAAGAGAGGAATAGCAGACTGTATTAGAGTTATACGTCCCCCTCTGAAATAATATCATATTCTCGGCCCATGGACAGTATGGATCTGTTACCCTTTGGCAATACGCCGCTGGGAACAATGTGATTGATTGATGTGGGAGAACTAATTGTTCCCTGTGTGGCAGAGGTCATGGTGAGTTATTGTGATTCTTCAATTATGCCTCAATGGGCACTACAGGTGCACGCTCACTATAGGAAATTAAAGGAAATTTTTGATGAAATTAGGTTATTTTATCTCTAGGCTACTCAATATTTTTATGGGCACTGCATTTTGTATGCTGTACATACACACGTACACTGCACACACACATACACTGCGGCAAGACTGCAAGCATTAGGTAGTGGAAGGTCTTCTCAATCCCATTCCATCTGTCCTTGTCATAGTTCTGTTGTGCAAGTTTTAGTAACGCTGTAAGATATTTTTTATGCCATAGTATCAATAGATGGCTATAAGGACAAATGTAGAGGGTGTGATAGCCACATGGGCTTGCGTGTCACTGGTTGATGAACGCAACTATAGACAATGCATTTGTGGAAGTTTCACTCTAGCTATACTACTGCTAGAAATGGAATGGGACATTCACAAAAACTAAGGTGACCTTCCTTCTGTAAGAGTTGGCAAATATCTCATATGCCAAACTGTTCTAGCACCCAATTTCAACTGTATAAGTTGAACACAGTAGTGTAGTAGGGAGTGGTCAGTTTCATCCTACACTCTTGTGTTGCCGCTGTTGGCAGCTTGACCGCAGACAGGTGTGATGTAGTAACATTATTGCACCTTCCACCCTGAGCCACTGACAGCTCTGTAGAAATGTGAGGTCAGCATCTTGTGGCATTTTACTGTGTGGGGTCACTCTGGGGGTCTCTTACAGTGTGGAGGCCCACAAGGGGGCATTATATTGTGTGGGGACAACAAGAAGACATTATACTGTGTGACGGCCATAAGGGGACATAATAGTATTTGGGAGTCAAAAGATAGCATTAAACTGGGGAGACCACTGAAGGGACATGATACTATGTGAAGGACAATAAGTGCCACTTTACAGTGTGGGGGCCACTAAGGAGCCATTATACTGTCTGGGGAACACTTTAGACCAGGACGACTTTTATAGTGTTAGTTGCTGGTTTTAACTAGTTAGTGATACCTGCAGTACTCAAGATTGTACATGATCGATGCAAATAGACTGCCACTGAAGCTAAACAGGTAAAAACAATCATTAGTGCTACTATCTTTAATGGATAACTGCGCCTTTCAATAAAAGGTGGAGGCTTAAGTGCAGAGGTCTTGTGCAAAATATGGAGGGGGTGCAACATAGGGAACTTGGCATTTTACTGGACAAAATTCGCAGCATACTTCCTTTTTTAGTCCAGATTTTTTTCACCTGCAGAAAGAGGGCATGGCATGTAACAGGGGACGTGGTATGGGAAAATGTTACCTCTTGGCTCTTGAAAACAGTTTCCAAAAATTGTCAAGTATATATTAAAACCACTTATCTAATATTGTGTACTACATGTCTACAGCCCAATAAGCAGCAAGCTGTGATGCATTGTGTATTCAAATATCATAACCAGAATTTGTGCTACAGTAGCTCTTCTGGGGGATCCGACCAGATGGTCCCTTCATTTCCCACACAAATCTAAGAGACTTGGGGTTCCCATTACCCTGTTGCTGGTTTATAGAGATGGGCAAATCGGTTCGTACCGAATGGGTTCGACCTGAATATACCAAATTGTTTGTTTTTTTACGAAACTGAAGACATGGAGATTCTTATTAGATGAACCAAAGTGGCCGCCACACTCTTCAGACCCTAGAGTATAATAGTCAGAGGCCCAGGGGAGGTGATAAAAAATAATGAAAAAAAAATGTTTATATTCATCTTTTGTTACCTCTTTGGGCCTCTTTTTCCTGTTGACGTCCAGAACTCTTCTGTGATGTCATCAGCTGGGGCTCAGAGCTGAGGCCTGTGATTGGGACTCAACAGTGACCTGAACATGCCAAGTGTCATGACATCATGATCCTTGGCATGCCCATGTGACCACTGGTGGCCCAATCACAGACCTCAGCAGTGACCCACCCACAGGCCGATGACATCACAGAAAAGCGTCGGACATCATCAGTAGAGGGTCAGACACCACAAAGAGGCCCAAAGAGATAACGAAAGTGGAGTATGAATGGTTTGCTTATTTTTTTTCACCTCCTCTGAGCATCCACCTATTATACTCTGGGGTCTGAAGAGACCCTTAGAACGTACTAATGTCACTTTCACATTGACATAACTTTGGTTGTGTTTGCTTTAGAAAGCTAGGAACTGGATAGATAGGTTCCTAGGAGCATTGAAAGTATTTTACACTAAGTATTAAGCCAATACAAGGTGTGGTTCGTATCGAACTTGTTCGACCCAAAACAAATCAGGGGCCGCTGAGAGGTTCGCCTATCTCTACTGGTTTACATACCACTTTTGATAGAGTAGTTACTTACCACTTTACATGAGGAACACCATGCAAAAAATATCATTTTGGAGATGCTTTGATCCAGTCTTCTGGTCATCACAATTTGGAATTTGTCATATTCTTACCATTCTTGACCATTTTTCTGGCTTTCAATACATCAGCTGTTCACTTGCTACCTAATATATCCCAACCCACTACAGGAGCCATTACCCGAAATAATCAATAGTACTCACCTCATTCATCTTTTTTAATGTTATTGCTCAGTCTATATTTACGTAACATATATAGCACATTCTATGACCATGCATTAGAGACATTACTTCCATAAGGATTTTAGAAAGCTTTTCATCTGACTGTAGCAGAACATCATGTTCAATCCATCCCACACCCTGATTGTAAAATCTTAAATCAGCGATAAGGATCTCCTGAGTACCCTGGGGCCAGAATTGGATGACCCCTCATTACTTGTAATGGCGCTGAAATGGCTCTCAGTTAAGATAATTACAATTCTCCGTTAAACAATTAACACATATGGATCGACTGGTAATGGCTGAAAATACACTCACTGAGCCAACAGGCAGTTATTCCAGGCAGATATGTAAAAGATTACAGGTGTGGTCTGATTCGGGCATACATTTTTTGCCTTGCAGGCCTACAAAAAGGCTCTCAGAGGCTACTATTTGGTAGTGTGGCTTTTGGTGAGAGATCGTTGGCTTCTAGGCATCTGCTGTTAGGGGTTGTTAGGAGCAGTGGTTACATGAAGACACGCACACAAAGCGAACAGGCTCCAGATGGCCCAGATAGACCACCAGTAGAGTAGATCATTTGATTCACTGACACACATGAGCAACTCCCCCCTCTTGTCCGCCATGCAGATACACTGAGCGCTTTAACATAAGAAAATATCCTAATAATACAATATAAGTTTGTTCACAATCCCTGTTAAAAAAGCAGAACACTACCCTAAAGATAAGTCATCAACATGCTACAGAATAAGAATCCGCATGGCATATCAATTTTTGCACAGCATGTGGATGAGATATGATGTGAAAGGAAGATGAACTCTCCTGTTAAGGGTCTGCTCTCAAGTGGAAAGGAAGAGTCATTTGAGGAAGACTTTCGCCTTAATTCCTCTTCATTTTTCACTCCTCCGTATTCACTCACCGATCAGGCAGAGATGAATGGGTCTACTCAGGAGTTCTACGATTGAATCATCTGCGGAATCTATGGCAAGGTCAAGCAGGACATTTGTTTTTTCAGTATCCTGCTTCGATCTCTGGGAAGCAGATTCAAGAATTTGGCACTCATTTTTAGGTGGAATCCGCTTCAAAATCACTATGTGAACATACCCTTACACTAGATTCACACTAGAGTTCGGGTTTCTGTCCTTCGGGTCTGCATGGGGACCCAAGAGATGGAAACCCTGTCCGTTTAAAAAAGTGGTTACATGCAAACTATAAACTATAATGGGGTCTGCCGGGTTTTTGCCCAGTTTCCGACAATTTTAAACTGAAGGATGTCAGTATACATCCTTGCAATTATTTTTCGCCAATTTTAAGCGGAATCTGGGACGGAGTGTGAACCTAACATTACACTTTCCTTGGGTTATAATAGAGTCAAACTTTTTACCAGTTCTAGTTTTTCTATTAGAGATTGTTAGCCAGTGCAAAAAGTTATTTGACTGCAACTACTTTTTCGCGAGTGATATGAATATTGAATAAATCTGTTCTTTAAATAAATGTAGTGATATTCCAAAATCTCCATGTTGATTCATGTCTAATATTACAAATGAAGGACAGAAACTTTTCGGCATGATAAATATAAAAGAGCGGAGGACACCTGGAATGGGGCAAATACTTTCTCCCAGCATGATGTCTGGAAATAAACAGCTCTGTCGCTGGTCACACTCTACATAACACGAGCTACAAAAGGTTTAATTTAAGTTGTATTGACTCTAGCCAAACAGAACTACCGACACTTAATCCACATTTTCACAACTTTTCTTTAATGGTCTGATTGGTTTTGGTTAGTTCCATTTCCATAGGTTTGTTAAGGATCTCATAATATGTACTGTCAGGTATTCGGGATAATTTGTTTGCCAAGTGAATTGAAAATGAAGTTTTAGGATTTGAAGGGATGGAGCTGAAGGTCACATTGAAGAATTCAGATTTCTTTATTAGCTGTAATGGAAAGACTGAAGTTTGTGCTAAGCAGAGTTACTTGGCCAGATAAATTGAACAGAAAGATGGATGGTTCTGGCAGCAATAGGGGATGTCATTTGCAGGCAGCACGTATACTTAGTTAAACTTTCTCTGCCGTCTTACAATTATTATGATCTACTAAGATCCTCTACTTAAATCAACAAAGTCTTTGTAGCAAAAGTAGAAAGGAGAAAGTGGCAGCTTGGCCGCAGTGATCTGTAATGATGTGTGGACAAGGATTAGTTTATGGGTAATTGTGCAATAGGGAACTGAGCCAGAGATTGACATTTAGAAATGTTTCATTGAGGTTAGGCATAAAAAGGAATAATAAAATTACTGCAAGTGAAAGAGCCGAATCCCATTCCACTTCCTTTACACTCAAGACTCTGTGGACTCAGCCGCTAGGACTGTTAAAGTGGAAGAAATAAAGTAATATATATATTGTGTGAACAAATTATGTATTGTATCCGTCTATCTCATATCTATGTATCTAGCTCATATCTACCTATCTGGCTGCTTCATACCTATTATCTGTAGCTCTGTCTACTTCATATCTATCTGGCTTGAGAAAGGTTCCAGTTGGGACCTTGGAATAAAGATACACTTATCATTTGATTCTTGTAGTGCTGCCGCTATTTACTAATTTATATGTACTGGGAGTGGCCGTCTTCCTAAGTGGACCTGTATCCGCATTTTTTGAGTAAGCTGCTTTGGACTTTCTTTTACTATCTAATCTATCTATCTATCTATCTTTCTAGCTTATATCTATATGTTTGTGCCAAATCTATCATCTGTTGTTTCATCTCTTAACTAGACTCTATCTATCTATCTATCTATGTACCTACCTAATCAACCTATTTGTCTAGTTGATATCTATCTCTCTGTGTCCCATATATCATCTATTACTCTGACTATTTCATGTCTATCTAGATTATATCTGCTGTATCCATCTCCTGTCTACCTATCTATATGTTGCATAACTATCTATCTATCTATCTATCTATCTATTTATATATCTCATATCTAACCACCTCATATCTTTCTGCCATCTATCTTACTGTATATCGATCATCTATCTTACTGTATATTGATCATCTGTCTATCTATCTATCTATCTATCTATCTATCTAGCTATCTATCTAATATCTATCCATGGCCAACCCCATATCTATTTATAAAGAGATATGTCCAAAAGTGTCACTCTAGCCCTTAGACAGCAGTTATTGCAAATTAAGGTGATCAAAACTGATAACAGGTTCACTTTAATGCTCTAAGGTCCTGGTGTAGGCACCAAAGAAGACTTTACATGGCCACAAACTGCAGCTGTTAACTTATGTATAGATGTAACAAAAGTTATATTGACAATTAACAGGTTAACTACACCATGGCACAAATCTAACTTCACCTGTTCAGTGCTTTTTGTTGTGTTCTGTGATAAAGATATCCCATTATAGCTTTCAGTGTTGAGATAATCTCTGCTACATCTGTAGCTCCGGGGGGCCTATGGGTGCCTTTAAATCACCTATAACTGTGTCACAAGATAAGCCAATAATCACCAGTATACTAGAAAATAGACAAGACAATGGACTGTATGTCTGTGTTCATGAACAGTAAAGATTCCCATCTTCAAACAAACAATACAGAGACACTGCAGCATCATCTCCCTCCTCCTCCTTCTACCTTTCTTCTCTCCGGTTTATTCTTTTTAGTCACTAAGGAGGATTTCAAAGATATAAAAGTAATGGAAATGCCATTTTTCCCTAATATCAATTTCATAGTTCTCATGTACTAATGATTTACACAAAGCAATTAAAATGGCAGGTAAATATAAAAATAAAAAATATAAAAAATACAAATATAATATAACAAAATATAACAAACCAATGTTTGTCCTTTTCTTCCTTGTTCATAAATAGAATGCCACAATCTCAGTGAAGACTGACACATTGGCAGTGCAGTAGGAAAGAAGATTTTTATTTTTTTTTTTTAGCAGAACCACTATCTCATTCTGAAACTGTACTTTAATTCCCCCACAGGTTCTTATTAATAGTGCATAAATATGGTGAGTTCCTGAGCCAAGGAGAAGACAAACTATATATCAGTATATTCCACCTAGTAAGACAGAATATTCCAAAATGCTATTTTGCCATTATTTGTAGATAGAAATCACAGTAATGTTGCGGTGTAGAGGTCAAGAGCCAATGTCCAGACATGATAATCTGAATTTAATGCTATACTCTCATGTGACTGAGTTGCTCTAATAGCAAAATACTTTTAGCTGCATCTTCCCAGAATCTGCATTCTTCCCGTACTGGATCGTACAGTGTGTTACATGAGGACAAATGATTATTAATGTACTGTCCTTCCATATTACTATAAACTGGTCAAGAGAAAGTAATACATCTCTCATCATAGCCCAGCAATCCCATTCATTACTGCTAATGGAATGAATGAAGATTGACTCTTTGATATCATATCTACAGAAGGCCTGGGCTGCCAATTCCCCACATACACATAAAAAGGGATTTGTAACAAATAATTGAGACTATGATGAAGTGTAACTGCACACACCCTATTACTTATCCATTAACAGGCCCAGAGTCACACTGACAATTCTCTATATTCAGTGCATACAAAAACAACAGGCGTGTTCAAGGGTTCATGTACCATAAAGACCAGAGTTCATAAACCAGTTCATAAATACCCATACAGCTTCTACCAACTTTTGAGTTAAGCTTATGATCGGTGGGGGTTGGACTGTCCACTGGATCCCCACTGATATGAGAATGAGGGCCTGGTTCCCCCATCTGGATGCAGCCGCAGACTGAGCATATGCCCTGCCAATCTATACATTCTCTATGGAAGAGTCACAGTGTGGTACCCCCTTTCTACCTCCATTTGTGAAGTTATAGCCTATCCTATAGATTCGGGATAACTTCACAATTGGAACAACCCCTTTAAAGTCCTCTCTGGATCCATCCAGTTTGCTATTGGATGGTAAGTAGATATGCAGCACTCTCCTCTGCAAAGTAAGTGCATTTTTAGCAAAGGAGGGGGGAATCAAAGATCAGACAAATCCTGTCTACATGACAGACCTCCTTTCTTCTATATATAGATGTGTCCTTTCTTTCCTTTCCGCTTGGTTGGACATATCCAGATATCTGTTTTATGAGATGATCAGCTTTTTAAACAACAAGGTTTCAAGATATTCTGTCACAAGATGTCTATCCTATAAGCGCCTTTGTGTGGCAAACCAGTGATTGTGTGCACTGCAGTCTGTCAAGGGTTTTGATAGCATGTTACAATATTGCATTGAACTGTCTACAGGAGAAATTGGAGTCCTTAACCAAATTAGAGGTAACCGTGGAAAGATCTGTATGCTAAAGTGTACGTTCATCTACATACAGTCAAACACATAGCAATTAAATAACCAATGCAAATGATTACAATCTAGAAAATTGTGGGACATGAAAACTTCAGCGCCACTTAATATGCCAGAGATACACAAAATTTTTGCTGAAAGCTGGTCATCTTCTGCTACTCATCTCGGGAAGTTTGATAACCTATCCGCAATAAGAAAATCATGGCTGGGTTTCTGACAAGTTCCAGACCATAGAAAGTTCCTGCATTCATGCTCATATCCATTGGCAGCCAATCAAAACAGAAGACGATCACTAAAATGGTTGGAGGAAATCTTTAAAACTATGAAAAATTTTAAATCCCTTATATTTGCAAAAATGTTTAACTTTTCATTGTCTACAATTTTAAATATGGCTATGATCTTGGGAAACCCCTTTAAGTGCGTCTGAAGTCCACTGGTCTATATCTTCTGCTAAAACATGCAATAAATGTAGGATTCCAAGAGAATGGAATCAACACAGAATAAACTGATTAACAACAAGAGAGAGAAAGGATATAGGATATAGATGTCTGCAGCACGCTGACTGTGATTACATAGGATCTCACACGTGACATCACTTGGCACACTGACTGCTCAGCCCAGGACTCACTGATGTTATGGAAGGAGAAAATACTGTTTGACATATTGTCTAATTTATAAAAGACAAATAGATATAAAAGAAGATAGCCACAGGATACTTTAGAGAGATGTCAGAGAGATGCATATAAAGCTACTGTAGATAGATGGATAGATAGATAGATAGATAGATAGATAGATAGATAGATAGATAGAATACAGTATGTAAATTCTAGAAATGCATTCGGCTGTATACCTATTATATGGCTTTCAGCAGATGAAACACCTGATCAGGACATGGCCCAGGTGGACCCTGATCGATCTGATACTGATGAGCAATCCTGTGGATAAGTCATCAGTGTCACTGACCTTCAGGTCCTTTAAAGGTAACCTGTCAAATCAAGTCCCATCTGCACTATAAATGATTGTTATATACAGGAGCATCGCAATAAATTAGAATATCTTTGAAACGTTCATTCATTTCAGTAATTCAGTAATACAATTCATAATCAGCGTCTTCCATGATTGTGTGTCCTACTGAACCAGACTGAGGGACCATTTAAAGGCTTAGGAAACCTTGGCAGGTGACACTGAATTTACAATACTGAACTTTTTTACAATATTCTAGTTTTCTTAGATTTGGGTTTTCATTCCCTGTAATCCATAATCAACATTTACAGAAATAAAACACTTGAAATAGAAGACTCTGTGTGTAAAGAATCCAGAAAATATAGGAGGTCACTTTTTTAATTTAATTACTGAAATAAATAAACGTTTCAAAGATATTCTAATTTATTGAGATGCACCTTTTGTTTTTTTTAGATAAGTTCTAATATAACTTGTCATTTATTCATTTAAACCTCTCCTCTTTTTGGGCTTTGGAGTCCAGTGGGCGGTCCTACTCAGTGATTGACAGCTGTATTTGTATGCATATTTATACAAGACAGCTGTCAATCAGTAAGTAGTACCGCCCACTGGACTCCTAAGCCCAGCACAGCAGAAGTTTACAAGCCCTCTGACCTCTTGTGTCCCCCTATCTCCTCATAGAATGTAAGCTCTTGCGAGCAGGGCCCTCACTCCTATTGTGTGATATGTTTATTTCTTTGTCACATTGTAATGTCTCATATTGTCTGTTCATGTGTCCTCTGATTTGTAAAGTGCTACGGAATATGTTGGCACTATATAAAGTTATTATTATTATTATTATTATTACGTTTATATGAAAATATTACAAGTTATACTTATTATTCCTACTAAACTATCTATTAATCTGCTCAGATCCTCCTGTCTATAGCATACTTGCTTTGGCTTGTATTTTCAAAGCAACAGGTTCACTTTAAAAACTTATACAATGGGCAAATTATGTTAAATAAGTTACATTCTAGTTCACTGTCAACTCCTGGACCAAGCAGAAATCTAAGCAGAAGCCATGGAAAGAACCCAACATTATTAATTGGAGGGCGGATGGAGATGCCAAATGTAATAGTGGTAGAAATTGGAAAGCTTTACTACATAGATATCATCTCGTGGGAGGTTCATTACGACAGCAAGTAAACATCTGATATTCAATGAGATTATCCTGCTTTGTTAATATCTGGCTTAGTGTTCGGTGCAGACATTGTGAAAACCTCTACAGTAAATTTGTAACAGATAAAAAGCTACATAAAAGGTTTTCTCATTAGAGGAGCGCAGAAATCTATTAAACTGCACACAGCCCATTCACTTTACACTTTATATTGCATTATTATTGATGGGATGAAGCGTAGCCAATAACTTCACAGTGCAGGTGAGCGTCCTCCATTATCTGGATACCTGCCACATTGCCTCTTCATTTTGGTGATGTTCAGGACATTGAGCGTATTGAACATTTGTTAGTGCAGAAATAACTTTATTACATTTATTTAATAAAAAAAACAACAAGGGGATGAGACCTCGATGTCTAGACGGAGAGTCCGCCACTGAGAAAACCACGTGAACGGGTATACTGCCTCTAGCTCTACAAATGAAGCAGAGATGTAGCTAGGCTTTCTGAAAGATCCAGTTTACCTTCTAGACCTGTATCTACAGACTGGCTTGCTGATGCCCCCTCAGGGCATATACCTTGCCACCCCTTCACCTCTAGTTGCAACACATTTATATCACTTTCTTATCTTTATCTTGACTCTGTTGAAAACCTACTTAAGTAGGTAATAATCTCCAGACCTGTCCTAGACGCAATAGATGACAATGCTAGATCTACAGTCATGGCCAAAAGTTTTGAGAATGATACAAATATTAATTTTTACAAAGTCTACTGCTTCAGTTTTTCTAATGGCAATTTGCATATACTCCAGAATGTTATAAAGAGTGATCAGCTTAACAGCAATTACTTGCAAAGTCAATATTTGCCTAGAAAATGAACTTTATCCCCCAAAACACATTTCAACATCATTGCAGCCCTGCCTTAAAAGGACCACCTAACATCGTTTCAGTAATTGCTCCATTAACACAGGTGTGGGTGTTGATGAGGACAGGGCTGGAGATCAATCTGTCATGATTAAGTAAGAATGACACCACTGGACACTTTAAAAGGAGGCTGGTGCTTGCCATCATTGTTTCTCTTCTGTTAACCATGGTTATCTGTAAAGAAACACGTGCAGTCATCATTGCACTGCACAAAAATGGCCTAACTAGGAAGAGTATTGCAGCTAGAAAGATTGCACCTCAGTCAACAATCTATCGCATCATCAAGAACTTCAAGGAGAGAGGTTCCATTGGTGCCAAAAAGGCTCCAGGGCGCCCAAGAAAGACCAGCAAGCGGCAGGACCGTCTCTTAAAAGTGTTTCAGCTGTGGGATCGGGCTACCAGCAGTGCAGAGCTTGCTGAGGAATGGCAGCAGGCAGGTGTGAGTGCATCTGCACGCACTGTGAGGCGGAGACTCTTGGAGCAAGGCCTGGTCTCAAGGAGAGCAGCAAAGAAGCCACTTCTCTCCAGAAAAAACATCAGGGAAAGACTGATATTCTGCAAAAGGTACAGGGAGTGGACTGCTGAGGACTGGGGTAAAGTCATTTTCTCTGATGAATCCCCTTTTCGATTGTTTGGAACATCTGGAAAACAGCTTATTCGGAGAAGAAGAGGTGAGAAATACCACCAGTCTTGTCTCATGCCAACTGTAAAGCATCCTGAAACCATTCATGTGTGGGGTTGCTTCTCAGCCAAGGGAATCGGCTCTCTCACAGTCCTGCCTAAAAACACAGCCATGAATAAAGAATGGTACCAGAATGTCCTCCAAGAGCAACTTCTCCCAACCGTCCAAGAGCAGTTTGGCGCTCAACAATGCCTTTTCCAGCATGATGGAGCACCTTGCCATAAAGCAAAGGTGATAACTAAATGGCTCAGGGAACAAAACATAGAGATTTTGGGTCCATGGCCTGGAGACTCCCCAGATCTTAATCCCATTGAGAACTTGTGGTCAATCATCAAGAGACGGGTGGACAAACAAAAACCAACAAATTCAGACAAAATTAAAGCATTGATTCTGCAAGAATGGACTGCTATCAGTCAGGATTTGGGCCAGAAGTTGATTGAGGGCATGCCAGGGAGAATTGCAGAGGTCCTGAAGAAGAAGGGTCAACACTGCAAATATTGACTTGCTGCATTAACTCATTCTAACTGTCAATATAAGCTTCTGTTACTCATAATATGAATGCAATTATATTTCTGTATGTGATAAAAACATCTGACAAACACACATAAAAACCAGAGGGCAGCAGATCATGTGAAAATAGAATATTTGTGTCATTCTCAAAACTTTTGGCCATGACTGTAGTTCGTTCACTTTGGAGGATATGAATGACACCCTGCAACACATTCACATAACAGACCTCGGCTCTGGTGTTCTCAGTGGTACTGATACCAAGTGGCACATGCGCAAAGTTCACCACTGATCGCACGGCTTGGCCAGCCTGTCAGGAGGCTCCTTCAACAGACCAATTGGGCAATGTCGGACTGAGGTTCTTTGGGGCCACCAGATAAAATTATTCTAGGGGACAACCCTCCAATAACTCCTATGACAAAGACTAAACTACCTTTCAAATTTGGGTGTCTTCTGCTGGGCCTTATCATATTAGAACCCACCACATGATCCTCTGGTTATCTGATGGGCCAGTCCTTCATTGAATCCAGGGATTGATGTGGTGGCCAAGTAGAGTTTCTGGATGCCTATTTGAACCTATCCAATGTTCCCTGATGTGCTCATAATATGGTATATACTTTGTTTTTTCTGATCTGGTTATCCATTGACTTCTCTTGGATTAACCCTTTCCCATCTGTACTGTTATTACCTCGGGACTGTTTGTCCTGGCTCTGCCTTTGATAATTAGATTACTGGATAACCACTGGCTCTGACATTCTTTCTGGCTCTTTCCATGCACTCTGCATCTGTTTGCAGAAGCAGAGGTCCAAAACCTTGTGCAAGAGTTTTTTGACAAAAGCATGCCCCTTTCATCATGACGTCAGTGCCCCTCATCTGACCGCTGAGGCAAAATCACAGGCCCCCCAGGTGACCAGGGACATTGACATCAGCAAAGAAGCCGTCAAATGCCAGGGACACGTGGGAAAGAAGACTGGATATCGTGCCGGAGTCCAGGAAATGTGAGTGTGACACTCATAGAACTTCTGAAACTCATCTTTCCGGTTAACCACACGAATATTCGCAAGATAGATCTCTCAACATTAGTGAATATCCACATGTTGTAGAATGGATATGGGAGTGAATATACCGCAGGGACTAATTTTACAGAATATCATATATTTTCCTATATACCTTATACGGTACATTATATTTATCATTTCTTCAGTACTTGCCTGTAACAACTATTTTCAACCACAGCAAATGCGCTAAACTATTAGATTTATTTCATCTTTTGCGCTGATTACATTTACGTCAGTAGGAACTAATTATGCGCATGTGATTTGCACTTCATTATCTACAATGACTTGGTAGCTTTTGCTTATAGCATTTCATCTCCATGCTCTAATTGGCAATCCATTATTCTTCAATGGTTACCTGGGACAAAAAACATTCTTCTACTGTCCTTACAGATGAGTCCTCCTAACCCGTCTTCTTGGATGGACAGGTCAAGATATGTGCATCGCAACTTAAAGGGGTTGTCCAGTTTTAGCAAATAAATGTTACTGTTTGTTAAATGAAAAGTTATGAAATTTACCAATATAATTTCTGCATCAATTCCTTACAGTTTTCTAGATCTCTGCTTGTTGTCATTCATTGTTTAAAAAATCAGTCCACGGTCATGTGATATACAGTCCATGGTAATGTGATATACAGTCGGTGGTCATGTGATATACAGTCCATGGTCATGTGATGTACAGTCCATGGTCATGTGATATACAGTCGGTGGTCATGTGATATACTGTTCATGGTCATGTGATATACAGTCCGTGGTCATGTGATGTATAGTCCGTGGTCATGTGATGTATAGTCCGTGGTCATGTGATATACAGTCTGAGGTCATGTGATATACAGTCCGTGGTCATGTGATATACAGTCTGTGGTCATGTGATATACAGTCCATGTCCATGTGATGAACACACAGCTGCACAGCTCGTTACCAGGCAGATGTCTGATTACTATGTTGGAACTATAACGAGCTGTGCACCTGTGTGTCCATCACATGACCATGAACTGTATATCACATGATCATAGATTACTTTTTATCCACTGGGTGTCAGCAGAATGAATGACAGCAAGCAGAGATCTAGAGAACTGTAAGGAGTTGATGCAGAAAATATATCCGGTTTCTGAGATTGATTCCCTATCTATCTATATACGTACAGTATTTACCAGTATTTAATAGAAAATGGGGCTTCGGGCAGCAAGCAAAGCAGGGTTCCCTCTTGGTGCCATTTATTGATAGTTTACTCATAATTTCGGTAGTCTACATAACACTGCCATATATTACCAAGATAATACAGCCATATACAGCCCATATAATAACATCATGTAGTGGTCAAATAGTATGTAGTATTTAAGTAATACTATGGGCGACTCAATGTCATTGGTGGCTCAGTGGTTAGCACTGTTGTCTTGCAGTACTGGAGTCTTGGGTTCCAATCCAGTCAAAAACAAAACTCCTGCTAGGAGTTTGTAAGGTTTCCTCCCACACTTCAAAGGGGAATTTAGATTGTGAGTCCTCTATGGGACAGTAATTGACAATGTCTGTAAAGTGCTGCAGAATATGTTGGTACAATGTATGTAAGAAAAAAAAAAAAAAAAAGCTTTGTACAGAGTGCCGAAGTTGGAGCTTTTCTCCAGAGGACTCATACCATACCATACCATACCATACCATACCATAGGCTGGGTACATCATCCCAACCCACATCCAGCGCATGCGCAATGAAGAAAGGTGTTCTGGCCCCAGCTTCACCAGCGCACTGTATATCTTCTGGAGGAGGCTTTTGATGATGTACCTGTCCTATGTGATGTCTATCAATCCAGAAGAGGGACTGACCAGCGTGACTTCCACGGAATACAGAATTCATCTGATGAAACAGATATTACAGTAGTTCTCGATAATAAATGTCATCATGATATTGCAGAACATAGGGCTAATTTATTATTTCTGTAACCAATGGTACCCTGACTCTAGTAACTGCCGGGTGGATTACATGAAATGTACGTCTGTGAGTATGAATCCGAGCTCATCATAACATTAAGCAATCTGTTGATGATTATCTGTTATCATAAGACGCTCTCTAGTATCTCAGCAGGGCTGGCACACGCTGCGCTTTATAGGTTCTTTGTTCTCTGTGGCTTCTCTAAGGGTATATAGTTATTTCCTTTTGACGAAAACTTTGTAAAGTCAAAAGGACAGGTGGTACTTTTGTGTCGAGGCAGAAAGATCATATTATTTGTGCTGACAGTGTCAGGCTGAGACTAGAGGAAGGATAACACCCAGGTGTCAGGTTATTTATAACTTTCCAACAGGAATAACAGATGAATGACATGGTGCAGATTTCTAAGAAAAGATGTTCCAGAATTGTTATTTCATGAAAAGTGTTAAAAGGGTATTCCAGACCCAAAAACTTAACCTATATCCATGGGTATGCTGGTCGGTATTTTGCATCCCAATTCGACCAGAGGCTATGGTCTTATATTAACAAAAACAGCGATATCTCAGCAATGGATGCAACAATTCACAACAGGAAGACACCATTTGATTCAGGTAAACTATGTATCTGCGGGGCTGGGTTGATATGCTGAGTTCTGGTGGCATAGTCCTTTTAATCCTGGAGAAGAATTGTGGTCACTCAGACAACTGCTCACTAACCTGAGCTACAGTACCATCTTACTCTAGGTTCACACCTGTGTTGGGGTTGCCTTTCTTCGAGTCCACTTGGGGACCTGGAAAATGGAAACCCAATCTCTTTAAAAAGTGGTTACCCACGGAAACCCACGAACCCCATAGACTATAATGGGGTCCACAGGGTTTCTGCCTGAAAAAATGCGAAGACAAAAGTCCTGCTTTCAAGCAGAATGGAGAATGGACTCCCCAAACGGTCACTCAGCGCAGGTGTGAACCCAGCCTTAGGCTGCAGAATTTTGCACTGCAACGTTGTTCTTCTACACATACAGTATATGTATATTATATACATACACATGTGGACAAAATTGTTGGTACCCCTCGTTTAATGAAAGAAAAACCCACAATGGTCACAGAAATAACTTGAATCTGACAAAAGTAATAATATATATAAAAATTCTATGAATATGAACAAATGAAAGTCAGACATTGCTTTCCAACCATGCTTCAACAGAATTTTTTTAAAAAGAAAACTCATGAAACAGGCCTGGACAGAAATGATGGTTCCCTTAACTTAATATTTTGTTGCACAACCTTTTGAGGCAATCCCTGCAATCAAACGATTCCTGTAACTGTCAGTGAGACTTCTGCACCTCTCAGCAGGTATTTTGGCCACTCCTCATGAGCAAACTGCTCCAGTTGTCTCGGGTTTGAAGGGTGCCTTTTCCAGACGGCATGTTTCAGCTCCTTCCAAAGATGCTCAATAGGATTTAGGTCAGGGTCATAGAAGGCCACTTCAGAATAGTCCAATGTTTTCCTCTTAGCCATTCTTGGATGTTTTTAGCTGTGTGTTTTGGGTCATTATCCTGTTGCAAGACCCATGACCTGTGACTGAGACTAAGCTTTCTGACACTGGGCAGCACATTTCTCTCTAGAATCCCTTGATAGTCTTCAGATTTCATTGTACCCTGCACAGATTCAAGACACCCTGTGCCAGATGCAGCAAAGCAGCCCCAGAACGTAACAGAGCCTCCTCCATGTTTCACAGTAGGGACAGTGTTCTTTTAAAGATATGCTTCATTTTTCCATCTGTGAACATAGAGTTGGTGTGCCTTGCCAAAAATTTCGATTTTTGTCTCATTTGTCCATAGGACATTCTCCCAGAAGCTTTGTGGCTTGTCAACATGTAGTTTGGAAAATTCCAGTTTTGTCAGATTCAAGTTATTTCTGTGACCATTGTGGGTTTTTCTTTCATTAAACGAGGGGTACCAACAATTTTGTGCACGTCTGTATATGTACAGTCATATGAAAAAGTTTGGGCACCCCTATTAATCTTAATCATTTTTAGTTTTAAATATTTGGGTGTTTGCAACAGCCATTTCAATTTGATATATCTAATAACTGATGGACACAGTAATATTTCAGGATTGAAATGAGGTTTATTGTACTAACAGAAAATGTGCAATATGCATTAAACCAAAATTTGACTGGTGCAAAAGTATGGGCACCTCAACAGAAAAGTGACATTAATATTTAGTAGATCCTCCTTTTGCAAAAATAACAGCCTCTAGTCGCTTCCTGTAGCTTTTAATCAGTTCCTGGATCCTGGATGAAGGTATTTTTGACCATTCCTCTTTACAAAACAATTCCAGTTCAGTTAAGTTTGATGGTCGCCGAGCATGGACAGCCCGCTTCAAATTATCCCACAGATGTTCAATGATATTCAGGTCTGGGGACTGGGATGGCCATTCCAGAACATTGTAATTGTTCCTCTGCATGAATGCCTGAGTAGATTTGGAGCTGTGTTTTGGATCATTGTCTTGCTGAAATATCCATCCCCGGCGTAACTTCAAATTCGTCACTGATTCTTGTACATTATTCTCAAGAATCTGCTGATACTGAGTTGAATCCATGCGACCCTCAACTTTAACAAGATTCCCGGTGCCGGCATTGGCCACACAGCCCCAAAGCATGATGGAACCTCCACCAAATTTTACAGTGGGTAGCAAGTGTTTTTCTTGGAATGCTGTGTTTTTTTGACGTCATGCATAACGCCTTTTTGTATGACCAAACAACTCAATCTTTGTTTCATCAGTCCATAGGACCTTCTTCCAAAATGAAGCTGGCTTGTCCAAATGTGTTTTTGCATACCTCAGGCGACTGTTTGTGGCGTGCTTTCAGAAACGGCTTCTTTCGCATCACTCTCCCATACAGCTTCTCCTTGTGCAAAGTGTGCTGTATTGTTGACCGATGCACAGTGACACCATCTGCAGCAAGATGATGCTGCAGCTCTTTGGAGGTGGTCTGTGGATTGTCCTTGACTGTTCTCACCATTCTTCTTCTCTGCCTTTCTGATATTTTTCTTGGCATGCCACTTCTGGGCTTAACAAGAACTGTCCCTGTGGTCTTCCATTTCCTTACTATGTTCCTCACAGTGGAAACTGACAGGTTAAATCTCTGAGACAACTTTTTGTATCCTTCCCCTGAACAACTATGTTGAACAATCTTTGTTTTCAGATCATTTGAGAGTTGTTTTGAGGAGCCCATGATGCCACTCTTCAGAGGAGATTCAAATAGGAGAACAACTTGCAATTGGCCACCTTAAATACCTTTTCTCATGATTGGATACACCTGGCTATGAAGTTCAAAGCTCAGTGAGGTTACAAAACCAATTTTGTGCTTCAATAAGTCAGTAAAAAGTAGTTAGGAGTATTCAAATCAATAAAATGATAAGGGTACCCAAATTTTTGCACCGGTCAAATTTTGGTTTAATGCATATTGCACATTTTCTGTTAGTACAATAAACCTCATTTCAATCCTGAAATATTACTGTGTCCATCAGTTATTAGATATATCAAATTGAAATGGCTGTTGCAAACACCCAAATATTTAGAACTAAAAATGATTAAGATTAATAGGGGTGCCCAAACTTTTTCATGTGACTGTATCATTATATGTATCGGGATAGCAAGATTAGCTGAATACTTCTTTCTTATTTGAAGAAGACGTGTGAAAGATTTGGTCAGTAAAATCATTATAAAGGCAATAAAGGAGGCTCACATGTTCAGAATCCTCATCTATAAAATAAGAAAAAAATCATCAAGACCAGTGTATTATATGCCAGTCTTGAAGTCCCTTACCATGGCAGAAGATCTGCTTGATTTAAGATGAGGTCTGTGCCTTTTCATGAATCAGTCGCATCCTCTGCTGGGCCATGCTATGAGCTGGTACAGATTTCTGTCACCGTCTTTAAAAAAAGTTATCAGGGTGTTGTAAAAATACCACAATACTAGTCTCAAGTGGCTTCAAAAAGTCTGAAACCACTGGTTTGCAACCATTTTACACAAAATTAGTGGTGCGGATTCTCAGTTTATGTACCCCAATGACTGTCAACAATCCAGCAGATCCATGCGTTATACAGGCAGAACTCTGAATTCAATGGCAAATGTGTAATTCTTCATTTCTCCTGTGGTGGCGCTGCTGGGAAACTAAACACCTGCTGCTGGGTTCCACCATAGATTAAAGCTATTTGCTATTAGGTCTCAGTAGTAAAGCATCCTATGATAAGCTGATCTTTAGGGGATACTTCTAAATAAAAAAAAATAAATAAATCACTTTCCAAAGTGATTTTTTTTTTTATCTTTTTATTAAAAATTTTTTTTTATCTATATTTTTATATTTATATCTCTATATATATAATGTTTATATATATATATATATATATATATATATATATATAATTTATATATCTATATATTTGTGTGTGTCTGTGTGAGTATATAAATATATATATACATATATATATATATATATATATATATATATATAAGCAAAGCTTATCATGACTCATAATGCATTAACAACACTGTGGCACAGACTGTAAAGGGTTTTGTTGTCTTCTGAGATATCACACTGCAGAAAGTCAATTTAAACGCTGCTACATCTGTATATATAATATGTATTAATAATTATATATTTCCGTTTTTATGAAATATTTTAGCAAATCTTTAGATTTTAGTAAACTTTGCAGCCTTCACAAACAGTATCAGTAAATTTGAGGTGTTTATTCTGATTTATTTCTGCCAGTCATTTTCTATGGTTTTTCATATCAGCCAGATTTAGAAATAGTAAAAGTAAAGTACTTGAAATGTTGGATTATAAAATGTGTCAAACCCTTAAAACCAGTACAAGCCGACCTACAACCCGTTCTCCTGCGTGCTGGCCTGTCTATGGTGATGTGCAATTACATTAATCCTCTAACATTAGCTGAAAACAAACTCTAATATTGTCACTACGAGGCCTGACACTGCCCATTAGAATTACATTTTTTTCCCTCCAAATGACAGCTTGAGGGGAAAATCTCACAGCTGGATCACCGCAGACAGGTAAAATCAATTAGAATCGATCAGAGATGGGTTGTTTAAGAATTTACAAATGGAAGACTGGAAAGAATATAATTGGCCATGGCATTAAAATCCTTCTCTTCAAATCTTTCATATATAAGAAGTAAACCAAGTGCAAAATTGTGATTACAGGTTACAAATGAACCTTCAGATACAACAGTCAGTACACAGAAGGGTCTGTTCTGCTGATTTATGTACAATAGGTGCGTATGTATATATATATATATATATATATATATATATATGAGATAAATAGATAGATATGAGATAGATTGCTAGATAGATAGATAGATAGATAGATAGATACATATGAGTCGGATAGATAGATATGAGATAGATAGATTGAAAGATAGATTGATAGATAGAAGAATAGATAAATATGACATAGATTGATAGATAGATGTGAGATAGATATGAGTTGGATAGAAAGATAGATAGAAAGATAGATAGATAGATAGATAGATAGATAGATAGATAGGTATACGATAGATAGATTGATAGATAGGTATAAGATAGATAGATTAATAGATAGATACATATGAGTCGGATAGATAGATAGATAGATAGATAGATATGAGATAGATAGATAGATTGATAGATAGAAGGATAGATAAATATGAGATAGATTGATTGATAGATTAGATAGATATGAACCGGATAGATAGAAAGATAGGTAGAGGATATTTAGATACTGTAGATAGATATGAGTTGGATGGATAGATAGATAGATAGATAGATAGATAGATAGATAGATAGATAGATAGAGGCTATATAGATACTGTAGTTAAATATGAGATTGATGGATAGATAGACATACAAATAGATAAATAAATAGATAGAAAGATAGATAAATCAATAGAAAGATATAGATACTGTAGATAGATATGAGATGGATAGATAGATAGATAGATAGATAGATAGATAGATAGATAGATGATAGATAGATAGATACAAAAACCAAATTGCAGCATTCCAAGGTTTAGCAAAACAAGTGGTTCCTTATTTCAGTGAAGGTATGAACAGAGCCGTGGATAAACAAGATTAACAGCAATAGACTATGATGTATAAAAAAGATAGTAAGTGAAAAAATAAATCTGGTTCACACCATTGTTTGGTTTCCGTTTGGGGATTGAAAAATGCAAGCTTGACTTTTCTCTCCACATTCTTCAGGTGGAAGCGGACCCAAAGAACGGAAACCCAAGCGCAAGTGTGAACCTAGAGTAAGATACATAAACAGTAAATGTTTACAAACACAACAAAATGTAGCAAAATTTTCCAAACTAATATCTCATAAAGTAAATTACCCAGATAACATTTCTTCATGTCTAGTGATAAGTGCTTTCAAATGACAAACTCAAGTCTGCTACATCTGTGTATGCTGTGTTATCCCAATATATACGTGGTTTTTATCCCAATATATACGTGGTTTTTATACTTATTTATACTAAGTAGATGTATCTGCAGAGCTAAACATAAACTAACACTACAGGTTTACCTGCAGTTCTATAAAAATCACTGCTAATAAGTCATAGTGATCATGAAACTGTGTCACTTCAGCTCTGCTACATCCAGCAAGCTAGAGCAGGCATTGAGACTGTATTTTTCGCTATTATCGTGGTTATCACTTTAATACATCTACCCACAAAAGATATAAACCTCTCGCTGCAACAATATACAACTCTCCTGATACATCATGCACTTTTCTTCTGTCACTATGTTCTTTTGAAGGACATCTTTAAAGTTAATTTAGTGTAAGTCACAGTAGGAAATGAACAGCAGATGGAGCCATAAAATGCAATATATTATATAGGTTACATTTATTATTTATTTTTGTAAATGACAATCCTGTAGGTACGACACAAAGAGAAGATATAAGACAAGAGACAAGTCATTAATATGTCCCTGAGTGTGTTACACAATGACATACCACCAACCATCGTCTCATTGAATACTGTAATAGTCTCAGTGCTAAATACAGGTCTAATGCTAAAAGTAAAGCAATAATTCCTTGGCATCTCCAGAAAAGTATGCTGGGAATAGAGCCTGGTCCACTATGACCACCTCAGCAGTTCAGAACATGAAAAGATTATTATTATATGGTCTTGACTCTCTGCCATCTGTCTTTTGCAATAGGATAACACAAATAGCAATGTCACAGTACAGGGATAAGGCACACAGTAATGTCACAGTAGCGGGATATGCACACAGCGGTGTTATAGTACAGGGATAATATATACAATGATGTCACAGTACAGGGATAAGGCACAAAGTGATGTCACAGTACAGGAATAATATATACAATGATGTCACAGTACAGGGATAAGGCACAAAGTGATGTCACAGTACAGGGATAATATATACAATGATGTCACAGTACAGGGATAATGCACAGAGTGATGTCACAGTAGAGGGATATTCATACAGTGCTGTTACAGTACAGGGATAATATATATAATGATGTCACAGTACAGGGATAATATATATAATGATGTCACAGTACAGGGATAAGGCACACAGTAATGTCACATTACAGGGATAATATATACAATGATGTCACAGTACAGGGATAAGGCACAAAGTGATGTCACAGTACAGGGATAATATATACAATGATGTCACAGTACAGGGATAAGGCACAAAGTGATGTCACAGTACAGGGATAATATATACAATGATGTCTCAGTACAGTGATAATGCACACGGTGATGTCACAGTAGAGGGATATTCATACAGTGCTGTTACAGTACAGGGATAATATATATAATGATGTCACAGTACAGGGATAATATATATAATGATGTCACAGTACAGGGATAAGGCACACAGTAATGTCACATTACAGGGATAATATATACAATGATGTCACAGTACAGGGATAAGGCACAAAGTGATGTCACAGTACAGGGATAATATATACAATGATGTCACAGTACAGGGATAAGGCACAAAGTGATGTCACAGTACAGGGATAATATATACAATGATGTCACAGTACAGGGATAATGCACACAGTGATGTCACAGTAGAGGGATATTCATACAGTGCTGTTACATTACAGGGATAATATATATAATGATGTCACAGTACAGGGATAAGGCACACAGTAATGTCACATTACAGGGATAATATATACAATGATGTCACAGTACAGGCATAATGCACACAGTGATGTCACAGTACAAGGATAATAAACACAGTGATGTCACAGTACAAGGATAATAAACACAGTGATGTCACAGTACAGGGATAATGTATACAATGGTGTCACATATTTTATTACATAAATAATGAGATAAGTGATCAGCGTTCAGGGTTAATGTGAGCAGTCGTGTCACAGTATGGAAGCAATTTACAGTGCTGGCCAAAAGTATTGGCACCCCTGCAATTCTGTCAGATAATACTCAATTTCTTCCAGAAAATGATTGCAATCAAAAATGCTTTGGTCATAATATCTTCATTTAGTTTGTCTTCAATGGAAAACCACAAAAAGTATTGTCAAAAAGCCAAATTGGATATAATTCCACACCAAACATAAAAAGGGGGTGGACAAAAGTATTGGCACCCTTTGAAAAATCATGTGATGCTTCTCTAATTTGTGTAATTAACAGCACCTGTTACTTACCTGTGGCACATAACAGGTGGTGGCAATAACTAAATCACACTTGCAGCCAGTTGAAATGGATTAAAGTTGACTCAACCTCTGTCCTGTGTCCTTGTGTGTACCACATTGAGCATGGAGAAAAGAAAGAAGACCAAATAACTGTCTGAGGACTTGAGAAGCAAAATTGTGAGGAAGCATGAGCAATCTCAAGGCTACAAGTCCATCTCCAAAGACCTGAATGTTCCTGTGTCTACCGTGCGCAGTGTCATCAAGAAGTTTAAAGCCCATGGCACTGTGGCTAACCTCCCTAGATGTGGACGGAAAAGAAAAATTGACGAGAGATTTCAACGAAAGATTGTGCGGATGGTGGCTAAAGAACCTCGACTAACATCCAAACAAGTTCTAGCTGCCCTGCAGTCCGAGGGTACAACAGTGTCAACCCGTACTATCCGTCGGCGTCTGAATGAAAAGGGACTCTATGGTAGGATACCCAGGAAGACCCCACTTCTGACCCAGAGACATAAAAAAGCCAGGCTGGAGTTTGCCAAAACTGACCTTAGAAAGCCAAAAACTTTTTGGAAGAATGTTCTCTGGTCAGATGAGACAAAAGTAGAGCTTTTTGGGAAAAGGCATCAACATAGAGTTTACAGGAAAAAAAAGAGGCCTTCAAAGAAAAGAACACGGTCCCTACCGTCAAACATGGCGGAGGTTCCCTGATGTTTTGGGGTTGCTTTGCTGCCTCTGGCACTGGACTGCTTGACCTTGTGCATGGCATTATGAAGTCTGAAGACCACCAACAAATTTTGCAGCATAATGTAGGGCCCAGTGTGAGAAAGCTGGGTCTCCCTCAGAGGTCATGGGTCTTCCAGCAGGACAATGACCCAAAACACACTTCAAAAAGCACTAGAAAATGGTTTGAGAGAAAGCACTGGAGACTTCTAAAGTGGCCAGCAATGAGTCCAGACCTGAATCCCTTATAACACCTGTGGAGAGATCTCAAAATGGCAGTTTGGAGAAGGCACCCTTCAAATCTCAGAGACCTGGAGAAATTTGCCAAAGAAGAATGGTCTAAAATTCCAGCAGAGCATTGTAAGAAACTCATTGATGGTTACCGGAAGTGCTTGTTCGCAGTTATTTTGTCTAAAGGTTGTGCTACCAAGTATTAGGCTGAGGGTGCCAATACTTTTGTCCGGCCCATTTTTGGAGTTTTGTGTAAAATGATCAATGATTTGACTTTTTTTTCATTCTCTTTTGTGTTTTTTCATTGCAAGCAAAATAAATGAAGATATTATTACCAAAGCATTTGTGATTGCAATCATTTTCTGGAAGAAATTGAGTATTATCTGACAGAATTTCAGGGGGTGCCAATACTTTTGGCCAGCACTGTACATATTGATGCCATAGAACTAGGAGACTTCACTGAAGTTGCGGCACAGAAAATATTCAGTGATGTCAGTCTAGGGACAATTCACACGATATCGTATTTCTGAGATAATGATGTTGTGATGTCACATAGTGACATCACAACACAGAAAAAAACACAGAATGAAGGTATGCAGGTATTGTATCATAGTACAGGGATAATGCAGAAAGTAATGCTTCAGCAGAGGGATAATGCACACAGCAAGGGAACAACAAGTAATTCTGATACTGCATAGCAAAGTGACATCACAGATGAAAACATAAAGTATAATGATGTCACAGTACAGGGAAAATTCACCTGAAATAGGACTCTATTCCATATCTCTTTCACCAATCCTAATCAACACCAATGGCCGCTACCTCTGCTATATTTCCTGACTTGAACCCAGACTCCAAGCTCCATAGTCATAAATCCCTGCCTCCCCACAAGACTATTGCCCTGTACTGTATACAGTGTGGCAATGAAGAGCTGCGGAGAGGCAGGGACGCAGATTACAGATTACTATGCTGGTTGGAGTCAAGGTCTCCAGACCTTGGAAATATAACCAATATAAGGACAGGATTTTCCGTCCCTTATTCCGCCAATGTCCGGGAAGCCTAGTGTTGGAGACTCATAGGTCTGCATAGGAGCTGTAGACACAAACAGTAGGATATTTTTTTATCAAGGCTATTTGCAAAGCTGCTACTTAGCACATGACATAACATAATATATATTTTTATTAATAAACCTCACTGATCCATATTTCTAGGCGTAAATGCCTTATTTTCCATTATATAGAAATATTTCTATTCTTACACTTTTGCACAATGTCTTACCTTTCGGGAGAAAAACACAATTTTCCTCTGATGCATTTCACATTGTGCAACACAAGAAATAAAGGAGAATTAAATTGGGATTTATAGCAACTTTCAATGGAAAACCTTTATCAGGAAACAACTAATAGAAACCCCCACTGTGGTTACAGTTTATTTAGCTTCATACCCTGTAAATAACAGAGCATAGGAAAAGCGCAGTATTGATAACCTGCTGGAAAATTCGCCCTCTCCGTATTGTTGTGCTATAAATTGCTTGTCTGAATCGCACTCTCGCTCGCAGTATTTAATCTTGTTAACCAGGGAAATTAAATAAAACACCTTCTACTCTAGTAGAAAGTGGGGGAGATCATCGGCAAATTATATTAAAAAGAAGAGTAATGACTATGGTAAACTGGAATCTAATACACCAACAAAAGCGTTTAACTATTTCATAGCTGAGGTACTTCCACCCTATTAGTAACCAGACTTGGTTTATCAATTATATGCTGGTTACGGACTACAAATTTTTTATTTACTAGACTATTCAAGAAATTTTCTTTTATTGTGACAGTGCTTAAATTTCCTATTATTATACTCATTGACAAAAAAAAAAACACTCATAGAACAGTCAGATTCGCCATGCAGTTATGTCTCAAGCAGATATGTAAACTATAACAGGTGTGGGCTGATTAGACACTGGGTCTTGTCACAGTTGGGTGTAAAAATGTTTCTCTATTGCCCTATAAAAAGGCTATTGGGCTACTTTTGGGTAGTGTACCTCTTGGTGTGGTATCGTTGACAGCTAGACATGCCTCTATGAATCACTCGAAGATATTTTGCACAGTTGACAGACTTTTAGAAGGATCACATCATTGGACTGAGAGAGGTAGGATGGTCATTTCAATGAATTGCCTGCCATCTAAGCAATTGTGACCTAGCTGTTAGGAGGTGTTGGGAGCAGGGCACACACACATGGCAAACAGGCTCTGGATGGCCCAGACAGACTACCAGTAGGGGTGGTTGTTTGATCCACCGTCAAGCACCAGCAGTTACCACAGTTTCCTTGTCCACCATCCAGACACAGATGGCACCTTCATTACACACCCCTGTCTCTGTCTGGACCTTTTTCAAGAGCTTAGAAGGAAATTTGGTGTCATGGATAAGAGTCTTGTCATTGACAGTCAGTCATCTTAGTTTGTAGTAGTGTCATGGAAGAGAAAGCTGGACTGCTATTGACTGTAACCATATCATCTCTAGCAATGAAACTGACTTTTGGTGTGATGATCTGGGGATTCATCTCATATAGTAGTAATATGAAGGAGAATAACAGCTCGGTGATATGTGCAGGACATCCCATGGCCTCTTGTCTCTCATGGTCGGGATTGCCCTCACACAGCAATGTCTCTTGCAGATTGCAACACTTTCTTGATGTGCCTAGTCGACAGATTTATCGCCAATTGAGCATTTATGGAACCAGCTGGGACGCCAGCATCTGTAACCTACAAGTGTGCAGAATGTACAGGCACAGCTACAATGTCTGTATACAAATGTGCAATAGGATACCATATGTAACCTGTATGCCCAACCAGATTTGTATCCAGGCTAGAGATACTAGACAGGGTACTAGAGCTTCCTTTCAATTGTATATTTTTCCCCAATAAACTCCTTTCACTCTAACATTGTACTCACTGACATATATCATCAACCTGTGAACTAAAGATGAAAGAATGAATGAATAAATACATAATAAACAATGTCAGCTGCCAGAGGGGAAAGGAGGCTGATTCTGTCCAGAGCCTGTACGGATAAGATAAGCAACAGGTAAACACATGAAAGCAAAAGATGATAAAAAAAAATGTAAATGAATTTAAACCATTACTAGACTTTCTTTTGGTATAAAAATGATTCATAGGATTGATGGCAAATCCCCTTTAAGACTGGATCATGAATTACAGATGGTTTTCCCAAATTTGTAAAATTGTGAATATAGCCATCACGACCGAACATCACCAGTTCTCAGCGGTGGAGAATATTTAGTAAACCAATTGCTCTTGTGTGGCTGAAAGGATACATCATCTATCTGTGGATATGGATGAAAAATTGGTAAAAATGGTGGAGGCCCTTTATACGTAGGTTGTGTTATGAATGCTATATTTTCCATTGCCACTAACAGCGCTGGCCCAGAGCAAGCTATGCAAATTGCAAATTTCAGAATCTATTCTTCTTATGTTCATGATGAATTTTCATGTCAAAGACGAGGTTGAAGTGCTGATCCTATCCCACAGTCAATGCAGCCCATGTACTTGCCATGTACGGGACCCGCGACACCCAGCCTTTATAGACGACTTCACAGTAATTAGCGCTTTTTGCTTTTATACTATTGTAAAACTTTGATGAGACTTCAATGAAGGCAGAACATAGAGTACACATTAGCCGCCCTCATTCCAAGCTGCAGCTTTATGTGACTGATAAATGAGGTAAATAGCCCTTACAGAACAAAAACTGCAGACAAACACTGAAGGACAGCCGGTGACACAATGGTATCATGATCCTAACAACCTCACTAAACATTTTATCAGGGTCCAGGCACCATCGCCCGTCTAATCCAGCTGCAATTAAACATTTCTTCACACAAAGCACGTATCGTTCATGTCTGCGGCTACAAGCGGTTTCATGATGGAATATAAATACTTATCTTTACAGAACAAAGCACAGTCTTGTAGTCTTTGTGGTGCGGCTGTCAACGCCGATGCCTCTCCTGAAGAATTAAATGGCATGCCGTAATTGTTTTAGAGAGATTGAGCCTTTGCCGGTGCTTTAAGATTACATAATATACGACTTTAATCACGTAATCTCAAAATTAGGATAAAAAAGTTCAGCGTCTGTCCGATTGGACAGTTACAAATCTTTTTAATTTCGTTCCCTCTGTGGTTGTCACCAGGCCACATTGCCTGGATGTGAATTATTGAATTGAAACAAACTCTTTTATCTTTTTTTTTTTCGTTACCCCTCCCCCTTCCAACATGACACGCTGTGAAAAAGGCGACATTCGACGGAGAAGCCAAACTGTCACAGTCAAATTAAGACATTTCCAATGCGTAATAAAGTATTATATAACAAGCACATAGCAAATAACTAAACACTCATTGTTAGCAGTGGAGAAAGTCCCTCTCTGCATATATTTGGGTGTCCTTTGAGAATTTTTGTAGACTTTGATCATGCTGTCTTTGAAGTAACAGTCTTTTAGAGGCATGCATTTCAAGAGCAGCCCTTGACTCCTTCAGATGTTTAATGTTAGGTATGATACTTACTTTGCATAATTTATTCCACCGTTAGCAGCAGAAGCTCTGGAATAGTGAAGACAAAATAGTTTGCTTTCCAAGTTCACCTTCCCATGTGAGGTGTATTTGCTTTGTAGGTTACCTAGAATCTATGCCAATTAAGATGATCATGATATATAAGGTAATTAGGATTCCATAAGTGGGGTTACATTAGACCGCGTTTTGGTGCGGGTAATGTATCCTAAGGGTTTTCTTTAAATTCAATCGCCATTTTCCGATAGATTATTCATTTTTCTCAGTGGAGCAGTTGGCAGCCTTCAATTGTATTAGTCAATGTAATAGAGCTTACTAATACAAAACTGTAGAGTCATTTTTCAGTAAAAAAAAAGTAATCAAGAAAATTTGACAAATAGTTATTTTTGTGGCATCGACATTAGAGATGCAAGTTTGAAGTGAAAGAATGACAACCTTTCAATGCCTTTCTGTGTTCCAAATTCTCGTGCATACAGTAGGTACAGTATAGATTTAAAATTCCATCTGCCTACAGCTGCCACTAGAGGGAGCACAGGAAATGATATACAGTATAGCACAGGTGATTAGAAGAAACTTTCTTACTAAACTCTCCCCTCTACAATCTATTCTGAATGCGGCGGCCAGGCTCATCTATCAGTCTAGATGCTACAGCGATGCCTCCGGTCTGTGCCGGTCACTACATTGGCTGCCTATTCAATACAAAATACAACATAAACTTATCACCCTCATTCACAAGGCTCTCCATAATGCTGCACCTCCCTACATTTCCTCCCTCATCTCTGTCTATCGCCCAACCCATACTCTCCATTCACTCAATGACCTAAGACTAACATCCTCTATTATCAGAACCTCCCACGCTCTTATACAAGACTTCTCCCAAGTTGCACCACTTCTCTGGAATGCTCTATCCCAGACTATGAGATTAACCCCCAATTTCCACAGCTTCAAGCGCAAAATAAAGACATATCTTTTCAGACAGGCCTATCACAACTCCTAATGTAAACCCTTCCGTAGTTAAATTCCCTAAAACATACCCTCCTCTGTTTATGCTTCAACATTACCTCACAGGATATGATGCCGTATCAGACTAACTTTATATGTCCAGGCACCATCTGCACGTTAAAGGACACGACTGATGACGGCTCATACAGCTTTATATATGTGTAATGACAGTAACCTCTCCAATCTCCACTCTCCAATCTCTGCTAGTGTATGTCCATCTTGAAATGAGCTGCAGGTCACATGTATCAGATTGTGCATTTCTCTATAGAAAACTATGGAAATGGCGGGGGGAGGAGTGAGCTGAAGTGGTAGACCAAAAAGGAGATACAGACTAAGGTTCATGCTACAACTAAATATGAAAATTCTATGACACCTCAAGTGCTCAATTCACATCAGCACTTGTCAGTATTTCTTCATATATGTCCTGCATGAGCCTGGTGCTGCTTCTCAGAGAGAGAAGTTATACAGCAGATTCTTATCAACCTACTGTGTGCAATGTATGGCAGCTATTCACCACCCACTAAGTTACCACCAAAGCCTTGCGCTGGAGAAAACCGCTAGATAATGCAACATTTAAGCCATACTGTATACTGGCCAGAAATAGTGAAATCCTCAAAAGTCACCTGAAACGACAGGTATGCATTAAGTTTTTGTTTTTAGTAAGCTCTTAAACTCTCCCTTGTGGTGACTGCAGACAGCCATAATATTGTAATTTACCTTTGTCTGTGTAGGAGACTTGGAGATGTTGAAAAATATTAGCCCTATAAAGATATAATAAAAATTTCAGCAGAACAGAATTTTGGACTAATTTATTTAAAAAATGGTGTTCCATTTTTGGAATAAGCTGAATTCCAGGATTAAGTGTTTTTTCAAGATTATTTAAAGAGCCACATCTGCAATACCAGGCACAATCCATAGACAGAGGTGGTGCTGTTTGTATTAAAAAGAAAATCCAATAAAAGTCCTAATCCAAATTCTATCTATACCTTATAGACAGTTGTGGCAGAATATACTAGCTAAGTTCATGAATGTTTCATTATTAAAGATGGGCGAACCTCAGAAGATTTGTTTTGTCCTGAGTTTGGACGAAGAAAGCCCCCAGTTTGGTCTGAACTTGTTTGGATATAACAGAAGGCCCCGGGAAAGGTGACAAAAAAAAAAAAATTATATTCACCTTCTGTTACCTCTTTTTGGCCTACACCTCTGGTCCTCTATCTCTGCTTCCTCACAGCGTCCGAGGGTTTTCTGTGACATCATGTGCCTGGGATCACCAATGAGGCTTGTAATGGGACCTACAGCAGTCACGTAGGCACTCCAGCCATCATGATGTCATGATGCTTGGCGTGCCTATGTCACCAATGAGGCCAAATCACAGGCCTCATGGGCGACTCTGGGCGCATGATGTTACAGACGTGCCCTGGGCGCATAATGTCACAGACGTGCCCTGGATACCTTGAAGAAGCAGAGACAGAGGACCGGACACAGCGAGGAGGCCCAAGAGGTATAACGGAAGGTGAGTATAAATGTTTTTTATCTTTTACACCTTCCCTGGGCCTTCACCTATTATACTTTGGGGTCTAAAGAGAACATAGACTATAATAATTTACCGGCGGCGTCCATTTTAGTTCATCCAAGACGAATCCCAAATTGTTTGTTTTATTTAACAACTGAACAATTTGGAATATTAGAGTCAAATCCGGTTTGTTGCGAACCGATTCACCCATCTCTATTTATTATATGTTATTATTGACTGGGCCAGGGAAAGAGAACTGGAGGCCTCATGCTAAAAACGTTCAACTGATTCCTCCTTTTGATGTAAATTACGCTCCCGCACCCCATTTATGGGCAATTTACTTTTTGGTCCCCATATTCTAACCTTGTAGGACATTTCTTATTGACTGGTTACCCATTCCTTGTTTGCTAATGTTGCAAAGCCTACGAAAAGGTTGCGACTGCAGGAAGAAAGGAAACTGGTCCAAAATGAGCTGTGATAATAAGAGCGGTTCAGATTTTAGATTCCCGGCATTCGTGCCTCAGATCTGTCAGCAGAAATTGTCTGCTTTACCTCTACCTAGCCTATACAAATCAATCTAAAATACAAAATATCATTTAGCATATCCAAGATGCCGCGATGATGAGCGCTACAACCTCCGTCCGGTCCGTGTCCTGCTATCTGTTATCCTGTTTTGCTTCATCTTTCAATCATTTCTACAACATTATGACGGATAAAACACTTCCAATATTCATGTATACCCAGAGGCAGCTAAAAGGCCCAAAGCTAAATCTCCAAAAAATAGTTATATAAAAGTATAAATTCTCTCTAGTCAGACACTTCACACCTTGAATCCAGAATAGAAAGTATATAGGATCACGTTCCATCGCTTCAGGTTTCTGTGTATAAGAAAGGTATGAATACATTGTACATTAATGATAAAATGGATACAATGTCACATATTAATATATTGAGTAGAGTTAAGCTTACTCTATTAACAGCTTTAGCGCGGAGCGAAGAATCGCAACGGTAAAGGACTTGACCAGGATTTTGTATTCACCCTAGGATATTCGTAAATGAGCACCCGGTCTGTTGTCAAGCGCATCACAGTGAATTTAGAAGAAGAACGGAAATACCTTTTCAGAGGGAACGCTGTAATTTGTGCCTGTGTGGTACCAAGGACAGTTCTCTATAAATAATAGACCATTGTTAGCAACTGCTGCAGCAATCAAATTGTGCGCTTGTCTTACCTTCACTTGCACAAGAAAATCAATGTGAACAGACCTCATGGAAGTTTCTTTTTGTCAAGTATTTATCAAGAAGAATGTAGGTAGGGGCAAGAGACTGGATGCATAAATAACCTCCGTGGCTGAAATACAGGTCTGGAGAAAACGCTCACTTTAGTTACTTTTACATAGAGAAATGTAGCCAAGTTTAACATGACTTTTAGCACATTAAGTAAACTGTTACTAAACACATTAAAGGGAATGTATCACCAGAAAATGACCTACTGTTTAAATCACTTTTTTATGTTAAACATATATATTTTTTAGAAATGTTGGTGATGATATTTTTATGTTCTATGTTATCATCTATAATTATTAATTTATTTATTATTTATATTTTTGCCACTAAGGATGGGTTCACATCTGCACCAAAGTCTGCGTTGGAGAATCCATCACAGTAACCGTCAAAAATCGGCAGCGTGAAAAGTCCTGTACGGAGGATTGTTCTTTCTGTCGCTTTCAGTTCAAAAATGGCGGACACCCAGCACACCCCATTATATATATATGGGGTCTGCCAGTGTCCGAATGACGGAGACCACAACACTAGTGTGAACCTAGCGCAAGCCTAAAATAGTCTATCACTTCCTGTTTCCTAGAGAGTAACCATGGACCATAGACACAATGGTCTGGAGCAGACTCTATTGACTTCTACGGGAGAGATTTCTAGGCAAGAAGAGGTCATTGTTGTAAAATCACCTAATGTGACTTGTGGATTCTATGGCACATCTTTGGCACAGTGTGGCACAACTCTGTCGCATACTGGTGCAACAAATTTTGGACTAAAATTTCTTGACATGTTAGATATGTGGTTATGGATTATCCTGAAAAGGGGTGTGGCTTAAATGTACCACAATGCGCAAAAATGTGTCAAAATAGTGTCAAAAAATTGTGGTTCAAAGTAAGCCAACTAAAACGTGGTATATGTAGACTAAACAGTCAAAAGATACACTAGATTTATCATCCACCTCAGCCACTTTCATAAATTCAGAAAGTTTGTACTAATTGTTAGTAAATCTGGGCCTATGTCTTATCTACATATACATCATAGATGTGATCATCGGTGCCATGATGAGAGATGAGGGAACTGCAAAGAAATCTCCTAGAGAAAACAGGAAGTTTCCGCATATTATTTGGCTTAGTGGCCAGAGTCGGAACTGCAGGATTTTTAGATTTTTTTTTTTTATATATAGATAATAACATTGGAATTTCTTTCAATTCTTTAAAAATCAACATAAAACTTGATTAAAAAAACAGGTTATTTTCTGGCGAAACATTCCCTTTCAAAGGCTTATTGTGAGTTATCATGATGAAGCGAGTTATCAGATTCAGGCTGAGGAAGGCTACATCTGTACATAAGATTTCGGGGATAAACAAATGGTTTTGTGAGCACTTACCCAGACAATAATGTCACTGGGAATTTCTTTGTTTCACATGATGTGTTAGAATATTTTAGAGCCAGAGGTGAGAAGAAAGTTCTAGAACAAGGGGATTAGAGGAACTAAGAGATACAGAAAAAAGCATCGTGCCAATCTCCTGCACTACATAAAAATCATAAAAGTTCCATCTCTTGCATTACAGAAGTGCAATAATAACAGTTGTCTATTGTTGCTGTTAATGTCTGTTGTGGAGTACAAGAAACTAAGATTTCTATGTCTGGCATGTTGACGCTGTCAAAACAATGTACAGATGTATACAACACACCGGAATATAATATTCTTTGAAAAATTGTAAATCAGTGTAAACAATAACATACGGTATTTACGCTGCCATAGGTAACCAGAATTGAGTGTCAATGTATTATTTAGATGCTCATGAATAGAGTTATTCTTAGCTTAGATGTATTGGTAGAAAAATCCTATTAAAGGGAATGTCTCATAAAGAAATCCTCTTCTCTCACTCCTGGCAATCAATGCTTATCAACTTATTAGGGCCGGTTCACATTTGCGTTCGGCTTTCCGTTCGGAGAGTCCGCTTGGGGTCCCCCCCGAACGGAAACCTATATGCATAGAAAAGCGGTTACCTAAGGAAACACGCAGACCCCACAGACTATAATGGGGTCCGTGAGGTTTCCGCACGAAGCAAGCGGAGAGAAAAGTGTTGCAAGCATGCCTGAATGTTTCGTGCGGAAACCAAGTGGAAACCACACGGACCCCATTATAGTTTATGGGGTCCGCGGGTTTCCTTAGGTAACTGCTTTTCTATAGGTTTCCATTCGGGGAGTCCACTTCGGGAAAGCCGAACGCAGATGTGAACCAGCCCTTACTGTGTCCATCCATAGACTTCCCCTCGGGGTGTAACATTAAGTTCCTGGGTCCCAATGCAAAATTTGTACCAGTCCCCCAACTGTAATGGCAGGGATGTGTTGTTTCTAGTATTGTCTCCTCATACTGGAAAGAGATAGCTTTTGGTCCACCTAAAGTTCCTCGGCCTGGGAGCGATGGCACACTCTGCACCTGTTCAAGTTACGCCCCTTCAAGCTTCCCAATACACTGGCTCACCTACAGAGGTATCGACTTTCTGCTCCGAGGCACCAATCTTCTCCTGCACTGCGCTGCTTTTGCTATGGGTCACATGAATTGACTGTTGTATTGTTGTAGGGTCAGTGAACAACAAAAGTTCCTGACTACAACCCCTATCTATCATGATAATGTGTCCTAGGCTTCATTGGAAACCTTTGCACAGTGCCCTTTGCCTGAACAACAAGATCATTTTGGTCCCTGCATTTGTGTTCATTTGTTTCTAACTGTTCTGTCCGCTCTCCGGTCATGACCTAACTCAGCCAACCTTAACCAGCCTTGAATGTCTGACCATGTCTCATGCCTGCTTCTATTTAGAGAGTATATTGAATCAACTCACTTATTAATGGCATATTCCAATCTGCATTACGGCATGTTCTTGTTTCTGGTTCAATATGGATGTCAAAAATGTGGCTTTGGTATTAAGATATCACCACATACAGGCACAAGTCAGTCTAAGGACTATATTGGTACAGCGGGACCTACAATAATCCTACAAAGACTTTTATCTACCTGAAGTAAGGGTGGCGATAGTTTCTGAAAAACACTGCTGGATGTTATATCCTAGAGTGATAACCCTGGAGGAAATATGGTGCATTACTGATGTAGAGCAGTCATTAATTCTCCTGAACTTAACATTGGAAGTTTCAGGATTTGTGATGGGCGAACCATGTGAGACTCATTTCGCCAATATTTGTGAGGTTTGCCAGGAAGATTCTTTTTGAGTTCAGTCTGAATTTGGAAGTGCTATTATTATACTCTGGGGTCTCTTCAGTAAAATAATCGAATGCTTGTGAGGATGAATGAAAATAAAAAAAATTAAAAAAACACTTATACTCACCTTTCCTAAGGCTCAGTTGCAGAGTCTGGTCTTCTTCCTCAGGCATCCATGGTGATGATATTAGGCTGATGACATGGGAAGATACCACAGATGCCTGGGGAAGAAGACTAGGCACCGTGGCAAAGCCCAAGAAAGGTGAGTATAATTTTTTTTTTCTATTCATATGCACTGTCCCTGGACTCCAATCTTTACACTCTGGGCCTGAAGAGATAAAGGTTCATGGTGAACAAATGGGTTTGTCGATTACAAACCAATTCACTCACCTCTATTCGGGATTCTTAGACGTCCCAAGATCTTCTCTTGGATGACAGCACTAAATGTATCACTTTTGTCTCTGGATTTACTGTTTGGATATTTATAGTTCGGCAAAGTAAGAAATGAAACCCATGTTGATTGTGGCTTCAATAAATAGTTAAGAATCTTAAACACAAAGGGCCAGTAAGAGATGAATGGTGTCACCCACCAAAGGTAAGTGTTGAGTGCTAGAAGGGGCACTTTCAAGACTCTTTGTCTTGGCAAGGTATTAAGGTACAGGACTAAGGCAACAAACTGATCCCTTTTCCTGGGGGTAAAAAAAGTTTAGCCATTCCTCTGGGGTACTCCTTCTATCATAGCAACTATGCGGTCCCCAACAAGGTTATTATTGGCCCCCTGATCCAAAAACTCTTTAATAAACTGATACATAATGAGTTTAGCTGCTCAATTTTGTATATAGGACTTATAGATAAAGTGTGTTTATTTGATCAGGGGTTACTGTAACGCTGTACACATTCTCATAGTGATGTAGTAATTTTTGACAGCCAAGACGGGAAAGGTATATCAAATTACTCTCATGACAATAGCCAGTGGAATTTTCTAAAGAAAACCATAATACTGTGAAATATAAAAGAAGAATTTCCCCCTGGCCCGCCATCTCTTTCTTCACGTTGCTTCTGATGAGATTCACATGGTTGGAAATTCCGACCACAGATACATATCAGAAAAAAGTATTTCCTATGAAAAGACAAACCACAAACAAACATTTCCAAGGTGCCGGCGCATTGTGACAATGGATTGATGTACGTTCTCAGCCAGTTTTCTGTATAAATTGAATATTTAATTTAAAAAATGTATTAGTTGGATCAGTTTTATTCACATGATAAATAAAAGCAGCATATGGCTAGATGGCTTGTGTGAATTTAAATTGGTTTTCAGACTCTTAGATTAAAGGAGACTCTTGGAACCGCTACCACCTGATACATGGACGCAGGCGGAGGTGTATTTTCCATAACAGAGTAAATGCATAATGTAGTAGGGGAAAGACTGATTTAGAACCCAATAAAATTATGTCAAAATTATGGAATAAAAAGAAGAGCTATTAATAAAGTTTCAGAAGAAATTTAAATGACTCATGGCTGATCGCCCTGCAATCTATTACAGACGTGTTCAGCGCTGAAACAAATAACAGGAATCAATAAAGCCATGGCTTTAAAATTTCAGAACACCAAAAAGCTGCAATGGGTGAAACGAGGAAGGAAGCAGAAAATAAATGGCCGCATTAAGTGGAAGTAAAATTATAAATTGTAATGGTGCCGAGAAGTGAGCGGTACACATGTTTTATTGGATAATTAAATAGGTTTTGGAAACAATTATTACATAGACTAGTATTATTTTTTTCATTATTTCATCCTGTAAAACTTATAGAACGATTCCTCCCTAAAATATTGGATAAAATGTCTTGAAGTATTGGTCCTCGAGTTATCCTCGGAAAAAGGTGATCTATACTAGATTTCTAAAAATAAACCAGTTAAGAATAGGCTGTCAGCCACAGGGAACAGGCAAATAGACTCAATAAATAAGTAGCAAAAAATCAGGTAGTCCTCTCACCTTTTTGTCTGTAACTACGGAGCACTTCCTGATTTTTTTTTTTTTTTGCTACTAGATTTCTAAAAGTAATGGCCAAAGGGGATGGCAGCTTACCATGCAGGTTACATATGTTTTCATCCTAAACGCAGCTCGAATTGGGTTAAGGACTCTATTTTCTTAAGAAATCAATATAATAAAATTCAATACAATACAATTACCAAATAACAACAATAGGTAACAACACATATACATAATGTAGCATATCACTTTCTGATACAGGTTCACAGAACATCATTGTCTTGAAAAGCTAATGACACACATTTGTGTTCTGGTCTCCAGCCAAGAAAAAACGCAAGAAAGGACACTCCTATACATTGATATATTGAGTTTCTCCCCCACTGCCCAGTACTGCACTTATCAATAGCACTGTAGTTTGCCATTACATCCATGGATTGGGGAATGGTGACTCAGTCTTTAGCACTGTTGACTTGCAACATTGGGATCCTTCTTTTGAGTTTATCCAAGGCAACATCTTAACGGTATTTTGATATGCTCCCTATGTTTGTGTGGGTTCCTTCAGGTTTCTTTGACACTCCAAAAACATACAGTAATGATAGTTGAACTGTGTATGTTAGATAGGAAATTACATTGTAAGCTCATGGGGGACAAACTCTGACATTAAGACAATATATCCAACAGTTGCAGGAGTAAATTTGTTAATGGTGTCCATTTAGCATTGTCTTGAATTAAGAGGACACAAGGGCTCAGCGAAGACAAGCAGTTTGCTTTAGTCTGCTTTTACCTGCACATTGTTACTTCCAATAAGCCTTATATCGAAATTGTAATACAGTACTATTCTTTCACAGTGAATGAGGCTGTACTGCAATATCAGATACAGCATCTGTTCGGTAACAGCACCGTATCAGAGTAAAGTGTTAGGGCTTTGGCATCTAGTCATGGTGATCCAGCCGTTTCCTAACATGGTGCCATGTTAACCCAATGGTTAACCAAACTGGAGATCAGTTAAGTATGAAAGTATCTGCAATAAGTCCTTCTCCTTGAACTATCCATCTATATCTTGTATTGCACGGCCATGTAATGATTCTCCTTCATAGACATATAAGAATGCCATACATGGCTTCCTCCAGACATTCTGGGTAATATTCCTTGGTACAGCGCAGCCGTGTATTCTACTGATCCCTTATATTTAATTTGTTCTGTTTGTTCTGTGATCGGTGAGAGGCCAATAAAGGCTACAAAATGACAAGAAAATGCATTTACCAAGTAATTGCCATAATTTCAATTTGCTTAAATGATAAAACATGTAGTCACATTGAAGATAAAATTTTACAGTAAATGGAAAATGTAAAATAGAAACTCCACATGACAAATACCAGATAAAAGCAAATATGCATTAAGATTATCCAAGCTAGAAGAACTGGAGTGCACAACGACGTGAAAATTTAATCACAGCAATATGGCCTAAGGCCAATGGGGGGCGTGACTTCTCCAAATAATGCAGCATTAAAGAAATTAATGAGACAAATGATTCACAAACACATTAGCTTCATTTATTATTCAGTTTATGCTCATTTTGGCAGAAACTGTACATCATTCAAAGCTGCAACAAATTGCTCCAAATTTTCAAAATTTGTCTTTTCGGTCTGAAAAAATGGGAGAAAAGTGAGTAGTCAAGTGGTATATGCACTTTTAGACTTCTATCAAAGGCACACATATGTCACATACCAGTGACTGAGCAACGGGTATGCAAATAAGTTCTCCTTGATGAAAAAAGGAAAATGTGCTCTAGCTCCATCTTTTGCAAGGTAGCTTCCTATGAATCAATGTCTGGTTTTCTAAGAAACCAAGTTACACTGACTGGAACTAAAACCTAACCAGAACCTCTTTTCCAAAAGGAAAAGAGACCCATCCACAAACAACTGTTTTGGGGTTATTCCTCATCAGTACAAAGCTGGGTTAGGGTTTGGGTAGGTGAAAGGCCATAGATGTGGTTCAGAAGGGGTACTATGTATCCTTAGGAAAGCTTTGCCTTTCCAGTATGTAGAGTCTTACAGACCTTATATGCTCTACTAGTAATTCTGGGAAAGGAACCTGCAAATAAATCCTTTGTAATGGAAAACAGAAAATCTGCTCTAGCTCCAGATTTTTGAAGGTAGCTCCCTATAGATCAATGCCTGGTTTTCCTAAGAAACCTTGTGACTCTAGCTGGGATTAAAGTCAAACGAGAATATCTCTTCTGGTTTAGTCAATGTTGCTAGGATTTTTAGAAAAACGAGCATTTATCTATACTGAGCTCCCTTCCAGAAGGTGGTGCTAGATCAGGTTTTCCTTTTTCTATATTTGCATATTCCTTATCTGGAATTCCTTGTAGAGAACATATGGCCTGTAGAACTCTACCCTCCACAAGGTGGTCTGCAAAGACAACAGAGCATATTTATGAAGACTGGCATTAATCACGCCAGTCTTCATAGCCCCAGAGGTACACCTTAAATGAGGTACACCCTCCACCGAGCTGTGGAGGGTGCAACCATGTGAGTACAGATGTGACCAGATGTGACTGATCTCCAGTTTCCTTAACCAATACAATTTCGTAAGAAACCAATTCAACCCAATATCAGGGCACACTTAAAAAAATTCTTGAAACTCACAGCACACACAGGCACAAATAGGATATTTGTCTTTGTTAAGATCACAAGATCATGTTGCTTTGGGAAAAGGTGCCTAACTTATGGCACACATATCTGAATGTGTCCAGCCAAGAGGATGGATATGGGAAAACATATCTGAACTACTACTCTCCATGTCTTCAGGAAGCAATCTATGCCCTTCACAAGTATTGGAAATGGTATAAAATTTAGGCTCTTTCATCAGGGTTGTGTGTAAATGTTAAATTCCTCATCACTCCAACCCTACCACTTTGGAGAGCCTCATTGGTCCTGCTGTAATGATGTCACATGCATTACATTATTCATGTTTCCACTGCGGCCAACTACTGGCCTCAGCAGAGGCACTTGATAGTACATGTGACCTTGGAGGACAGTATTGGCTGAAGAGGTCATGTGGATAAAATTTGTGATGTCATCACCACAGGATCAGTGAGAACCATTGGTACGCCAGTGATGGAACTGTAGGAGATTGAGTGGGTGAGTTTTAGTTATTTTATCACATTGCTTATTCAACCAGACAACCCTTTAAGACCCATAGTCCTAGTGTTACAGTCAGTATATTACCCAGCACTAAACCTCATCTCTCAGTACTATTTTATGGAGACTTGACAAACTGCAATGTAGAGTGTTTAGCAATAAACGTAAGGAAGCGCAATAGAGGAAAGGCACGTCCTGTAAAACTATATTCTCCAAACACCTCTTGACTGGAGTCATAATGAATACCCGAGCACAGGATCAATAATTACAGCTCTTAATGATAAGTGAACAAGGAACTTCTTTCCATACTATAAAAACAATGATCTGGCAACATCTGCATTGTATAACTAGAGGGAACAATATACAACCTGTTTCTCTACCTGTCCACATTCATATTCACTGTAATATGACAGGATATTGTTCTGCCATATTCCATGGGGCCATATGATCCATAATACATATGCAAATAATATATCTGTAGCATTAATGCGGCCTCAAACCATAGTACAAGAAAGTAAAGTTACAATACCTAACAGTACATTATTATCTTCAGTATGTCAATAAAGAGAGATGTGAGGAAGGAGTAGCGCAGACTGGGCAAATTTAGCTTTACTCTAGGGATTGCCTTACTGAGATAATCGCTTGTGGGCCATACCAAATCATGACATCATAACATAGGGTCGTCTCGGGATCAACTACAGCCATTGCAGAAGAACTGTAAAGTGGGCCATAACTCCCTCCCACCATACTAGTTGAACGCAGAGCCAGGGTTATGGACTCAGGGTTTAGTGTCCCATATAGACCTGTAGTAATGCCATCTGTTCAGGCTTTTAAAAAAAATCCAAAGTTTATACTTACCTAGAGATGAGTCTAAGGAGTTGCACTGGACTCATTCCCAGTGCTACTGGCGCCTTCGCAGTTCTTCAGTGAAGCATGTGCATTGACACTGAGGTATACTCCTCTAGATTCACTGATGAACTGTGCTGGTGCTGGGAGTACAGGAGTTGGGTAAGTATAAAGGTTTTTTATTTTTTTTGGGGCACAGGTAGCATTAAATGAGGGTGAGGTAGGGCACTAAACCCTTGGTACATAAGCACTTGTGGATGGTTTGGTGCCCCAAATCACCATGACAAGTTCCCTTTAAGGAATGCACCATTAAAAAGACCTAAAAGCATACCTTCAGTTATAAACCACTTTGCACAAATGAATAGTACAGGGGAATATAAGAAACTTTTTAAAATATCATATTAAATAAATCTGTTTCCTTCTCCACTTATTAAGCTGTTCTCTTGCTCCTTATCTTCAATCAGACTGTTAGTTTACATAGAGATCCATCACCTCATACACAGAAGTCTATGGACATGGGCGGATAGTTGATTTATTGCCTCATAGTGTGCAGTGGTTGAGTCTTATCTAGATATAGCAGTACAAAAAAAGCTATCCCTCACTCACAGCATAGCAGAATATGCAACAGCAATTATTTGAGTGTCTTTTCTAGAAGGCTCATCCTACTCCTCCCCTCTTCATAGACTTGTATGTAATAAGTAACTCAACATGAAAAGTGGAGAATGAAGCATATATCTTTAATAAGATATATTACAAACATGTGATATGCACTATTCATTCATGCAAAGTTTTTCAAATGCTTTAAGTCAAGATTTTTTTGTTAATGTATTTTTCAAGAATTTTTTATGTATTTTTTAAATTTGCAATGTTACACTCACTGGGAGAGATTTCTAAGCAAAATGTTCCAGAAATCTGCCACAATTTTCGCCAAAAAACTGTTAACATGCCGTATGTCACATTTATCTAGTGTTTTTACTTTTTAGACATTCTTACAACTTGTACAAAAGCAGCGTGGCTTATCTGAAAAGGGGCATTTAAGATTTGATGCCATACGCCAACAAAAGCACCAAAATTACTATATCAACTAATAAGTGGTGCAATGATAGATTAGACCAGTGATTCCCACAGTGGTCCAGGTGGACCCCCAGGGGTCCACAGGAGACTCGACGGGGGTCTACGTTAGATTTAATCTTCACATTTTTTGACGACTTTTGGGAATATGTAGAAATGTAGCAGCAGGGAGTCCACCGAAACCAGTAAAATTTTGAAAGTGGTCTACGAGAAAAAAAAGTTTTGGAGCCTCTGGATTAGACAATCTAACAATATGCCAGGTTTATCAAACAGCATCCGACATGTTACTAAATCTGGCACAGATTAAGACTGTTTTATTGTGGCCGGGTTATCTTCTCATACATGTAGTGTCCCTGCCTGATGTAACCTGTCTGCAATAAGGAAATCATGGTTGGTTTTCTGACAAGTGCCAGGCCATAGAAAGTTCCTGCAGTTATGGTCATATCCACTGCCAGCCTATGAAGACAACAGACTGTCACCACTAAGATGGTTAGAGAAAACCTTTAAAATTCAGCAAATTTTTTAATAATTTACATAAATGTTTAAATTTTAATTTTCCAGAAATTTAAATATGGTTATGTTTGTGGGGGAAAAAAAAAGAACAAATTTGTTCTAAGTTAATGATGTATAATGATGTTGTCTGGGATAATGTTATATATTTTTTTTTATTAGGCTGGGAAAGGTGAAAGAAATAAAAAAAAAACATACTCACCTGTCCCCGGAGCTCCAGTGTCTCACACTGAGGTCTGGTCCTGCTACTCTGGGGTTTTCTTTCGGTGGAATTCCCTACCACACGTGAGGCCAAACAGCGACCTAAAGCCCGTCGCACACAACAGTGTAATTGAATGGCACGGCCGGTGTACGGGCAGCACACGGATGACATCATGAATGGGGGCCACGGAAGCACAGCCGCAAAATTGGATATGTGCGTGGGCCAACAGAAATGAATGGGTCAGTGTGCTACTTAAATAGCACACTGACCTAGCCCACGGTTGTGTGCAAGGGATCTAAGGAAAGAGACCAAGGACGTCAGTGTCGCAGAGACTTCCACAGCAAGAAAACATCGTAGCAGCAGAACTAGACCGTGCTGGAAGGCTCTGGAGCACCAGGGACAGTTTTTTTTTTTTGTTTTTTTTCACCTTCCCTGGCCTAATATATATAAAAAAAATTATCCTGGACAACCTTTTTAAGGTTAAACATTCACTATGAGGGTTTAAATACCTATTTCTAGCACTATGCATACTTTGGCTTAACCATTCCTAGAACAAATTCACAAGGTTACGTTTCATATAAATATTACCGCTATAAAGAATCAGTGTTCTACGTGAGAAGTGGTTTAGGATTTAGCTTATTGCTTTGCTTCCAACCTGACATTTGATTTTCTAATGTATGATTTCTCAATAACTGTCTTGGCCAAATCTACCTGAATAAAAACATTGACTGAATTGTGAAATGTCTTATTCCCCTGCTTGTTTCCTTAGTAATGACATAGTGGCTTCCTTATTGCTACCATGAATGGCTTTCATAAGAATGTAATGTAATCTACAGTACTGCCGCATCGCTAGGAAAAGAGAATCTTGTGCTCTTGAACTGAGCAATAAAATTCATGGAGACATCAGCAATATGCTCAGCACAGTGGTCAAGCTGGTATCCTGCAGCTTTCCGAGCCTCCGGATGCTATGATGAAACAAGACTTACGATTCCCAAACAAATAGGGTTTGGATTTAAAGTGGACCTGTCATTCTCATATAAATCTATTCTGCCGTCCTGCGAACATCAAACAAGGGTTTTCTCTACAGTTTCTTAGACCGTGGTTGATACGTTAAGGTGGTAGATGAGGCAGAATAAATGGAAACATCAGTCAGAGGAAGGAATAAAGAAACATAAGCAGATTATTGTTATTCTGATTTTTTATCTATGGTTCAGAAATGTCATTTATGTTGTATTCGCACGCGGTTGCAAAACCTCATGCAAATTGCAAATGAGCAGTCTGGGGTACCAAGGGAAATTCCAATTCTCCAAATTACTATGCCCCACGTTGGTTTAATATGCCCGATAAAAACACAGGGCCAGGTAAGAATTCAGAATAGCTCCCTATCACTGAAGGAAGAGAGAAGGGAAGGAGGAAGTATTAGAGCGGTGTGGGGTGTAGCAGTTTGGAGCAATGGATCTGCCCTCAGTGCTCCAGACTGCTCATTTGCATATTGGGAAATAAATGAATATCTTGGCACAAATTTTAATGGGGAAAAGTGTAACATTCAGGTGAGCCTGACCTATCTATCTGTGTTGCTGGTTTAATATGTCTCACCCTGTTGACAGACTCCCATTAACGCTCAATGGCTGCGCCTTTGCCAATGCTTCCACATTTCCCTGCCGGCCCCTGATCCTCTTTTACAGTGATAACATGTCAACAAGACATATGACTGTTCCAGAAAATCACAGGCCAAAATGGTGCTGAGTTTTAGAGCTACAGCCAGTGCTTGACTACAGTGGTCACAATGTATATCTACTGAGACTGGTAGGGGACTAGGGAAGTCTGCGGAAAAGTCAGGGGTGGTGAGGTGAGTATTACTACTTTTGGGATTTTACACAACTGTAAGCTTTTTTTTTGTTTTTGTTTTTTTAAGTCATAAGTTTGGACAACCCCTTTAATTGCATCAACAACTTATTTTGCATAGAATAGTAGATAAGACATCTACCATAGACAACTACCTAAATGTGTATCTCAGGGGCATGATAACAATTTATGAGGTCTCATGGCAAAGTCAGGAATGCCCCCAACACTTTGTTGAAAACTATACCAATGTGAATAACAGCTAATACCATCTGAACAGCAACCAAAACATGGATCATAGCCTTGTACAGAATCTGATCACATAGGAGAACCTAGCTTGACAGCAAAAAGTCACCATCTTGACAGCAAAAAGTCACCAGTCACCCAAAAAAGAGAATGGACATGCATAGCCCCACCACAACCTCTGAGCCCCTTAGCAATTGCTCTGACTATGCATATTGCATAGGTTACACTACTGTACATATTGCAAAACCAACATTTACATTACAGCCTATAAATAGGAAGAAGCCGCAGTGATGTCGACTTTAATGACCTTCATAAACCATAGAGAAGCTCATCCTCTTTGCGTAGACATGGTAGACCGCTCACCCATATGTGATATTTTTTCCTTCTTCTGCCACCAGTTTACAAATGTTCCCAATTAAATGCAGTTTCTTAACAAAGCTCTTGGACGTTTCTCTTCCAGATAGTCCTTGTCTTCATCTATTTACCTACTTTATTCTGTGTTCCCGTGAATAAGTGCTTTTATTAGGTGTGTTACAGGCGCCACACTCGGAGCTGCCGCACCATCCAATAAATTACCTTTACCATCAGTGACTTATGTTCATCCATTATCCAGTATACTGTGCATAGACCGGTCATGGTGGCTTCACTAACAGTAACAGAAGCAGAGCAGGAAAGTCTCTGCATTGTCATTCAGCCTTCATGATGGATGAAATATCCCCAGTCCCTTTATTCATTAAGAACAAATGTCATTATTATAATTACACGGTATGGTCTGCAGGAAACATCTTCGGAGAAGTGCGACCCCCTCCGTTGTCTTAAAAGAAAGGGATATGTGATTTCATGATCTTGGTTATTAACTCCTGGCACAGAATGCATTGTCTATAGCCGTGATGGCAAACCTATGGCACGCGTGCCAGAGAGGGCACGCAGAGCCCTCTCAGTTGGCATGCGCGCCGTCGCCATAATCGCTCACCAACGGGGAATCCGGTACAGGATTCCCCGTTGGTGAGCGATCGCGTCTTTCAGCTGTATGTGCAAACGCGCACACAGCTGAAAGTTGTCAGTGTAGGCCGCGGTCCGCGCAACCGCGGCCTACACGGACTGCAGAGCGTGACCTCTGCCCCGACGCAGGCGCGATGACGTAAATCATCAGCGCCTGCGATCAGAAGGAGGAGAAGGACGCTCTTCGTGGGACAAGGTAAGTAACAAACTACTGTGTGGGGGCCTTCTGTGGTGCACATACCACTGTATGGGGGGACACTGTGAAGAATCTAATACTGTGTGAGGGACACTGAAGCATCTAATACTGTATGGGGGGGACACTGAAGCATCTAATACTGTGTGGGGGACACTGAAGCATCTAATACTGTATGGGGGACACTGAAGCATCTAATACTGTGTGGGGGGGACACTGAAGCATCTAATACTGTGTGGGGGACACTGAAGCATCTAATACTGTATGGGGGGGGGACACTGAAGCATCTAATACTGTATGGGGGGGACACTGAAGCATCTAATACTGTATGGAGGACACTGAAGCATCTAATACTGTGTGGGGGGCACTGAAGCATCTAATACTGTATGGAGGACACTGAAGCATCTAATACTGTATGGAGGACACTGAAGCATCTAATACTGTATGGGGGACACTGAAGCATCTAATACTGTATGGAGGACACTGAAGCATCTAATACTGTGTGGGGGGCACTGAAGCATCTAATACTGTATGAGGGGGACACTGAAGCATCTAATACTGTATGGAGGACACTGAAGCATCTAATACTGTGTGGGGGGACACTGTGAAGCTTCTAATACTGTATGGGGGGGACACTGAAGCATCTAATACTGTATGGGGGGGACACTGAAGCATCTAATACTATATGGGGGACACTGAGGCATCTAATACTGTATGGGGGGACACTGAAGCATCTAATACTGTATGGGGGGGACACTGAAGCATCTAATACTATATGGGGGACACTGAAGCATCTAATACTGTATGGAGGACACTGAAGCATCTAATACTGTATGAGGGGGACACTGAAGCATCTAATACTGTATGGGGGGACACTGAAGCATCTAATACTGTATGGGGGACACTGAAGCATCTAATACTGTATGGGGGACACTGAAGCATCTAATACTGTATGGGGGGACACTGAAGCATCTAATACTGTATGGGGGGACACTGAAGCATCTAATACTGTATGGAGGACACTGAAGCATCTAATACTGTATGGGGGACACTGAAGCATCTAATACTGTATGGGGGACACTGAAGCATCTAATACTGTGTGGGGGACACTGAAGCATCTAATACTGTATGGGGGACACTGAAGCATCTAATACTGTATGGGGGACACTGAAGCATCTAATACTGTATGGGGGGACACTGAAGCATCTAATACTGTATGGAGGGGGACACTGAAGCATCTAATACTGTATGGGGGGGACACTGAAGCATCTAATACTGTATGGGGGACACTGAAGCATCTAATACTGTATGGAGGACACTGAAGCATCTAATACTGTATGGGAGACACTGAAGCATCTAATACTGTATGGGGGACACTGAAGCATCTAATACTCTATGGGGGACACTGAAGCATCTAATACTGTATGGGGGACACTGAAGCATCTAATACTGTATGGGGGGACACTGAAGTATCTAATACTGTATGGAGGACACTGAAGCATCTAATACTGTATGGGGGACACTGAAGCATCTAATACTGTATGGGGGGGACACTGAAGCATCTAATACTGTATGGAGGGGGACACTGAAGCATCTAATACTGTATGGGGGGGACACTGAAGCATCTAATACTGTATGGAGGGGGACACTGAAGCATCTAATACTGTATGGGGGGACACTGAAGCATCTAATACTGTGTGGGGGGGGGACACTGAAGCATCTAATACTGTGTGGGGGGGACACTGAAGCATCTAATACTGTATGGGGGGGACACTGAAGCATCTAATACTGTGTGGGGGACACTGAAGCATCTAATACTGTATGGGGGACACTGAAGCATCTAATACTGTGTGGGGGACACTGAAGCATCTAATACTGTGTGGGGGACACTGAAGCATCTAATACTGTATGGGGGACACTGAAGCATCTAATACTGTATGGGGGGGACACTGAAGCATCTAATACTGTATGGGGGACACTGAAGCATCTAATACTGTATGGGGGGGACACTGAAGCGTCTAATACTGTATGGGGGGGACACTGAAGCATCTAATACTGTATGGGGGACACTGAAGCATCTAATACTGTATGGGGGGGACACTGAAGCATCTAATACTGTATGGGGAGACACTGAAGTATCTAATACTGTATGGGGGAAACTGAAGCATCTAATACTGTATGAGGAACACTGAAGCATCTAATACTGTATGGGGGACACTGAAGCATCTAATACTGTATGGAGGGGGACACTGAAGCATCTAATACTGTATGGGGGACACTGAAGCATCTAATACTGTATGGGGGGGACACTGAAGCATCTAATACTGTATGGGGGGGGACACTGAAGCATCTAATACTATATGGGGGGGACACTGAAGCATCTAATACTGTATGGGGGACACTGAAGCATCTAATACTGTATGGGGGACACTGAAGCATCTAATACTGTATGGGGGACACTGAAGCATCTAATACTATATGGGGGGACACTGAAGCATCTAATACTGTATGGGGGACACTGAAGCATCTAATACTGTATGGGGGCACTGAAGCATCTAATACTGTATGGGGGACACTGAAGCATCTAATACTGTGTGGGGGGCACTGAAGCATCTAATACTGTATGGGGGACACTGAAGCATCTAATACTGTATGGGGGGGGACACTGAAGCATCTAATACTGTATGGGGGGGACACTGAAGCATCTAATACTGTATGGGGGACACTGAAGCATCTAATACTGTATGGGGGGGACACTGAAGCATCTAATACTGTATGGGGAGACACTGAAGTATCTAATACTGTATGGGGGACACTGAAGCATCTAATACTGTATGAGGAACACTGAAGCATCTAATACTGTATGGGGGACACTGAAGCATCTAATACTGTATGGGGGACACTGAAGCATCTAATACTGTGTGGGGGGCACTGAAGCATCTAATACTGTATGGGGGACACTGAAGCATCTAATACTGTATGGGGGACACTGAAGCATCTAATACTGTATGGGGGACACTGAAGCATCTAATACTGTATGGGGGACACTGAAGCATCTAATACTGTGTGGGGGGCACTGAAGCATCTAATACTGTATGGGGGACACTGAAGCATCTAATACTGTATGGGGGCACTGAAGCATATACTACTGTGTGGGGGGGCTTATTGTGAAGCATATAATGTGGGTGGGGGTCCAAAATGGAGTATATAATACTGTGCGGGGGCCACTGTGGAGCATATAATACTGAGTGGGGGCCATTCTGGAGCATATAATATTGTCTGGAGGCCACTTCAGAGCGAAATGTACTGTCTGGGGGCCACTTCGGAGCGCATTGTACTGTCTGGGTCCCTTCACTATTTATATCACACAGTATCTGTTTTATAGCAGACATGTGATATTATTACAGGCTGTAATAATATTGCATGGTCACTATAAAATAGATCCTGGTTAATTTAAGGTTAAATTGTCGTGTTGGCACTTTGCGATAATTTAGTGGGTTTTGGGTTGCAGTTTGGGCACTCGGTCTCTAAAAGGTTCGCCATCACTGGTCTATAGTATGAGCCCACTATATGATGATGGCAGTGCCCCCGCTTCTTCGAGCCACCTCACTATGTATTGATGGCCATTGTGCTTCTGCCAGTATAAACAGCAGTCATCAGTGCTCCCATTAATGAAAACACTAGCCCTGGCTGTGCAGTACTCCTTAACCACTTCTGTACTGGGCCAATTTTGCTGGTTCAGGACCAGACACATTTTTTTTTGTTCAGTTCGTTCAAATAATTTTTGCGTCTTTTTTGGTGACACAATGGGCTTTATTTTTATTTTTTTTACTTTTTATTTTTTTTTTCTTGTATCCAAAAAAATGTACATGAAAAAGAAGGGAAACGTGTCTTTCTTTTACTGTTCACTTTTTTTTTTTTTTTTTTTTTAATAGCACAAAGTACCACTAAAAACTTTTTGAGGCTGAGGCCCTACATTGCGGAAACGCAGCTTTTTTTGTTGCAGATATTGCTGTGTTTTTTTTGAGCCAAAGCCTAGAATGGCTACAAAAGGAATGGAAAATATATAGGAAGTTCTTATACTTCTCTACCTGCTGCTAAATCCACTCTCGGCTTGGGCTAAAAAAAAATGCAGTAAAATCTGCAACAAAAAAAAAGCTGCGTTTCTGCAACGTGGGGCCATAGCCTAAAATAGTTTTCCCTCTCTATTATGGTAATTGTTATGTAGTGTTGTGTCGCAGGGATAGAACTTGGTATTGGTGTTTTATTTTAAATTGTATTACTTTTTATATTACTTCACTATAGTGATGGATTTTAAAAATGGCGAATAATAACTAATGAGAAAACCCAAAAGCGAGTGTATATTTATTATATATACTATAGTATAAAGGGATTGACCAACGCCTTGAATATTTCATTGCAAAGACCTAGAATGCTATAAAAATATGAGTAATACTTTACCAATCTCTCGCCAAATGTGGGGTCCCCTGCTGTATTCTGGGCTCCTAGGTTTAGACAAGGACATATGACGCTACGGCAGTATGTCTACTGAATCCAGTGAAGTTTTGGCATATCCAACGCTCATTGCTGGAGGCCAGGATACAGAAACTGGAACGGGACATCATTGCTGGGATATGGGAGTGGCAAGGGATTGGTAAATTGGCTGTTACTACTTTATGTTGCCCGCAGGTTGAATAACATAAACCTTTTGAGCAATTCCCTTCCAAACAGGTGAATTGCTATCTTATGTAATGGCAGGATCCTATATCTACAGGTCCATTCTCCTTTTAGACAAAAATATAGTAATGGGTCTGCTATTTTTATGACGGGAGTGATCCCTCTCCAATTTCCACTGCCCTCCTCTTCTTTCAATGTGAAAGTTTGCAAATTTTGCAGCAAATTTGTCGTCCATCCTATTTCTTCCATCACTTTTTCTGAGCACAGTTTAGGCAAAAACAGTTGTATTCGGTTAGTACATTTGCTCCATTGTGGTAGAGAAGACCCTATGACATTCACTAAATGTGATTCTTTCTAGGCCAGGTATAGATTTCATTATCTTAGTGGAAACGCACATAAAATATGGACATGAATAAATTAAATAAACATAATTTATTACATTTCATGGGAACAAGGCCAAGATCAGCACAAGGAGGTTGCTCAAAGTTGTCACTAATGGGTTGTGTCTAATTCGGAGCCCTCTGAAAAAATAAAATGCAGGTGCAGAATACAGATGGGATTTTCAATTCTGACTTAGTAGTTTCAGAAGTCTGGAGATTATTGAAGTGTAGAAAGACTTAAATGGAAAAGTCACCCTTTTGGCCACTGGACATCTGGAGTAAGCAAAACAATTCACCGCTTGTAGAGTTTTAGTCGATACAATAAGAACCAGCTTTTAGTGTAGAATTTATCCAATATTCCGACATGTAAAACAGCTCTGTTAAATAATACTACATTAAGGTTCTTAGTATGGAAAATGCTGCACAGGTAGTGGACCCCATACTGTGAATACTGACTGCTATGTGTGGCTATACTCTAGCATGTATTAAATTGTCATCTAATGTCAAGTATCGTTTAGTTTGTGCTCTATGTGTTTGTCAAGGCATAAAATGCTGCAATAAATATTTGTGCCACAAGTTGGTGCTTCTGAATTTTGCTAATGGACTTAAAGAGGACCTTTCACCACCTCTACTAACTCCAGCTTTTAGCATCTGTTAATAGGTGCCACTCCACTGATTCCAGCATAGTTGGATTTTTTTCTCTAGCCCCCACCATTCCTGAGCAACCAATGTTATTAGTTTTGGTGCCTGATATGCTATTTAGGCTCTGTACTGTCAAGAGGGCGGTGTCAGGCAGGAGCAGACAAGGGGTGTGATTCTGAGCTGATACTGGCCACCTCTGATTGGAGCTCTGAATCACACCCCCTGCCTGACACTGCCCACCTGACATTTGAGCTTAAATAGCACATCAGGCACCAAAACTACCTGTACTTGTTACTTGGGAATAGTGAGGGCTAGAGAGAAAATTCTGACTGTGGTGGAATCAGTGGAACAGCATCTATTACCATATGCTAAGTACTAGAATTGGTGTAGGTGGTGAAAGGTCCTCTATGAAAGGATTTTCCAGAATTGTTTTTGATGTCCTATCCTGAGGATGCTGCTACTCCTGAAAGCCTGATCAAGACATCAATCCCATGTTGAAATGTGTTGCCTAGCTTTATTCAGCTCCTTCACTCAAAATGTTCTATCCTCCCACAGTGCCTACTAGCCTCCCATTATTGTGGCCTTTCCCTGGCATAGGGAGCTGGTGGCAGCTGACATATTCTCTGTTTCCATTTCCATAATGTTGCACGTGACCAGGACAATGAAGCAGCAATCCTGTAAGGTACTTGGGGGCCATTTTTACACTACTTATTTCTGACTCTTGAGATACTGAACCACTGGTGCACCACTCTTTCATTTAGATGTATACCGGAGCTCTACTATACAGGACATGGAGCCTCTATCTTCTGGCTCAGTGTACTGTATAGTACAGGGACTGGATGCACCCTTGAACAATTATTCCACACCGTTTAGATATTTATGGCCTATCCTAATCTGGGACAGCACCTTTAAGGTTTTCTTTGTCACTGTATTGTGGAGCTGTTGGACAATTGAGTTCCCTTGCAGATTAATAAAGTATTCTATCTATTTGTCTAAATTGGAACTAAATTTTGTGCTGATCCATATGACCATAGAGTTAAAGGGGTTGTCCATGACCAAATATTGATGGCTTATACTTAGGATAGGTCATCAATAACAAATCAGTGTGTTTGTGACACACGGTTCTCCCCACTGATCAGCCAAAAACTATTGGCTCTGTACACTGTGTAGTAGGCGTGACACGTTATTGCAACTTAATTACCATTTATGCGAAGTTTCCCAAGCGGGGGAAACATTTTTAAGGGGTTTTCCTGGGGCTATAATGTTGAAAATAACTGGTATAAATTATGATGGGTGAAGATAGCTTCTATGCCATCACGCACATGGCTAAATAATGGAACATGCCATGTTTTTAGCTGGACTCTTGATGAAATTGAAGAATACAGTGATGTATTATGGTGCAACAGAAGTTTATGGATCCTGAATTATTGCTCTGTACAACTAAGAAGTCATGCATGAGCCTTAGGGGTAAATCAATAGATATAATAAAGTAATATTTTGTTGATATTTTGCTGTTACAATTTTTAAGCGCTAAATTAAAAGACATAATATAAAATGATACAGATAATAAGCATCACATCTGGAAGAATTTCTGCATCCTTGTATCGGAAAACTACTGAGACCTAGCACAAGCATTACCCATAAAAAGAGCTTATACCAGCGCCACCCCACATGGAGCCGGTGTTCTCATAATCACATTATTTCCTATAAAAGTCAGAAATGTTTCAGCCAAATAAAAGACTCAGGTTCTCACTTTCATTGATAGAATAAAATAATAACAGCGGTGAAGTAAATTGCCAACAGCAAAGTGATAACCTCCATCAACATCCAATAGATCTAAGCTATGGAAATCAAAGATAGCCTTTCAGTCTAATGAACAGACTTTCACATAGACATCTCCAGCAGGCAGACGCAGGGGGAGATCTGAGCCCGGTGGGGATTCTATATTTGTTATTGTGATGAATGTGCAGCTTCTGGAAAGTATCATTCTCCTGATTTACAGTAATGAAAATAAAGTCAAAATCTTTAGCACCGCTGTGAAAAGCCTTTTTTTTCTCTCTTCTTTAGTTTTACGGCTATAAATTTGTGAAGGCATACATTATATCTAAAATATGCTTTAAAAAGAATCATCTCCCACAGGTATACAGGATTCTGCTCCAGTATATAGAAAACATATGCAGAAGAATATGTTCTGTACTTTCAAGCAGCGAGACGTCTCCATTTACCTGTCTTAGTTTGCATCGTTAGGGTAAATTCACATTCGCTCCAAAAATTCTGATTCCCATGAATTTCAGATACTTCTTTGCAAGCTGACAAAAAGTTACTATGAAAAAGAAGATTCCACCCCAACCTTCCATTGAAGGGGAAGAGTGTAGGAAATCTTTTTGACGACAGCAGGAACATGCCCATGGCAAATTTTGCAATAGCAATATCCACCGTGGGAAATGACCCTTATAATTTTATGATTGCTGATACATTATAGGGAAAACCACCACAAATACACAGCTGAAGATGGGAAAACTCAGCAACAGAACTAGCGGTGGTTCCAGGGAAGTTCAGCGCTGCTCCTATTACTTGAATAAGAGCGCAGCTGCATGCACCACCCATACAATGCAGCAGCAGAAGGATGCTGTAACAGCTGATCTGTGTGGGGTCCACTGATTGGACCCCACAGATCACAGACTGATGACCTATCCTATGGCTAGGCCATCAGCATGAAAACTCGATTTGGGGCTAGAAAACCCCTTTAAGTTAAAAAGTTACATTGGAACGTTTAAGCAGTAATTTTCCCTTCCTTTATTCACATTTAGACCTAGTAATATTCAGTTTGCAACTAGTTGCAGACTTTTCTCAAGTGGATGTGTCCCACCAAGTAAAACATGGTGGATAAGAGGTCTGTGTGTCCAGGATACAGATGCCTTTACTAGCTTTTATACGTCAGCACAGCTTTATTCTTATTTCAACTTCTTCTACAGCCCATTAGGAATCTCTTATCACATTTTGGACAGGCACTGATGCTGAGGAGTGTGTGATTTCTCCCGTCATAGCTCTCCTAATTTCTCTTAAATGTTTAAGGAGGAATAATAAATCTGGTGCAGATTGATGTAATTGTGGTGTGTGGTCCTTTCTTTCATCAGAGATGCGTCACGTTGTTTGTTCTGCACCTTGCTTGTAACGTTTTGTGAAAGTGGGCGGAGTAATACGAGAGCACGGTGGGCAGCGGTGGGAAGTCTATGCCAGGTCCTGATGCCCAACAGTGCGCCTGATTTATTAGGAGACCAGAGCTTCACACCTGTAGGGGACATTTTAAAGACTGGCACAGGAAACAATATCACAGTAATATTTTTTGATACAACACAGTATCCCATGGAGAGGTTAGGGGTCTATAGGAAGGAGCCATGGAGGGAATCCGGATATAGCCTTACAGTCTCCATGCTTTAAGGGATTCTATCATTCGTAAAAACACTTTTAAGCTAATGGCACGTTGAATATGCCTTTAAAAAGACCATTCTTCTCCTACCTTTCCTTTTTTTTCTTCTCCCAGCTGATTCCAAGATCATTCATTTCTTCATGTATGTAAATGAGCACCACGGAGCACCCAGCGAATGTAAATGTATGTAAATGAGCACCACGGAGCACCCAGGGCGTACCTTCTCTTCTGTGAGCACCCATCATGTCATCGCTTCTCATCGCCCCTTCAGCCGTTGCGGTGACTTCCCTCTTTGTCTTCCTTCTTCTCAGTTCTCGCTGGCAGCGAATTCTCGCGACTGCGCATGCGCAATCGGGCCACCATTTTCTGGTGGGCTGTCACAAAAGCGTGGCAGAGCCGATTGCGCATGCACAGTCGCGAGAATTCGCTGCCAGCCAGAACTGAGAAGAAAGAAGACCAAGAGGGGAGTCACCGCAATGGCCGAAGGGGCGATGAGAAGCGATGGGTGCTCGCAGAAGAGAAGGTACGCCCCGGGTGCTCCGTGGTGCTCATTTACATACATGAAGAAACAAATTATCTTGGAGTCGGCTGGAAGAAGAAAACAAGGAGAAGTAGGAGAAGAATGGCCTTTTTAAAGGCCATTCCAACGTGCCATTAGCGTAAAAGTGTTTTTGCGAATGATAGACTCCCTTTAAGGCTCTGATATACCGTCAAAAAAAATAGACTTTATTCTCTATAGATATACAATAAAAGTTTTTAATTGGACAAAGTTTATGTAATTTCAAAGAAATACTTGCAATGAATCTGTTGTGTGTGAATACTGTATATATATATTTATTTGTCTTAGCTTTATGAATTTTTCATTCAACTTTCTGTCTTTTATTCCCTTTTGTGCATTTATTTCAACCTCCGATGATGCCAAAACTTTATTTCTTTAGGTCATGGACTTCCATTTCTTTGTGCAATAAGTTTTCAGGTTATGAGGGCCTATATTGTATATGATTTGCTCTTTTCTGGGGATGACATTTTGGGGGTTCTGAACCATTGCCGTTTTTCTATAGAATCAGGCCCTTAAAGGGGATTTCACACAAACTATCATGTTAATCCAGGAAACTGCATTGGATTAATAGACTGATCCTTCAAGCACAGTTTTAATTACTGATAAGAATTATTTTGTTTATGAATAGAATTCCAGAACTACAGTAATGACTGACACACAGGTAGAAAACAAAGATAGCAGAAAAAAAAATGATATAACTCTGAATATCAGATTCCCACTAAAGCACAATGTAGCAACTTATTTGGGATAAAATACTCTTTAATGGGTATTGTCTTATGGATTGTGAATCAGGTGCTTCCTAGTGAGTTATTTCTGTCTGTGCCTTGAAGGTTATGGTAATATAACTTTATATCCCTTAGGCTTGTCTTACCTGGTGGCTGCTTTATGTCTATGTAGTAGCGGTGTGTGATTTGGTGAGTGTTTTCTCCTGCTTCACTGAGCAGCAGAAAATCAGGGATTAAATGTCTTTCAAATACACTGTCACTTTCGACGCTGGCATACAAGCGCCCACTGCTGAGTGCTCTGATCCCCTCTGTATAGTTGTCCATCTCCAAGCAAAGAAGTGCAGTGTTCCATCAAATGTACTGGCGTCCCGGGCACAAGAGACCAGCACAGTGGCAGACAGGAGACGAGCAGCCATTCACTTCTACACAAGACTGGAAACCCAAGTGCAAGGCAAATTTAGGATACAGAAGAAAGGCATTAAAAATGTTATTCATTTGTTTGTATACTATACAGTAAATATACTGTACCTACACCGATCAGCCATAATATTGTGTAGATCACCCTTGTGTTACCAAAAAAGCCCGGACCATCAAGGTATGGACTCCACAGGACCTCTGACGGCCATCTGTGCTCTATAGCACTGAGCTGTTACCAGCAGATCCTTTAATAGGAATGTTTCACCAAGTCTTTATGTTTAATCAATTTGTATTGTAAAAATATAAGAATTACACAAAATAGTGCAATAAAAAAAACTAGCAAAAGAAGTGTAGTCGGTGAAGCACCAGACCCTGCACGGCTCGCCATAAGGTACAAAATTAGACGAATAGCTGTCTAGAATTCACTCATCTCATAGACCATAATATAAGCCTCAAGGGGCAGTATAAAGCTAAAACCTCATGTTGCGGAAATGCAGCGGAAAAACTGAGTTTAAGGCTGAGGCCCCACATTGCGGAAACGCAGTTTTTTTTTTGTTGCAGATTTTGCTGCGTTTTTTTGAACCAAAGCCAAGAGTGACTACAAAGGGAATGGGAAATATAAAGGAAGTTCTTATACTTCTTTCTTCTGCTCAATCTACTCCTGGCTTTAGCAGCAAAATCTACAACAAAAAAAGCTGCGTTTCTGCAATGTGGGGCCTTAGCCTTACAGTACCAACAAAGTGAATGAAACTCTCTTTAATCCCATGCAAACAGTGCTGGGGAAAAAAGAGCTGCGGAAAATCTGCTTTTTCAAAAAAACTAAATTTGATTTGGGGCCAGAAAAACCCTTTAGGTTGAGAATGGCTATAAGAGGAATTGGAAATATAAAGGAAGTGCTTAGACTTCTACCTTCTGCTCAATCCACTCCTGGTTTTGGCTCAAAAAAACACAACAAAATCTGCAACAAAAAAGCTGCATTTCCACAACGTGGGGTCTCAGCAGGGGTGTAACTTGAGGGGTGCAGAGGACGCAGTCGCACCGGGGCCCAGGAGCCTTAGGGGGCCCATAAGCACTGGCATCAGTATTGAGATTGCAGCTTCCATCTGGCCCATAAACCAAGGAGACCCACAGATTACCCTAACCACACTAAGGTTGAGTAAACTCCTTAGCACCCGTAACCATCACTATCAAGAATTTGCTGTAGGGATGAGGTAGGGGGCCCCGGACAAAAGATTGTACCGGGGCCCACAAGACTTTAGTTACGCCACTGGGTCTCAGCCTAAGCCTTCTCAGATGTTACAATTAATTTTCACATAACATTCTAGAACTCACTTTGTTGATACAAGTTGTTTCCTTCTGTAATGTCATAAGCAGCCTTTAGCTGGTTTCAGACGGGTAAGACTTCAATGTGTCACGATGACTACAGTAAATACTAAGCTGACTGATCATTGCAGAGAGCTAATTATTTCCTTGTTTGTATGTCCCATGTGTTGGACAGGAGGCTTTATCTAAGGGACGTGACATTTTGGGTTTCTCAATTTCATCCCAGTGATATGGGAAGGCAATTACCAGCAGCATTGACAGACTCATAGCTGTGTATGTAAGCATCAGCCATGGTGTGCATAACATTTAACCCCTCCTGTAGTAGAAGTAGTGTCACCCATAACAATGTCCTGGTGATACACTGCCATAATATCATGGTTTCACCCCACTTGGGGACTCGAAAAACAGAACCCCTGTACCTCATAGACTAAAATGGGGTCCGCCAGATTTCTGCCGGTTTTTGCCCGAAATCGCCTGCAGGACTTTTCTCTCCACATATTTTAAGCGGCATGGTGGACAGAGTCCCCGAATGGTCGGTCACACAACACTAGTGTGGCCATAGCCTAAGACTGCTTTCAAAAACTGAATTGTGAATAGTTTATTTTTGTCTACTAAAATTAAGTGAATGAACAAAAGCGATATCTAAATCCCATCAATATTTGGTGTGACCTTTGCCCTTTGTCTTGCAGACAGTTTTTGAAGGAACTCAGCAGGGACATTGTTCCTGCCATCTTGAAGAACTAAGCACAGATCTTCTGTAGATGTAGGCTTGTCCAATCCTTCTGTATCTTCATGTCATCAAAGACAGACTTGATGATGGTGAGATCGGGGCTCTGTGGGGGCCGTATCATCACATCTGAGGTCACACCAAATATTGATGGGATTTAGATTTATCTTTTGTTCATTCACTTAGTTTTGTTAAGTGACACAAATAAATGATTCTATTTCGAAACATTCTTACTTTGCAGTATTTTTTACACCTGCCTAAAGCTTTAACACAGTACTGTATGTTGTGAAAATGGCGACTCCTAAACTACTGATATATTTTCTTAGCCCCCTCTCCCCTCAGTGATTATAATAATTACCCCCCCCCCCCATATTCTACATGCATATAACACTATATATATCTATAGATGATGCCCCAGATGATGAGGTAAGTCTTCTCCTATGCTCTATACTTTATTACTTTAATTTTTAGCCTCATGTATTGTCTACTCTGCAACTTCACTAGTTCTTCATTGAACAATCTTGTCATGTTCCTGCATCATGAATTTTAACCACTACTTCATAAAACAGTATATAATTTCACGAACACATTTAGTACTACAGCAGCATCACCGTATGGGTAGGTTACACATTTATGTACATGTACATACTTATTTATAAGTCTGGCCCAGCTCTACATAAACTGAGTTTTATTACTGGTGCGGGGAAGGTTCCCTATTGATATGTAGATATATACATCATGGGTAACATTTATGAAGGATATATCTAGAGTATATAAAATATTCTACGAGTTTCTTATAGGCTTGTGATAATGGATATAATCCTGTTTATGTGCCATTTTATTATATTTATCTACAATTCTGGAAGCTGCAGCACAAAAATCTACCACTCTTTTGTTTAGTTTAGGCTACGCTAGGGGTGGGAACCATTTTTTTCAGTGCCCATATCCACACTATTTTTTTTTTCTAGGACGTTCTCTCGAGTGCTAATGTGCTAATAAGGCTTTAACCACATGGTACTGGTAAACTAAGAACAAATAATATACAGATGTGTCCATACTTAACTTGTAGCTCACACCACAACCACCCGGTGGCTGCACACAGTGGACAGTGGCGTAAATACCGGGGTAGCAGCGGGAGTGGCTGCCACAGGGCCCAGGACATTAGGGGGCCTGGCGGGCCCCTGATGTTTTTTTTTTTTTTTTTTGTTTTAATAGGCTGTTACCTGCTAGAGTAACACCAGCAGGTAACGGGCTCTATCTACTTACCGATCCCCACTCCTGCTCATGGCCGCCTGCTGTAAGTAAGGCCGCGGGCCCGCGAACCCTACAAACACTGCTATCATTATACTCTGGGGTCTAAAATAATCGGAGGCGCAGGGGAGGGAACATAAAAAACAATGTTATTTACCTTTCCTACACTCCGGCGTCCCAGGCGTCACCGTGGGCCAGGCCGACGTCATTATGCGTTGCGACGCATGCCTGGCTCACGTGATGTCTGGTCCAACATTGAAGATGGCCGAAAGTAGCGGGAAGTGTGCCGGAGACAGGGAGAGGTAAGTAACATTATGTTTGTATCCTCCCCTGGGTCTACAATCATTATACTCTGGGGTCTGAAAAGACCCCAAAGTATAATAATTGTTCATGGGTGGTCCACAATGGGGCATAATAGTGTGTGCAGAGGCCACTATGCGGCATAATACTGTGTGCAGGGGCCACTATGGGGCATAATACTGTGTGCAGGGGCCACTATGGGGCATAATAGTGTGTGCAGGGGCCACTATGGGGCATAATAGTGTGTGCAGGGGCCACTATGGGGCATAATAGTGTGTGCAGGAGCCTCTATGGGGCATAGTGTGTGCAGGGGCCACTATAGGAAAATAATGTGTACAGGGGCCACTATGGCGCATAACAGTGTGTGCAGGGGCCACTATGGGGCATAATAGTGTGTTCAGGGGACACTATGGGGCATAATAGTGTGTTCAGGAGCCACTATGGGGCACAATAGTATGTGTAGGGGCCACTATAGGGTATAATAGTGTGTGCAGGAATGTGGGGAATGCGGTTTGTGCGAGGGGGGGGAGGAGGTTTGGAGGTGTTTGCCAGGGGGCTATTCCTAGTTACGCCACTGGGTGTGGCATATCACTTTGTGATACAAGACCACAAAATCACACTTTCTTGAAAAAGCTAGTTATCTTGTGACACACATATCTATACACATCAAGCCAAGAACATACAGTAGTTAAGGAAGGTCATGTCTATAAAAATTCCAACATGATTTTACAGATTTTCTGTGACTACCTATTCCCATGTAGCCTAAACATGAACTGAATATAATAATATGGAGTGTCTGACATTAGTGACAACCTCAGGACCACCATTATCAGCAGGAGAACTCCTAAATACAGTGCTTGTCAGAGGGTCACCATACCGATGACAGCCATGGGTTTCCCATACTATACAAGTGACCTCGGGACCACCAGTGACAGCAAGAGGAGCACAAATATTGGGGCTAAATCCCTGTCCTGATGGAGTTTGCACCTAATTTATGATGAGGCACGCACATACTGGTTTTGATTTCTGGCATCATTTATGTGACAAAACTGGTATAATTTATGGTGCATTTCACAGAGGCTCGGCATGCCCACGAGCACACCCTTTTTGAAGAAAGTGTCATGCAAGGTCAAAACTTAAAAAGGTACACTTATTTCTCAAAAATTCTCACTTGCACTTTGCAACTCTTTTCATGACTTATACACCAGTTTTTTGCCTCACAAGCTATGTTAAATTATCCCCTTAGCGTTTCCCACAGAGTCCCCAAAACAGTGAAACCCATATGATCCCCTTAACATTGACAGCAGATACAGCCACTGCCTCCTTCCGCCCTATCCTCTGGAGTTTAAGTAACACTCTTAATAAGTCCTACATGGCACACTTCCAGCATACATGACACGGGTGTATTTGTTACAATGTGTTATGCATTTTTATATTCTTGATTCATGAACGGAAGGTCAAAAGTACAGTAAAGACTGGCACACAGGCAGAAAGCATGATTCAAAATTATACATAATTCAGGGTTTGTGAAAAGGTAGGTGACAATTCTGAACGGAAATGTATTCTACATGAAAGGTGCTAGCTGAAACGGCCATATAGAATATTACAATACTTCACAGTTCAGATACTTTACATAATTTCCCCCTTTAGGTAGAAAATTACTTTTTCACCCTATTATTACTACTCATTAAAGAACATTTCCAATGGCCCATAAACTTCTGCCGCAGCCGGCCTCCTCCTTTCATTAATGAAGATTTCCATTGGCCCCATCAACCTCTGCCGCAGCCGGCCTCCTCCTTTCATTAAAGAAGATTTCCATTGGCCCCGTCAACCTCTGCCGCAGCCGGCCTCCTCCTCTATGTAATGATGCATACAGTATATATGCTGTGTGATCAGTATTGGGAAGGACTGGTGTAACACGGCTGCACAGGAACAAAGTGGAATTCATATGAGGATTATGTTGAAACATGTTTTCACTTTCTCATGATGGCACAATAAGTGGAAAACAAGCAATGACTGCACTATAAATATTCCTACCACTAGATGGCAGTTTAAAATGTGGTGCTGCACATACAGAATAATAGAGTTCAATATTTTGATCTACCCAAAGCTCTCCTAAACAGCATTCCATGTGGTTAGACATGGCATTACAAGTAAAACGTATTACCTAAAAAACATGAAATAACATTATTTATTTTGTAGACAGAATGACGTAATCTCTAATCCCTAGAACTACTTCCTGCCAGTTTTCATTTTTGTGCTTTCGACTTTTATTCCATGGACCTATGGCCTGAGTAGAGGGGAGTTGGAGCTCTGCAGGGGAGACAATGGAACGAGAGTTCTGGCCTCCCCAACTGCCCTCCACACAGGTAATAAACAGGGCTCCAAAGGTATATAGTAGCAATACTAACCTTTAACCTGTGATAAACTTTATTATTCCCTGGGTAAACACTTTAATGTCTATGGACTGAAAAGAACAGAAGAGTACAGTGATTAACTCTTTTTCTGTTTAATAGGCATTGAATAGAGCTGCAGGGCACACACTTGCTCATGCACTGTGAAGGAAAGCAAAGTACGGGACCCCTGTTCTGGTGGCCACAGAGGTCCAAGTGATGAGGCATGAATCACCTGGCTATCCCTTTCAGTACTTGAATGGAACGGCAGGGAGTATGCCGGACCTCCATGTCATCATTGAACTACCTTTAAAACAGTAGGCTTGGGACTCCTGTTCTAGTAATCCAATGGATTGAACTCACACTAGTCATTTGTCATCTATCCTGTTGATAACTTTATTAATAATAGTATTATTCCTGCTTTTACATATTATTACCTTTGACCTATTAATCTACTGCTTGGGAAGATACTGAGATTGTACTGAGACTACTGCTTCACAGCCAAACCATCAGTGTAGGTCAGGTGACTACAATGATGGGAGCTCTTGGGCTAGTTTGAAAAGAGTTACCTGAATTATTAGTTTTTCCTTAAAGGGGTCTTCCCATCTCACTGCCTCAGCAGCTTTGCCTTCTGTCTGTTCTTCACACTTCCTGTATTCTTTAGCAAGCTGGGGGAAGGCGGCTTTGACTGTTTGATGACTAGGACACTATGAAGTATCACAATATAGACTTTGCCTTTACCATGAAATATATTTATTATGATTACTAGAAATATAATACAAATTCAGATCAACTAATATGCAAAGTAAATGTATATTACACTATACAGGTAGAACACTTACCATGTTTGTACAGAGAACTGACTTTGTGTTTACATATAGAGATAACAGACACTGCTCCAAGAGCCTTTATCAGCAAACTACAATTAGCTGAACTGATTGTCCTTAGCTGTAGATAACAGTGAGGGCACTCCATGCTTCATGGAAACTAAGTGTAAACAATGGGTGGAATAATTTCCCATAGCAGGCTAAAGCAATGTTTTTAGGAAAACTCTTGAATTTACATAAGCTAGCAATATAAATAGAATCCTTGAGATGGGAATACTCCTTTACCTAGTCCTAGTTTCAGCAGCTTGGTGCTGGATACAGAGTATTCTAGCTATGTTATCATGTGCTTCCAATTAAGGTGTTCCGGACTAGTTCATGATCTAGTGCTTTGTTTTTAAAGGTATTGATTCCAGATATTGAGTCCAGTATATGTTTTCCCTATTTGTGTAGTTTGTTTTTTCTTGTCTCTGGGTCCTAGTGCCCTTATGTTATTAAATTAGGAACAGTGTTTGCAGATTAGAGTATCAACTAAATATAAATTTATGGACAGTGAAGATTATTTGTGTCTGGTGTTGGGGTCAGTATTCAGGGACAAATTTAGGGAAAGATTCAGGGCTAGTTAAAATTAGGATCAGTTTATTGTCCATTTGTTGTCTTCCACCAGCACTATTTGTCTATCAATATTATTTTCATCATCTTACTACTGAACCATCCTGTTATCATTCCAGTCATCTATTCCCATTTTCTTGTATATTTGTTTCCTGCCAGTACTGTGCTACATGCTCCATTAATTCCTTTATATCCAATTGTCCTTCTCCCTACTGTAATTCCAGGAGATGCTTCTAGCACCCAGAAAAGGAGATTACAATAGGTGAGGTCCAGTCTGCCACCTTGAGACTGTCCAGAATTGTTACAGATAGAAAGGTTTGTCAGGGAATAACCCCTGTAAAAAGAACCTATGACCTAAAAAAACCCAATGGCATACATCATCTGAGTCACCCTGACCATTTTGGTCTTCAGTTTATAGAAATCCCTCTTCTAACATCACACATCGGGTTTGGGTCAAGTCTGAAACTTTTTTAAAAATTCATATTGAGTATGGTTCAATCCCAACAGCTTTGGTCATCTATAATACAAGCCATTACGTTTCCCATACATTCCCATCCCATTATATTCCTCATTAAAAGGGCATCTATAAATCCCAATGAAATTCATTCACATGTAATTCCTGCTGGTATTACTTTCTAAAGGATCTTCAGTCATGTTATAAACCACTTTTACTCTCTTTTTTGGGAGAACACAGTATTTTTCTGCTAACAAAACCATTTTCAAAATAGCGGCAGAAAAGCAAATATGTCAGTGAGAACAGACATTATCCATTTGCATGAGTTGCATGGAGTCGATCCCAAATGTAATAAATTCAGCTTTTCCATTTAAAGGAAACACTAAATTTAGCATTTTAAAAATACATTTAGGAATACATTTCAAAAAATAGCCATTTCTATCTCGCATATTATCAATTGAAGGTAAGAGATGCATGAAGCTAATGTGGAGTGTGTAATGAGTTTTACCACTGCCTCCATCTTGAAGATACACAGTTACAGGAAAGAGATAATGTATCTCTCTACAGCTTTCATTTCACAAAAATGAGGTTACCACTTTATCCAGAGAAGGTTAGCTGTATTTTCCAGAGCAAGCGGCACGTTCCTGCAATGGGTTTAAGTAATAGCATCTGAATGATGTATATATACCATTACAGGCAATATCCAAAAAGGGTATTATAATGTCAACTTATGTCATTAATGTCAACTTTTCATTGAATAAGGAAAATATTTATGCAAATGGATAACTTTCCAATCTCTAATTTAAATAAAACCTTTGTATGAAGACAGAGAGCTTATCCGTCCATTAGCACTAATCCGAGCATTCATGGCTGGGGACATCACTCTCACAGATTATACATGAGGCGGCGGCGACGGTGCGGTAATTTGAGGTTAATGGTGGGTTATCACTCTCGTTTTATGGGTGTTGCTGCACAGAAAGGATCCATATTAATCCAGCATGTTTACCTTTATTGAAGCTAAGATTACCAATTGGATATTCAGTGATTCTGAAATAGTTTTTAGATGAATTTTTAAATACTAAATTTCTTTTGGAATTTTTGAGTAATTCTGTAGACACAAACAATGTACCGTTACTTCTCTAACCTTGTCTTTCCGCATAATCGTCTGCTGTTCGTATTGGAGGAGGGAGGGTCATATGTTAGACAGGTTTCACCTGCTTTTGTGCTCTGATCTTAAAAAGGCTCCTTTTCTGCTTTTTGATCATTAAAGAAACTTACATAGAAATTCCACAATAAAGTATAGTGCAATGTTAGGACGGGGGTTGATATATAGTGTATGAAGCCTTGGCATCTGCATAGGAGCAAAGATGGAAGGTGACCCAGTACAGTATTTTTAGAAAAGATAGGACCTTCACATTTGTACATCTCCATTTTGACTGATGCTTAGCCCAGTCTAGCCACTGGGTAAAGTTTAAAGAGGACCTTTCACCACCTCCACCACCAACTCGAGCTCTTTTCATCATTTAATAGGCTCCTTTCCATTGTTTTTGGTACAGTTGGAATTCTCTCTCTAGCCCCCACAGTTCTCAATCTATCAATGCTGTTAGTTACGGTGCCTGATATGCTACCTAGACTCTCTAATGTCAAGTAGGTTGTGTCAGGCAGAAACAGGCAAGGGGTGCGATTCTCAGTAGAGATGAGTGAATCGATTCTGCAGAAGTGGAATTCAATCCGAATTTCAGGAAATCTTCGATTCTCCATGATTCCGGATTTCCTGATGCTTCGCGGTAACAAATATTTAGTAAGGACCTTTGTGACATCAGACGGTCACATGAAGTTCTCTAGTGATGTGATTGGGTAAGTGTGTCTTTGCTTGTTAGCAGATCCTTCCACATGAATAAAAGTTGTCCGTGCTGAAGAGAGAGAGAGAAACATGACCGCGGCATCCAAGGGCTTCCGGCATTTTGCCGCCCACCCTGGCTCTCTGTAGCCCGGAAATCCGAAGTAATTCGGATCGAAGCGAATTTTTTTGAAACTTCGAATCGAACTGCCGAATCAAACTTTTGAGAAATTTGCTCATCTCTAATTCTCAGCTGTCAAAACTGTCTTCCTTCGATTGGAGCAATGAGTGACACTCTCTTGTCTGCTCCTGCCTGACCCCACCCACTATATTTTTGAGAGTCTATTTGGCATATTGGGCACCAAAAGTAACTGCACTGATTACTCAGGAACGGTGGAAGCTAGAGAAAAATCCCAACTGTGCCCGAATCAGTGTAGGAGTGCCTATTAAAGCCTCAAAAGCTTGAGTTGGTGGAGGACATAAAAGGTCCTCTTTAAAGGGGTATTCCCATGAACATAATCATATTTATATTTGTAGATAATACAAAGTTAAAGATTTTTGCAAATATAAGTAGCTAAAAATTCTGCAGAGTTTTAAAGATTTTCTCTAACTATGCTAGTGGTGACAGTGTGTTGTCTTGATTGGTTGCCAATGGATACGACCACGTATGCAGAAACTTTCTATGGTATGGAACTTGTCAGGAACCCAGCTATGATTTTCTTATTGTAGCTGAGTTATCAGGCAGGGACACTACATGTATCAGAAGATATCCCAGCCACAATAAGCAAATCATGGCTGACTTTCTGACCTTAGAAATGTCCTGCATTCATGGTCGTATCCACTGGCAACCGATAAAGACAACAACTCGTCACCACAAGATATTTAGAGAAAATCTTTAAAACTCTGCAAAATGTTTAATGACTTATATTTGCAAAAATGTTTAACTTTTAATTTTCTACAAATTAAAAAATTGTTATGGTCATGGGAATACCCCTTTAATGAATGGGGGCAGATTCTGCACTTAAAGGGATTTTTTGGCTCCAAATGTTCAAATGTCTTTTTGATACTGATGACATGTCCACAGGTTCGGATACTGAAAACCTACCCTAAGGATAGGTCAACAATATCAAAAATGTATTTGGGGCCTGAAAACCCATTTAAATCCACGTAAAATATGCAGTATAAGCGAATGAACAGAATTTATACAACCCCATTCACATGTATCAGAAAATGTTCACACCAAAGTGCCTCGGTGGAATCCCTGGCAGGGTAAGCCTTGGAATTCTGCTGTGAAAGTGCACATCAGGCAAGTTGTAGATTTTCAGATCTGTAGTATGCCCTAACTGTTGTGGAAATGTCATAAATTTTCACTGCTGATTTCACTCATTACAATGCAATGAATTACATTTTCATCTCCATTTCGCCCCCAAATCAACTTCTAAATCTACGTGTATAATAACACATGCAGGGGGCATTTTGAATTTTGATGCAGATGTGTGAACGCAGCCTTAGGGTATCTGAAAATGAATGTACAATGGTGCAAAGAAGTTTTCAAATGCCCCGTGTACATGGCTGCAGTGTATTACCATATTTAGTTATTCCTTTCTATCTGAATATTCATGGCATATATCTCTTCAGTTGGGTTGTGTGATCTCATTCTGACTTGTCGAGAATACAGTATGATGCCTTTTCGTCTCTGCAAAGGTCACACCAGAAACTGCATGAACTATTCCACACAGGTTCTCCGCATGAGGAACTCAATGTCCTATCATAGTTATGACTAATAACGACTATGGCTAATCCACAGCTATAATGAAGAAGCACAATTTAGCCTCCCTAACTGTATACTGTCTCTTAGGTTACAGACGTAGCCATCTTCAACTTGAATCTGATAACTTGTTGGACTGTGTTAACACCAAAAGCCATAAAAAGTAATGGAAAAAAGTTATAATGATTAGAAACTGCTTATATAATGCATTAAAAAATCATGTTAAAATTGGCTGCTTCTGTATTTTAGACAATATAGACAGAAAGATAATTAGACTGTCCCCCAGCAGGCAGAGATGGTACTGGCTCTAGCTGTCCAGGTAATGTGCTGATAGCATAGCACAGAGACTGGGAAATCTAAAAATCAAGATATATCTGATCACAAGCAGATAGGATGGTGAACTACAGGGATATGAGTGTAATATACATAAAAGAGGTGCAGTGTGAACAAGTCAATCAGGTGATGGGTGCAGACATGGAAAAAAACTATTTTAACTTTACGGTTGGACACAGGAAACCTCTTCTGCATCTATTATCCTAGCCCAGTGATGACGAACCTATGACACACGTGTCACAGGTGACACGCCGAGACATTTTGGGTGACACACATAAGCAGCTACTTACTGTGTTGCAATAAGCAGCTGCCGATACTTTTTACTCACCTGTCCACGCTCCTGTCCTGGCCGCCCTCCACTGCCTCCTCTAGGCGGTGCTACACTGATGTCTCGTACAGCGTCCCGGCCTTCTTCAGTGTCGGCAATAGCGCACTCTGGAGGCGGCAGCAGACGGAGGCCAGGACTGGAGCATGGACAGGTGAGTAAAAAGTATTGGCCACTACTCTGTGTGGGGGAGAAACAGGGGGTCATGTACTGTGGGTGGGGTTTAAAAATGGGGATTATATACTGTGTGATGGGCCAGAAAAAGGGGGTCATATACTGTGTGATGGGCTAGAAAAAGGGGGTTATATACCGTGTGATGGGCCAAAAAAAGGGGGTCATATACTGTGTGAATGGCCAGGAAAAGGGGGTCATATACTGTGTGATGGGCCAGGAAAAGGGGGTCATATACTGTGTGATGGGCCAGAAAAAGGGGGTCATATACTTTTTGATGGGCCAGAAATACATATAATACAAATACATACTGTAAACCAAAAATATAATTTTTTTCTTACTAGAGATACAAATATCACAAAATTATGGATTTTTTTGGATGTGACATGCCACCCTAGTTAAGCTAGGTTTTTTTTTTCACAATTTTTGACACACCGAGCTTAAAAGGTTAGCCATGACTGTTCTAGTCTCTTATCATTCAGTTGGAGGTTTGGTTACACACTCACATATAATATATATATATTTCTTTTGGAAATGTAAAAATGTAGAAAAAATTGCATTTTCATCTAGCAACCCTGTACGCTCAGAATACAGGGGATACATGTTGTTTCGGGAAAGCCCATTTAGGGTATACAGAAAAACTTACCCATATTAAGTGATAAAATCTAATACTAAAGTAAATAAATTCTAATCTAATAAAAATAAAATAATATTCAGTTTTACCTTGCAACCCACCATTATTGGAAAAGCATGTCTACAAAATGCAAGTAGTTTACGCTATGTAAAAAGATAATAATAATAATGTATGCAGCACTTAAATGCATAGAAATGCCATTTATACACTAATGTGCCTTAGATAGCTATAGAAACTTGGAAAACTGAAGAAGAAATAGATATAATTTCAGCCTTTAACAATATAATATTACAAAGGTGACAAGTAAGCGCTCATGAAAGTGTATTTGATGAAAAGATACATTTACATTACAGTCAGTGAAGACACCATTAGAAAGAATCAAAGAAACCCATTAAAACCTATAAAAAAGATATTGCCTCCATTTGAAATGAATTTAGAGAGCAAGTTCACATGTGAATATCGCTCTATAGTTTACATATAGATATAATAGATACATAAAAAGTTTAAAGCTTGGCAAACACTTTTATGTTACAGAGATCTTAGCTACATTGTGTATTATACAGTAGCTAATTCCATGCACAATTCTGCAGGATGCTGAGCTCACCTCTACCAGCCTTCCCTGCTTGTTCAAGCATATTTAAAAGCAATGGGGGATTCAACAAGACTGGCATACTTTAAACTGGTCTTGATATCCCCTGCACCAGCAGAGGGTGCTCTTAATTTATGATGAGACTGTCCCTTCCTTATCCACAGGGGCGTAACTATCGGGGTAGCAGTGGTAGCGGCTGCCACAGGGCCCGGGACATTACGGGGCCCGGAGCCCTGTGGCAGTCGCTACCGCGAACCCCACAAACACTGCTATTGTTATACTCCGGGGTCTTTTGAGACCCCGGAGTATAACGATCGGGGGCCCAGGGGTGGTGAGCGAACATAATAAACACTGTAACTCACCTCTCCGCCGCTCTGCAGGCTTCGGGCCTGTTTGGTGACGTCCCAGACGTCAGCCGACGTCATTATGCGTCGCGACGCCGGCCTGGATCGCGCGAGATCCGGTCCAACATTGAAGATGGCCGAAGTATCGCACGGGAGTGCACCGGAGCGAGGAAGAGGTAAGTTGCAGTGTTTTCTATGTTTCTATCCTCCCCTGGGTCTCTGATCATTATACTCTGGGGTCTGAAAAGACCCCAGAGTATAATAATTGTTCATGGGTGGTCCACAATGGGGCATAATACTGTGTGCAGGGGTCACTATGGGGCAAACTACTGTGTGCAGGGGCCACTATGGGGCAAACTACTGTGTGCAGGGGCCACTATGGGGCAAACTACTGTGTGCAGGGGCCACTATGGGGCAAACTACTGTGTGCAGGGGCCACTATGGGGCAAACTACTGTGTGCAGGGGCTACTGTGGGGCAAACTACTGTGTGCAGGCGCCACTATGGGGCAAACTACTGTGTGCAGGGGCCACTATGGGGCAAACTACTGTGTGTCGGGGCCACTATGGGGCAAACTACTGTGTGCAGGGGCCACTTTGCTGCATAATAACGTGTCCAGGGGCCACTATGGGGCATAATACCATGTGCAAGGGCCACTATGGGGCATAATACCGTGTGCAGGGGCCACTATGGGACATAATACCGTGTGCATGGGCGACTATGGGGCATAATAGTGTGCGCAGGAATGCGGTTTGTGTGTGTGGGGGGGATTGGGGGCGGCGGTTTGGGGGGGGGCCCATGTCGAATGTTTGCAGGTTTCCTTAGGTAAACCGCTTTTCTATGCATATAGGTTTCCGTTTTGGGGGGGCCCCCAAGCGGACTCCCCCGAACGGAAACCGAACGCAGATGTGAAGCGGCCCTAACCAGGAAGTATGTGTTCAAATCCTCCTTTAATTTTATTGCAATAGTTGTTTTCATTGCTGCATGTCCAAATAAATTATTAGCTCTATGTCAGCTTCAGAGATGGCAATCTTTGGATGTAATTTTGATGGTATGCAGTTGCACCCAGGCTTAGGAGCCATAGGGGGCTTGTAAGTTGTCTCTTCTCAAAATGAGGAGTCCAGGACTATAAACAATACCTTTTACTTTTATGGCATGGTACAGATTTTACATGGGGGCCCAAAAGCTTCATGCTATGCTACTGAGTCTGAGTACACCTTTTGTGGGCCAGTGCAACAAGTGCGAGTATTGACCCTACCCCAATCTCACTTGCTGTATGCCAATTCTGTGGGGTATCTGTACACCTTGCTCACCACACATGCATGTTTGAGCTGAGATGCGACTTTAAAGGGGAACTCTGTTCCTGCACTCTCCTATAACACTAGACTACATAGGAGTGAAATGATCCCTACAATCACACATCCACACAAATAGCTGCCAACATTTGCCACTCTATGCTAGGCAAGACATCAATATGCCCACACCACACACAACAATAGCAAACAGGTAGCAAACCTAAGTGATACTTACACACTCTGGACTTGTGGGACGTTAGAGCCAAGGACAATGACTTATTAATTTTAGATTTAATATATGCAGAAAGACATATACAGGCAAACAATGTAAAAATAAAATGGGAATTAATTACAGACCTGTTTTAGGTCTGGCTGGGGCACAGCGCGAAGTAGTTGGGCAGACTGTACAGGTGACCTGCAGCTCCAAAATCTGACCATAAATTCATGTACCTCATCAATTTTTAAAGGATCCTCTGCTCTGCTCACTTCCAGGAACCTCCCACCTGTGATGTCATAATAGGATATCAGTTTTTGGGTTGGCTGTCTTCCTGATAGACAAATGGAGTTGCAATGTCTGCTACACTCCACACACACTGACTTGGAAATTAGATTGACCACAATTGAATTAGCACCTGGGACTCAGATCCCCATCTGTAGCCTGAGCTGTAAAGTGCACATTATAATTACTGTACACAGGAAACACTCATACCTAGCACAGACAATTACACAAATCACCAATCTCTGAAGGAAACCAATGAATGATAAAACCCACAACTATAAGAAAATTCATAAATAAACACATAACTGTGACACAGTATAATATATACATATTTCATCACAATATGTATGGACTGTAAAATCCTACAAAGCATGCTTTAGGGGCCAGTTTTATTTTATGAGTGTTTAGAATCTGCAAATTATTATTTGGGGTCTCCAAATTATTTTCTCACGTTATATAAGCTGACATTTTGCAATCCTGTTTTCAAACACTTTATATTACATTGTCCTTTGTAGTCTTATGATTCACAGTAAAATTTTTTGGACGATCTTATGGGAAATCATGTATGGTACACAGTTTTCCTTGGAACAAAGAGGATAAATGATACATATTATCAAGCTTTCTGATTCATTACTAAATTCATAATTAGAGCAGGAAGAAAAGGAGGATTCTTCTTTTAGGCATTGAAGTCTTCTGTAACAGATTAATGAGCTGAAAATGCCTGAGGGCTAGAGCAATGGCAATGCCAAACTGGGTGATGCGCCAGCATTCAATGCCCTCATCGTCGTCAGGCCTTCTGATCCAAGAACACTGGGCATGAATTTTGACATAGATGTCTTAAAAGCAAAAACAAATTTCGAAAACATTTTTTTGTAAAATTAAATGGGATGGAAAGTCTGTTATAAGGAGAGGCTGAAAAATTGGCATTGTCCAACATGGAAAATAGATTCCTGAGAAGCAATCTGATGTACATGAACAATTATATGTGGGGCCATTATAAAGAACTGGCACTCTATTTAGTAATACTCTCCAAAAAATGTAGAAAGGAGCAGAAGACATTCATTACAGGTGAACTAAAGGTTATTTAGAGTTCTAAAAAGGAATGGGTTCTTTACGGTTAGAGTAAACTATGGAATGTCCTACCCCATGGTAGATCTAATAACAGATGACATTCGGGATTCTAATTAATAAATCTAACATAATAATGTTGTACAGGTCATGAGAATTCCATTTTTTGAGATGGGAGGTTGACCCGGGGATTACTAATTGTCATAGCTGGAATCAAAAACAACCCCCCCCCATGGCAAAATTCATCTAATGAGGCACACCTATCATTGCTAGCCACAGAAAATGCCCATGTATACTCTAATATAGAAACAGATCTGCCAAAGATAGAAAGGGTCAAAGTTGGTATTGAGAATAGAGATCAGTGAATCTGAAAATACACTGCAAATATTGGGGTGGGGTAGTGATGCGGGGAGGAATTACTTAATTTTTATTACTTTGTTATAATAGACTTTGAATCCTGTTTATGATTTGTATTATTTCTAGTAAAATAATTTTAAAAAATGAACAAATTGGAGCAATTTAAATCTGACTCATACAGGTTTTTGGCTTCCTCTGGATCAACAATATAGGTTTGACTTGATAGACCAATTCTCATCCTCATCTCCTACGTAATATAATATATAATATAATATATGGCTAATAAATTGATATATCTCTTTACATTACCTTTTTGCCCTGTGTATGACGTAGACACCAGGAAAGCCCAATGTACAGAATGTGGAATATGATGGCGCTATACAAGTAAGCATAATAAATAATAATAATAATGAAGTGAAATTATAATGTATGCCAAATAACTGTGAGCATTTGGTATTCCTTGGGCTAGTTCAGGTTGGTATTACTTTTATTTCTTCTGACTATACTATTACACATTGAAGCATTGCACTAAAAAAAAACCCAATTTTTTGTACACGACAAGTCTTTTTATTGTTCATTATGGTGGAATTGATTTACCACCTAATAGTCACAATTTCTTAATTTATCTAGGTGTGTTTAGAGGTGTCAGAAATTAAATCTCAGTTACATTATCTGGGGATGTTCTTAGGCTTTCATCCTAATATGTTATGAACAGAAAACTTCAACAAGACACTGATGTCAGCGTCAGTGTTACCGTATTTGACCTGATAGGTCATTAGTATCTGATCTGTCTTACACCTAGACCTTGCACAGATCAGCTGTTCCGGCAGCTTTTAGCTACTGCTGTGGATAGGGAAAGGAAACAACTTTGTACCTATTAAAGGAATTGGAGCAGCACTGCAGCCCTGTATCAGCTGTATAACAGCTCTGCACCTATTACTTGAATAGGAAGAGATTGCAAGTGTTCCCCGTCCACTGCAGTAGCTCCTGGTGCCTGGAGGCTGCTGGAAAAGCTGATATATGCAGGCTTGTGGTGTCAAAGCCCCACAGATAGATACTGACCAACTATGCTATGGTAAGGACATCAGTTTGAAACATATATTAGGGGCTAGAAAACCCCTTTAACCCCTTCATACTATTATGCTGCACTGAGCATGTAGATAACGCTCAGCACCGTAACAGTACAGCATTGTAATGCCGTGGACACAGGAGCTGTGCCTGCAGCATTACTTCTGGCACTCGGCTGTATTACTCAACCGAGGCCTGGGACTAGCTATCAAAGTCGGAAGATACTCTGAATCCGGTGGATTAACCCCTTGTATGCCGTGATCAATAGCGATCACGGCATCCAGGGGTCCAGGGGCAAGATCGCCCCCCCCCCCCGACACCCTTTGGATCCCCTGCTATAAGGTTGTGGGGTCCGAGGGGGTTGCCATGGGAGCCTATTGCACTGGGGTTCAGAGATCCCAGGTTCAAGTTCCCTTGTAGGAGAGGTAAAAAGTTAAAAAAAAATTTAAAAAGTTAAAAATAAAGAATAAAAATAAACAAATAAAAAGTTAAAAAAACACCTTTACATTTAAAAAACAAATAACTTAAAGAAAAAAATAAATAAACATGTTAAGTATCCCCACGTGCATATAAGTCCACTCCAGGGGCGTAAATACCGGGGTAGCAGTGGTAGCGGCTGCCACAGGGCCCGGGACATTCGGGGGCCCAGAGCCCTGTGGCAGCCGCTACCGCGAACCCCACAAACCAGTGGCGTAACGATCGCGGTCGCAGGTGTTGCGACTGGACCCAGAAGGGTACGGGTCCAGCGGCCAGCTGTAGATGGCCGGGCCCCGGACCACTATGATAGCGGTCGGGGAAAGCCTGGTTGCCCGACCGCTATACATACTGTTATTGGAAAGGGGCCCTGGCATATTGCAGGCCCCTTTCCAATAGACGGCAGGGCAGGGCACCCAGGGGAGGTGACTGAAAACAATAAATACATATTCTCACCTCTCCTGGGCACAGCGTTCTCTCCGGTGCTCTTCCGTCATGTAACTGAGGCCTGTGATTAGGCCCTCCACATGGGGCGCGGCCGCGTAATGACGTCAGTGCGCCTCCACATGACCACTGAGGCCCAATCACAGGCCTCAGCAGCGATGTCGGAAGAGGGCCTGAAGACGCTGAAGACGGCAGGATGGAGCAAGGATGCCAAGGAAAGGTAAGGCAAGGTGAGTATGAATGTTTATTTTTAATCACCTTCCCTGGGCCTGGTATAATAATAGCACCGAAGCATAGGGGGGCTGTTGAGAGCATATACTACTGGGTGGGGGTCACTGTGGAGCATATACTACTGGGTGGGGGCCACTGTGGGGAGCATATAATACTGAGTGGGGCCCACTGTGGGGGGCATATAATACTGGGTGGGGGCCACTGTGGGAAGAATATAATACTGGGTGGGGACCACTCCGGGGAACATATAACACAGGGTGGGGGCCAGTGTGTGGAGCATATTATACTGTGTGGGGCCACTGTGGGTAGCATATTATACTGTGTGTGGGGGGAGCAATGTAGAGTATATAATGCTGTATGGGGGCCACTGTGAAGCATATAATGCTGTGTGGCGGCCACTGTTGAGCATATAATACTATCTGGGGCCACTGTTGAGCATATTTTACTTTTTGAGGACCCGTCACCGCTCTGGGGGGGGGGGGCATGTCAAATCTTCACCTTGGGGCCTAGCCATTCCTAGTTACACCACTGGTCCACTCTATCCTAAAATAGCATTATTTATTCCATACAGTGAACGCCATAAAAAAATATACCATAATGCGCAAATTAACGTATTTTGGACACCTCACTTCCCCCCAAAAATAGCAATAAAAAGTGATCAGAAAGTCATACATACCAAACATTGATACCAATAAAAAGTACAACTTGCCCCGCAAATAAAGAACCCTGACATATCTCTGTCAACAAAACTAAAAAGTTATAGGTGTCAGAATACGGTGATCCCAGGAAAATCGCTCATTTTCAAAAAGTGACGTTTTATTTGTAAAAGTGGTAAAAATACATTGAGCGCTGGGTGTTACCTGTATGTCCCTGCATAGTCTGGTATATAAGAAGAAGAATGGTGCCTACATTCCCAAGGCTTCTTCCTCAAGACTTTATTCTTTGTTTTCTACAGCATCAAGAACACTTGGTGGCTAGAAAGTAGGCTATACTATAGACGGTCATGAATACAAATGGCCATGAATAACAGACAAAAAAAGTTACATTTTTTCCATGGTCGTTTTGCATCCATCCTGGGACCTGTTTTCACAGATCCCGCATGGACTTCAGTATATTGAGAGATCTGTGAAAATAAACAAAAGTAGGACATATTCAATTTTTTGACAGTCTTTTACGACGAACCGTCAAAAAAACAGACATGTGAATAGCCCCACTGCAATCAATGTATCATAAAACAGCCATGTAACATTTGTGTGACTAAGGTCTTACAAATGACCGCGTAGGCTGTCTATATAAATGCTTTGTAGTGAGTCACTACGTATATGAGAAGTACAGCCAGGGTTTACATACCACTCGCTTATAGCCACTCTATGTAATAAGACATACAGTATGAGGCTGTCAGTCGTGCAGAAGGATCTGTCAGAAACACTCTATAAATAATCTTCATTGCTGGGGGTAGCTGTGCTGAAAATCAATTATCAGCTGCCAAATAGAAATAAATGTGCTGAAAGAATATAGACACATAAATATCTGCATGTATCGTTCACACCAATCCACTCTTCAAGACACCAGGTAAAGACTTTAACTGATAGGATGTGGTACATGCTGGAATATCAGAAAAAAAAAAATCACTTGGAAGAGAACTATCGATAGGGAGGTCCATATTATAGGGAGTCTGTCACCAGAACCCAGCATGTCAACCCAGATCAATAGGTTAGGGTCTTCTAAATTAAAGGCTGTTCTCCCCTTGTGAATCGCTGCCTCGGTTGCTGAGATATCACCTTTTCTATCAATATGCAGATGAGTTATTAGGAGCAATGATGGGGTTCCCATTGCTCCAAAGAGGTAAACGTCAACACCGTCATTGCTCCAAATAGCTCATTTCCATAAACCGTGATACCTCAGCAAACACCGTTTGATCCAGGTTACCCTAACCTATGTATCTGTAGGGCTGTGCTAATATAATGGGGTCTGGTGACAGACTCCATTAACATGTTCATGCAGAGGATTATACATTAGTCGCTATGTCTGTTTAGTGTTCTACTATTCGGCTATTAATTTGTTTGTTCTATGATTATTAGGATGTTTAGATTTTCTGGGCTAACAGATTAAAGAATGTCACTGTATTAAAAATTGCTTTTCTATGTCACGTGTTTCTTTTGTGTGCAGATCTGGAGCCAGAAGCAGAGAGCCAGAGGCAGAGCTCCATTCTCTGCGCATTGGCCATGTTGGGTTACTGCAGATTAGCTGCTCTCATTTACGTGAATGAGAGCTGAACGGCAGTGACCTTGTTTGACCACTACACACAGAATAGACCTGTGCTTTTGGCTCTGCGTTAGCTCTGGGAGGACAGGTCAACAATATCCCAGAAAAACCCCTTTAAGATAATGCAAATACTTCCTGCAGTCCTATGCAAGACTATAGATAATAGGGCACCTGCTTCTATCCTGATGAGTTTAAGCAAATGACAAACCCATCTCTAGTCTGGGAAGCGTAGTCTGCTATGGTCTGAGCATCTGTTAAGGCAAACAAGATTTATCATAAGGGGAATTTTTAAAGTCAGTTTTGCTCAAATAGTGATCAAATATCACAGGACCAAATGTAGCATTATGTTTGATATATTTGAGTATCTATAAGTCTAACATGTCTATCCTGAGATGTTACTCCACTTTCTATGCAACCACTCACTGGAGTGAGATTGCGACAACGTTTGCCTCTGCAGTTGATAAATCTGGAGCTAGACAGGCTAACGGTGTCCACTTTCCCAACCAATTCTCAAAAGTGAAGAGAGAGGTGTAAAAATGCAAAATGTTGCAAATATTTTGCACAAATGAGCTAAACAGGTTGCAGATCTTTCCACAATTCTGCAGCTGTAAGGGAATCGCTAGAGGAGTGATTCCCCAGTAGCTGCTGGTGAACCCTGGGGGGAGGGGCACGACAAGACAGTGAGTCCTAAAGCTGAACCCCCCCCGCCCGACCCTGGCTACTTGCCTGAACTGTCCTAGGCGACAGCAAGCAACTGGGCGGCGATCCCTTCTTAATATAAGTGATAACACAGAACGCAGACAGGACAAACAACAACAAAAGGGAGGTCAGCTAAGGGGTCAGTAACAGTCTAGCAATGCAGTACAGAATCACAATCCAAGGGAATAGTCAAAGGTAAGTCAGAGGTCAGGAATAAGAATACAGGTTAACAAAACAGCAAGGAGTAATAGCCAGTACGCAAGAGGCAATAGCAAGCGCCAATGTGAATGTGAGCAAACAATAAATAAGAAGGAAGAACCCACCCCAGACTTGATAGGAGGATAGGCTGTCACACAGGTAAGGCTAAAATTAACTATTAGAGGAGCAGAGGGAAATCAAGGTGAAGGAGATGGGTGTGGTGGAAAATTAATTAAGGAGTTGAGGGAATAGGACAGGGTTCAGACAATACAAGAAGAACCCAAAGGAAGGAATCACAGCCGGACCCGCCTCCTGCGCCGCAGCATGCGGCCGGATGGCGCAGAAGTTCAAACGCGTGCGGACGTAACAGAAGCACAGAGTTTGAGAAATTCTGCCCACAGTGACTCCAGTTACAGAAAACTTAAGGTAAATCACTTGGTAAAAAATCCATCACAAAATATGACTGTCTTTGTGATGATTACTTGAATGCAGATTTGGTGTTTGGGATTGCTCTGGATTTGACACTTGCCCTTGCGCAGCATAAAATCGCAACATGTCTGCAGCTAATCGAAATCTGCATGAAAATCCAAAACTAAAAACTGTTTTTTTTCGCAAAAAAAATTGTACAAGCTGTAAAAATTACACCACATGTGAATCCATCTTCATGAGTTGATCATGGGGCGCATACAGTGTATGATGCATATACAGTACTTTGTACAAATATGGGTTACAATCTGTAAAAATTCATAGTAAAGACTGGTCGATGTAGAGGCTTTTCTCTAATATCTTATTCATTGGCAAAATTATCTTCCCGAAAAATTGAAGAATAACCTCTCCTTATACTGTAAATCTACTACTAAAGCTAAAACACCGGATGCCCCTTTAACAATACCCATCTAGAGCTGGCTGTGTGCAAACAAATAACACTGAAAATGTCAAACTTAGTTAACGCTCAGTTCTTTAAATCCCCCTAAGGTGACCTAGTCCATTATCTCTCTATTGTGGAGAAGACGCACCGGCTTCTGGAAATGTAAAGCCGACAGAGGGAGCAAACACCTAACTGTGAACTCCATGTCAGAACTCTGCAAGGAAAACTGCAGTCAAATTCTGTTATCAAATAATAAACATCCTATTTTCAAGAACAATTCTGCCCCCTAAAAATCTAACAGGAAATAAAAGTGAGATGCCCTATTGTGCAAAAAATGTGCAATTATTCAATTTTATTCTTAGTTTATCTGTTTCGGTTTAAGATGTTTATCGACCTATATGGCAGCCATGAAGATCATACAGGATTGACAGAATATACTGATGTAGCTTGTCACTGATAACTTGTTGCAGCGTGATATCTTATCAGAGAACACAACAAAAGCCATCGAAAGAGCTGAGCTAAAGTTAAAGAAAGTGTCAAGTTAAAATTTGATGCATCTGTAGGCTGATCTCCATTTAGTAGTCTGACAAATCTATGTACCAACCTCTGCCATACCAGCAATATGTCACCCAGTTTTACCTGGAACATGACAAAAAGTGAGAAATGCAATAACATTTTTAACTACCTGACAAAACAGTGTAAGAGTGGTTGGGGGAAATTCATCAAAACTGCCATTTCTTATGCCAGTCTTGTTCCCCTGTGCTCTGGAGTAGAGATGTGCCTAATTCACTCAGAGGTCCACATCTTAATAAATTAGGTACATCTTCTGCCCTTCATGCTCCAGAAACTTGCTACAAGATTGATTGGTTTGATCCATTTCTCTTACTGTTTGGGATTGCTCTTTAACATACACATCGGGAGGAACGTATCATGAAGGTAATTTTATGCCATTCTTTTTTTTTTTTATTGTTTTTGTTTTCTCTGGCACAATTTGAAACAAGGCGGTGCATATGACTGGTGACATCGATTCATGTTTTAGGTAATAAAAAAAAAAAAGACTTGTCTTCCTTTCTTCCGCTGTCTGAAAATGTGCCAAATTTACATAAAGTTGCACATATAGTGTTAATTTTGGCACAGTTTCAGAAAGCCGGAGGTTGCAGAGCAGAAACAGGAAAAGCAGAGGAAATTTCACAAGCTGTGTTTAGAAGCAGAGAGACAGGACAGGAGGAAGAAGCAAGGTAAATATATAAACAGATTTTTACCCTGCTATTAAAGGGATTTTTCCATCTCTCTCTCTCTCTCTCTCTCTCTCAACAGCTTTGCCTGCAGTCTCTTATTTTCACTTCCTGCATTCTTCAACAAGCTGATGGGCAGCTTTGGACAGGACATTATCAAGTACCTCAGTAAATACAGACTTTGTCTTTACCATGAGAGATTATTTATTATGTTTACTAGACATCTAATATAAATGGAGATCAAATAATATGCACAGTAAATGTATATTATATTACACAGGTTTGTATAGAACACACAGAAAATGGGCTTGCAGTAAACTCAATGTTATCTTTGTGTTTACATAGAGAAATAACAGACAATGTCTGAGATTTTATCAGCAAACTGCAAGTAGCTGACCTGTTTGTCCTGCTGGCAGAGCCCCACAGAGAAGCAAGGTAAATCTGCCCACACCATCTAAACTGATGGTCCATTTCTGGGGTGGCTGTGGGCTTGTTATCTAGGCTGGAAAGGGCAAATAACCATAGACCTTCCCACTCTGATAATATAGCTTGCAGCTCTTAGTTTTTACCTGGGAGGGGGAGGCGGGACATCATTTTTTTCCAGCAATTATTTATTTGAAAAAATGGCTCTTCCCAGCACCCCTGTTAGTGTTTGCCTTTTAGACTTGTAGGCTGTGAATATGCTATAAATGTCCAAGAAGGGAATTTATACTTGCCATCAGTCCTGGGTTTGCCCTAAATTTTTCAGCCCCAGCAAATTTGGATTTCCTGACAATGAACAATGAAAGAGGTTACAAAAATCTTCCAAAAGTGGGTGATACTACATGGATTGTTCCCTATGAATTGGGGAGGTACTGGTGGTATGGCTTATAAACCACAATTTTACCATTCCATTTTTATTACCCATTTTCCTTTATGTTTGACCCTGCTGAGCACCTTCAAATAGCATCATGGCCTACCTCGGTAGCAGACATAGAAGTTGCTTTGGGGCCCAATAACTAAGGGGGCCCATTACCACTAGACCTAAGATATAATTAGTGATAACTATGGATAGAAGGGGATGTGAAAAACTGAATGTATCTCCAGTACTTTACTGGACATCATAATGCCTTCATGTGACATCATTATAATTACTTTGTTCATATGCTGTGATGTCATAGTGTACACAGTGATCTTTTTGTGTATTTTCTCCGTGTGAAGATATCATAGTGGGCATTATCTCTGCACTCTGACATCACTGTGTACACTACCGCTGCACTGTGAAATCACTGTGTACATTATTTTAGTACTATGACATCACTATGTGCACTATCCTTGCACTCTGACATCACTGTGCATTTTCCTTGTACTGTGACATTACTGTAAATTATCCCTGTACAATGACATCACTGTGTGCATTATACCTGTGCTGTGACATCACTGTTTGCATTATCTTTTTACTGTGATAGCACCATGTGCTTTAACCTGGTATTGTGAAAACACTGAGTGCATTATTCCTATACTATGATATCACTATGTGTACTATCCCTGCACTCTGACATCACTGTGCATTTTTCCTTGACCTGTGACATCTCTGTAAATTATCCCTTTATTATGACATCACTGTGTGCATTATACCTGCACTGTGATAGAACTGTGTGCACTATGCATGTACTGTGACATCACTGTGTGCATTATACCTGCACTGTGAATAGAACTGTACGCACTATGCATGTACTGTGACATCACTGTGTGCACTATCCCAGTAAAATCACTACTATCTCTGTAAAGTCACTATGTGCATTATCCCTGTGAGAAAGAAGAGACCTGAACTTTCTGCTTAAGATGGTCCTGGAAGAGTGGGGTCCCAAAACAAGTTTTGCTATGGGGCGCAATGTTTACTTGTTACACTGCTGAAGGTCATGTGTTCTATGATACTGGTAAACTGGTATAATACGGAAAATGTACAACCATAGACAAGCCATTATTTCCCTATAGCACGCAGCAAACTCCGCTATGGCTGACAAATAAGCTCAGCTACATTTTACTAAAGATTTACATTTTTTTCCTAACTCTCCATGATGAAAGTCTTTTCTACAGAATTTGTCAATTTACTCACTCTACCTATGCCTTTGTACGCGTTTGTATTCGTTACATTGTTATATTGTCATGCGGAATATTTTATAATAGGGATAGGATTGAATAACATAACACACGGTTAGCAAACTAATAATTACCAAGGATCAGGAAATGTGGGCTAGTGACTGACTACGGACAAGTTTAGAGAATAGTCATAGAAAATCCCACAAAGGAGCAGGATAACAGGACTATGGGTGGCCTTTGAAAACGCTCTGAAAGAGAATAGTCAGATGTCTGTTGCATAATACCAGTGAATGATGCTGGATAGGAGAGGAGGTGTACAAACCCCAGCCAAGATTTCCTTATAATCCTGGCACCCGAATTGTAATCTAGAGGAGAAACAACAAAAAAAAAAAAACATGCAGCATATTTCTTCAGATTTATTGCTCTCATATCCCACAGTATTTTGCATTTTCTGGCAATTTTGGAGAAAAAAAACGAGGCCGCATTATCATCATTTGGAATTTAAGGTGGCTTGTTTAATAAGGCGGCTGGCATTATTACAGCTTTTTCAACAGCTGGATGGAAATGGCAAGGTTTCGGAGGTTACATAGCTGGTGGGCAGTAAAATATACAGCTGACAAAATATCCTGACCACTTCGCCTGCCCAAAGTTCAACCTCAACGGGGGTAGATATTTAGGAGAAATCACAGAGAACACTTCTGTCACACACAATGCAGGGCTACAAGCTTCAATAAACATACAAATTCCTTATGCGTTGCTGACAGCCATAATTAGATTCGCAGCGTGAAGAGGCAGGCATCCTTCTAGTAGCTTATTTTCAGAGACAAAAAAACTTTAGCACGGAAATAATGTTACATTGGAGCATATCACCGGAATATCGCTTGTAATGGCCCAGCCTTATTCAGCAACGCGTTTCACCATCTATTCAAGTACAATTGTTTGCAATGATGCAGAGGGAAAATTATATCTAAAGCCATTTTGTTGTTTGTCCCTTTGCTGTTTAGGGAAGAGTTAGGAGAACTGCCAGGTACATCCAGCTGTCGACTAGTAGATATAAAGAGAGTGCAGCTGTGGAGGTATATATTCAGAAAGACAAGCTGCACCTGCAAAAATAAACCCAGCAGAGCTGTAAAGAATCAGTGAAGATATTTAGTTGTATTTACCACCGTTTAGAAAAATACCAATGTGTGTTTTCTTCCGTGTCCTCATCATTTGGTGTCTTATTATGACAGCTCCTATTTATAATGGAGCTTCCTGGGTGATCAGCTGATCGACGCAACTTCTGGGCTGTAGCTGACCATTTGTTCAACTCTTAAAGTGACAGTGATTTTTTTTTTGCAATACAGAGGCACAATTTAAAGCTTCTGAGTCCTAATGCTAAGCATGTAATGGGGCCCCCACTTACCACGTGTTACTGCTATTGTTATTGCTATTGTCCTATAGCTACTCTCCTGATTGTATACCTAGGTTTCCAATATATATAACTCAGTGAGTATTACCTTATGGAATACTTCTCTTCAGTTGGGTTGTGCAATCTCAAGGTGACCCCCTGAAAATAAGATGTCTTTCCATTCTCTATAGGGAGTCACCATCTCAGGCATCAAACCTTCCTGTTTAATTGAAACCAATCAGGCTCTCCACAGATTAGATTCTTAGATTATTTGTAAGAATATAAGGAATATTAAATTATCTCCCAGGCAGAGATGGTATTGTCTCTAGCTGCCCATGTGAGGCTGTGCAGAGGCATCACAGGAGACTGTGAACGGGCATAAATACTGATCAGAGCAAAGAGGATTCTGAAGTGCAGGAATATGAGTGCAGTATGCGAAAAAGAAGTGCAGAGTGTGCAATAGAAAAAAAAAAAATAGGGTTTTCTCTGGAGTTTTTCAAAGTTGCAGCTCTTAAAGGGTTTTTCCCGCACTCCCGAAATTATGAAATTGGCATCAGAATGCCAATAAAATGGCATAAAACGTAAAGTAAGCAATACTCATCTATCTCCTAACTCTTCTGTTCTGAACCTATTGGCTCTCTTCCGGTTTCTACTTCTTGGTCAAGACTGGGCACAGAGAATGCAAATGAATGCTGAATGGTAGGGCCACCTTTGCGGCCAGTGATTGGCTGAGTGGGCATTTGTTGGCATTTCCTGTGTATTGAAATGGGACCATAAAGTAGAATCCAGCACAGAACTGGTAAATGACTGAAGACAACCGGCTAGGAATCATTTAGAGTTCAGGTTCTCAAGGATAAAGCAATACCAATCTGGAAGGGGGGGATTTTTAAAAAAAAATTTTTTTCATAATAAAACATTAAAAAAAAAAAAAAAAAAAAAAAAGGACATTTTAAAGCTTTTTGAAAATAAACTTTATTGGTTATTTTATTACAATTTTTTCTCTCACTATGAACTTGAGCCTGTCAACAAATACAGCTATATTGCAATATACTATGCCTGTTAGTGCATAGTATAGGTCTTTTCCCGTCATGGCACCCCATTGGCAAGCCTAGGATCATGTTGCTGGTGCATAAATGGGTTTACATAACAACCATTCAAATAAATGCCTTAACATCCAATACTTCTGTAAAACAGAACTTAGTGGACTGTTCAGTATTTTCTTTGCTGTAGACAACATTATGGCTTTATTTAACCAAAGACATACAGTAAAGTGGAAAGCTCCTTTAGGATATACATTTTCCACTCCTAGCATTCAACCAAGGCCGGAGGTTAACCTTCTTAAGGGAAAGGTCAATGATCCTTACAAGCATGATCCATCCCTTTTCTTAATTTCTATGTTCCATTCTATACATTGCATATTCCAAAGTATTAAAGTGCAAACATACTGTCAGGATCCTAGTAAAAACGGCAGACATAACATGAAGATTCTCCACTACAGGGAAAATGTAGTATTACACAGTGACCATTCAAATGAATAGGCAACCATACGTGGTCATAGACCCCCTTAAAACTGCACATGGACTGACATTGACCCATTTAACCCTACAACAACCCACTGGTTGTTTATCCGGTACAGTGCATTGCAGAAATATACTAAAATCCTGCATTTGTAGCAACCACTAGGTTTGATTTTATCCATCATCCAGTAGTTCTCTATAAGTTTAATTCCACATTCCATTACTTTGTGGCGCGTCACCCAGCCTTATGACATTTTCAACCCTCAAAACATTGTACAGAGGCAGCTTTTTGTTAAAAGTTCACAGAAAAAAGCAGAATGTTCTGGACAGCACTCTGTAAAATGGAATAACCTTTCTATACAGTAATGTCACATACATTTCACCTTTACAACAGAGAAATAGAAAAATGCACCTTTTCAATATGTGACAACACCTCACTGGCTCATAACATTAATAGTAGAGGTTTATAATGTCTCAGTGTGATAGAAAACACTAAATTTCACCGAACTTGATCTCGTTATACTATATATTGTTTAGATGAATTATGGAGTTAAAGGGGTTGTCTGACCTATAAAAATGTTTAGAATATTTAAAAATTTTTTAGAAAGAGAGTATCCCCATCCCCCACATAAATATATATTTATACATCGGGAGCCATGCTGATCACTCGCCATACAAGGTGTAACAATGGGTTTAGGGACAGCAGTTGAGTCCCACAGATTACAATGACCGAGGAGCAGAGTGGTGAGAAATGAACTGATACCTACAGCTCACTTCTTCTCAGCTTGTAGACTGCAGGTCTAAGATGGCTTGCAGTCTACAAGTCGGAAAGTGGTAGTGTATGAAACCTATGGCTTCCTGCTCTACCAGGGAATTGGGTTGGAGAATCTGTTCTCCTTGGTTCTGAGAACAAATGGTATTTTTAATAACTGGGTCAGGAGACCCGGCTACATTCCACACCTATACTCACAGATTCTCACCACCATAGTTCCAATGGTTTCTGGTTTCCTCAATGATCTCTACTTCTGTATAGAAAATGACCACTTAGCCAACTTCTAGCTAAAGCAGTGACCCACCTCAGTCAGTAATTGGGTGAGTGGTCTTTTCAAGGGACCAGAAAGTTGGAACCAGCAGCAGAATAGGAACAGCATAAGATTGGTGACAAATATGACTCTTTTTGGGGGTTTTTTTACACACCATTTTCATAACTAATAATTTTTATGGAGAGAATAGGGCCTGATATATTATAGAAAAATCTAAAGAGACCTTTTCACCACTTCCACCAACTTTAACTCTTTGTATCCTTCAAGTTGGTGCTGTTCAACTGATTTTTTCTTTTTATTTAACCCCCAATCACTGCTGTTAGTTTCAGCACCTAATATGCAAATTAGACTCTCTACTATCAGATGGGCGGTCCCAAACTATCTGCTTTATCTCATGACCGCCCATGTGACAGAGGAGAGACTAGTCAGCATATTTGGTGCTGAAACTAACAGCAGTAATTGCCCAATGATGATTGCTCAGGAATGGTGGGGACTAGAGAAAAAAATTCCAATGGCACCAGAAAGCGGCAGCTATTGAAAGATGTAAAGAGGGTAGTGAAAGATCCTCTTTAAAGGTGTTGTATGTACAGTCTTAAATATATATATATGTATATATAAAGATCTCTGCTTGCTGTCTGGAAACATTTTTATTCACAACAAGAGGCAGAACAGACTTAATATTTTTCACAGTATTTCTATAGTTCCATCCAGTCCAGCTAATCCTATGTGAGTAAATACATCAGTAGCAAAAATCTACCGATGTTACGTATTACTAAAGTAGAAAAGGAAGAATTTTCCAACTGGTACGTCCATTCACCCATATCAACAAACTATAGGATTCATTTATAACTTTTTTGGATTCCCAAAGTTTACAAGTACATTACATATAATGATAACATGTTGGCTTTAGGCCTACACATAAAGTATTGCAGCTCCGTACAACCTTTATGATGTTTGGAGCTTGAATAAAGTTTCTATAGAGGTAAAGTAAATTGCGCTTTATAAATGTCTAAATCTGAAATATTTGGCTCCTTGGTGGGAATCTTGCTTGGAACCAGTGCATTTACATATTTCAGAACCTTTCTCATCAGCATTGTTGAGGCTACATAAAATAATGTCGTACCATAACATAGGGCCCAATGAAACCACATAAATGAAAGTGCTTGCTAAAAAGTATTATCTTGATAATTCATACACTAGCATTTTATAACCTGCAAATGTGCTATAAAACAAACACATTTTCCCTGTAAAACATCTGTTAGCAACAACTTTGAAAAACATTAAAGAAGCTTTCCAAAGTACATAATAATATAGCAAATAGAGCCTGACTAGTGGCTTAGAGAGTAAAGTGAGGGTCTCATTAACATAGCAATGATCAAGACTTGCCAGGCTAGCAGAGCAAAAATACTGCTTAAAGGGATTGCAAAACTTAGAAAATCAATTTCCAAAATCTTATTAGGAAATCCTGGGTAAATAGAGGGGTTCAGGACCCTCATCTGTTACTAGAGCAAAGAGTAGCTACAAGAACATCTTTTGCTCTGGAGGATTTGACAGACAGTATATAGGTTTCAATAGATTTCACTATGTAATGCTTTATTTCCCCTGTGGTGGCACTGCAGGGATATCACACACTTGCTGGAGGGTTCCCCAATATATTACCACTGTAGAGATCTGGCCTTATTTTCCAGGTACTTTTTGCAATCAAACAACACCTTAAACCCAATCTGACCTAAAAACCTTGCAGCATACCTACATTTTAAACAAAGTTTGCATAAACTAATATTACAGTGTGTGTACAGAGGAATAACATCATTTCTGGCCATTATGTGACTTAGATTTTGCCATTTTTGGTAGTTTTGCCCTCTGCAGACTCTAGCTATAGTTTGCAGTTCTCTCTGATCTGGTGGTTGGAGTTTAGATGCCATACTCTGCAATGAGAATCCGCGCTATAATCTCTCTCTCTCTCTCTCTCTCTCTCTCTCTCTCAGAAACAGTAACAAATCATTCAGGACATATACAGAGAAGCACTGACATATACTGATGTGAAGCAGCTTGATTATACAGTAGAAAGCTCCTATCTAGCTCCAGCATCACACTAAATCTTTGTTTCTGCTGTTATTTCTCTTTCTCTCCCTCTGCTCTACACCTCCTTACAATACACTTCTATAGATATGTGTAATTTGAGTCATATGAACTGCAGTCTATCGTGAGACAGATGTAACAGAATATTCAGAGTTAAAGTCAGTTTAGCAGAGAGATAAAGAAATGGGGAAATAGCCTGATAAAGCAGAAAGAAGCATTTTTTCTCTGATAAGATATATTACAAATTTTCTTTTAATCATTTATACTATTGATTTATGCAAAGTTTATTGAAAACTGTTTAATGTCCGTTGCTGTCATTCATCTGTGTCCGTTCCCATTGACTACAATGTAAACAATATGTCAGCTGTCTTCCGTCATGTTTGTCTACTTTTGTAACAGAAGAAAAATCCCGGACTGCACAACTTTTTCTTCCATCAGAAAAGGAAAAAAATATGACAGAAGAAAGCTTCCCTCTTATTTTTTGCATTGGGTAGAATGCAGAAGGACACCCAACGGAGAAGACTCCATCTGTCATTTAATGTCTGTTGCTCTCATCCTTAGAGAGATGAGAGCAACGGACATTAAATAACTGTAATGTGAACCTAGCCTTAGTGACCAATTAAGTTCTTATTTCCTAAAAGATGATGATGATGATTTTTGTATAATTGCTCCTTGTACAATATACAGTAATATGAAAAAGTTTGGGCACCCCTATTAATCTTAATCATTTTCAGTTCTAAATATTTGGGTGTTTGCAACAGACATTTCAATTTGATATATCTAATAACTGATGGACACAGTAATATTTCAGGATTGAAATGAGGTTTATTGTACTAACAGAAAATGTGCAATATGCATTAAACCAAAATTTGACCGGTGCAAAAGTATGGGCACCTCAACAGAAAAGTGACATTAATATTTAGTAGATCCTCCTTTTGCAAAAATAACAGCCTCTAGTCGCTTCCTGTAGCTTTTAATCAGTTCCTGGATCCTGGATGAAGGTATTTTTGACCATTCCTCTGTACAAAACAATTCCAGTTCAGTTAAGTTTGATGGTCGCCGAGCATGGACAGCCCGCTTCAAATTATCCCACAGATGTTCAATGATATTCAGATCTGGGGACTGGGATGGCCATTCCAGAACATTGTAATTGTTCCTCTGCATGAATGCCTGAGTAGATTTGGAGCTGTGTTTTGGATCATTGTCTTGCTGAAATATCCATCCCCGGCGTAACTTCAAATTCGTCACTGATTCTTGTACATTATTCTCAAGAATCTGCTGATACTGAGTTGAATCCATGCGACCCTCAACTTTAACAAGATTCCCGGTGCCGGCATTGGCCACACAGCCCCAAAGCATGATGGAACCTCCACCAAATTTTACAGTGGGTAGCAAGTGTTTTTCTTGGAATGCTGTGTTTTTTTGACGCCATGCATAACGCCTTTTTGTATGACCAAACAACTCAATCTTTGTTTCATCAGTCCACAGGACCTTCTTCCAAAATGAAGCTGGCTTGTACAAATGTGCTTTTGCATACCTCAGGGGACTCTGTGGCGTGCTTTCAGAAACGGCTTCTTTCGCATCACTCTCCCATACAGCTTCTCCTTGTGCAAAGTGTGCTGTATTGTTGACCGATGCACAGTGACACCATCTGCAGCAAGATGATGCTGCAGCTCTTTGGAGGTGGTCTGTGGATTGTCCTTGACTGTTCTCACCATTCTTCTTCTCTGCCTTTCTGATATTTTTCTTGGCCTGCCACTTCTGGGCTTAACAAGAACTGTCCCTGTGGTCTTCCATTTCCTTACTATGTTCCTCACAGTGGAAACTGAGGTTAAATCTCTGAGACAACTTTTTGTATCCTTCCCCTGAACAACTATGTTGAACAATTTTTGTTTTCAGACCATTTGAGAGTTGTTTTGAGGAGCCCATGATGCCACTCTTCAGAGGAGATTCAAATAGGAGAACAACTTGCAATTGGCCACCTTAAATACCTTTTCTCATGATTGGATACACCTGGCTATGAAGTTCAAAGCTCAGTGAGGTTACAAAACCAATTTTGTGCTTCAGTAAGTCAGTAAAAAGTAGTTAGGAGTATTCAAATCAATAAAATGATAAGGGTACCCAAATTTTTGCACCGGTCAAATTTTGGTTTAATACATATTGCACATTTTCTGTTAGTACAATAAACCTCATTTCAATCCTGAAATATTACTGTGTCCATCAGTTATTAGATATATCAAATTGAAATGGCTGTTGCAAACACCCAAATATTTAGAACTAAAAATGATTAAGATTAATAGGGGTGCCCAAACTTTTTCATATGACTGTATATTATACAGAGATTTGTCGGAATTTCTCTGCAGTTATTCACACAATTTCCTTTTTTGTCTTCCATCAGGGAGAAGAAAACTGGAAATGATCTAGGCCGTCACATTTTACTGTTAAAAATAGAGATACAGGCTGCACTTTGTGACAAATATGAGGCAAACAGGCAAGTAAGCTCCTCACAAAACCTTCAACACAGACGTGAATATATTGTTACTTGTTTTCTGGTGAAGGACTTCAGAAATAAAGTACAGTAAAGTAGTATTTGATAATGACCTGCAGAGCAACCAACTGAATATTACATTTCCCGCAGCCCTACAGGTTGTTGTTGGATCAATCCCATGGTTAAGGCTTAATGCACATTGCTGTATAATATCTATAATATCTCTATCTTGTATGGAACTGTATTATGGCACCAAGTGAAGTGCACCGGCATTTACTGTACACTGGCTCTTATGCCTGCAATTTGTTACAGAGATTTTTTTCAGTCAGATTGTGTAAATCAAACTGAAAAAACTGTGGCATGCTCCATCGGCAGGCCCAACATCAAGTATTTTATGGAATTTAATACAGCAGCAAACAGAGTCTCGCATGAAGCCATCTGGGGGCTCTAGGTGCTATTCTAAAGTCTCTACATCATGTGCATGAGCCCTTAAAGGGGTTGTCCAAGAATTGGAAAAATCACAGAGGAGGACGAGGAAGGTGATACATAAAAAAATAATCACCTGTCCCGGCTCTGGTGTCCTTCGCCACTGGGCTGTATGTGAGTGCTGAGGCCAGTCAGTGGCCACGGGAAAGGATCTGGTGTCATATGTGAGCCACCACTGAAGTCATTGATTGGACACATGTGGCACAGGATTTCCGGTAGTGAATGGACACAGGAGTGCCATGGACAGGTATGATTTTCTTAATACGTTTCACCTTCCCCAGCCTCCTCTGTACTTTGCCCAATATTTGGACAACCCCTTTAAGAAAAGTTTGGGTGATGATTACTTCATATATGGGGGAATTTTTTATTTAAAACTGACCTCACAGCTCAGGCTAAGTTCACATGGCAGAAGTTGGAGCTGATTTAAGACAAGAAAAAAAGTGTCCTGCTCAATCTTGCCATGGACTAAGCCACAGAACCCATGGCACAGGGCTCACACTTATTAGCCCTATTACCCCCATTAAAGCTACTCAGCAAGCATCCCTAGTTTTTGTCTTTCCACTGTGGGTTCCACAGGGCTGGGATTTGGAGAGGAGGCTGAGGTGGAATACCGCAAAATGTGTGAACTTAGCTGAGTAGTTGTTTACCTCCTCCAAATACATAATAAATGCATTTACTAGGTATATTTTTCATCTGTTCCCAAAATTTTTTCCAAAAATGCAGCAATCATAAACGTTGTCAAAATAGAAAGAAATAAAAAAATTATAAAATTCATACATGTTTTCTCACGAAGAGTCAACCAACACTTACCATGGCAGGTTCCATCCAACTCCTCATAGCCAACACTGCAGACACAACGTCCAAGTGGTACCAGCCAGTCACCGTCAGCTCCACAGTACAATTTAGGAGTGTCCCTCTCTTCTGCATATTTAATACAGGAGCCCCTTACTTCGACAAGTGAAGATGAATCAACTCTTGGAATGGTATCAGGAAACATTGCCAAGTTGCGTACCATATACGGGCATTTTTTGTAGTAGACTCTTACAGAGACTAAAGCGATGCAAGCTCCGATGTCTTGGAAAGCAAGGTAAAATCCTTTCTTGGAGATGGGACCCACCTCTCGCACTTCAGTGTTAAGTTTAAGGATGCGATCACCCAAATCCATTTGTGTGAAACTTTCATCGGCAGCAATCGTATCGATCTTACTATACTGACTAGGCTTGAACTTTTGTCCATGTGTCTCATCGGATTCCATGTAGTAAAGGTTAAATGTCTCTTTGCAGGTGCCCACTACCCAAGGAATGCTGTTACAGTCCCTGAGAGTAAATTTCATCTCGACAAACACTTTTTGTGCAGCATCCCGAGAGATCCAGTTGGTACGAAGCCAGTTGTTTTGATTTGCTTCCATGACATTACATACCTGGTATGTATGAATAGGCCGATTGTATTCATCCATTTCTGTGATAGCGTCCCACTGTAAATATAAACACAATGTATTATTAATTACACTGAGTCACAGGATTCAGGAACAGACAAGACGAATGATCTGGCCTGATATTCTAAAGACAGCTATAAAACGCACAATAAAATAGGGAAGGCTGTCACTAAGCAATGCTGTCTCCTCAATTGCTTATCATCTGCTGATTATGGCTGTATAGTTTCCCCTTGTTAAATACTGAAAAAATTGTATTGAGTAATTAATTTTACAGTATTTGTTATTCAAAAATGTATTATATTTCCACCATGACCACCCCAGCAGTATGGAAAGATTTCATTATTTGGTCTCCCTAATGCATACCGATTATGCACACTATGATGTCATCCTACAGAGATAATGGACACAGTGATGTCACAATACAGCAGTAATAAACACTGTGATGTCACAATACAGGGATATTAAACACTGTGATGTTACTGTACAGGGATAATATCCATAGTTATGTCACAGTGCAGGGATAATATACATAGTGATGTCACAGTACAGGGATAATATACACAGTGATGTCACAGTACAGGGTTAATGAACACTGATGTCACAGAAAACTCCTTTGATGTACACAGAGAAAAACAAGTGATTCTTTCTGACTTAGTTTGAGCATACACAATGCAGTGCTGACCACATCCACACCACGTCCAAAGCCCTGCCCATCCGCACATGGATGCAGCCATCGCCACTTTATATGTGCTCATCCTTAAAAATACATTTAAAAAATCACACATTAAAGAATTGTTAACAAACAAGTTGAGTCCAAACATTGAAGACCTTTTCTCTTCCAGATTTGCAACAATTTTTATTGCAAATGTTAGCACATATTTTACCCTACGCAAGGCACAATGAAAATTTGCGACAAATCTACAAGATTAGCATGTGTGGTTTATAAAATCTGTAGCATGACCTCAATTCCAGGCATATTTTTCCAATTACAGTACATGTAAATGGTTATCTTTAAACCCCATGCACAGGTATTATACTGTAAATTGCTGTGGATTTTCAGTGCAGAATCCCTTCTGAAAGTCATCCTAAGGCCGGGGCCCCATGTGGTAGAAAAAAAAGTGTGGCAAAATACACAGAGAGGACACGATGCAATTTCCAAAACCACTGCAGTTTTGGAAATCGCAGTATGTCAATTATACCTACAGAAACGCCGACAATTTCCCTATAGGTATAATGAAAGCAGAAAGTCTTGGACTTTCTGTGAAAAGCACTGCGGGAAAAACCATGATGTGTCGCCTTGTGGTTTTTCCTGTAGCCCTTTTTTGCTGAGGCCCGCTACGTGGGGCCTTAGCCTAAAGGGAGTCTCTCATCTCACCATCTAAATATCTTCTAATCGACTTATATGCTGTTGTACATAGTTTCAAATTGTAATCTTGATGCTGAGAGAATCAACTTTTAATCCATATGCAAAAAAGCTACAAGGGATGTGGCCGCACCTGCCAGATCACCTGTTTTCACCTGTGGTCACCACCCACTGCTTCCTTCCTTCTAGCATTAAGATTGATAGGTCCCGATATGCAGCAACCGCAGGCAAAACTAGGTTCTCCTGCAGATGTGACTCAGGTACACAGCTCATTTGCATACTTATTAGTTGCTGATATTCTCAGCAGCAAGATTCCACTTTGACACAGAAAGGTGTGTTCACTATGTTCCCTACAGCAGCATACAATTGTTGTAATAGAGACTTTAGCACCCTTTAACACCTTCCTGGCTTCCTGGATGTCAGATCAGAGTTTTTTCTGATTGTGGGCATTAACCTTTTCCCAAATGGCAAAAATCTTCTTTGATCCCCCTCCTATGCCCCACGCTGGCTTACTTTGGCTTTGGATGACGGCTCCAGTGCAGCGAGACAACTGGAGTCATCCTAGTTCCATGAAATTCTAAAAGCTCCCAGGCCTGTCATAGTAAAGGAACTATTGAGGCTTACCTGTGGCAGACCTCAATAGTTACTTAGGTATTTTGTCATAGACTACTGCTGTCTATGATACGAGCAATCAGCAGATCACAAATTCAAGCCCCCTAGAGAAGCTAAAAAAAAGACAAAAAAATGTAAAAAAATTTGTAGAAATATAAAAATTCTAATTCACCCACTTTTTCCTAGATCACAACTAAAAATACACAAAAATAAACATAAACAAATTAGTCATCCAAAAATGCCCATACTCTAAAAATCTAAAATATTTATCCCAAATAGCCAATACCAAAAAAAAAAAAAAAAAAATCAAAAAAGAAGAATCGCTAGCTTTTTTTTCCCTGTATCACTGCACCATAAAAATATTGATCAAACCATCTTGTACACACTTCTGTACACAGAAACCTAACAAGCTTCCCAATACATCATACAGAATATTAAATGGAACACTTACAAAGTACACTTTGTCCCTTATACGTCATAGCGAAAGGAAAAATTTAAAAGTTATGACTCTTAGAAGGTGGGGATCAAAAAACAAAAATTAAAAAATGATATATGGCATAACCATAGGGTGGGATGGGAATATTCCTTTAAGGTATACAGATGACTTACTGTATATGCAGCACATGAAAAAAAAATGATAGTTTCATTTCATGGTAATTTTGCTGCATTTTTAATTTATGCCGGAAGAAAATAAATATTAAAAACATGTAAAAATTCCATACACAAGCGAATAAGAATACATGAGCTGATATTCTAAATCCCTGAGTCAGAGAACAATGTATCTTCAAGCTTTTTCTGTTACATTCGAAGAAAATCTCCACTCGAGTAATTAATCCTTTTTTTTTTTTTTTCCTTGCACTTGCTACGAATGAATATACAAATTATTGGTAAATAAAAGCCCCACTGGCGACCGGCGTATTATTTATCAGAATTAAGCCGAAATGTCAGCCTGCCTCCATGCTCGGAAATTTAGAGTGCTTTAACTGCTTTTCAATGTGCCCATAATTGGACCCGCACAAAATGTCTTTGGAAGATTTAACAAGGCAATACTACTATTGAGCACATTGACACAACGGCTACAAATTAATTACCTGCCGGAGCCGGGCATGCAAAGATAAACCTACTTATTTTCAGGGATGTAGATACATTTTGTATGAGTAATAGAAAGCACTTAGGATCCAGCGGCTCCTGGAAAACAAATGGCTAAGAAATAAGGAAGATAACCGCAAAACAGTGACACTTAATATTTTGTGAATCTATATGACTACGTCTGGCCACATTACCCGGGCACTTATCTCAAGGAGCGCGGCAAAATGTCACCACTGCTTAGAAAGTTGTTTTAGCTGCATAGATACACCAATTATGGTGACCTTAGCAGTGAGGGACACTGATTCAGCAATGGTTTAAGAGCCATCTGGGCACATTTATCAGATTATTGTCTCGATGGAGCAACTTCAGTGCAGATGCAAAGAACCATTATACCAAAACTGATCTTAAGAACCATCAAGTCGTCCAGCTGTCAGTTAACTTATTGTATATGGAATGGAGCCAAGTGACTCATTACTGGCTTTCAAAGGCTTCTTTGGATTTGGCTGAATCTATAAAGGAGCTATGTTAAAAAAAAAAAAAAGAGAAAGTGGTGCAGCACCTATTTAGTCTGGATGCGGGAGATTATGTATTTAGGATGAAGAAGTGGCATTAAGGAACTTTGCAAATTCATGTTTAAGTATTTCTGACTTATTTTTGGATAAGAGATTGAATTATTGTAAATCCTAGGCATGAATAAAAAGATACAATGTATAATACTGTATGTGTCAATTGTTATAGGACAGATTTCTTTCATTTTGGAATTGTCTCACTCAGAGGTGTAACTTAAGGCTCAAACGTTCAGCCTAGGCCCCCCTAAGCAACTTTTCCTCATGACCATCTCTTATGTCCCATCTGAACATTTTAGCAGCATTTCTTTTTCTATCTGAGCCCAGACCACCATGAAGTTTTGTTCACAACATGTCCATGTACACAAGCTTCCCATCATTCCCATCTCCTCTTGGTGCCCTTCACATAATAGTCATTTCCGCTTTTTGTGCCACATCCTCCCCACACATAATCCTTCCTTGACTATATTCTGCTAACCAACTATTATTTAGCCATTAAAGGGTTAATTTTCTCATTTCTGACAGTGGAAGGCTGTGTATCATATATCTTAATGTGTCTCACTCTACTGCAAGTGTTTATAATGCACAGATTGGCTTCAAAGGAAATCAGAAAGGGGAACAAAGAAGTTTAACCATTGTGTTGAGGGTGACCCTTAGCTTCTGGGCCTGGTTTCAGCTGTGTTAAAGGAGTAAAATATATAAAGTTATGTGCTTACCTCTGGAGCACTGATCTCCTCTCTGCTCTGCACGTCTATTAGAGACTTGATCTGTCTCCCATACACCTGCATTGTTAGTATGACCTCTTATTCACACATACCCTAGGGTATGTTATCACTAGTATGGTCCATCACTTGACACATACATATGCTGCAGCTTCTCCAAGCAGCTGATTATGACAGAGTGCTGCAGACTTATCACTTATCATTTGCATTGCAGGTCAGACCATTGTATTGTGTCTGTACTTGCCATTGCAGATCAGCCCCTTTAACTTGAATGGGGCTGAGCTGATTCATAAATATGACACAGGCTGCAAGGTTGCTGGATATTGGATATCCCCCCTCCCCTCCAATAATTTAATATCCTATCCTAAGAGTTCTGTATTCAGATTTGAAAAAGGGAAGCTCTGACACCCCCCCCCCCATTGCACTTGAGTCTCATTTGCATATTTATGGCTTTTTTAAGGTGCATCTATTGAACTATCTAAAGGTATGATGTACTCAGCATAATACCCCTACAATATACTAGGCTGGTTTGTAAATATTCCTTTAAGAGTATAATCTATGAGATGTTATATGAGATTATCCTTTCAGTGAGGAGTTATAGCAGTACATTGGCAGTATTATCAGCACTATCCTCAATATGTGATCACTTTCTTATGCAGAATTTATATTACCGGCCTCCCAGTCAGTCCTGGCAAATGTGCCCTTATGGGCCACTGAAATAAATGAGCTGTTAAATAATGGCAAGAAAGGTGACTTAAAGATTAACCCCACTCAGTCTATCTGGCCTCTCATGTCTCATTCCAATGATTCCATCTTACATGGCTCTTAAGGTATAATACAGTATGTAATGGAAAGGGATGACAATGGCCTGCAATACCTGACATAGTCCATGGATGAGAGCGGCACTGTTTGCAGAAATTGCAGACCATTTTTTACTCGGGGACAACCACTTTAAGGCTGAGGCCCCACGTTGTGGAAACACAGTTTTTATTATTGCAGATTTTGCTGTGTTTTTTTTGAGCCAAAGTCACAAATGGCTACAAAAAGAATGGGAAATATATAGGAAGCTCTTATACAGTACTTCTACATTCTGCTTAATCCACTCCTGGCTGTGGCTCAAAGTAAGCAGCAAAATCTGCAACAAAAAAAGCTGTATTATAACAACGTGGGGCCTCAGCCTAAAGAGGTTTTCTGGACCCAAATTATTTTTTCATATTGATGATCTATCCACAGGATCAGTCATAAGTATGTGATGTGTCGGGGTCTGACATCAGCTGTTGCAGCAACCTCCAGGTGTCTTAAACTGCTAGTGGATAGGGAGCGCATGCAGCACTGCTCCTATTCAAGTAATAAGTGTGGCACTGCAATACCCCAGAAGTACCTGCACTGCTTTACTTGAATAGGATCGGTGGCGGTGCTGCACGCACTCCTCGTCCACTAGCCGATTCCAGTATTCAGAGGTTACTGCAACAGTTGATCTGTGCAGGGTGAGGGTCACATAGTGATGACCTATCCTTCTGGCCATATTACTTTACAGATCAGGCAGGTGATCATGTTTGCATTGAAAGTCATCATGCAGGCGTCATGGTTCCGACCAGTTGGCTGCAGTAGTCATGTACATGTCATCACTAAAGGAAAGTGAACAAGAACCAGCAGAGACCATTGGAGGGGTGAGAGTGAAGGATTTACCAGGTGAGTAATAGTTATTTTTTTTCACGAGCTCTGATTTTACAGAATTTTTTGAAACCCCAGTCACCCTAAAGAGGACCTTTCACCACCTCCAGTTCTTTTTTTATCCTTTAATAGGCACAGCGCCACTGATTCCAATGCTGTTGGAATTTTCCCCTAGTCCCCTCCGTACTAGAGCATTTGTGGTACCCAATATGGTGATCTGGCTTCTACTGCCAAGTGGGTGTTGTGAGGCAGGAGCAGGCAAGGGGGCGTGATACTGAGCTCCCTGTTTGTCTCTGATTGGACAGTGTTAGGTAGCCCTTGCCTGCTTCTGTGTGACACCACCCACTTGACAGTAGAAGCCTAATTATTATATCAGCACTGATTGCTGAGGAATGGTGGGGACTAGAGAAAAAATTCCAATCAGTGGAGCGGCCCCTATACAAGAATACAAATAACTGGAGTTGGTGGAGGTAGCGAAAGGTCCTCTTTAAGGAATGGATAAGACATATTCCGCTATGATTACTGGTTGTGTTATGTACATACTGCAGACTATCATCATGGCATTGCATAGCAGTGTATGATGTCACTGTATGGCATAAAATCTTTATACTAACTTCAAAGTTAAGCTTAGTGGACAGTAAAATCAAAGCAGCTTCCAGCGTCGTGTTCTCTGGTGTAAATACTGCAGAGGTCGGCATTATTAATGTCCTGGCTTAGAGGGTGCTGGAGGAGGTAACTGGACCAGAGAATTGAGCATCCACTGAGATCTGCAAAAATGACTGTAAAAAACTTCCATGCCACAAGCAAATCTGACTCTTCCATTACTTCACTGGCTTTGCTCATTCAGCGACTGTACTGCTGGAAGCCAGACTCCTCATATTATGTACAAAATCCAAATAAACCATCTTAAAGTAAAGGTTTCATCACTCTTGCTGTAACCGCGGCACTGGGTCATTGATAATTTACCTCCTGTGAGCAGAAAAGCTTTGAAATCCATTTACTGAGATTGCCAGCACACAGCTGCAAGCCATACCCGGCTCCTTGTCACAGCTCCGCAGAACTGCGTCCTATTTATAGTCTGCCAGGCTTCAGTCATTGCGTTTATAACATTTATTATATATAGTTCATGTGCAGAGCTGTTTAGTTACTTTTCTTTATAGGACTTCTTCTGCATCAACACAGCAGGATAATAAGTCATACTAAATGGACTTAAGTCTCCAACTATATTGTTAAGGTTTGAGGTGCAATTGGCTAAAAAGACTTAGAGTAGGTTCACACTGCCGTTATTAATGTCATAGGATGAGAGCAACGGAAATTAACTGTAGAATGTCTGCGTCCGTCACTCTTTCGCTGTAAAAGTCCATTGCTCTCAGTCTATGATGGATGATTGCAACAGACGTTCACAAATTCACAATGGTAGTGTGAATATCCCCTTATATAGCCAAAAAAAACTGACCAGGATGATTAACAGGGTTAGGACACGAAAGCAGAACGAAGCGGACATGGTGCTCAGATAACAAGATAAATGGAGTGAAATACACTGTAGTGGAAATTGTAAGTATATCAGTCATAAGTCAGTTACAGGAGGCTGGAGGTCAAATGCTTTCAGTCAAGCCGGGAAAATCCAGGGTGACATGGGATATTTGCAAATATGATGAAGTTATTAAAATCCATATCTTCTATAACACAATATGCCCAAAGCCATTATAACTAAAAAAAAATATTTAGGGATACTGTCCTGGATCTCTTCTCCTGTGGCTGCTGTGATGGTTTGGACTGCCGTACAAGGCCGCACTCAACCAAGAAGGAACCCATTAGGTAAGGTGAAGTGGCCAATGGGCTTATACATCTTCATCACAATGTATACTAAGAACTTAATGTGCATTTTTGTAAATTTCACTGAAGAAGGAAGAATAGATCAATCAATAATATTTGGATATGTGGTTCATGCCTTTCTTCTAATATGTTTGTGTTTCTTCTTCTACCCCAAGTGTAATTAAAGGCAAGCCGACACTAATATTTTGGCAGTAATAGCCAAAAATAATGAAGTACTGCAATGTTTTATCAAGTATGCTGAAGTCCCATTGTGGGACTAAAACTATGAAAAAAGGAACATACTTAAAAAAAACAAGTAAAGAAACCTTTTCTGTTTTATTATGTTATGTTTGATGTATCCATACAATTATCATGATATTTAAAGGGGGTGTCCAGGACTTCACTATTGAAGGTTGTCGATAGCTGATCATCAGGGTTTTGGCTCCTGACACCCTCACTGATCAGCTGTTTGCCAGAGCCACAATGTTTCTAACTAGAGATGAGCGAAGTTTTAAAAAATTCGATTCGACAACTTCGCCGAATTTTCTGATATGATTCTATTCGATCCGAATTAATTTGCAACAAATAAACAGCTATTTCCTGATTGCAGAAATCCGGGGTGGGCGGCAAAATGGCGGAAGCCCTTGGATGCCGCGGTCATGTCTCTCTCTCTCTCTCTCTCTCTCTCTCATTCATGTGGAAGGATCTGCTAACAAGAAAAGACACATCTACCCAATCACATCACTAGAGAATATCTTGTGACCGTCTGATGTCACAAAGGTCCTTACTAAATATTTGTTACTGCGAAGCATCAGGAAATCTGGATTCCACGCGAATTGAATATTTTCTGAAATTTGGATCAAATTCCGCTTCGTCAGCCTTGATTTGCTCATCTCTATTCCTAACTTATACAGATTCATACACTATGCAGTATTGACTTGCATAGGACTGATCTTGCAGTGCATTTCTTAGACGCTACACAGTGTAAGGAGCTGTATAGTTTTGTAGTGCACAGCTAATTGATGGGAGTGCCAAGAGAGCTAAGGATGACATGGACAATCCCTTTAAGTCATATGGGGATAACTGTATTATTAGGGTATGTTCACACTGTGTAATTTAGAGCTGATTTTGAGGCAAATTCTGGCTCAAAACCAGTGCCAAATTGCCTCCAGAAACTGCCCCCCATTGTATTCAATGAGAGACAGAGAGCGAAAAAATAAACCGTGCGGGACTCATGTGAGACGTCAGATTATATTAGATTATAGTTTATATCAGACCAATGACTGACGGTTCAATAGACAACGAATAATCTTTATTTGATGATTTGAGGATCAAACTAAGCAGAATAAATAAATGGGAGCTGCAATCCCTGAAATCCGGCAGGAATAGTCCCTTGAACAGCACGCGTTCCCACATCCCAGCATGTTTTAAGTATCTGTCTTTAACTATTTTTCTTTCCTCTCTCTTGATCTCTCCGTATTAGCTGCCGCTTCTGATTTCCATACTGGTGTGCACTCTTGTACAACACTTTTCCCATTACTCCAGAGCTGTATTTGCTGTCTTATATTTTATTGAAAATTGCATAGCAGACAACTATATAAATTACGCCGGTGGCACAAAGCTTGGAGCGGCCTTTCAAATTGTGTTCGCCGTGGATTTAATTGCTAATGCAAAATGATATCATAATAAGCAGAACATCTGCTCGTAAACACAACTTAAAATGCCAGATTGCGTAAGTTCACTGCCGTAAACTGTGTGGATGGTATTATTAACCTTTCGCATTGTATGGGGTGAATTTTATTAGGAGGCTTTTTACTAAATGTTATCAGTGCACATGACTGCCTTTAACTAATAAGATCAATTGAGTGTTAAAAAAACTAAAACATACAAAAATTGGGGGTGTTAGAGAAGAAAACATGTTTGGAGAAAACATCCAGGCGCACAAGGAATAAGGTTTTATGCACACGACGGTCATTTGGCATCCATTTTGCATCAGTAAAAAAAATGGATGAATTTAATTGTTCTTTCTTTTTTGACTCAACCTACAATCCGCTTTACATCAATTTTCATTTGGGTCCGTATGTCCATGAAAATAGACAAAGATAGAGTATGACAGTCTTTTTGATGTCCGTTAAAAAAAAAAAAAAGGATATATGAATAGACACTTTGAAATGTGTTACAGTCATATGAAAAAGTTTGGGCACCCCTATTAATCTTAATCATTTTTAGTTCTAAATTTTTGGGTGTTTGCAACAGCCATTTCAATTTGATATATCTAATAACTGATGGACACAGTAATATTTCAGGATTGAAATGAGGTTTATTGTACTAACAGAAAATGTGCAATATGCATTAAACCAAAATTTGACCGGTGCAAAAGTATGGGCACCTCAACAGAAAAGTGACATTAATATTTAGTAGATCCTCCTTTTGCAAAAATAACAGCCTCTAGTCGCTTCCTGTAGCTTTTAATCAGTTCCTGGATCCTGGATGAAGGTATTTTTGACCATTCCTCTTTACAAAACAATTCCAGTTCAGTTAAGTTTGATGGTCGCCGAGAATGGACAGCCCGCTTCAAATTATCCCACAGATGTTCAATGATATTCAGGTCTGGGGACTGGGATGGCCATTCCAGAACATTGTAATTGTTCCTCTGCATGAATGCCTGAGTAGATTTGGAGCTGTGTTTTGGATCATTGTCTTACTGAAATATCCATCCCCGGCGTAACTTCAAATTCGTCACTGATTCTTGTACATTATTCTCAAGAATCTGCTGATACTGAGTTGAATCCATGCGACCCTCAACTTTAACAAGATTCCCGGTGCCGGCATTGGCCACACAGCCACAAAGCATGATGGAACCTCCACCAAATTTTACAGTGGGTAGCAAGTGTTTTTCTTGGAATGCTGTGTTTTTTTGACGCCATGCATAACGCCTTTTTGTATGACCTAACAACTCAATCTTTGTTTCATCAGTCCACAGGACCTTCTTCCAAAATGAAGCTGGCTTGTCCAAATGTGCTTTTGCATACCTCAGGCGACTCTGTTTGTGGCGTGCTTTCAGAAACGGCTTCTTTCGCATCACTCTCCCATACAGCTTCTCCTTGTGCAAAGTATGCTGTATTGTTGACCGATGCACAGTGACACCATCTGCAGCAAGATGATGCTGCAGCTCTTTGGAGGTGGTCTGTGGATTGTCCTTGACTGTTCTCACCATTCTTCTTCTCTGCCTTTCTGATATTTTTCTTGGCCTGCCACTTCTGGGCTTAACAAGAATTGTCCCTGTGGTCTTCCATTTCCTTACTATGTTCCTCACAGTGGAAACTGACAGGTTAAATCTCTGAGACAACTTTTTGTATCCTTCCCCTGAACAACTATGTTGAACAATCTTTGTTTTCAGATCATTTGAGAGTTGTTTTGAGGAGCCCATGATGCCACTCTTCAGAGGAGATTCAAATAGGAGAACAACTTGCAATTGGCCACCTTAAATACCTTTTCTCATGATTGGATACACCTGGCTATGAAGTTCAAAGCTCAGTGAGGTTACAAAACCAATTTTGTGCTTCAATAAGTCAGTAAAAAGTAGTTAGGAGTATTCAAATCAATAAAATGATAAGGGTACCCAAATTTTTGCAGCGGTCAAATTTTGGTTTAATGCATATTGCACATTTTCTGTTAGTACAATAAACCTCATTTCAATCCTGAAATATTACTGTGTCCATCAGTTATTAGATATATCAAATTGAAATGGCTGTTGCAAACACCCAAATATTTAGAACTAAAAATGATTAAGATTAATAGGGGTGCCCAAACTTTTTCATATGACTGTATCTAATGTGTATGGCTGGCTTAGGTTAGTTACTCTAGGTTCACATTAGTGTTCGGGTTTCCGTCCTTTGGGTCCACATGGGCACCTGAAAATGGAAATCCTGTCCACTTAACAAGCAGTTACACGCGGAAACCCATGGGCCCCATAGACTATAATGGGGTCCGCCGGGTTTCTGCCCAGTTTCCGCCGTTTTTATGCTGAAACCAGCACAGAGAAAAGTCCTCCTTGCAGGACATTTCTCTCCACTGATTTTAAGCGGAATCTGGGTCAGAATCTCTTACAGAGACTCCAACGCAGATGTGAACCAAGCTTAACAGTTGTATGATACTGTTAATGTACTGTATAGGAACCATACTTTTTTTGCCTAGAGGGTTTTGAGCCTGTTGTTTCTTCTATGGCTTAAAGGGAACACGTCATTATGAAAATGCTGTGCAATCTGCAGGCAGCATGTTATAGAGCAGGAGGAGCTAAACAGGGGGATATATAGGTTTGTGGGAAAAGATTTAGGATAACTTATACTTTATTGATTTATATCTTTGCTTTTTCTATGCTGAGAAACAGTCATGGAGTCCTGTGAGCGGTCCTATCAGTGATTGTCGGCCCTCAATGTATGACTCCATGTATGAGATAGCTGTCAATCACTGATAGGACCGCCCCCATGATGCCTTAGTGATACACATTAGTCAGTCAGTCAGTCAGCTTTGCCGGATTCCGATAATTTGGCTGACATTATGCCAAGTGTATGGGCAACGTTACATGTTCTAAATTCTTTACAGTTTTTTTTTTTCTAACTAAACCTACTTTTCCAATTTGCAAAAGTTTTATATCAAACATATATTATTGTCATTTACTTCCAATTATTTTTTGTTGGCTTTTTTCTTTGACCGGAGGATGACTGTCTGGAATTCTGAATTAGAGCTAAAAATCACTCGAGACTCCCACTGGTGTTTTTAAATTGAAAACTTCTTTACAGTTGATGAATAGCTCAAAGGCCAATGAGTCTAGACAGCTCATATCTCCTCCGTATTCTAGGGGTAATTACTATTCCACTATGTTAATGTTTAGACATAGCAGAACCCGTTACTTTTTGGAATATCAATTACTACTAATAAAATGAATGTAAGGAGACAAAAATACCTAGGATGGATGGATGGATGGATAGATAGATAGATAGATAGATAGATAGATAGATAGATAGATAGATAGAAGAGTAGATAGACAGACAGATAGATAGATAGATAGATAGATAGATAGATAGATAGATACGAGATAGATAGATAGATAGATAGATAGATAGATAGAGTAGATAGACAGATAGATAGGTAGATAGATAGACAGACAGACAGACAGACAGACAGACAGACAGATAGATAGATAGATAGAGTAGATAGACAGACAGACAAATAGATAGATAGATAGATACGAGATAGATAGATAGATAGATAGAGTAGATAGACAGATAGATAGGTAGATAGATAGACAGATAGATAGATAGATAGATAGATAGATAGATAGACAGACAGATAGATAGATAGATAGATAGACAGACAGACAAATAGATAGATAGATAGATACAAGATAGATAGATAGATAGATAGATAGATACGAGATAGATAGATAGATAGATAGAGTAGATAGACAGATAGATAGGTAGATAGATAGACAGACAGACAGATAGATAGATAGATAGATAGATAGATAGAGTAGATAGACAGACGGACAGACAAATAGATAGATAGACAGATAGATAGATAGATAGATAGATAGATAGATAGATAGATATGGGATAGATAGATGATAGCTAAAATAGATAGATATGAGATAGATAGATAAACAGACAGACAGACAGATAGATAGATATAGTATAAAGGTTTTTTTATCTGCCACCTGCCAAGTTCTCTTTAACAACCTCTATTACATAAAATGTCCCTGACTACCATGTCATGTCTGTTTTTACCCACAACAGGGTGCACAGGTGCACAGATTTGTCCTTCCTTACCTTTCTCCTTGACTCAACATATCCCAAGATGTGTGGCCTTTTTGGGCCGCTGCCCTGGGCCTGAGGCTGCCTAAGTGTATGACACTTACAAGTGGCTGCGATGCAAGTAGAATTTTACATATATCTGTACATACATGCATGACTGCAACTAGTTTTCCCATAGGCATGGGGGCAGCATCATAGTGTGGGCAATGTATGCCTACTCCCGTCATAGTGAGGACACCTGCTACTCTTTCACAATGAAGTCTCCCCTCCTGTACCCCATGGCCATTAAAAATAAAATTGCCTTCAGCTACATTCATCTCACCCCTGGGTTTGGTGCATCTTTGGTGCATGTGCGATATATAAACCTAACCCAACACTTGGAATTGAGAATGAGAATTCCTATGAATGAATCAGCTGATAAATGAAAACTTTCACCTTGTGGGGGCCACAATCTTCATACATCCCAGGTCCCATGGTCTTCTTAATCCAGCCCTGACCACATCAGTATATCGGTGTGTGCTGATGCTGGAAGCCTTGCATATATTACAACTGGTAGTAGTTGTAGCTTATGGCACAGTAATATGCACTGCTAAAAGTTACAGGAAATGCAAAGTTAACTCATTAACTCTTGGCTTAGGATAAAAATGAGGAGTTATAATTTATTTGCTTTTCTGTACAGTTTTCAGTTTGTAAGCGCTGTCCATGGTACTGTAGACACTTTGTAAAACTGCCCTGGGAAACTGCTGACAGTGAAATATTGTTCTATAATGAAGATCAAAGAGAAAACAAATAAGAACTGGGAGGTATGAAACAAATCCGGCCAAGAATCCAGAACAATCTCCTGCTAAAGGACGAGGCCTGCCGTCCCTTTGAAGAACAAAACAGGCGATACGCTTTAATTTGTTATTGTGTGAGCCGCGACTTTTCTCTCTGTATAAATGGCTAGAAGGGATTATTTTGGCAATAAATTAGTATTGTAACGAAAAGCGCCATATTAACTGTTTGATGCCATTAATAAATTATAATTATTATGATACAGAATAAACAGACCATCTGTTCATGTCACAAACGTTGGTTCGGTGTAAAGAACTATAACCCATATTAACATGGAGATAATGATCTTACCAAAATATCGGATTGTCATTGCGCTAACATAAAAACATACTGGTGTGAACACTGCTGGTATTCATGACATGTAATGGTGGCTGAAGGGCACAGCACTTTTTAGTTCCTGATAAGGCATGACAGTAGCATACTCAGAGGGTCATAGCAGTCGTACTTGCTAATAGACTTTAGGATGCCCAGAGGCTCCCCTGCCTCATTTAGAGAAGTTGTCTTTATCTCAAGGCTCCCGAGATCCCAAGCAAACTAGATATTGCTGATGAAAGCGGCCTTGGTAATGTAGTATTGCAAGGTGGCAGCTCACAAAATGACACTTGGATGGCTGAGCCAAGCAAAGTACGGCCAATAACTGCAGAGTAGTGAGCAATGATATTTAAGGGACCCGCATTTTATGCTGTAGTAGGGGTATATAACTGGAAGATTGTATCTGAACCTGGACTACGGTCACCAGCTATCTAGACCTCTGCTTTCTTGGTGTTGCATAATGACACAGTCTGATTTCCTGACTGCTGTCCCTTTATCATACCTACAGAGCTACACAGCTATGTAAACAGCAAGGATGATAGCCGACCTCTACTGCAGCTACTGTAATACATGGGTGCAAAAGGGACAGCAGTTAGGAGATCCTGCTCCACATTGCTGCCAGTGCCATTATGCAGCAGCAAGGAGAGAGTTTCCTGTGAGCTCTCTTCACCTGTAGCAGGGGCACTATATATACTGTATGGGGGCACAAATGTGGCATGGCACAGTATGGGGGCATGATAAAGGCATTATACTGCATGGAGATTCTAAGAAACATTATACTGTATGGGGACACTAATGGAACATTGGTGGGCATCCGGAGAACATTATACAACATGGAGGCCTCTAAGGAGACATTATACTATATTAGGGGCATTATACTGCCTTGGCACACAAATGGAACATTATACCCCATAGGGGCACCAGTAGGATGTTATACCATGTATATGGCACTAAGGGGGCATTATTCTGTGGGAGCATTATATTGTGTGGGGACACTAAGGGGACCTTATACTGTGTGGGAGCACACCAATGGGACATTATATCATGTGGAGCACTGAAAGGAAGCATTGTAATGTGTAGGAGCACTAAGGGTATTAAACAGTATAGGAGCACAAAGGGACTAGGTGTGGTCAAAGGGGGCATGGGTGGAGCTGAGAAAGGTTAGAGGTGTGTCTTATCATATGTAAATACTGGACACCTTCAGCTAGTGTTCACTTCAGGGCTTTGCCTAATAGCAGATCAAATTGTGAAGTGGGTGTGGAGGGCATCTAAGGGCAGAAGAGAACATACAGCAGACTCTGCAGGGAGAGGAAGGGGGAATCGTACATATGAGTGTCTGTCAGCACTGGGAGGAAAAGGCAGTACAGGAATGAAACCCTGCTGATAAATGAGAGCTAGTGAGGACAACCGCATCCTAGATAGACCCTAATACCCTAATATGAGAAAACTAATAATAGTTTGTAAATTGTAATCAGGGATCTGGAAATGAATGAAAGCATGATTGTACCCTGCAAATTAGTACAACAATTGTAACTCAATGTAACCACTAAAAATAATTTTTTCCATGTCAAAGATTTAAAAAAATAATAAATTACAACTTTTTAATTCCATTTTTTAAAGGAAATTATTTGTATTTTAAATGTCTGTTCCCATAAAGGGTAAAAATCAGGTATTTCTCATCCTTGGGGAAGTGCATGCTATTGTTACCACTTGTGATGTCCTGTAAGTAGCACATGTGCATGTCTTATAATAGAAGAGTACGAGGAATCATTAATCACCAGAGGCTGTATGCCTCCAGGAAGAAACATTCACATGAATATGCCATTTCCTTATGCACAAGCCTCATATTATATCGGGTAGAGATATGATGATCCAGAACTATTGCTTCCTGTGTCTGAGTAGACAGAAGGGCCGGATACCTTTGCCAATTCCCCAATTGTCACAGTAGTTGTCCCGTATGTTGTTTGGATAGCAATTTGGCAGATGAAAATACACAGTGCTTCCCTTTACAGCTGTAACTGTGACCATTACTTACAGACTATGCAAGCAACAGAAATGACTGTATATACAATAAATGCAGAGCTACGAGTAAGACATAGCAAAGACTCAATACACAGGAGGAAGATAGTAAACTCTTTTATTAGCATGCTATTATACATTATTGCACCGAATAATGGGAATGGAGTTTGCATTTGATATAAGCACACACTATTATTGTATGTTGTAGGGATTATTTTACCCCCCTCCATCTAACAAGCCCCTTCTCTGCTGCATTGTCTCATCTGCACATTTCTCTCGGGATGTCCAATATACAAGACACCCGAACATTTTCCATAAAGTGTTTCACACACTGGTCATGTCCTAAGGTGTCAGTACGTGAGAGAGCCGAAGCGGAGAAACCTCTTCTGTGTACTATACTGTATAGGTGTCCTGTACATTGAACAGACCAGGGGGGACACTAAGTAAACAGTGCCTGCCCCTGCAATGTATACATGTATAACGCAATGTCCTTATCATTCTAGGGTTATTCCCATCTTAAGCATTCATGACATAAATTGCTTATAAGTGTGGGTCCCATTGATGTGAACCTGACTTATTGGGGGAACAGTGGCATGGCATTCCCTGCAGATAAAGCCTTCAGAGGGTAATACCTCTTTAAAAATTAAAGAGAATGTTACTCTAGAAAATGTGTTGAAATATAGACTGTAGCTGCTTTGTATCAGGACTATACATATCTCTCTGAGCTAAACAGTCTGGGCTTTAGAATTATACACTGATATTTCATATATACTATAGAGACAGAGCGCACACTAAATTCCATATTGGACATTTGGAGAGAAGAAGCTCAGTCTTAGTTAGTCCCATCCCCCTTGCTATCATGTGACAAGAACCTCCCCAGAGGAACTGCATTCTTAGCAAAACACTTGCAAACTGTTCCAATGGTTATTTAATGAAATGAAGGCACCAGGCTATCGATCCTGGATGGCACCACAATGAAGGACCTAATCTGATCCTTGCATTAGAGCTTCATCTCTTCTATGTGCACCTCTCACTGCCATGGATACAACTGGAAAATGTTAACTGCTTGTGTAGATTTACAGAACATTTCATGGCACAAGGACCATTTCCCACTCTTACTTTAGCAGTTTGTTCCATCTTTAAGTATTGCTACAAATCTCCGTCCAGTGATACGTGCAGTAAACCATCTATAAAGCCGGTGCTGTCCTGTGTCTCCCCAGTTGTATAGAGGCTTTATATCAACCTGTCATGGCTGTATTGTATGCCTGACAAATGGTGTATCTGATTCTCTCTAGATATCTGACTTTTTATTTTTGATTTAACTACCAGTGCCAAAAAATCTGAAATCATCTTCTTTTTATACAATGTGCACAACTCTAGAGATGAGTCTACTAATATCCATACAGATGATGGGGAAATTATTGTTACTAATGAAATATCTATCTAATCTAATCTATCTAATTTATATCTATCTATCTATCTATCTATCTAAAAAAGAAGAAAGTCCACAGCAGCACCAGGATAATGGCGGGTGCTCAGCCCAGAGCCTCTGGTAACAGCTCCACGTATATATCCAAGGAAAAAGGCAGTACTCCAGTAGTTTATAAGTAGAAAGTTGTGAAGATTATTCCATGCGTAGGCAACGTTTCAGCTCTAGTGAGCCTTGATAGTACGTCTTATAGTCCAAAAAATACGGTACCTATCTATGTATCTTTCTATCTATCCACTGTATCTAGCGCTATCTATTTTATCTCTATATCTAATCTGTTATCTATATATCTATCTATCTATCTATCTATCTATCTATCTATCTATCATATATCTATATGAAACTGCATTGTTTGCAAAATGTGACATTTTTGGATGATTTATGCCACATGACACACTCAGTTCTGTAGTGTCACTTTAGAATACTCGCATTAGGTATTCTAATTGGAGACCTCAGCAGAAATGTGATTTTGGTATTTGGAATTTTAGCAGTCCTATTATGAGGTCAAGTCAATTTTAGGTTTTCTTAAGCTCTACATGTTTTCACCACTGAAATTGTTGTTACTGCTTAAAAATGATAGGATATCTAAAGAGTGCAATAAATCTTCAATTTTCCACTACAAAGGAACATGCCAGGCTGGCGTCCTCAGAAACATTAGAATTTTGCATTGCACTGCAAATGGCCTGTTGCTGACTATAAAGTGGAGGGAGGAGATGAAAGGATCCACTTATTGTTTACTAGGGATCCCCACAAGGAAGGTGGAACTTAAATACAACAATATCCCAAAACAGACCCAACCATACCAATCTTACAACTAGATGTCTGTAGACTCCTCCTGAGATCTCATAGTCATCCTTCTTCTTTAGTACTCCCATTACTATTCCCTACTCAATACAATTTCTTCAATCCACCTTCTTTTTTCATTTTACAGTATTAACAATTCAACCCAAATCACACATCAAATCAAACATAACAACAACATAGGAAATGGTTAGAGATGCCAAAATGTTTGTTTTTGTATGAAACCGAACAAATGAAGATTTGTCTCGCGCAAACTATAATGGCCGCTGCATTATACATTGGGGTCTCTTCAGACCCTAGAATATAATAGATGGAGATCCAGGGGAGGTGACAAAAAAAAACAAAAAACATTCATACTCACCTTCAGGGAAGTGACCCTCAGGGGAGGTGACAAAAATAAAAAAATTCATACTCACCTTCTGTTACTGTCTTTTGGGCCTCCTCACTGCATCTGGGGCTCTCCTGGCGAAGTCATTCACCAAGGGTCATGGCTGAGGCTTCTTATTGGGCCACCAGCCCAATCACAGGCCTCAGCAGGGACCCTGGGTGCATGACATCACTGAACAGGTGGAGTGGGAGCGCTGGACATTGCCATAAAGACAATAATGGAAGGTGAGTATGAATGTTTTGGGTTTTTTTTGTCACCTCCCACGGGCCTCTACCTATTATACTCTGGGTTCTGAAGAGACCTAGAAATTGGATAGAGCCCTAAGAGTGTTCTACACTATGTTTTACGCCATTGTAAGGTGTGGTTCATATCAAACTTGTTTGTCCTGAAACAAATCTTGGACCCCAGCCACCAGAACTTGAAATAAAACAAATTTTGAGAGGTTCGCCCATCTCTAAAAATATTAGTCTCCCATATCTAATAGATATATGTTAGCCAAACTTGATGACTTTGGCTTAGCAGAGTTTATTCTACCTAGAGAAAAACATTCTAAATATTATGTAGGTCAAACAGGACCACAATATCTCATGGACTAGACGAATCCGCCAAGAAAATGATCCAAGATTCCTTATGCTATTTATATAATATTTTGCTTTTAAGCTCCGCACCCCAGGCATCTATGTTCAGCCTCAACTTCCTTCCACCATAAAGTTTACTAATAATGTTAAAAAATGTTAAGAAAAGCGAAAATATGTCTGAGATTTCCTTCTCTTTGAAGAACCTCTCTGAATCACTACCAGATTTATGTCTCATTTTTCTTCTTGATGAATCAACTGCATTTTTTTCCATTTGCGTTGTCCCAGATTTGCATCTTCGCAATTTAGAATAATTAAATGCTGCAGATGATGACCTGTCAGGAACACTTGCTGATACATTATCACTAACACGGATCACAGGTGGGAAATTCTGCTTCATGTATATTCAAAATATATGCTGAAACTATAAGGAAAAGGAGACGTTATTTCCCAGGTGACTACCCCGCGCCTTTATTTATTGCTCTAGTAGTAGAAATCTTATGGGAATTTCTTTAATGTTCTTATTGATAAATTGTACATGACCTACAGGACTGGAAACAACAATGCCAACACTTAACACATCCTACAATTTGCATCAAAAGAAAGCACAACAAATGTTGGATGCTGAACACTACAAATATCCATACCAATGTCGTAACGTACCCAGAAATAAATATAGACAGGTTCATGTGTGGACAGCCTCCCATGTGGGTGATTACTGGGAGGTAGGGAAATTGGGTCACACAAGAGAAATAGTGTTGTGCACAAAAGGGCACAGAAGAAGTGACAGACCTGATTTCAATAACTATATAATATACTAAAAACCATATACTAACCCAAAAGAATACTTTGTGTGTTTATATGAAAATGCAACACAAAAAATGTTTACTTTTCATAGTCATAGTAGGTTAGGATCCTAGGCAATTTTGGTTGTGCAAACAAGGTCTCATACAGTACACAATGCAAACAAACCATGATACTGGCCCATATATATGGGTGGTAGCTCAGGATGGTCTCAAGGTCCCTCTCCCTTCAACCAGTATCAGCACAGTGCTTCGGTACCTGCTCACAACCCATTGATCAAGGATCGTGTGTGGTCACCTGAACTATCAGTAAGTCCCTTTTTGATTCTTGTTATATAGCACCCTGTCTTCTATGCATTGCATGTGTCTATCTACAACTTTTTGTTGGCAGACAAATGCCATATTTCAATACAAAAAGGAACCGATACATTTAAATTACTGATGTGTCTATTTATGTTACTGCAAGTCACTGAGTAATATATTCAGTTGTCTTCTTCAGGTCCATAGACAGTAAACAGAGTGACATCAACTTAATTAGGACCCAAGGAAACGAGACCTTAATTTTAGTACTAGAGGAGAGCAACTATACAGTTGTAAGGGTTAAAACATAACTTGCACTATATTCTATGTCACAGTATACAGAAAGCACAAGAGGGTGGAATGTTCTGCAAACAAGACTGCATAGTTGATAAGGACAGACTTGGAGTCTGGGGGGAGATATCAACAGTTCTGCTGAGCTCAGCAGAACTGGTATTCTCGGGAAGATAAGGAGGACATTCAGATAAGGTGAAAAGGAAAACATCTGGGGTGATGGGTAACTGAACAAATTTGTCTGATAACGGAACTGGAAAGACCATATATGTATATTGATCACATGACTGTTATGTAACTGAGCTTACTTGTAAAACTGTATTGAATTACGCAATAAAGTAGAAACTGTTCATACATGGTACCTGTGTACGTCTTGTTTCCCGAGCGCTCGAAACTGGTTATCTATTTAATTAGGCTTACGGTGACATCCATCCCGGGGGAGATTAACCCCCGACACAGTGAAAGCACCTGTCTACTTCCAACTTTAACCATTGTATAGTTATGGCACCGGGCAGCAGCTGAAATCACCTACTTACTGACGGTGCTGAGTGTTGGACCCTCATGATCAGATATTGATGGCCTATTCTGAGGATTTGTACCATATTTTACCACCTAAGTAACATTAATAAAAATAAAAACTTTAGTGATGTCATCAGAATCCAACTTTATATACAAATAAAGATAAACCTTACAGTGACCAGATCTCTGAACTCCTAAGTCATCACCTCTATTGCCCTTCCATCTGTAACAGAAATCTTATAATAAAGTACAGTATCATCAAATGTTCGTGTGTCTTGGTGTAATATCGGTTACATGTTGTGCTCTCATCTGTAAACCTGCCTGATGAAGGGACCTCTGCAGTCTTACAAACATAATTTTTCTAACTAGCCAACAAGGATTTTATTCCTGTAATACTTTTGTCTTTTTCTCCACAAAGTATTTAACATCATACTTCACTTAGTCACAAAGTATTCTGCTGCACAATGAAGAAAAAAATTATATCATCTCAATAGAACACAGGCAAGGAACACAGACAAAGCTTATTGTGATGTCATCGTAAGAGAACACAGCCTAGCAAAATGCAAAAACTAATGTGACAACATCACAAAGGATCATTGTTTAAGAGTATAGGGATACACAATTGTGATATCATATCATCACAGTCTTGTGACATCAGAAGAATATAAAACACACTCAAGAGAAAAGACAAACTATTGTTACATCATCACAATAGAATTTTGTTATGTAATAAAAGACAAACACTACTGTGTCATCATCACTATAGAACACAGTCAAATAATGGAGAGACAACCATGTGTGATATCATCAAAATGGAAATATAGCGAGGTATACAAGGAGACATTATTATGACATTATCACAATAAACCATGAGAACATAATGGAATGCAGACAAGAAAGTAAGGCACCAATTTATGGAGATATTTATAATGGGACTAAGCTGAGGAATAAAGACAAACACAACAATTGCATTAATATACATCCAAACATCTAAAAAAAAACAGTATTACAGTATTATGGCAGCATCACAATACAACACAACTATGAAATAAAGATAAATACCATTGTAACTAAAAGCTATTGGGAGAAATAAAGACGCACATTATTGTGACATCACCACAATGGGACACAGCCTTTGGATAAAATAAATATACTAATGTATACTACTGAGAGAAGTCTACCTAGCACTAAAAACAAATACTATTCTGATTTTATTACATTGAATACAGCTTTTGAATAAAAACACTATTATGTGACTGTAGCAATGGAAAATATACAGTACACTAATGTAACATCATCAGAATGTAAGTCTGTCTAGGAATAAAGACAGTCCCTGCTATAATATCGCCACAACAAACTTGTGACATTATCACAGTGCAAGATCTAGGAATAAAGACTGATATCATGTTAACTCGCCCATAGCTTAGGGAAAGAGAGAAAAACTATAGTGACATCATCATGCAACTAGTATATTGTACGCTGTGACATCATCAGAATGAATCTATACCTAGGAATAAAGCCTCTGATATCCTGAAAAGTCAACATAATGCTGCACCTCCCTACATTTCCTCCCTCATCTCTGTCTATCGCCCAACCCGTTCTCTCTGTTCTCTCAATGACCTAAGACTAACATCCTCTATTATCAGAACCTCCCACGCTCGTATACAAGACTTCTCCCGAGTTGCACCACTTCTCTGGAATGCCCTATCCTGAATTATCAGATTAACCCCCAATTTCTAGAGCTTCAAGCGTAAACTAAAGACATATCTTTTCAGACAGGCCTATCACAACTCCTAATGTAAACCCTTCTGTAGTTAGAATCCCTAAAACGTACCCTCCTCTGTTCACACTCCTGCATTACCTCACAGGATATGATGCCGTATCAGACTAACTCTATATGTCCAGGCACCATCTGCACATTAAAGGACACGACTGGTGACGGCTCATACAGCTTATATATGTGTAATGACAGTAACCGCTATTACAGAATTGTCTGACCATTATATAAGCAATGCTACCTCTGATGCCGCCCCTGCTACCTCGTGTCACCCCCTCTACCTCATGGATTGTAAGCTCTTGCGAGCAGGGCCCTCAGTCCCAGTGTGTGAATTGACTATTTCTTTGTAATGTAGCTTTTCTGTCTGTACTTGAACCCTACAAATTGTACAGTGCTGCGGAATATGTTGGCGCTATATAAATAAAATGTATTATTATTATCATTATTATGATTATTAAACATAGCCCAGAAATAAAGACAAACACTATTGTGACATCATCACCATGCATCTATGTCTTAGAATAAAGACCTACTCTGACATAATCGGATTGGAAATATGTCTAGGAATAAAGACTGTGATATCATCACAACTCCACAAAGCTTAGGAATAAAGATTAACATTATTGTGACATTAACATAGTGCAAGTAAGTAGAGTATCCCTTTAATTAAAGAAAAATACTATTATGACATCATCATGATAGACTAGTAATACAGTGCTGCCACTACATGTTATAGATACTACTGAGTTATGCTTCTATAATATCTATACAAAGAACTTTTCATCAATTTATATTTTCCTAGCTGCATTGTTAATCTTTTCAGCATTAATGTCCTATCAAATAAATAAGATATATATTATAAAGTGACTTTCTAATGACAGTTTTAGTGAGAAAGTCGTCATCAGTTCTAAATCTGTCTTTAGGCTCAGACTGGCGTAACCATAGAAGCGATCCCCAGTTGTACATACTAGAATATTCTACCATGGAAAGATACTCTGCAGCTAGCTGATGTCTTGAAGTGTTAGTATGGGAGGTTACGTAAGGACAATGACAACTTCCCACTGTCTAGGTCCGGAGGGAGCACACATCGAAATTGATTTTTTATTTTTTTTGCTTGTGTGGTAGCAGCAACAATTGACTTGAAGTTTGATTTGTTTTGAGAGATATGCAAAAACCGGATCATATAATATATGAGCAAAGGAGGCAAATAAAACTAAAGTAAATGACATCCCATTTCCTGTCTGATAGCGTTCAACATCTTTAATATCTAGAGTATGAATGGAGCTATATACAATACATTTTAGAAGACGGGTCCCCAAACTTCTGTACACTGTGAACATTACCGAATCAGTCAGGGTCCGACAACTGGACCCAGTGCTGATCAGCGAGTTTGTTAGCCAAAAATTTGTATACCAGGTATACGGCCACTACCAGCTCTACTCCTAATCAAGTGAATGGGAGAAGAGCTGCAGTTCCCAGTGTCGCCACTACAGCGTATGGAGTCCTGTACACTACATACAGCTTCCTGTTGGTACAGTGTAGCCGTGGCTCCGGTGAACTGCAGCTCTGCACCCATTCACTTGAAAAAGAGCAGACATGGTATACAACTTCCGGCACGCGAAAGAGCTGACTGGCACTGGTGCCGGGTATCAGACTATGTACATTTAGATTTATGCGAGCCAACAACAAATTCTTTTCTACTACTTCTTGTTAACTTGCCGAATGTATATCAACAAGAGGTAAAGAACAGATAGAAGGGAGTGTGACCTTACAACTAGACTGTATGATACCTGTCTACAGTCTGGATCATTCAGAAACATGGGCCTGCAGAAGGACTGTAGACACAAAACAATATTTTCAATCAAAACTATTTACAAAGTTGCTTAATTTTTATATTATCCATAGGATATATAGAAAACTGGACACATCCTTTAAGTGATGTCTTATTGTTACTATTGCTTGGTATTATATAATGGGAAATTAAAGGGACTGTCCCAAAGTCACAAGAAAAGCCCTGTTTTTGTATTGTGTTGTTTCTTTTTTCTCTGTCCTTCTGTATTTCTTTCTTTGCACTCGCTAGTTACTGATAACACAGTGTAATGAATAGTAAGTCATGGCATAGGATTATTTATTCACTTCCCTTGAATATTCATAGTTATTCATGGCTTAACAATTCAAAGGATTTTCCAAGACAGCATTAATGACTACAATGAACTGAACTCCTAGCACACAGCAACAAACCAGCTAAATTTCCATAGTTATTGTATAAAGGATTTACTGTGAGTCATTGGTTGGTTAAGTAACTAGAAATATGATGTAAATGGTCTTCCCCTATTAGGTAAATGTTCTGTAATAACAGCGCTCTGTGACCACTGGCATCTGTGCTGAGAATACTATCTGTTCCCTTCTCCCACTAGTGTGCGCTCTCATAGAGCATGTACACTCCATACTATATACCTGACCTCCCATGTATGAACTCTGCCTGATTATCTCACTCAGTACCTGTACCACCGACCCTGACTTCTGCCTGTTTACCATTCTGGCTCTGTGTCATCTGTGCTGACCCCGCATTGCCCTTTAGCCATGTCTGTGCATGTCTTGTGCTTGAAACTGGAGTCTCAGAACCCTGTACCATGTAAAGGGTCAATGACAGGGAACCAATTATCCAACAGAGTGAGGAGTGGCCAGAAGTCAAACCAGTTTAGTGACACAGTGGTCCCACACCTGCTGCATTACATGTCTGTAGCTCCTGTTTATCTGCATAATACTGCACACAGTATTATGCCCCATAGTGACCCCTGCACAAAGTATTATGCTCCATAGTGGCTCCTGCACACAGTATTATGCCCCATAGAGGCCCCTACACAGAGTATTAAGCCCCATAGTGGCCCCTGCACACAGTATTATGCCCCATTGTGGCCCCTGCACACGCTATTATGCCCCATAGTGGTCCCTGCACACACTATTATGCCCCATAGTGGCCCCTGTACAGAGTATTATGCCCCATTGTGGACCACCCATGAAGGATTATTATACTCTGGGGTCTTTCCAGACCCCAGAGTACAATGTTCGGAGACCGAGGGGAGGATACAAACATAAGAAACAATGCTACTTATCTTTCCCTGGCCCCGATGCACTCCAGTGCATTACTTCGGCCATCTTCAATGTTGGACCACATCTCGCGTGATCCAGGCCGGCGTCGCAACGCATAATGACATTGGATGACATCTGGGATGTCACCAAACAGGCCCGAAGCCTGTCGGAGCGTAGGAGAGGTAAGTAACATTCTTTTTTATGTTCACTCCCCTCTCCTGGGCTCCCGATCATTATACTCCGGGGTCTTTTCATTGTTTGTGGGGTTTGCGGTAGTGGCTGCCACAGGGCTACAGGCCCCTTAATGTCCCGGGCCCTGTGGCAGCCGCTACCGCAGCTACCCCGGTATTTACGCCCCTGATCACATATGAAAACTATTTCCTTATGCAGAATCTCACTACCCAGTAAATTGGGGACAAAACTAATGTGGAATTGGTACTCTCTTTCCAATGGGCACCATAGTTGATGTATTGACTGCCTCTATAGTATGTACTATTTTGCTTACCAAAGCAGTATTCACAGTTGGCTTTACATTCAATGCGTATTTGCATGCCTGAATTCCAAAGTTATTTATCAGATGTCGGCCATGGATGATCTGCATAAGTATTAACCCTGTAAAAGGGTTGAAAATCACCCACTTTGTAGCCTTAAGTTTTGCTATGGGTTACCGTTGACCCTGTTATGGTAGAAATATCACCTGTTTGCCATTATTGTGTTATTACCTTGTGTATCTTATCCTATGCTATAGTGTGCTGCATTCCGCCAGTAAAGCACTGATGCTAGGTACTGTAGTATTATACCTTTTTCTTTAGGTTTGTTCCAAAACTGAATCTGTTTTGCCACACTAATGTTATGTATTGAGACAACTTAGCAATTTCTGGATGAAGACTATTGTAACCAACACGCCAGTTGCCTCATCTGAGAACTTTGTAACCACCAAGCTTTTGCCTCCCTGTGAACAGATTATTACATCTGGCAAATAGTAATAGGTAAAAGTATTGAAACAGCTGAAAGACACAGAATCCTACAAGAAATACAACGGGAATGTGAACTGTAAGTAGAGAATAATCAGTCAGCATTGACTTACTTCTATTCCGCAAGCAGCTAGAGATGATCAGTACCGACTATAACCCAGGACATTACCCATGTATGACCATATTTTAGTGTAAATATAAATGTAAAAGGTCTATAAATGTCAACATTTGAAATATGCAAAGGTATTAAATATTTCACACTTGTTTTCTGCATAAAATGAAGTGATATTTTGTGAAATAAAATACATTTTTATTAGATTAACAACACAAAACACAATTTTGCAGTGAGAATTTCCACATCCTGTAACACGGCATTCATTATAAGCCTGTCACCTGCCAAAACGCTTAAAAGTTTTCTTTTTCCTAAATTTTCTCTAATTTCTTTCCCTTTAAAGTTTAACTCTCCAGTAGTAAAACTCTTAGTGTTATCTGTGTCCTAAGCTGTGTGGCCGAGAATGGAAGTGGGAAAATAATATCTTAAAGGGGTTTTCCATAAAACATGTTATTCCATATTTATAAAATAAGGTTTAAGTGTTTGGTCACTGGGTTCCCTACCACTGAGACCCCCACTGATCAAAAGCACCTCCAACTACATGTAAATCGAGCACAGAAACATATAGATGTCCTCTTGGCTGGTCATGTCCAGATAAGTGTGTTAGGCAAGGTTTGCATCTGCTCATGGGTCTCCATCGTTTGGGTCCACCAGGGGACGCAAATGACGAAGAGCCAGAGTGCTAAAACTGCGGTTATCCTGGGGTCCGCCAGGTGTCTATCAGGTTTCTGCTGGTTTTAGTAGAAGAAGTCTCTCCATGCAGGACTTTTCTCTCCGCCGATTTTCTGCAGTTTCTGCGGCTGAGTCTCCAACGGAGACTCCGGCGCAGATGTAGATCTAGCCTTACATGTTAAGCAGCTTTTCTAAAAGCAATGTGATCTCCTGATAAGTTGAAGGAACTTGGCAGGGAGGTTGTTCCCGCCATGTTGGAGAACTAAGCACAGATCCTCTGTGGATGTAGGCTTGCTCCAATCCTTCTGTCTCTTCATGTAATCCCAGACAGACTGGATGATGTTGAGATCAGGACTCTGTGGGGGCCGTATCATCACTTCCAGGATTCCTCCTCCAAAGGGCAAAGGTCACACCAAATATTGATGAGGTTTAGATTTCTCTTTTGTTCATTCCATTCTTTTCATTCATTGTAAAAAAAAATAACCCTTTTATTTCTGAAAGGATTCTTACCTTGCAGCATTTTTTACACACCTGCCTGAAACTTCTTCATAAAAGTAGTTAATGATATTGCAACAAGCCCATAAAAATACATTTCCCCTAAAAACCTTTCTACTGTAAGCAGATCAATGTATTCATACAATAAACTTATTGAAAGACCAACCTCAGTACAAAAGATAAAAGAACCTACACACTTCTAAGATGCTCAACATTAGTAGACATAAAGTAAAAATGACATAGTGTAAGGTGTGGAGCGTCACTCTTCTCCACTCTCATCTCTAGTTCACAGGAAGAATCATTAGAGGGAATTTATTAAACACCCATATAGCAAGCTACGATTCTTTGGTACACTTTTGCATAACAATTTGTGACTTTGTACTGTTTTAAGCCACTCACCACTTTTATGAAAAATGGGAGGAGTGGGTGGGGCTTAGATAAGGGGGTGTAGTTTTTTATGGCCAAACCACTTTAATATAATTTTATAATTTAAGCCAGAAACTGGTAGCTCAATAGCTCAAATCTACATCAGCTCCCACCTGGCATTGTTTTGACCTTTTAGAGCACAGAGGGCCAGAGAAACACCAAAATTATTAAAGGGAGTCTATCATTACCAAAAACACTTTTAAGCTAATGGCACGTTGGAATGGCCTTTAAAAAACCATTCTACTTCTACCTTTCTTTGTTTTCTTCTCCCAGCTGATTCCAAGATAATTTGTTTCTTCATGTATGTAAATGAGCACCACGGAGTACCCGGGGCGTTCCTCATCTTCTGCGAGCACCCATCTCATCATTGGTTATCATCGCCCCTTCGTCCATTGAGGTGACTCCCCTCTTAGTCTTCTTCCTTCTCAGTTCTCGCCGGCGGTGAATTCTCGTGACTGCGCATGTGCAATCGGGCCGCCATTTTCTGGTGGTCTGTCACAAGAGCGTGGCAGAGCCGATTGCGTATGTGCACAGCGCTGCATGTGAGGACTTAGAAGAAAGAAGATACAGAGAAGACCAAGAGGGGAGTCACCGCAACGGATGAAGTGGCGGTGAGAAGCAATGATGCAATGGGTGTTCGCAGAAGAGGAGGAACTCCCTGGGGTGCTCCATGGTGCTCATTTACATACATGAAGAAACAAATTATCTTGGAATCGGCTGGGAGAAGAAAACAAGGAAAGGTAGTAGTAGAATGGCCTTTTTAAAGGCCATTCCAACATGCCATTAGCTTAAAAGTGGTTTTGCGAATGATAGACTCCCTTTAAAGGGATTTCCTGAGATATTTTTTTTTTACAGATAGACAAAAAAATGTGCTGAACTAAATTTTTCTTATTGAGACCAAATAGAAATTTCCTATCTTTTTGCAGATATGTGTGAGCAACACAATCTTTGTTACAATAACTTTTTTACTGGTCCTGATCATGTTCACTGAGCACATGACTTCAGTTGTTAGCTACACCCACCATGTGATGTCATTACTGATGAAAGCAGCATTTGTCTAAACTTTATTGAGCGCCAGAGCAGCCAGGTAGAGACAAGACAAGTCAGCACCTGGTTCACACATATGATCCCAGCAGTGATTAGACACAGCAGCAAGGAAAGGTAGAAAAACACAATTCTTATTTGTTTTATTTTTAACTATTCAAGCCTATCCTCTGCCTTCTTTGGACAGGTTTTCTTTCGTGAGTTGGTGGAGGATTTTATGGACACTGATGAGCTAGCAGCATGTTAGATGCATAGGAAGAGTTAAGGAGACAAGCAACATGTGCAAAAGATGTGAATGCCTTACCACAGCATACATGTGTTTTTGAACAATGTATTCTGTTTTAAAAATGCATGTGTAGGTTTCAAAAACCGCATACATTGTTAAGAAGCACATTTGGTTTTCTGACACATATGTTTTTTTGAATCTACCAATGTATTGGCTAACAGTACTCAGTACAAGTGAATATTGTGGGCTACAAATAGTGAACACTGTATATCATGATCATGGTCTGTATAGTGTTATAATATATGGTTATTTGTATCTTCTCCATTCACTGATGTATTCATATGCTTATGTGCATACTATCCATGATGACTAGTTAGCATACTGTTTACTATTACAGATGAGCAAATCAAAGCTGACAAAGTGGAATTCGATCCGAATTTCAGTAAATATTCGATTCGCATCGAATCCGAATTTCCTCACACTTCGTGGTAATGAATCGCATTTTGTTCAAAATGTCTGCTGTACATGTTAGGACATGGGGCAAAGAACTCTGGGAACGATGGATCACCCACAATGCCATGCGTGCAGCCAGTCAGCAGCCAGCCCTGAGATGTCACAGTCCTTTAACCCCACGGCATGTTTGACCGCGGCTTCCAGGGTGATAAATCAAACATGACCGCAGCATCCAAGGAGTTCCGCCATTTTGTTGCCCACCTGCCCACCCTAGCTCTCTGCATCAAATAAATAGCTGTTTTTTTAACATGATTCACCGCGATTTAATTCAGATCGAATAGAAATGTATTGGAAAAGTTGCCAATTCGAATTTTTGAATACTTCGCTCATCTCTATTTACTATTTACCATTTTGGATTCTGGAGTCTATTCCCCTGGATGGTTGTAGTAATTGACCTATGATATGTACTACCTACCCTATTCTCCCATTAGGCAGTTCATTTTTCTTGTCCCTCTTATAAACTTGTTTTATTCATATTTGTATCTATTTATCAATAAATGTTTGGTATTATTAATAATTTTTCTGTGTGCTTTAGTTTATGGTACATGTGTTTTTCAGCAAAACCGCACCATGTGAACACAGCCTTACTGGGAAGTGTTGTATCATGGGATCAGATTGTGTGATTGTGCTTTACAGACATTTTCAGTCAATATATATACAGATACACATGCATATCCTATCATGCTATATATACACATTTACATATATATAGGTAAGTACATATACAAAGATACACAAGTATATATATAAATATTATATAGATGTAAGCAAATATATGTAACTACATAATGTGTGTGTACGTATATATACATAAGTACACTGGGTGTGAATAAAAATCTGCTAGGAGGTGCAGTAGGCGGATTCTGGGAGGTGCTGCCTGGAAAAACACTAACACTCCCACAACCAGGAAGTAGAAAACAGGAAGTATTACATGAGCCTGAAAATATAAGGAATGGTAAAAAATAGTCCAAACACCCATAAATGTTCTCTTTAATGTTATATTTATTCATTCATATAACAAGCATTTCCTGCCTTTAGTCTCACTTTCTTAGTCCCAGAAAATGCCTTTAAAAGGTGGAACTTACACCAACACACAGGAGATCAAGACTAATGTATGCAATACTTAACATTTTGTTTTGAGAAGATTCACTGTAACTTTTCTACAATAATTATAATAAAGAACTATAATATAACATATAATAGTAATATTCTTTACTGCCTCCCATGAAACGTTATTATCAGACTTATAAATGAATAATGAGGCTTGGATTTAATTTAGGAAGCCTCTTTATAATGTGATAAATAAGAACCAATGTGCTTAGGATCACAACATACTTAGATTTCTGGTAGCACCTGCTACATCTGCACCCCCTAAAGCTACACCCATGACTACAGGTAAACCTACCTAGACAATGCATAATAATAGGTAAAAATACTATCAATTTTTTATCTTAAGTGTATAAATGATTAAACTTTACTGTAAAGTGAACCTAGAACATCAACCCAGCGCTGTAGGTAGATTGGTTAGGGTCCCTTGAATCAAATGTTTTTTGGGTTTTTTTTTCTTTGTGAATTGGTGCCTCTGTTGACAAGATATTTTCATTTCTTTGTCAATCGGAGCTGTTTGACACATTACGTGCATTACCATTGCTCCAAAGAGGTAAGTGGCAACGTCCTCATTGCTTCAAAGAGCTCTGTGATATCTTGACAATGGAAGCATGGTTCAGAAGTGGATCTAGCATTAAATCCACATCAAAATCTGTATCTGAACACAAGGCTATATTCACATTTGTACTGTTGTCTCTCTCAAACTTTATCAGAAATTGAAAGACCCCTTTGTGAGCTAAGGTGATACTGTATCTGTTGTATGTCACATCTAGCACTGTGTTGCGGTTTCCATTAAAAATGGAAGCCATGACTCAGATGTTAAAAGAAGCTAAGGCTTGTTCAGATTTGCCAGGGCATACATTAAACATTTGGGGGCATGCAATGTGAACAAGCCTTAAACATTTTTCATCTAAGGGCTGGTTCACATCTGCACACGGTTTCCGTTCAGGGAGTCCACTTGGGGACCCCCTTCCCCGAACGTAAACCCATTTGCATAGAAAAGCGGTTTACCTAAGGAAACCTGCGGACCCCATAGACTATAATGGGGTCTGTGTGGTTTCCGCTTAGTTTCCACACTAAACATGCAGAAACATGCGGAGAGTAAAGTACTGCTTGCAGCACTTTTCTCTCCGCTTGCTTCATGCGGAAAATGAGCGGAAACCACACGGACCCCATTATACACCGAACGCAGATGTGAACCGGCTCTAACTTTATGGTCTATCCCTGGAATAAGATGTAGTACGAGGTGGATTATAAAAATGGTCATACTATAAGGTCCCCCACACTGCTAGGTCTGGTTTTATGTTGTTGGAGCCTATAGAATATGTACAATAGAAGGGGGAGCATTACTTGGCTGCACAGCCTCACTGCACTCACAGTGGGAGTTACTGAAACAAATAAGATGGCTCAGGATAATCCAGTCCAGCCCCTCCCTTAAAGGCTACACTCCTCAACATTGAAATTGTAATACTAAGAAGGAAAAAAATGGATCACTACGCGCCATACTTTCAATCAGACGATATGTCCTTCCAGTGGTTCACGTACGCGCACCTCTTGCTCTCATTCCCATTTGTCATTGTTCTACCAACCACCAGGACATGCAATGTTGATCAGTGCTGACATCCCGGCCTAGGCACGTAGTATTGTGTCAGAGTAATAAACCAAGGTCTCTTAGTTCAAGGATTCTGTCTCAATCAGTTTGCGACAAGTGGTAATAACTGGAATGTTGCCAAACAGGAGGCATGGCACAATTATTCCACCACTTGATCTGATTTTTGAGGTTTCATGTGTCTAAAAATCTTTGCTTTCAATCTCTAACAATGACCGTTTACAGACCTTATCGACACCGACTACTTCCACAATGTACCTACCTTTATGGCTTGTCCTTCTTGGTGTTGCAATTCCAGTGTTGAGGAGTATATGAATAAACACCAGAGACATATGGATACTCATCTTCTTTTTGTATCACAAGTGCCTATGGGATCCTATGTGAATGGTGCAGTGAAGTGCAGGCAAGATCACCAATTTATTCACTTCTATAAAACTCACAAAGCACATAACTTCCATAGAAATAAAAGGGACAGTGGTCAACATGCTAACTCCCGTACTAATTCCATTTTTGTGATTGTTCGGGATCCCTGTGGTCAGACCCCTAGCGATCAGACATTTATCCCCTATCCTGTGACAAAGGAGTTAAATGTTATTAGCAGGAAAACCCTTTGATATACAGTACGAACAGGCTAGATTAGAAAAATTGGATCAAACCATGAAATACAAAAAAAAAAAAAATTCCACCTCGAAATCAGCCCTGCACGGAAAATATTGTTGTACTATGCAGTTATGCTTGATTTTACATAAAAAGCAAACACTGAAAACTGCTTTCCCTAAAGGGAAATATTAAGAGGCTCCCTGCCTGCCTGTAACCTCCCCGTAACCTTTGTCCCCTCTCCAATTAGAAAAGTAATATACATACCTAATTTATTTTTAATTATTAAAACAATATGAACAAAGGCTAATGTAACCCACTATGCGCTGCCGTAAGTAGTTCAATGTTCCCTGCTGTTTCGTTGCCTTTATTAATTGGACACCTAAGGAAAATATCTTGTTATGGTGTAACACTGCCAATCTATTTGGGAAAAAGTATTCACAAGTCAAAAATTCACACAAAACATCAAAAGTTTAAAATAATTGCTGTCAATCTCTATCAGTGTGAAGTTTAGCAATGAGATATAGGTCACAGTAAATGCGTTTGGCCATAAATATCACTATTTGTTTAACTTCTTAGGGAGGCAGCCAATTTTCCCCTTTAAAGCCAGAAAAAAATTGCAGCAAAAATGCCAAGTGTGAACATACTCTTCATGCCATTGGTGGCATTACTGGTAAGGTGTACTCGATGAGTAAAGAAGTTAAGGCTAAGTCTGAACGCCTGAAGCAGGTCTGATGTGACAGGCGAGGACAAGATAAGTGCAAAGCAGGGAGCAGGAATATGGGAACCAGAAAGCAGACGCAGGAAGCAGACAAAAGTTTAAAGGGTACCTGAGTTTTCATCAAGAGTTGAAATATCTTCAGGTTGGGCAGTCTGTTCTATGGCTGTATAAGCCTTCATACATGGTGTTCTATCAGGGTTTTTGCTGCCCATAAGCCCATTATGGCTGCAGCACATTTTGCATTTCTCTCTGAGGCAGGGACATGTACAAAAGAGATCAGTGTCCAAATAGACACAATAATTTAGAAAAGTCCATATTAAGTAAACATAATATAGGATATCCAGGAACGGGGTCTCCAACTAAAAAGCTAAATAGGTCCCTGACACAGACAAAGATAAATCTTAACACAATCTGTAAAGTTGCTTGCTGTCTATGACTATCCCATCAGCAATAACACAAGCAGCTACTTAGAAGAAAACAGACTCTCCTTACACTCAATGTGAGCTGCGAGAAGCTGAAGACTCCTCTCTGAGCGATGTACAAGCAGGGAAAAGCAGATCTCTATATACACACGCAGACCACAACTTCCTGTGTTCACATCTTGAGCCTGTTGATTTCTAAAGACAAACCTTCCCTAGCAAAGGGGAGTAAACAGGACATTATGAAGGAGGGGGACACCTACTGACAGGAACTTTAGAGAGGTTTTCAGGCAGAAAACAGCAACATTGTTAAATAAAGTGTATTACATTTTGGTCTAGAATAATATGTTCTATCAAATGAGACTAAGTTGCCTGAAAAGTTATTGACCATTGAAATAGGAGCTCAGTGTCCAGAAAAAGGCCAGGAGAACCACATGAATGAGGCAAAGCTAAAGCTTGGACACAACCAGAACTAAGAGGCTAGGTAGAATTCAGGGCAGTGTGGCTCTGAACTAGGAGGACGAGGCAAGAAAGAATGCAGGGGCTGGCTGGGTTGAAATCTAGAAAATGGCAAGTCCAGGAACAAGTAACCAGATTAGAAGCAAGTCCAGAAACAATGACTAAGAAACAAGGGTATCAATGAGGAACCAGGAACAAGGTGGCCTGAGGTAGAGACCACAGAAACAGAAATCAAACAGGACCTTAACCAATACTAATGCTCAGGCAAGTGTCTGAAGGACCTGGACAGTTTAAACAGGTCTACAGGATCAAATGGCATACAACTGTCATGGAGACCAGACATTCTTGCCAGGACCGCCATTGGTGTTTGCCAATTACCTGCAAAAAAATGCAGGACAGTGCTGGAATGGGAAGTATAGCATGAGGAGCACTATTTGCAACAGGTATCCATAGAAGAAAGGGGGCCCCTTAGCAAAGATGAAACTGGATCCCTCTTTATGGTATTAGATATTGCTGCTCAGGATAGAAGGGTGTGAAGTTTATTTTTCGTGTTATCTCCTTTTCTATGACTTTTTGGCCAATTCATCTTACAAATAATGGACACATCTACAGTATTTGTCAGTTTGATGAAATCAAGCAACTTTTCTCGAGAAACGTGTAATATCTTCAGAAGTTGTTATCCTGCTGCACGGCTTCTGATACTGTTTGTGATCTTAGCCTCTTATTGTGAGTAACATTATACAAGTGGCAAGCACATTCCCGCTTGCTCTCTACGACCACAGCTCTTGGGTGACTCCCAAGCTAGAGTGAAGGGCTGACAAGATAACTAAATATCTGCATTTATCAAACCCGTGAAGGGTTATTTCCAGTTAAGATGAAAGTGAAATAAGGATTGATTATTTCTGCAAATACCTCATAAGATTACACAATGCATGATTTTATGCTTTAAGACCACGATCATAAACAATGATTAAGCAACTTTCCTGACATTGATAAATGATGTATACTGCCCGGATTTTTTATTAAAGTCAAGTTCCTTCCTATTTTTCAGAGGTTCAGCATAGAAACACAGGACTATAGAAAAACTCAGCAGTTGCAGAAAATACCGTATTTTCTAGACTATCGATTAAAGGGGTATTCCCATCTTAGTATATATGGCTATATCAATAGTATATACCCTAAGTGCCTGATAGAAGTGGATGGCACCTCTGGGATCTGCTATTGACTATTTCAGCTATCTGTCAGGTATGTATGGCATATCCCATGGATTCAGTCATAAATGCCAAGACAGAAATACTTTTTTACATGTATTTAACCCTTTCCTACCACAGCCATTTAGCAATTTTCGTTTTTGACTCCTTGCCTTACAAAAGCCATAACTTTTTTATTTTTCCGTCACAGAGTCATATGAGGGCTTCATTTTTGCGGAACAAATTGTAGTTCATAATGGTTTCATTTAATATTCCATACAATGTACTGGGAAGCTGGAAAATAATGAAAGGGGTGAAATTAGAGAAAAACTGCGTTTATGCAACATTCTTATTGGGTTTAGTTTTTCGACGTTCACTGTCAAACCAAAATTACAAAGTCAACATGTACTGCATGTACATGCATAAGGCATCTTTTTTTTGCAGGGCAAGAGGGTAGTTTTTATTTATACCATTTTGGGGAATGTCAGATGTAATGTAATGTAATGACTAGAGATGAGTGAATCGATTCTGCAGAAGTGGAATTCGATCCGAATTTCAGGAAATCTTCGATTCACCACGATTCCGGATTTCCTGATGCTTCGCGGTAACGAATATTTAGTAAGAACCTTTGTGACATCACACGGTCACAAGATATTCTCTAGTGATGTGATTGGGTAGATGTGTCTTTGCTTGTTAGCAGATCCTTCCACATGAATAAAACTTGTCCGTGTTGAAGAGAGAGAGAGAGAGAAACATGACCGCAGCATCCAAGGGCTTCCGCCATTTTGCCGCCCACCCGCCCACTCCGGCTCTCTGAAGACCGGAAATAGCTGTTTATTCGCCGCGAAGTAATTCGGATCGAAGCAAATTTTTTTGGAACTTCGAATCAAACTTTTGAGAATTTCGCTCATCTCTAGAAATGACAAACCTGGAAACCTTCAATAGGCTCCCTGCTGTCATAGTAACATGTAAATGGTAACAGGAAACAGATACCAGGAAAATGATGCCTCAGTCAGCTTTGACCAAGGCTTTAGGTAGGCTAATTCCCGCAATCAGTGCTGGCATTGACACCGGGCAGCAGCGACTATGGAGACCACTCAGCTCCTGAACACCCATCATATGTTAATACCCATCATCCACTGTAACAGTACGGCGAATGTCAGGAAAGGGTTAAAGCAACATTTGGAGAAAAAAATTTATTAAGACAGGGGTTTTAATAATGCCAATTTTAATCTCAAGTGTACTGGTGTAAAATGTGTATGTTTCTTTACATATTCTGAAAGCATTCTAAGTTTGCAGCCTAAAACATTTGCACAGTCCTATGTGTATATGTGTAAATCATGCTATGCCTTTCATTTGCTTACTTATGCCCCATCTGAGCATATGTCTACATTGCAGCAGCTATAATGAGAGAGGAGAAGGCTATACAGAGAGCGATCAGTTGGCCAGCCCTAGTATAAATGTATATTTCACCCGTGAGATATTGCCGAACACCCTTCAGGATAGGTAGGTGTTTATTTCTGTGAACAGACACCTGCAGAGTTGCTGAATACGACACTGAGCCATAGCTACTAAGAGAAAGGAGTACAGCTGCTAAACAAGGGGACCCCCTCTGTTTGCTAGAACTGACCTGATAGGGTGTGCGGCCCTATAAACAATGAAGTATGTCCCATGTAAACAGTCTTAGTCATGTGAGCATTCTCTAGTTTGCCCATGAAGCTGTTGAAGGCACCTGGTCTATTAAATCTATGTTCAGCAAAATTGGGTCATAGCATGAAATAACAGGCTCGTATAGTTAACTATATGGAGACTATGAATCCACATATGAATCCGCCGTTTTATGAATATTAACTGCAATACATCTCAATGGTGTCCATCAATCTAATTCAATTAATAAACTTTAGTCTTGCATGTACAAGGACCTAAAGAATTAACAGTTCCAATTTAATATCCGTCAGTGAGAGCCAGAAGGTATAAACCTAGAATTGTAGCTGCTTCTTTCTGGCCTGAGTTGAGTCCTATACAGACATACAGTAGAGTAACAGAAGTTATTGGTCTCCTGCTCAACATAGATTATTCTATTCTGTTGTATGTTATTACATACTTGTTATTTACACCTCCAGTGTAACAATGTATCACATGAGCGTGTCTGAAAACATACTGAGTCTCGAGCCTAAGGTACACAGACGGCAGTGTCATGGTGATAGAGTATCTGGCTAATAGGATCTACTGCATCTGTGAGCCAGGATTTTGTCTTTCCCATATACAGGCACAAGAACAGGGCTGTGTTTCTGACTAAATGATGATCCAGAGGTAGGCAGAAGAGGAAGACACTTTTATTTGCTGTCTACAGGAGGCCTCATGATGACTTCTTCCTTCAGTAGGATTCTGCACACTTGCTCAAAAAGAAGGATCTGTCAGATGATAGCAAGTGGCACAGATATCAAGAAATGCCATCTGATCACACGTACAGTACTATAGCCTGCTATCTATTGATAGCAATGAGGGGGCAAGCAGTTAGGCACAGAAAAACTTGACATGAACTAGGGCTAAATAACTGAGTAACGCAGAAAATCTGTTAAAACAAATAAATAAAAAAACAAAAAATCAGACCCCAGAGTATAATAAGTGGAGACCCAGGGGCTCTGTTGTAGTGTCAGGTACAGGTCCTTGTCCGCTTCAGGTCTTTTTCCACCTCCTGAATGACATCGGCAGCCCCAATAGACTGACAGGGAATCACACCAGATGCCATGAAGAGGATAGAGAAACAAACCAGACAGCATGAGGAGGACAGGGAACCACACCAAACGCCATGATGGTGCCCAGAAGAGATGAGTAAGACTGTTTGTTATCTCTATGCACCTCCCCTGGACAACCAGTTATTATACTTTGGGGTCTGAAGAGACCCTAGAGTAGGGCTACTCAGTTGCTTTTAGTAAAGATCCACTTACCAGGGGCCAACCATCAGGTGAAGGTATGAGCTAAGCATGTGCAGTATTTACTGTACTTTTCAGACAATAGGATGTGTCTGACTATAAAACACACCTCAGGTTTAGGCAAGAAAAAATATGGAAACACATTTTATGTTAATTTAACATTCCTGTTTGGGGAGCATTAATGGGGCATTATATTGTGCAGGGGGCTTTAAGGAGAATTATACTGTGTATGAGGCATTAAAGAGCATTTAACTGATGGGGGCAATAATGTGGCTTTATACTGTGTAGGGGTGCACTAAGGTACATTAGACTGTGGGGGCACTAATATGGCATTATACTGTGTGGGGGGCAGTGAAGTAGCTTTATACTGTGGGGGCTACTACCATGGCATTATACTGTGTGTGGGGGCACTAACATGGCATTATACTCTGCAGGAGACTTTAAAGAGGACCTTTCACAAGCTCCAACAAGTCCAGCTCTTTACATCATTTAATAGGCACTGCTCCACTGATTCCGGCACAGTTGGAATTTTTTTCTCTAGCTCCCACCATTCATAAGTAATTAATGCTGTTAGTTTTGGTGCCTGATATGCTATTTACAATCTGTACTGTCAGGAGGGCGGAGTCATGCAGGAGCAGATAATTCTGAGCTCTGACACTAGCTGCCTCTGATTGGAGCTCTGAGACACACCCTCTGCCTGACACCGCCCTTCTGATATTACAGAGCTTAAATAGCACATCACCAAAACTAACTGCTCTTGTTGCTCGGTTATGGTGGGGGCTACAGAGAAAATTCCAACTGTGCTAGAATCAGAGCGGCGACTATTAACAGATGCTAAGAACTAAGAATTGGTGGTGGTAGTTAAAGGTCCTCTTTAAGGAGCAATATACTGTGGGGGCATTAAGGATTATTATACTGTGTGGGGGCACCGAGGCACATATTACTTTGTGTGGGCAATAGCATGGTATTATAGTATGGGACATTAGTGCCCCCCACAGTTTAATGGCCTCCACATGTTATAACAACATACTGGTGCCCCTTCAAGTATGCTCCTTAGTACCCCCCTACCCCCCACAGGATTATCCTCTTTACAGTCCACACTAACATTAGCCAGGAGAAGCATTCATAGCCCGACCGCTGTCCCCCATACCCTGATACCTTACAATAGCGACAGCAGGAATCGTTAATCACCCCTGCTGCCTGTGCAAGAGCACTCTCCTGTGCAGGCAACAAAGATCATTGCCGATCCCTGCTGCCATTATTGTAAGGTATCAGGGCTTTGGGGACAGCAATCTGGAGATTAATGTTTCTTTGGAGTATGGTCTGCCAGTTGAGTATCCTTGCCCTAGAGTATAATAGCGGTTTGTGAGTGGTTCAGCTGATCCCCAAATTTTGGAAAATTTGCAACGAACCCAACTCATTACGAACTGGTTTCCTCATTCCTAGTCTTTAGGCGCTCATGGGCAGTTGTGCTCAAGTGATCAGTCCATCCTTGATTGAAAAATCATCTCTGGTAGAGTACACTTGTCATTGTTGTGTCCAATTCTAAGATAAGATAAGTGAAAATCAATATCACCTATGTATTAATATCAGAGCGCCCTCCAAGGTGACCTAAAGATGAGCATTGTAAAGTGGTCCTCGATACCTGTAAACCATGCTTCGGCTGTAATACTGTAGCTCCCAAACTAGAAGTGATGATATGAGCGTTCACCACTGCATATCACAGGGCTTTAAAAGGATTTTATGAATGTCTTAGTACGACCGTAAATTGTTCCGTAGGTGGTAATCTCAGTGTATTGTTAGTTTTGACTCAGCCATCTGGATCATGTCAATATGTGAAAGGAAGCTCAAATGATGACACTGTGACACCGAGGATTTATCACATGGAGAAGCGGCATTACACTGCTCACACAAAAATATCTTATCTTACAAAACCCCGCACTCGACTCTAGTTGAATAATGGTCAAATAGCTATTCGGAAATTCCAGCTTAGCACCGAGCTAATGTTTTAGCAGTCGTATTTTCGCACTCCACTCGTATTATTTTCTCCAGGTGATTACAACTTCCCTAACAGAATTCCGCTGATGAAAATGTAAATTTAATGCTTGGCTGAACTGAAACAGACCCTAATTGACTCTGTATTCTGTAAATCATTCTTAAGCCTTCTTACCATTTAGATTTTCATATTCCGAAATCACTTACCACATTCAATAAAATAAAATAAACGCAAATTGCCGAGTAACTGGAGCGCCATTCGAATCAGCTATAATTGTATTTGAAGAACTTTAAACAAGTATTCGGCAAAAAAACAAAATTATAGATGTGTACGGAAACAGTGTGTCAACTTGAGAAAATAATAGTGTGAGTCGGGAGCTTAAACTAGCAAAGTGTACAAGTGGCTTAAAATGCTCCGGTTACCTGCAAAGGACTATGGAAGCCAATGTGTGAACCTGGATCGTGAAAGTACTAACAAGGGAAACAATGATGGCACATGTGTAAATGGACTGGTTAACTCGTAAACAAGGCAGGTGCACTTTAAAGGGGTATTTGTTAAAGGGATTTTTCTGGGACTTTACATACTGATGTGCTATAATTAGGATCGGACATCAATATGTGGGGGTCACAGAGGTCACAGCCTCTTTCCTACGTCAATGATGTTCATCGGTCACATGGTACAGCAGCAGCTCAGTTCAAGTGAATGGGGCTGAACTACAATGCCAAGCACAGTGCCTATGCAATGTATGGAGCTGTGCTTTGTAGTGAGTGAAGCACTGTAGCACTCACTTAAACGCTGAGACCTCTACAACCAGATGATCAGTGGGGGTCAAGGATGTAGGTCATCAATAAATAAGTCTGGCCAACAGTTGTTCCTCCTGATCCCCCTCCCCCCCTATATTGCTGCTGGTGCTGTAATCTATGGGAGAACCCAGCAGAGGACGTTCAATTTTCCTTCAGTGCCATGAATAAATCATTTACATGGATGAGTGAAGGGAAACAGCAGATTTACAGCTATGCATACAAAAAGGAGCTCCCTCTCCTATTTAGGCTAGGTTCACACTACCGTTATTTAATGTCCATTGCTCTCATCCATCACAGGATGAGAGCAACGGACATTAAATGACAGGTGCAGATGGAGGCCCCCTCCGTTGGGTGTCCTTCTGTCTTAACCCCCACATTCTTCAGTCATGTTTTTTTACTTTTCTGATAAGACTTTTTTCTGTCACAAAAGTTAACAAATATGATGTAAGATAGCGTCCGCCATGTTGTTTACATTACAGTCATGGGAATGGACACAGATGGAGGGGGCTCTGTCTGTGTTACTCTGCTACAGTTATTGTCCGTTGCCTCATCCTATGACAGATGATAGCAATGGACTTTATTAAAGGTAATGTGAATGTAGCCTAAAGTATATTGTTAAATTAAAGGCACAAAATTTAGATAAAATAGCAGATTTTGGGCCTATCTGAAGACTAGCTATGAGCTATGCCAGCCGTGGTACTTAGTTAACCCTCATAACTCCTTTACAAAGCCGTCTGCATATATGACAATACACAGACAATATAACAGCTTGGGAGCATAGACTGAACATGGACTGACCTATATGAACATTTCAAGATCAAGAGCAGCCTAAAGGGACTGAAAAATGTAACCGAGAACTTCATAGCACATAAAGTTCATGCCTCCCTCTTTCCCGAAAGTACCAAACCAAATGAAATTAAAGTGGCAGTGTAATACATACAGTGCCATACGTCACCAGCATATTTAGTGCACTACACATCATAAAATGCACAATAACACGCACAAAGCACATGTAATCATACAAAACAGTTACACAGACTAATCCTGGTTAGAGGCAAAAGTTTATCCACCTAAGGTCATTTTGTGGAAAGTTGTGCCATCACCTTACAGATTTATAAGGAATGGGAAATATAAAGGACGGATGGACTTATACTTCTCTTCCTGTTGGATCCACTTTTGACTGTATCAAAAACTGCAGTGGAGAATTTTCAAAAATGTTGTGTGTGAAACCACCCTTAGGCTAAGGCAGGGTTCACACTACCGTTGATGTCCGTTCTGATAGTGTCCGTTAAAAAAAGAAAAAAAAAAAAAAAATGGACACCTATCATAACAGATATTAACGGACACTAACTGATGCTAATGTGTCCGTTTTTTTAACTGATCCAATTAATGGATTAGTTAAAAAAAAACGACACAGTAGCATCAGTTAGCATCAGTTAGTGTTCGTTTTTTAACACTGTCCGTTTTTTTAACACTGTCCGTTTTTTTTTTTTTTTTTTCTGCTTTCTGAGCATGCGCAGGAAAAAAACGGACATAAAATAATGGACAATAACTGATGGCTATCAGTTACTGTCCGTTATAAGTCCGTTACCCATAGACTTCAATGTTAAAAAAATAACGGACTTGCTGTCCGTCAAGAATCCGTTATTTCAAACGGACAAAAAAGTCTTGCATGTAGGATTTTTTGTCCGTGAAAAAAAAACGGACTTCTGATGGATTTGGTGTAAACGGACACTAACGGACACAATATAAAACCCCATTGTAATGAATGGAAATTTTAACAGATTTCTGACGGTTCAGCTAGTGTCCGATGCTAAAATCTTGTAACGGACAATAGCAACGGACACTACTGACGGTCACCAACGGTAGTGTGAACGCCCCCTAAGACTACACGGGACATGTCCACTGTGGGATGTAAGGTGTGGCCATTCCACAGTGGATCTGGCCAAGGCAAAATGTTTGGCTTAGCTTAGCTTGATGTTAGCCATGGCTATCAGCTGCAATTCTCAGACACTGTAAAGGTTGAAAACCGTGGCCAGCAATAACTGACATACAGTGGGTTCAGAACACCGTATTTCTTTCTGCAGTATGTGCATGGGATGTAAACCCATGTGGTTTTCAACCTTTACACTGACACTGTACATCTCAGTGAGTTTGCCACCAGCAAACCCACCACATATATTCCCTATGCTTAGAGAATCTTCACATTGCAGTGTACATTTACCTTATGCACCAGTAGAGCTCCCAGGCCATACATTAAACAGGCCTATAGGCTTCCATTATACCAGCTGAGGCCAAGGTTGGCTTCTGTTGGACAATGTATTTCAGAAACGCAGACTTCAATCTTCAATACAGAGGCATCTTGCAGCATTTTCACCAGAATTTTTTTTTCTGCTTTCTGCATGCAAGCAGACACAGTTTAGAGTGTATACTACATTATGAAAAGCAATACACATAGTGTTTTTGAATTACATTTAGGCTAAGGCTCCACAGTGATATGTGTCACAAAATAAAAAGTCACACAGTGGTGAAACAAAAATTTCAATGTTTGATGTGAGATGCAACGTCAAAAACCTTGTTGGATTTTGGTGGCAGGTCGCAAGTCGTATGCAACTTTTTTTACCATAGACTTCAATGAAAGGGGCATATTCTGTGACACGCATGTGACATGTATGCAACTCAACTGTGTTTTTGCAGCCAAATCACAGCTCTAAAAAGTTCGGCAACAGTAAGTTCCAGACAAGTTAATGACTTAATGTCACACATATCGTGCAACAGCCAGAAGCGTAACCTAAAGCACCTGGACCCAATGCAAAATCTGTAATGGGGCCTCTACCTACCTTGTATCATTTAGAATAATATATTTTATGGAGCAGAGGGACCTTTTGGGCCCCCTCAGGTTCCAGTAGAGACTGCTACCTCTGCATTCCCTATAGCCACACTGTTACTCTGTGCAGAAGGGAATTTTCCAGTTTGAGATATCCAATCCAGATTTCGACTGGTACATCTCAGATTACCAAAGTACAGTACAGAGTAGTCCGAGACCCCCCAAACTTTGGGCTGGTCTATTAAAGTACGGGAGGGGGGGGTAGTCTGTCACAGACTACCAAAGGACTGAGTGCATAGGATAGTCTCAGAAGCTGGGGGTCATTTGACAGAAATGAAGTTAGGGCTGGGAATCAGAAGAACCAGTAAGATTAGGCTTCATGCACCTGGCCAAGGACACTACCGTTGGTGACCGTCAGTAGTGTCCGTTGCTATTGTCCGTTACAAGATTTTAGCATCGGACACTAGCTGAACCGTCAGAAATCCATTAAAATTTCCATTCATTTCAATTGGTTTTTATATTGTGTCCGTTAGTGTCCGTTTACACCAAATCCGTCAGAAGTCCGTTTTTTTTCGCGGACAAAAAATCCTACATGCAGGACTTTTTGTCCGTTTGAAAAAAAGGGATTCTTGATGGACAACAAGTGTCCGTTATTTTTTTAACATTGAAGTCTTTGGGTAACGGACTTATAACGGACAGTAACTGATAGCTGTCAGTTACTGTCCGTTATTTTATGTCCGTTTTTTTCCTGCGAATGCTCAGAAAGGAGAAACAAACAAAAAAAAATGGACAGTGTTAAAAAACGGACACTAACTGATGCTAACAGACACTAACTTATGCTAATGTGGCCGTTTTTTTAACTGAACCATTAATTGGATCAGTTAAAAAAACGGACACATTAACATCTGTTAGTGTCTGTTATGATAGGTGTCCGTTTTTTTTTAACGGACACCTTCATAACGGACCCCAACGGTAGTGTGAACCCTACCTTAGTCTAAGCAGACTATCTTTCAAGTCTTCCAGGTCTATGTGCCTGTTCCAATGGATATGAATAGAACCAGCTCTAAAAGTATCGGAATGGAAGCCCGGAAGACGGCACAAGAAGTCTACAACAGAGGGCACCAGGTATGCTTTTTGCATGGAATGTAAAAAATTTTATTTTGCTTGCAAGACTAAACAAACTCTCCTTCATTTTCCTTAAAATAAGAGTTATACTAGAATCGGAGGATTATTTTTCTATACCAAAATTGAAGCTACAATTCAGGACTTAATAAACCAAAGTAAATCTGTGACAAAAAAAAAAATCCTAGTTACATTTCTATTTATAAGCTGCAATCCGTAATACAATGCTCCATGAAATGAGCATTTAGCATAAATGAATAGTCAATCTTGCATTTTCTACAGCTTGCTCCTCGCTTTAATTATTTTATTGTAAATTATTTTAAAGCAAGGGTGTACTTCCAATCAGATGAGTCATTGGGGGAACTTAAATCTGATAATTAAAAATCACACTAATGAAAAATTAATCACAATGAAACTTATTAGCCGCTGTTGCTAGGTTTCTGTTCATGGCACAACAAGCTGAGAAAAGTCTGTAGATTTCAGTGAACAACTGTTATTTATGGAGTTATCCCGAACATAAATGACAATAAAACAACCGGAGCGCAAAGTGAAAACTTGTAATAAAGAAATATATGGTGCAAAAAGGGGAAAAAAAATCATATAACTATTTGACTAAGCTTCTTACAAGGAAATAGTAATTTCATAAGTACTGCATTGTAACTAGGGATAGGGAACATGGTCGCTCAATGAATTGAAACACTTAACGCCATTTTGTGCCTATGGTTAATGAATTACATTACATTTTATTAATGCTTTCTGCAAGGGATGAAAAATTGTTGCTATATTAATATATCATGAACAATGACTTAGTAAAAGTTCAACACCTGTTTCAATATATGTCATGTTTTTAGTCTGCTCTGTCTACTTGGTGGGGTTACATTGCTTGGACGCAACATAGACACCTATGTAATAGAGACGAGCGAACCTCTGAGGGTTTCTTTTGTTTCGGGTTCCAGTGACTCAGATTCAAGATTTGTTTCAGGACAAACAAGTTTGGTTTTAACCACACCTCAAAATGGCTTAAAACATAGTATATACAGTCATATGAAAAAGTTTGGGCACCCCTATTAATCTTAATCATTTTTAGTTCTAAATATTTGGGTGTTTGCAACAGCCATTTCAATTTGATATATCTAATAACTGATGGACACAGTAATATTTCAGGATTGAAATGAGGTTTATTGTACTAACAGAAAATGTGCAATATGCATTAAACCAAAATTTGACCTGTGCAAAAGTATGGGCACCTCAACAGAAAAGTGACATTAATATTTAGTAGATCCTCCTTTTGCAAAAATAACAGCCTCTAGTCGCTTCCTGTAGCTTTTAATCAGTTCCTGGATCCTGGATGAAGGTATTTTTGACCATTCCTCTTTACAAAACAATTCCAGTTCAGTTAAGTTTGATGGTCGCCGAGCATGGACAGCCCGCTTCAAATTATCCCACAGATGTTCAATGATATTCAGGTCTGGGGACTGGGATGGCCATTCCAGAACATTGTAATTGTTCCTCTGCATGAATGCCTGAGTAGATTTGGAGCTGTGTTTTGGATCATTGTCTTGCTGAAATATCCATCCCCGGCGTAACTTCAAATTCGTCACTGATTCTTGTACATTATTCTCAAGAATCTGCTGATACTGAGTTGAATCCATGCGACCCTCAACTTTAACAAGATTCCCAGTGCCGGCATTGGCCACACAGCCCCAAAGCATGATGGAACCTCCACCAAATTTTACAGTGGGTAGCAAGTGTTTTTCTTGGAATGCTGTGTTTTTTTGACGCCATGCATAACGCCTTTTTGTATGACCAAACAACTCAATCTTTGTTTCATCAGTCCACAGGACCTTTTTCCAAAATGAAGCTGGCTTGTCCAAATGTGCTTTTGCATACCTCAGGCGACTCTGTTTGTGGCGTGCTTTCAGAAACGGCTTCTTTCGCATCACTCTCCCATACAGCTTCTCCTTGTGCAAAGTGTGCTGCATTGTTGACCGATGCACAGTGACACCATCTGCAGCAAGATGATGCTGCAGCTCTTTGGAGGTGGTCTGTGGATTGTCCTTGACTGTTCTCACCATTTTTCTTCTCTGCCTTTCTGATATTTTTCTTGGCCTGCCACTTCTGGGCTTAACAAGAACTGTCCCTGTGGTCTTCCATTTCCTTACTATGTTCCTCACAGTGGAAACTGACAGGTTAAATCTCTGAGACAACTTTTTGTATCCTTCCCCTGAACAACTATGTTGAACAATCTTTGTTTTCAGATCATTTGAGAGTTGTTTTGAGGAGCCCATGATGCCACTCTTCAGAGATGATTCAAATAGGAGAACAACTTGCAATTGGCCACCTTAAATACCTTTTCTCATGATTGGATGCACCTGGCTATGAAGTTCAAAGCTCAGTGAGGTTACAAAACCAATTTTGTGCTTCAGTAAGTCAGTAAAAAGTAGTTAGGAGTATTCAAATCAATAAAATGATAAGGGTACCCAAATTTTTGCACCGGTCAAATTTTGGTTTAATGCATATTGCACATTTTCTGTTAGTACAATAAACCTCATTTCAATCCTGAAATATTACTGTGTCCATCAGTTATTAGATATATCAAATTGAAATGGCTGTTGCAAACACCCAAATATTTAGAACTAAAAATGATTAAGATTAATAGGGGTGCCCAAACTTTTTCATATGACTGTAACACTGTCAGGGCTCCTAGGAACCTATCTATAAAACATAGTGTATAACACTGTCAGGGCTCCTAGGAACCTATCTATAAAACATAGTGTATAACACTGTCAGGGCTCCTAGGAACCTATCTATAAACATAGTGTATAACACTGTCAGGGCTGCTAGGAACCTATATATAAAACATACTGTAGAACACTGTCAGGGCTCCTAGGAGCCTATCTATAAAACACAGTGTATAACACTGTCAGGGCTCCTAGGATGCTATCTATAAAACATAATTTAGAACACTGTCAGGGCTCCTAGGAACCTATCTATAAAACATAGTGTAGGACTCTCTCAGTGTTCCTAGGAACCTACCTATAAAACATAGTGTAGGACTATCTCAGGGTTCCTAGGAACCTACCTATAAAACATAGTGTAGGACTTTCTCAGGGCTCCTATGAACCTATCTATCTAATTTCTAGTTCTCTAAGGGAAACAGAGACGAAGTTATCTCAAAGTGAAAGTGACATTATTATACTCTGGGGTCTCTTCAGACCCTAGAGTATAAAAGGTGGAGGCCCAAGGTAGGTGTAAAAAATAAAAAAAACATTCATACTCACCTTCCACATTAAAAGTCAGGTTAAACTTGGCTATATGTGTATGTGTGTCACAAGATGACAAGCTTTTCAAACAACAATTTCACCATATTCTGTCATGAGGTGTCTATACTATTTGTGTCTATGGTTGTGTTGTTTATTGTAGCCTGTCAAGAGTTTTGCATTAAATTATTTCATGAGAAATTGGAATTTCTAGCAAAATACAAGCTAAGGTAAGGATCGAGACATCTATACATGAAACCTATGAAACAACCTGTTATAACAAGAGAAGGTCAGCAATTATTTCTCTGTGCTGTTCAATAACAAAGCAGCGCTCATACATCTATTATGTAGCAGAGTTGAAACTCAAAATAAAATGGACAAGTTCTAGGAGCACGTAAAAGATAAGGTACTATTAAATTGTAACTTTTATTATAATCTGTGCATAGAAGCGTGTAAATGTCTTTTGACATGCTGGCATTTGAATGTATTGCTAGTGAACCTTGAGGGTGTTCTGCACTGCATTAAATTAGTTGTTTATATGCTGTGCAAATTGGAGCATTCCTCAGAAAAAAATGTCACCTACAGTATATTTTAACAACTAAAACCAGATACTAACGTAAGTCTCTGCCTGTTTGGGACTCTGCGTCACCCTCCGCTCGCACACTGCGGCACAGGAGGCGTGTTTAGTTTGATTCCTTGCTTAAGGTTCTTGTTGCTCAGTCTGAACACTGTCTTAGTACTTCTTCTCTGTAATTGAATTTCAGCCACACCCGTCTCCTGCACCTTGTTTCTCTCTGCTCCTCTAACAGTTAATCTTTGCCTTGCCTGTGTGATTGACAGCCTGTCTACCAATCAAGTATGGGGCAGGTCCTGGACTTTCCATATACAGGTCATCAGCCCACATAGGTTTGCTGGCTATTGTACTCTGTCCTGTGACTTTGTCCTTGCTAGCTTCCTACTTGCTCTTACTGTATGATTTCTGACCTCTGACCTTTGGCTTCCCTTGTGACCACTCCTTTGGATTTGGTACCACTTTGTCTCTCTGGCTTTGACCCTTGGCTTGCTGACTTCGTTTCTGTGTTATTTTGTCTTGTCTTGTTCTGTGTGTCACCTCCAAGTTGTCAGCTGTCACCTAGGACAGTCAGGCATGTAGGCAGGGACAGAGGCTGGGTCGAGTTTAGGGCTCACTGTCTCTGTCATTCCCTTCCTCTCAGGTTTCAGCAGCAGCATTGGGGAATTGTTCAACTAGAAATTCCCTTACAACTGATACATATTGTTTCTAATCTATTTTTTTTATTTTCTGATAGAGGAAGCCTTCATGTCTGAGCTGCTATTAACAGCATTTACAAATATGCTTTACAGCAGTCATGTAGACCACAGGTACCTGTAGACTGGAGTTGCCCTTTGAATTCAATGAAAGAGTGCTCTTCTGAGATCCACAGGGTGAGGTTAGGACAGGGGTCAACAAACTTCAGCAGCTGTCACGAAGCTATATTTAATGGTGCAACAGTTGTTAACCCATTATTTCACCTAATAGTTACAGTGTTGTTCAAGTGGTCCTCCAGTATTCCCCCTTTAACCCCTATACAGTGATATTGTCTTAACTACTGTACCTCTAGCAGTAGTCCTGGTATAGGTGTGATAACGGATTCTGGTAGGTCAAAATAGGTAGGTTTGTGCATAATGATGACACAGTTAGGGTCCATTCAGATCACATTTATTACATCAGTTTAAGGTTTCCATAGACATCAATGTTTAAAAAAAAACAAAAAACAGATCTGTTGCTGTCCGTTTTTTGGACGGACACAAAAGTATGATACACTAAATTTTTGTGTCCTTGAAAAAGAAAACGGACAGCAACGAATCCGTTTTTTTAACATTGATGTCTATGGAAACAGATAGCCATCTGTTTGCATCCGTTTTTTGCATCTGTTAAACTGATGTAAAAAACATGATCTGAATGAACCCTTACATTGTTAGACTTATGGCCATTAACAGTATCCAGGCAGAGGTCAGGGCAGATGGCACAGAATTATTATGGCAATCCAGACAAGATCTGAGCAGGCAACACAGATCGGAGTCAGAGAACAGAGGTCAAACATGGGTAAACCGCAAGACACATGTACACAGAAACCGGCAAGCTAGGAACTTAAAATGCTCAGACACATAGCTGAGGAAGAAGGTGCCCTATATAGCCTGGGAACAAATGGGATTTCCTGGGGAGCTATCTCTATAGGCACACTGAAATAGGTAGGGTTATCAATCATTGAGTTGGACTGCCCACTGGACTCCTAAGTTTAGAAAGAGTAGAGGTTCAAATGAATAAAATATAAGTTAGACTAAATCTTTCGCACAAAACTATACATCAGTCTACTCAGCCTGTCCTGCTCTATAACATGCTGTCTGCAGATTGGCTTAATGATCACTCAGGGTCATAGAGAAGGTTGATCAAGCTACCAACTCCATCTATGAAAGTAAATATGTAACAAACTATACATCTAATTCATTATACAATATATCTATAAATTTTCATTTTATTTTGAAGCTGGAGTTGGTAACTTTTTTCCGAATCTGCCCAAAATCGATCCTGACTCCATAACTCTGACTCCAACTACAAAGCCCTGGTATCAGGTTCCCTTTCAATTCTTCTTGGAACTTTTTGCTATAGTAGCTGTGACTAGACTGCCATTTTTGGCATTGATACTATTTAGACCCCAGTCGGGCGGACCCTGACAAGCTTCAGAAATATGGCTGAAATCACAGGGGTCATAACACGAAGCAACGTAAGTTGTTGTCTGATGGTAATAACATTTGATCGGGTTCTTCAAACATTTATTATTTGTGAGCCTATAAAGCCGTGTTTCTGATGCACTTCTTCAATTAATAATAAGTTGGGTTGGGCTTTTATAATGGCTTAACTTTTAATTAAGAGTTAGATCAATATAAAGCTTCTGATTAATTCTGGGAAAACCTATTGGTACTACCCATAATCTATTGCATAATATATCACAGGAGCATAAATCATGCAGGATGTGCATATTTCTTTTTACCCCACAGACCATAAATTATAAATTAATCCTTTCTGATGCCTTCTTGAAACAATATTTGCAACACAAAGTGAAATGGTTCTTCCTGGACAGAAGGTCCCAGAATCTGCTGTCAACTATGTGATATTTAATAAGGATTGAATATGTTCCATTATTAACTTAAAAGGTTATTATCTATTAACATGCATAGGAAACATTTTTACCGGATTATAGCAGAACATCATGAATAATACAGGATGAAAAATATATATATACGTTACGGAAGGGCTGTCTCTGAAACATTCAGTATCCTCCAACTAAGATATTGCAATATGGACGTCCAACACTAAGCAGTGTACTAGTAATACAATATCACTATATCACCACCAGTAGTAAACTGTGACCAAGGGATACAAGACAGATGTAGAAGACCAGCTAATATGACACAGATCATTACCAATAAGCAGGAGGTTGAATTTGCTTGGATTTTCCCAGATTTTTTAGAAACAATTTTGGCAAATTTGACTTGTTCCTAATCAAAAACTGGGCAAGTTTTATGCAAATCCAGCTAAACATGGCAGTTGCTAGTGGTCCCAGGGACAGGACATGATGACTCAGTGATTAGCACTGCAGCCTTGCAGCACTAATATCATTATACTCCGGGGTCTTTTCAGACCCCGGAGTATAATAATCGGAGGCCCAGGGGAGGTGAGGCAACATAAAAAACAATGTACTTACCTCTCCTATGCTTCTCCAGGCTTCAGGCCTGTTTGGTGATGTCCCAAACATCAGCCGACATCATTTTGCGTCGCGCGACGCCGGCCCACATCACGTGACGCTGGCCTGGTCCAACATTGAAGAACGCCGAAGAAGCAGGGAGTGGACCGGAGAGAGGAACGGGTAAGTAGCATTGTTTTTTTTTTCTTTCTATCCTCCCCTTGGGCTCCAATCATTATACTCCACAATGGGACATAATACTGTGTGCAGGGGCCACTATGGGGAATAATACTGTGTGCAGGGGCCACTATGGGGAATAATACTGTGTGCAAGGGCCACTATGGGACATAATATTGTGTGCAGGGGCCACTATGGGGCATAATATTGTGTGCAGGGGCCACTATGGCGCATAATAGTGTGTGCAGGAATGCGTTTTTTTTGGGGAGTTGGAGGGAGCGTTCCGGGGGGGCGGTTGGGGGCAGCAGTTCGGGGGGGGGGCCATGTCAAATGTTCGTCTTGGGACCCAGCCATTCCTAGTTACGCCACTGAATGCACACACACACACACACACACACACACACACACACAAACAGACAGATATCCACATGATGTAAAATATATCATAAAAAGTCAGCATGGACACTGCAATGGACACAGCACTGGAGTCCTAGGCTAGAATCCAGCCAAGGATAACATCTGCATTGAGTTTGTAGTTTGTATGTCCTTGTGTTATCATGGGTTCTCTCTCAAAGACATATTGATAGGGATTTACCTATAGAGCACTGCAGAATATGATGGCACTATATGAGCAAAATAAATAAATCTGCAAAACTCTAGTCTGATCACAGAGAACAGCACTAGCTGCTGAGAACAGATGATATGTGGAAGTCCCAGGTCCCAATCTAATATTGGTGACCTATCCTTAGCAAAGGTTAGCTCACCTGAAAAAGTGCACTTAATCCAGTCTCTAAGCAGCAACCCAGACTAGTACAAACATATAGAAGCCATGCAGTGCACCCCTGTGGACCACCGATTTCAGACCTACCCCACCAGTCGGTCTATGGCCAGAACCATGTTTGGCATCCTATGGTTAACCAAGCAATGTGAAGCATTAAAGAGTGACATGTATTTGCTGGTATTGCTGGCCCCTGCAGTCCTAGTCCTCTTCTGTTTCTGTAGTATTCTTGTTATTGCGGACACAATGGGGTGGTGGTCACTGGCTGCGCGGTTACTTTAATATGTATCGTACATAAACAGCCAAGGACCAGAAGCAGTAAGCCCTGGAAACAAGCATAATAAGTAAAGCACAGTCCTAGGTATATATTACAAGCTTTACAATTTCTACATTTTATGCCTACATTATGGAGACCTATTATCTGAACCTGCACTGAACCTGCATTAGACTAAAAACTCTATACCATTTTTATGTACTTTTTTTTTTTAAATGCAAATTTTGATATTATCTAAGATCCAACAATTCATTTGCTTAATCCTGCTGTTGATCCCAAATGTTATCCCCATGTTCTGCTGTTTTGTTCAGAGGATTAGAGCTGGCTGCGTATAATGGAGATGTGTTTCAGTGCTGCTGCATTTTGCTTGCCACAGGCACATAATGGCAGCGGCAGCACATTCTGAGTGGAGCGCTGACTCTCCGTCACCTTTGGTGTAATGATAAAAGCTACGATATGCAAGAACTGCATATAATGTATAAAATAATAACAGTTATTTCTAGGGGTTTATGGGGTCATATTTACAGATATCGCCTGGTTATTATATACATGTCCCTGAGTTGTCTTCGTCTAATGTGTCTTTTTAGATTCCGTTTGTGCAGTATAAGTAACAAGTAAAGGCAGCTATTATAGTGATCAAAGGGGTTGTCACAGACAATGGCAGACGTGTACGATGGCACAGGGTCCTGGAAGAAATGGAGACTGTGTCTTTTGTAAAAGCTTTAAAAGGTTGTCCCTTAAAAACAAACTCTATCCAAATATACTATTAGGGCACATGAATGATAGAGAGCCTCTCTGTAAGGGAATATTCACATGCAGCAGATATGTTACAGTAACCTTAAAATTAGTTCTATTCATCTGAATAGGGTTGGTTTGGTGACAAGCACAGAAACCTAATGTGTATGGCCACCTTAAAGAGTTATCTAAGACTGTTAATAAATGACCCACGGTATTCTTAGGATAAGTAATTTATTTGGGATGGGTGGGGGTCAGAGACCTGGGCCCTGCACCGCTCAGTTGTTTTAGCACAGTGCACAGAGCTGGACGTAAATAGCTCTGTACACTTTACATTGGCAATGCCACGCTATTACAGCTGATTTCCCTTTCTTTTGTATGAGACTTGAGCTGTAATAGTGCAGGCGGCTACTACAAAGTGTACACAGCCGTCTACTTGTCAGTACTTGTGAGTATAGAGTTGCTGAACCTACCTGATCTATTGTAGGATGGGTTATCCAGCATGGCGTACTACACGTAACCATATGATTGGCACCTTATTTTAGTCTTAGGCTAGGTTCACATCTGCGTTGGAGACTCTGATGCAAAAAACTTAATCGGTGGAGAGAAAAGTCCTGCAAGGAGGACTTTTCTCTCTGACAGTTTCAGCATAAAAATGGCGGAAACCCAACGGACACCCGATGGACCCCATTATAGTCTCTGGGTAAACACTGTTTTAGCGGGGGGGTCTCCGTCGTTTGGGTCCCCCGGCGGACTCAAACGATGGAGAGCCCAGAGGAAGTGTGAACCTAGCCCTATCTGTATCCATTTGGAATACTAACATTCAAACCATCTCATGGCTTGCAGGTGTGTGAGTGGAACAACTGTATTTTTCAGCAATGCAGCCTCCATCCTATAACATTGAAGTCTGTCAATGCTGTGCTTTAAAGTGGTTGTCCAAGACTATGATATAGGGCTCCACTTTCTCTTGTCAGGCAGTGACATCATGTCCACTGGTCATATGACTACGCAGCAGCTTTGTCTTATCCAAAGGAATGGGATTATGCTTCAATACCAAGCCCAACCATTATGCAATGTGCAGCCACAACAATTGATATCATCGCCACAGATAACCCTATTAGTCATGCATCGGTAGGTATGGTTTCTTTTAAGTAATATGTTGTACTTTTATGTTCCTTTTCAGTGAATTATTATTGTAGCTATATAGTACTGTATATATTTTAATTATTATAATTTTAATTGAATTTTTAATTTGTTTTACAGGAGGAACCATTTTACATTTTCATCTTTGCCGTTTTATTCACGCTATTGTCAGTAAGAATAAAAGACAATGAGCTAAATATAATAATTGACCTTGATATATTATAATAAATGTACAGCTGTATTTTAACCTGTAAATAAAGTATCTGCTTAGATTCAAAGCTATTGTCATTTTCACAGTATCCAGGTATTAATGTGAACTGAAAAATTTCCTAGTACTAAAGTAAAAAAAAAAAAAAAAAAACTTAAGTACTGACCATTTCTGCCTTGCTTATAATGTTCACAATGTGAAGACATTATAAAGAGTCTACCCCTGAGCAGAAACAGCAGTGCTCCAGGGAGCTAAAGGCCCGCCCCCAGTGCACCAACTGTCTCATTTGTATAAGACTTCTAAATTATTTTTCCCCAAAATCTACAAAAGTGACATATATATACACAGAGGTAAATTATTTATCACTGTAATGTACTCTATAACACAGTGATTGTGGTAGAATATGCATGGGGGAGGTGGTAGACTCCCTTTAAAGGGTTTTCCGGGCAAAAACATTTTTTTTTTTTAAAGGTCTATCAATGGGTTAATAAGTGCACCCAAATACCTTTAGCAGTATTTTGAGTGATTTCTGGGTTTCTCTGTTTACATGGTGTAGCTTCCTGCTGTCTTAGTTCATGCAATGCATCATGGTAGTTGTAGGCTGACTCGCACGATCTCCCTCTCACTCCCACCCTATTCCTCTCTCACACCCCCCTCTCTGTCTCCCTAGCTATCCCGCCCACTACTAGCCCTTCCCAACTAACTCAGCCCACCCACCCCTATCATACTTACCAGTCTTCCTTCCAGACTTCTTTTTGCAGGGATGGCTCCTCCTCTTTTATTCTGCCAGTGCGTGCACAGTAGTAAATATATATTTACATGGATAAATATACATTTTTGCTAAAGTATGTAATTTAGAAAGTAGGCAGGGGGAGTGTGTTTAGATTAGTGTAGGAATTCCATTTTATCCCGGACAACCCCTTTAAGATACTGATGACCTTCACTTAGGACAGGACATCAATATTAGATTGGTGGAGGTCAGCATCCCCCCAATCAGGTGATATCAGCATCAGTAGCACAGGAACTACACAGTGTGCATCCTACAGCAGAAAGCTCTGTACACTGTGTAGTGGCTGTTCCTGACTACTGCAGCTCAGCTCTGATTAAACTTTGTAATATATATTATTAAAGAAATACGCTGTTTCTCCACTTATCAGGCTGTGTTAATGCTAGGTTCACACTAGTGTTCTGGTTCCCGTCCTTCGGGTCCGCTAAAAAACCATTACTCGCAGAGTAGGCTATGATGGAGTCCGCCAGGTTTCTGCCTGGTTTCCGACGAAAATGGCGAGAGAAAAGTCCTCCTTGCAGGACTTTTCTCTTTGCCTATTGTAAGCAAAATGAGGGACGGAGTCTCGCACTGAGACTCAAACGCTAGTGTGAACCTAATGTTACATAGTAGTTTATGGCGAGAGGAGGGGGGAGGCTGCTGGAACAAACTCACTCATACTGCAATTGTTAAGCTCTACTACACGATGAGTGAGATAGCTCTGTTGACACTACTTTATCTTGCAAGATATTGCTCTATCACTGTACAAAATGAGGCAATGAATCAATTAACAGGATGACGGCAGCCTCCCTTTCCCCCTCTCCTTTCCATAGACTTCTATGTGTGAGATTGGATTAGGTTTCCAGCGCTATAAGTGATACGGGTCTAAGCAAGGGGAAGAAGCAGGAAGGTAACATAAGTGCAGGAAACAAATTTCCTTAATAACATACATAAACTTTCTTACATTCACCTGTACAGTTGTTTTAGAACTGGAGGTACGCTCTAACTGATTCACTTATGATCCCAATTTGTCTTGAAGAAATTTCAACACAATATCACAACATACGAACAAAACCTTGAAAGGTTAAGATTCACCCTACAGAACTGGGTGGTCACTCATAGACACAAATAGGAGAGTTAGCATATTACCTTGTGTTAACATTTCATGAAACCATGTTATATTTAGAAGAGGGGTGTGCAGAAGTAGTAATTGCTACCGGGCCCCAGAGCATGAAGGGGCCCAAAGTACTCTCTACAATATAACACCAGAATTCTAGATAGTATATGGTATATGGGGGTCCTGTTATAGATTTTGCTTTGGGGCTCTGGAGCTTCAAGTTATGCCTCTGGTCACACCTCTTCCCCATAATGCCACACCAACTTTTCGAGCAAATCATAAATATACTGATCTCAACCTTGACACATATTATGTCAGGTCGAGTCAGAACCACAACAGTGAATCATTTCCATACAAAGTAGGTGACTGAAGATACTGTACGAACCAGTAAATCCATCTCATCTGCTCACTGTATTTTACACACATGGATGAATTTTTGAAACTTTTTTTTTTTTTTTTTTAACGTATTAGGATGGAAAATATATATTTTTTGTTCCTATTTTGTTACTTGTTACAATCACTCCACGTGTCTTGGTGAGTTCAGGCTCCATAGAATTTATTAGCATTTCATACATTACTCTAAAACTGAAGTACACCAGAAAACAATGTGCCAAATTTATCAAGAGTTTCACGCTGCTTAAAAACACTGGCTCCTGTCGGGCTGTCTATAAGCCAGAAAATGAAATAAACCGTAAGGAGCTGTACATTTTTGTACAATTTTTGTGGTACAAACCATAATAAATATGTCGGAAATTAGTTGTCTGTGCTCCAGTTTGTTGTCCAGTTTTTCCAGTAGTTTCCTTATGTGTTCCTCATTGTATACTATAAGTGCCCTTGGCTAGATAAACTACAATGCAGCTTCCATGTAGCAATAAATTATAGAATACTATATAATACCGTATGATGATACAACTGAAAAATAACAATGAATTACATCACCGAGCCAAAAAGAGACTTGTATTAAAAAGGATAAAACTGAGGCTACATTCACATGACCATGTGATTTTCGTTTTTGTGATGTCACACGGCAGCATTAATTTCACTGAAAGGGGCTTTTTCATGGACCGTCAAAATATAGGTCATGTCCAAATTTTCACTGAAATGTATGGGGAAACCGTGAAAAAGGGGACAAAACGGCCATGAAAAATGGATATTTTTCATGATCGTTTCATACCTCGGTCATGTGCTTCTAGCCTTAACTAAATATATGAGCCTTTCCAAAGCAATGCTCAAACATATGGCCAAAAGGCATCCCAGAAATAATGATGAACACATTTTGAAGGAGGAATGGTCCAAAATTCTTCCTCTCTTGTTTTCTGCTACAGGAAACACTTGGTAGAGGGTAATCTTCAGGTTATTATACAGTATTTCAGGGTTCACTTACTTTTTCTATTTACACTGTGGCTGTTTGCTCTATGTGCTCAATACAAGACATGGACTGTACATCTGTGTGTATTAGTTTAGATTGTGCTTGTCTACAGTTGTGACAATCAGGCCACATTTTATTAGCAATGAATGCAGAAATCTGAATAAATCCAAAGGGTTCACTTAGTTTTTCTGCAACTGTACAGTGTTCACCCCGAGCCCACTTCAAGGTGAGAAAACAATACACCAAACAGCTACTGGGACAATTATAGACTGACTCTCTCTAAGGCGACACATATGGTTAGGATTATTTAAAATTATGCTGGATTTGAGTTTTATTAAATTTAAGTTAGCATCTGTTAAATTGTGAGAATAGCCTTTTTCTCGCCATCTCTGAATGCTTTGACAGAGTGCTCAGGTTGCCAAATTCTTGAAAGGCCATCTGCCTGTGCAGAGGTAAAATGCTCTTTTATTCTGCACAACCAAACATTTTTTTAGAATAAATTTAGCAGAAATCTGGAAGCTAAGATGTAGTAGCAATCCACAGGAGAAAATATCACATATCCTAAGCCTAACCTTAAAGGTTCACGTAACATGTGACAAAACAGTAATGTCATATGTCACATGGTACTCGAGCCAGCGGCAAAAAGATCATTGAGATAGGATGTCTATTAATAGTAATCATTAAATCTCAGGAGCATTTTCATAGTTTTACTTAAAGGGAATGTGTCATCAGAAAATGACCTAAAGTTTTTATGTTAAATATATTTTTAACCCCTTAATTGTATGGAGCGTGTTGGCACTTTATATATGGTGCCTGCTCTGCATTACACAGTTTATATGGTAGTGATGTATGTGATCAGTGTCCTCACTGGCATTTAGTGGTGCTATGCCCCCTAGATGCCCCCTCTATGCAGCCCCCCATCCTAGTCCTCACTCTTCATCTAAGGCAGGGTTCACACTACCGTTGGATTCCATTATAAAGGTGTCCGTTAACAAAAAAAAAAACGGACACCTATCATAACAGACATTAACGGACACTAACTAATGTTAATGTGTCCGTTTTTTTAACTGAGCCAATTAATGGACACATTAGCATCAGTTAGTGTCCGTTTTTTAACACTGTCCGTTTTTTTTTGTTTTGTTTCTGCTTTCTGACCATGCGCAGAAAAAAAAATGGACATAAAATAACGGACAGTAACTGATGGCTATCAGTTACTGTCCGTTATAAGTCCGTTACCCATAGACTTCAATGTTCAAAAAAATAACGGACACTTGCTGTCTGTCAAGAATCCGTTTTTCCAAACGGACAAAAAAGTCCTGCATGTAGGATTTTTTGTTCGCGGAAAAAAAACGGACTTCTGACGGATTGGGTGTAAACGGACACTAACGGACAATAATGGACACAATGTAAAAACCCACTGAAATGAATGTAAATTTTAACAGATTTCTGACAGTCCAGCTAGTGTCCGATGCTAAAATCTTGTAACTGACAATAGCAACGGACACTACAGACGGTCACCAACGCCCCCCTTAGATGCTGGTACTGTTCCCGCATGGCAACTGAAAGAAGCTTGAGGATACAAAATGGTCATTGCTTTGTGAAACACACTATGTCTGTTTCCTAGCCATGGGATGTAATCGAGCCAAATAATGAAGTGATTTTGAGGACTGGTAAGTGCTCACCTGTCCCCCATGCTCCAGTGCCTCCCAGTGTGGTCAAATCCTACAGCTCCATTGTTTTCTTCAGGGAGATGTCCTTGCCACACGTGACCTCTGATCCCTATAAGCGCCCTCAGCGAAGGACATGGCACGTCACTGTGACATCCCCGGGTTCCTTCTTTAGGCCGCTGAGGCCGCTGCTTTTGATTTTTTTTTTTATATTTTTCGAGGTCACTACCAACATTTTTAAAAACCTGAAATCTTGCTGTTTTTACCCTGACCCCTGAGCCACATAATTGTCTTGAACTTCCTGTTCTGTAGAGATCACTTCTCAGCAGTCACCTAATTGGTAAATTTCCATAAGTATTATCTATATGTACAGTCATGGCCAAAAGTTTTGAGAACGATACAAATATTAATTTTTACAAAGTCTACTGCTTCAGTTTTTCTAATGGCAATTTGCATATACTCCAGAATGTTATAAAGAGTGATCAGCTTAACAGCAATTACTTGCAAAGTCAATATTTGCCTAGAAAATGAACTTTATCCCCCAAAACACATTTCAACATCATTGCAGCCCTGCCTTAAAAGGACCACCTAACATCCTTTCAGTGATTGCTCCATTAACACAGGTGTGGGTGTTGATGAGGACAGGGCTGGAGATCAATCTGTCATGATTAAGTAAGAATGACACCACTGGACACTTTAAAAGGAGGCTGGTGCTTGCCATCATTGTTTCTCTTCTGTTAACCATGGTTATCTCTAAAGAAACACGTGCAGTCATCATTGCACTGCACAAAAATGTCCTAACTGGGAAGAGTATTGCAGCTAGAAAGATTGCACCTCAGTCAACAATCTATTGCATCATCAAGAATTTCAAGGAGAGAGGTTCCATTGGTGCCAAAAAGGCTCCAGGGCGCCCAAGAAAGACCAGCAAGCGGCAGGACCGTCTCTTAAAAGTGTTTCAGCTGCGGGATCGGGCTACCAGCAGTGCAGAGCTTGCTGAGGAATGGCAGCAGGCAGGTGTGAGTGCATCTGCACGCACTGTGAGGCGGAGACTCTTGGAGCAAGGCCTGATCTCAAGGAGGGCAGCAAAGAAGCCACTTCTCTCCAGAAAAAACATCAGGGACAGACTGATATTCTGCAAAAGATATACAGGGAGTGGACTGCTGAGGACTGGGGTAAAGTCATTTTCTCTGATGAATCCCCTTTTCGATTGTTTGGAACATCTGGAAAACAGCTTATTCGGAGAAGAAGAGGTGAGCGCTACCATCAGTCTTGTCTCATGCCAACTGTAAAGCATCCTGAAACCATTCATGTGTGGGGTTGCTTCTCAGCCAAGGGAATCGGCTCTCTCACAGTCTTGCCTAAAAACACAGCCATGAATAAAGAATGGTACCAGAATGTCCTCCAAGAGCAACTTCTCCCAACCGTCCAAGAGCAGTTTGGCGCTCAACAATGCCTTTTCCAGCATGATGGAGCACCTTGCCATAAAGCAAAGGTGATAACTAAATGGCTCAGGCAACAAAACATAGAGATTTTGGGTCCATGGCCTGGAAACTCCCCAGATCTTAATCCCATTGAGAACTTGTGGTCAATCATCAAGAGACGGGTGGGCAAACAAAAACCAACAAATTCAGACAAAATTAAAGCATTGATTCTGCAAGAATGGACTGCTATCAGTCAGGATTTGGTCCAGAAGTTGATTGAGAGCATGCCAGAGAGAATTGCAGAGGTCCTGAAGAAGAAGGGTCAACACTGCAAATATTGACTTGCTGCATTAACTCATTCTAACTGTCAATATAAGCTTCTGTTACTCATAATATGAATGCAATTCTATTTCTGTATGTGATAAAAACATCTGACAAACACACATAAAAACCAGAGGGCAGCAGATCATGTGAAAATAGAATATTTGTGTCATTCTCAAAACTTTTGGCCATGACTGTACATAACACAGCATCCACTTTTCAGCTCCTTTTCTCCCCCTCCCTGCACAGTGACCTCTGTACTGGTCACAGAGCCTGCCCACAACACACATGACCTACTGTGTTATTCGTACAAGAAATTGATGAGTAAATTGTCAACTGAGTGTTACTAATTGGGATGTGTCTTTTTATACTCTTGCAGAAACCCAGTGGAGTAGTGTAGGGAGGATGGGAGTAGTAGTCGATCATGGTTGTGCTCATGGTGTCTGTAGCTGGCTCCATTAATACTCGTGTACACCTCAGGGTTGGGCATTGCAGAGGGCACCTGCAGTGGGGATGCTGGTGGTTGTAGTTACAGTATTGTTTACTTTGCTGCCATAATACTCCAATATAACATGGAGCGATCAATGGACATGAGGCACCAAGATAAACCCAGAATGAAAATTCATTAAAGCTATAAATACAGGTGTGGTTGTGGCTTCTATTTTTTGCCTATCTCTGTCATTCGTACCTATTTTTAGAACATTTATCTTCAGATGTTGCCAAAAGTGAATGGAGAACCTGCATATGTGGCTATCTCTCTATTTGCTTGTCCAGGAGGTACAAGGAAATAGTCGAGGAGGTATGGAATAGGGTAACTGTTCTTTTTCACCAACAGGTAGGGCGCCATTTTGAAACAGAAGCGGGTCCTAGAGATGGGACCTGGATCTATCCCATGCCCCTTGCCTTACCCCCATTCAGGAAAGTGGCAAAGGCAAAACTGTGACTATTTCTTGCCTTGTATAGCAGAAAACTGGAATACAATGCATGATAAATCCACCCATTATCTTTGTCATATTGGCTGGGTCACACTGTAGAAATGATAGTGTCAGTATCTACTAAAGAGTGTTGTATAAAACAGATCAGGATTTAGCTGCCCACTTGGGACAGTGCAAATGTCATACAGTAGATCTTTAATTGTATTATACCCTGATAGAAAGCAATGAGGCTTAAAAAAAGTTGCTCAGATTTTTCGCCATAGCTGTGACCTGCTGCTAGCGTTACTAAATGGATTAGAGCCTTGTGACATTTGCATTTTATGCATTGCGCATTATAAGCTTTATTTTTTGTATGCAGAGTTACTGTAGCGTTCACAAATGAAAGTAATCCACATAAAGGATGACTGATAAATCATTCACAATTGATCGGCCTGTATACTGATGGCGATAGTAATTACCGTACTGGAGAAATCTCAATTATGACAGCCCACTGCTCCCTAGCACCTCCTCGTAAGTACTGTGCGGCACGGTCTAACAGAACACATTAGTCCTAACAGTTGCCTATAATGATACATGGATATAGATTTGCTATATACAGTACTGTGCAAAAGATTTAGGCAAAATGCTGCAAAGTTGGAATGCTTTCAAAAATAGTTAATAATTTATTGTTCTCAATAAACACAATTAAATAAATGAACAAAAAAAAAAAATCATAAATCCCATCAATATTTGGTGTGACCTTTGCCCTTTGCCTTCCATCAATTCTTCTTGGTACACTTAGTTTTTTTTTTCGGTAGGGAGGTTGTTCCTGCCATCTTGGAGAACTAAGCACAGATCTTCTGTGGATGTAGGCTTGCTCCAATCCTTCTGTATCTTCACGTAATCCCAAACTGAATGGATGATGTTGAGATCAGGGCTCTGTGGGGGCCGTATCATCACTGCCAGGGATCATCCTCCAAAGGGCAAAGGTCACACCAAATATTGATGGGATTTCGATTTTTCTTTTCTTCATTCACTTGGTCCTGACTCTGACTCCAACTCGGACTCCACAGCCCTACCATCACCCTGCTCACTGTTACTGTTATCTGTCTACCACTTTACCAGGTGAGGTGGCATTGCAGGATACAGTCAGTGTACACAGCAGAGTATTGTATGCCAGATCCAGACCTGGCAGTAGGGCAGACTACTGTCCTTCATGCTCTATAAACTATTGCGGCACTACACACACACTGTTGGCACAGAATAGCTAGCATCAAACTCTACATTGGCACATAGCATTCGCATTACACACAGGATTAGCGCAGGTAGTACTCTTCACAAAGTGTGCACCACCTCTACGCCTCATGAACAAACCTTCTAGGTAGATTCTTAAAGGCATGAAGCAGTACCGTCACCATGACAAAGAAGTAGCAGTCATTAAATGATCGATTGTTTCACGTTAATGAACGTTTGTTCACTCACTTTGTGTGATGCCACAACCCAATGGAGGGAACATGTGGATGGGAGTTGTAGCTGTGGTGGTGATGTCACAGGTAAACCAAAGACATGCAACCAACTCCTCCAGCCCACCTCCCAGGCCAGACACTGACGAGGGGGACCTGTGGTTCCTGATGGTGGTGGTAATTTTTTCCCCAGGGCGCTTTCAATTTGAGATGGGCCCTCTCTCACCTTGCACTAGTGCAGGTGAGGTAACTTAACTGTGATAACTTGATGAGAGATGCCCAGAATGGGATGGTGGTATGGTGCCTTGCTCACTCCAAATAATATCAAGTCTCTGCCTCACCTACTATGGCTATGGGGGCTGAATTCTATGGAGTTCAAGGAACCCAGATACCTGGCTTGAGGGTTCTGTGAACCACGACTTCCTCCAAAGGTTGGCACTCTTTATCCCTCCATAAGGCTGATAGCAATTCTTTCCTGTCTCAGGGCTGTAGATGGTTTGCTGTTAGGCAGTTAGGTTCTCTTCCCTTAGGGACTGCAGAGGACACCTAGCAGATGGGCAACCAGATCCCAGTAGAAGAAACCAATAAGGGAATCATAACATAAGGGAGGCTGCTAAACAACTACAATTAAAGGGGAAAACACATATAAAATAATACAAAAACAATATATACATAAGACAGTGGCACCAACATAATAAAATAAAACAATTTAGCGGTGTTCACTGGGATGCTTCAGTGCCACCGGCTATTTCGGAAAGTGCCATAGGAGCGAAATATAGAGTCACCATTTTAAGTACTATACCTGATGTACCGTACATCAGCACCATTTTTTATAAAAAGCCATGACCAGCAGAAACGTCAATCCATTTTTTTTCACAACATGTTGCATGAGAATCTCCATGTGAAAGGTTCTCTAGATTCACATATTTGCACAGTATCCAAAGTACAGGACTTCGGTGCTACGGTCTACTGTGTCCCTTATCCATGTGTTTCCAAATTGTATATATTTCATTCAGGAGGCTAATAAAAGTGAAATAACTGCCATGAAGTCTAACATACGGACCGTCCTCTCTGCTTTTGGTTAGTAAATGGTACCATGGAAGTTCAGTCAATGGAGTAAAAAGTGTCTCGATAGATGGAGCATATGTTTCATCTAGTTATGTGCTCCGAACAAATATCATATGGCTATGACAGGCTCAGGCTATAGGCTTTCCCTTCATTTCAATTTATAAAATGACATACAATCTGTTAGGAAATTGTCACAGATGATGTCTATTTTGTGATGCTGCCATATGGACAACTGTATCTTTTTTACAGGGAACTTATCACATTAAATATAGAGGGTGTTTGATTTGTGGACAACATGTTATAGAGGAGAAGGAGCTGAGCAGATTGATATACAGTCTTGTGGGAAAAGACTTGGGATATCTTATATTTTATTAATATTAATATTATTACATCCTTGCTCTTTCTATGCTTAGGAGTCCGGTGGGCGGTACTATTCAGTGACTGACAGTCTTTCCTGTATGAGTCTTTATACACAGATAGCTGTCAATTACTACATAATGCCGCCCACTGGACTCCTAAGCATAGAAAGTAAAAAGATTTTAAGCAAATTATCAACGCCTTCCCAAATTATCAACGCCTATTTTTTACACCCCACCTTCTAAAGGCCATAATGTTTTAATTGTTCTGCTTCCAAAGCTGTAGGAGGGCTTATTCTCTAAGGATAAATTGTACTTCCTTATAGTACCATCAAATATTCCAAAAAATGTACTGGGAAGCTTTAAAAAAATTCTGAATGGGGTGGAATTAGATAAAAACTGCATTTGTGCCGAACTCTTATGGGTTTTGTTTCTACAGTGTTCACTGTGCAGAAAAAAATAATGTTACCTATATTCTATGGGCCAGTATATAGATACAGTTTTTGATATGTTTTAATGCCTTTACAAAAATCAAAAACTTTGAAGAATTAAAGTTCTTTTCATCACCATATTCTGACACCTGGAACTTTTTTATACTTCTGTTTATATAACTGTGTAAGTCTGATGGTTTGATCACTTCCTTATCTTTACATGTGGTCTAGGTAAAGGGGGGAGATTTGACATTTTGTATACAATATATATATATATATATATATGCTGTATATATATATATATATATATATATATATATATATATAACTTTTTCTATTTTTTTTACTTTTTTTTTTTTTTTCACTAATGTGTTGCAGTATATTGTAAAATCTACTGACTCCTATAACATGCTTCCTATGGCAGATGTCAGGAAGGGGATTAAATACTGTGCAACATGTCAGACATTAATGCAACAATTAAACAACATTACAACCCTTTACTATAGTGTCCTTGCTCATGCTGAATTCTGCTTAAAGATGGGTGAACCCTACAAGATTCCTTACTTAAATATTTATAAAGTACGCCTGCGAGTGCTATTATTATACTTTAGGGGTTTAGGGGTCTCTTCAGTATATATAATAGGCCCAGGGGACATGCGGGAAAATAATAAATATGATAATGCTTGCAACAAGGTGTCATGAAATCAACACACCTCACATGACCTCAGACACAATCACAGGCCTTACTGATTCCCCTGGGTCACTGACATTTCCAAGGAGCCCGGAATAGGTCAGAAGGTGATGCGGAAAGAACACCGAATGCTGTGAGGGAGCCCAGGAGACATGAGGGAAGGTGAGTTAGACTGATTTTTTCCACAATACCACTGGCCCCCCAATTATCCCCTGGCTTTTGAAGAGATCCCAAAGGAAAATAGTGATTTGTGGGTGATGGACCCCGAAAATCTCAGGTACAGCCGAACCTGAGATATTTGGAAATTTCGTATCCGGTTTGTTACAAACTGGATTGCTAATCTCTAATGCTTCAAAATATTAGAAGTGAAACAAACAAAGCACCACCAATCCATGCAACAATTAGGGTGAGGGGCTCAGCAATTTGTCCAAAATATTTCAGCTATTTCCATCATTCAGAAGAACCACTGACACAGCACTCTCGCAGAGGCTGCTATATTGTCACTGTTCCCTCTCGCTCTTGCATTCACAAATCTCAGCTGGCTATACATATTGAGGAAACAAAATCTATTTTCCAGGGAAACTTTTTTGATGAGCAGCTGTATGTGCAGTTTTCCGCTGCTGGACCTTTGTGTGCTACAATTCCAGTTAGAGTTTGTTTACAGCAATTGGGTAGAATTGCTTTGTATTAAAATATTCATATTCAATTAATATTAATATATAATGCCTAGAAATTACAAATTTAAAGGAAAAACTGCATTAGGAAGATAAAGTGAAAAACAAAACCAAACAAACAAAAAAAGCTGAAACTGAATATGACAACAAAACAAGAGTAGTTCTGCTTACAGCCTAGTTTTCTATGTTCTATTCTATTCAATATAAGTTTGTCATGGAAACCTTCTCATATTCCAGGGTAGCACACTGCGACCGGCACAAGATGACATATTAACACAAAATACTAGACATTTGTATATTGTAAGGTATACTGAATTATCATTACGACTGCATGAAAGAAATATGACTCGAGAACCTGGGACAAGCCAGCCATAATTGTAACAACTGGAAACTATTTTCGTTTGTGGTGATTGTGTCCAATATTATCGGGTTACCAGGGTAGTATCTTGAGGCAGTACAGGGGGTGCAATCACACACATCCCCAGAAGTGTTAAAGGGTTTTTGCGGGTAAAAAAAAATCTTTTTTTAAAAAAAGTCTGTTAGTACTATTAATGTTTTAATAAGTGCACCCAAATACCTTTAGCAGTATTTTGAGTGATTTCTGGGTTTCTCTGGGAACTCCTGGCATCCTCTGCATTTGTTTACATGGTGTAGCTTCCTGCAGTCTTAGCTCATGCAATGCATCATGGTAGTTGTAGGCTGACTCACACTACCTCCCTCTCACTCCCTCCCCCTCCGTCTCTCACTCCCTCACACCACCTCCCTGTCTCCCTAGCTATCCCGCCGATTACTAACCCTTCCCAACTAACTAACTCAGCCCACCCCACCAACCCCTTCATACTTACCTGTCTTCCTGTCCAGGCTTCCTTATTTGGGGACTCCTCCTCCTCTTCTTTGACATCTGCCAGCGCGTGTGCAATAGTCCCGGCACTGGGCTGTATCCAGCACTCCATCTCTACTGTGCAGACAGTAAAAAACTGTACTAAACTTCTATTTGTAAAAGTATTTATCGTTCTATATTTATATTATTATTAGATTATTTAGTTATTTATTTATATATTATATTATATTATTATTGTATTATTTATTTAATATTTTTATTATTATTGTTGACTAGAGATGGGAAAAACTCCCAAGATTCGCTTTGTTGCGGGTTCGGTTGGCTTGGGTCCTTGATTTGTTTTGTGTCGAACAAGCTCAGATAGAAATGGAAGTGAAATTATTATACATTGGGGACGCAATGGCCACTTTAGCTCATCTGAGATGAATTGTTCAATTTCATTAAAAACTGAACAATTTGGGATATTTCGGTCGAACCCGGCTCGTGATGAAGCGATTCGTCGATTTTTTTGGTTGACCTTAATATATTCTATAATGCAAAATTTTACAGCTCCATCCATACTAGTATGAATATCAAAAGGAACACCACACAAGTCTGTGCTGACAATATATAATACAATATATCCTCATGGTTGGTTGAAGAAGTATGAAGCAAACAAAAGGAAAATGGAGAAGGTTTGCGCAAGAACTTTACGAAAAATGGCTTTAGGAATGGAGACTCAGCCCCTGGATGACATGATTCCTGTAAGTACATAGAACTGTACTTGGAAAGTCAACACAAGTGAAAATTCAGCTTAGTTTTTGTATACTGTACTTATATAACAGCAGGCTGTCTTAACTTTAGCAATGAAAATGGAGACATCAGCAAGCCGTGAGTGCGACGGACATACAAAACACTTCCATCGTCTTTCACAATAGTTTAACAGACAGAGCCGCTGAAAGCCTTCACCACAGAGGGGGTCTTGACTGAACACAAAATAGGTGACCTTTACCCAGCGCTCAGCTGACATGGATGAAACACAGAAGAAGATAACATGCTGATATTTTTTTGCAACATGCTTGTTATATGAAACAGAATCTCAAGCGAATTTACCCTGTCAAGTGAATGTCACTGCTCCAGAATAAGATGAATGCATTGCACGCTTTATTGGGGCAACATTAGAGTCCTAAACCATTGTGGACAGAGAGTGGTTAAGACAATATTAAGTGTATTCTCTCCAGCATAACCAGTGTATTACCAGTCACAGCTTCATGAAAGGACATCTGAAATAACATTACATAAATCATTTCCGCTCCAGGCTATTCTGCTGTGTACTAAAGGCAGACAGAACAAAGGGCTACTATACAAGACTACATATGGGAACTTTGGTCTCCAATAGCAAATTGGTAAAATCCTCACTAATTTACAGTAGTTATTGGACGACAGACCAGAAGTAAGATATGGGAATATTTAGAGCTGTAATAGTGACTAGTAACAAATGAGAAAAATAATGGTGGCTACTACTGGCTACAGGACCCCTGTGCATCTGCACATATAATATTTCCACATATGTACAGTCATATGAAAAAGTTTGGGCACCCCTATTAATCTTAATCATTTTTAGTTCTAAATATTTGGGTGTTTGCAACAGCCATTTCAAATTTTTTTTTTTTAAAAAAAAAAGGAAAAAATAATTTTTCAGGATTAAAATAGGGTTTTTTTAAAAAACAGAAAATTTCCAATATGCATAAAACCAAAATTTGACCGCTGCAAAAATTTGGGTACCCTTATCATTTTATTGATTTGAATACTCCTAACTACTTTTTACTGACTTACTGAAGCACAAAATTGGTTTTGTAACCTCACTGAGCTTTGAACTTCATAGCCAGGTGTATCCAATCATGAGAAAAGGTATTTAAGGTGGCCAATTGCAAGTTGTTCTCCTATTTAAATCTCCTCTGAAGAGTGGCATCATGGGCTCCTCAAAACAACTCTCAAATGATCTGAAAACAAAGATTGTTCAACATAGTTGTTCAGGGGAAGGATACAAAAAGTTGTCTCAGAGATTTAACCTGTCAGTTTCCACTGTGAGGAACATAGTAAGGAAATGGAAGACCACAGGGACAGTTCTTGTTAAGCCCAGAAGTGGCAGGCCAAGAAAAATATCAGAAAGGCAGAGAAGAAGAATGGTGAGAACAGTCAAGGACAATCCACAGACCACCTCCAAAGAGCTGCAGCATCATCTTGCTGCAGATGGTGTCACTGTGCATCAGTCAACAATACAGCACACTTTGCACAAGGAGAAGCTGTATGGGAGAGTGATGCGAAAGAAGCCGTTTCTGAAAGCACGCCACAAACAGAGTCGCCTGAGGTATGCAAAAGCACATTTGGACAAGCCAGCTTCATTTTGGAAGAAGGTCCTGTGGACTGATGAAACAAAGATTGAGTTGTTTGGTCATACGAAAAGGCGTTATACATGGCGTCCAAAAAACACAGCATTCCAAGAAAAACACTAGCTACCCACTGTAAAATTTGGTGGAGGTTCCATCATGCTTTGGGGCTGTGTGGCCAATGCCGGCATCGGGAATCTTGTTAAAGTTGAGGGTCGCATGGATTCAACTCAGTATCAGCAGATTCTTGAGAATAATGTACAAGAATCAGTGACGAATTTGAAGTTACGCCGGGGATGGATATTTCAGCAAGACAATGATCCAAAACACAGCTCCAAATCTACTCAGGCATTCATGCAGAGGAACAATTACAATGTTCTGGAATGGCCATCCCAGTCCCCAGACCTGAATATCATTGAACATCTGTGGGATAATTTGAAGCGGGCTGTCCATGCTCGGCGACCATCAAACTTAACTGAACTGGAATTGTTTTGTAAAGAGGAATGGTCAAAAATACCTTCATCCAGGATCCAGGAACTGATTAAAAGCTACAGGAAGCGACTAGAGGCTGTTATTTTTGCAAAAGGAGGATCTACTAAATATTAATGTCACTTTTCTGTTGAGGTGCCCATACTTTTGCACCGGTCAAATTTTGGTTTAATGCATATTGCACATTTTCTGTTAGTACAATAAACCTCATTTCAATCCTGAAATATTACTGTGTCCATCAGTTATTAGATATATCAAATTGAAATGGCTGTTGCAAGCACCCAAATATTTAGAACTAAAAATGATTAAGATTAATAGGGGTGCCCAAACTTTTTCATATGACTGTATTATTCCCAGTTTATAGTATATATAGTATATTCATTGCTGTTTAAAGGGAGTCTGTCAGGCTTTTAACCCATTTTTCGATTTTCATTTTTTACTTCCCCGCCTTCCAAAAGCTATAACTTTTTTATTTTTGTGGGACAAATTGCACTTCATATTGTTACCATTTAATATTCCGTATGATGTGCTGGAAAAAAAATTCAGAATTCGGTGGAAGAAAATGGGGAGGAATTATACCTGTGTTTCTGTAACATTCTTACAGGCTTTGTTTTTATAGCGCTTACTATGCAGCCAAAATGTTACCTGTATTCTGCGGATCACTACGATTGGGGGGATATCAAATTGCTATAGTTTTTGTTACATTTAAACTCCTTTAAAAAATCCAAAACTTTGGAAAAAAAGTTTCTTGGCGTTGTCATATTCGGACACCCAAAACCAACTTCATCATATTTCCATCTATGGGGCTACATAAGGCTTATTTTTTTTGTGGGGCCAGATGTATTTTTTCTTTATACCATTTGTGGGAACATGTGACATTTTGATTGTTTTTTATTCACATTTTAATTGGAAGTAAAACAACTGATTTTGATTTTTTTCCTGCTTCAACATTCACCGTTTAGGAAAAAAAAAATTTAAGTTTGTAGTTCAGCCATCTTTGCACATGGGGATACCTAATATGTATGTCTTTTAGTTTAATTATTTTTATATGTGTTCTAGGGCAGTGGTCCCCAATCTTTTTTGTACCAGGGACCGGCTGCCTTTGAGGATGGCCCGGCAGGGCAGGGTGGGGGGTGGGGCAAAGGCGGGGCTTTGGTCATATGAGGCGGGGTTATATGCGGGCTCCACCGTATGGATGGGAAGACTCTCTGCCGGGATGGTAAGGTAAGTGACACTGAGACTGGATACTTCGCGCTAGGCCACGTTGCTATGGTAAAGTGTAAACTATCAGGTAGCGTGGCATCCATAGCAGCTACAGGACGCAGCACTACCCGATAGTTTACACGTTACCATAGCAACGTGGCCTAGCGCGAAGTATTCAGCTAAGACCGAGGCCAGCCCGCAGACCGACAAAGAACCCCAACGGCCCGGTCCTTTTGTCTAGATAGGTTGTCAATGGATGCGACCATGAATGCAGGAACTTTCTATGGTCTGGAACTTGTCTGAGACCCAACCATGTGGACAGGTTATTAGGCAAGGATATTACCCAACCTGGCTACAATAGGGAAATCAAGTGGCATACCGTAGAACGCGTCGGCACTCATGGTCATGTCTATTGGCAACATATCTGGACAAAAGATTGTCAAAACTAACATGGCTCAAGAAAAACTTTAAAAGTTGCAAAATGTGTATTTATTTGTGCAAAAATGTTTAACTTGTAAATGACTACAAATGTACTGTAACTACGGTTATGTTCATAAAATATACCTTTAAATGAAAGCATTTACAGTTATATTCAACTTGCTATGTAGCTAGTGAAAAGCTTTCACATGTACACATTAAATAGCCAACAGTATACAGCTGTGTCCTGTCAGCTCCCCTTACTTCTAGCCAAATTCAGCTTTGCATATTACAATATAGACCAATCTCAAGAAAGAGATATCTCAGCGCTTATCAGACACTTGCGTCTACTTGCTTACAGAGGCTATATCCTTGGGAGGATATCTGTCTATTAAACTTACCCACTTGTATGTGGAGAGCTCACTCAAAACGAATTGGATATTAAGTCAAAAGCTCTTCTCGGGCTGAAAAACATTACCCAGAAAACAGAGCTTCAAATGAACAAATGCAGACGGCATGATCATAAATGGTGATTTTCGTTGCTGACTCATAATATGTTAATAACCCCGATTCCCTTACTTGTGCCTTAGAGTACTCATTATTTCCAGATTTTAGCACCGGCTGATGCAGCGTCTCTTCTGCTATGATGCTTCACACACAGGAGAGTTTTCCTTGGTACAAAACAATGACAATTATATAAACTATCTTGTTGTCATCACCATTCTAATTAATTCCGCTTTCTAATTGCTCCAGGCAAAGAATGAATCCCCTAAACATTCAGTAAGCATTATAGGAAATATTTCTCCTTCCATTACACACATTAGCCACTTTCATGTGGCTATTATCAAAACTTCCTAAAGTTGCCTGACTTCTGTTAACTTCACAAAGTTGCATTTAGAAGATTATTTTAATTACACTGAATTTCCAGTTCAACAGTAATGACAATGACTTAAAGGGGTTGTGCAAAATTAGAAAAAATGACTGATTTCTGTTTCTAAGGAAGTGACATCATGTCCACTGGTGACACAACCATGCTACAATTCAGTCTCATTCATTTTAATGGGACTAAGCTGTAGCATTGTCATGTGACCAACAGATGTCATGTCACTTCCTGAGAGGAAGAAAGCAGTCTTGTTTTCATATCCTGCACAATTCTTTTAAAGAGGACCTTTCACCACCTCCACCAATTCTAGTTCTTAGCATCAGTTAATACTGATTCCAGCACGTTTGGAATTTTCTCTCTAGCCCACACCATCCTTGAGCAATAAGTGCAATTGGTTTTGGTGTCTGATGTGCTATTTAAGCTCTGTAATGTCAGAAGGCGGTGCCAGGCAGGGGGACATAATTCAAAGCTCCAATCAGAGGCAGCCAGTGTCAGAGCTCAGAATCACCCCCTGTATGCTCCTGCCTGTCACCGCCCACCTGACAGTACAGAGCCTAAATAGCATATCAGGCACCAAAACTAACAGAACGTATTGTTTTGGAATGGTGGGGGCTAGAGAAAAAATTCCAACTGTGTTGCAATCAGTGGAGCAGCACAAATTTGTTGATGTACAGAGCTGGACTTGTTAGAGTTGGTGAAAGGTCCTTTTTTAAAATAAAAATACTATATACTCACCTATCTGTTTGGCTTGATGTTCAGCGGATCCCCGGCCAAACAGACAGGTGAATATATATTATTTGTTATTTTAAGTGATTCAAAGGACTAAATATAAGAACTGGAACACCCTTTAATTACATGCATTCATATACAGATGCGTCCATCCTTACCTTTCTTCTTAGCTCAGGAGATGTATTGTCGAAGATGAACATCTTTTCAAAAAAACAATCTTGTGATACGAGATGTCTATGCTGTATGCTTCTATGCATGGTCACCCAGTGATTGTGATCAGAGATGGGTGAACCTCTCAAGATTCAGTTCAAGTGTTAAATGCTAGTATTATAATCTGGAGTATCTTCAGACCCCAGAGCATAATAATTGGAGGCCCAAAGGAGAAGAAGAACAAAAAATAAACAGTCATACTCAACTTCCTTCACCTCTCCTGAGCTCCCTCTATCTTATGTCATCTTTGAGCCTCTTCCAGCCTCCTGGGTGAAGTCAGTTTGCCCAGGGTACCAATGAGGCACAATAGTCAGTGATGTGGTGTGTAGTGATGTCATAATACTATGATGGGAGACACCTGGGAACAAACACCAGATGCAGCGTGGGAGGCCAGGAGAGATGATAGTTTAGTATTTTTTGCACCTCCCCTGGGCCTCCAATTCTTATACTCTGGGGTGTGAAGAAACTCTAGAGCATGATAATGATTAACGGGTGGCGAACCCAAAAGATAGATTTCAGTATTGTGAGAACCTAACATTTTGGAAAAATTTGTAACGAACCTAGATCATTATGAACTGGTTCAATCATCTCTAGTTATAATGTGAATTGTACCCTGTCCAGGGTTTTGTTAACATGTATTAAATTGTTTTCTTAAGAAAATGGATTTTTCACTCAATCTGAGCTGGGGTAAAGGTGGACACATCTGTACATCATTTGAACTCTACGCCAGTTGTTTTTTTATCTTTTTCTTTTTTTTGCCACAGTTATACAGAATTGCTGGAAGGGTTGTGCACTGCATGGCTGTAGACACCACGCAGAGAAACAATGAAGAGGTCCAAAAGCAAAACTGATTCCGCCAAACAGAAATTTGACCCCATAGAAAATTGTCTGTTTTTTATGATTAATTTACCTCTGGACAACAGGAAATAGAACAGAGGAAAATGTATAAGGAAGAGCCCTAAGGATACATTTTCACATACCAGTAGGTGTTCGCATTTTCAAAAACTTGCAGCAAAAGTGTTGTTTTCTTTAAGGTTTTAGACATTAGATTTTGCTTCGCATAATAAAAAAAAATCTTCTTTCGACAGTGCAGAAAATTACTGTACCTCTATGTATAAATTCTTTGTAATTCTGTGTTTTTGGTACCAAATGGAAATTTGTAGAAACCTTTCCAAAAGATCACCTGTTTGAGAAGACCACCCCATCCATCAAACACATTTTGTCTGCATTTTTCGGTTGTCTATGTAGATTAGCCTCTATTTTCAGAGGAACACACCCCAATTTTCGAGGTTTCATTGTATATACACAGGGGCGTAACCTGAGGGGGTGCAGAGGGTGCAGTCGCACCAGGGCCCAGGAGCCTTTGGGGGCCCATAAGCACTGGCATCAGTATTGAGATTGCAGCTTCCATCTGGCCCATAAGACAAGCATTTCTCCTTCCATTAAACTTGTTTATTACAAAGTAACTTACTGTAGTGAAGGTGAAGGATAACCAAATTTAGTGAGCCTGTATAAATATGTCCTTAACTTGTCCCCCTAGTGACAACCTTTTGATACCTTATATTTTTGTATTTTTGTGGAGTATACGCTCCAAGGTTACAGACTACAAACAAACCCTGTGTAGTCTGATCCTGCAGTAATACTGTCGTTTCTATATGCTGTTTGTTGCAAACCTACTAAAAACAGTACAAGTTAACAAGAATAAGTTTGCAGATGGAATGGAGTAATACATGACAACAGGGTTAGACTACAAGAGGTTTTATTTGTTATTGTAACCATGTACATACATTGGTTTCCATGTGAGCAGTAGAAGTAGATTGGTTTACATCAAACTATTAACAAAATGCAATTTATAAAAATAATTTTACATGCATTAGGACAATGGAGACAAAGAAAAATGTGACAATCCAAACAGAAATAGAAAAGCAGAATAATAATAATAATAATAATAATAATAATACATTTTATTTATATAGTGCCAACATATTCCGCAGCACTGTACAATTTGTAGGGTTCAAGATCAGACAAAAAAGATACATTACAAAGAAATAGTCAATTCACACACTGGGACTGAGGGCCCTGCTCGCAAGAGCTTACAATCTATGAGGTAGAGGGGGTGACACAAGAGGTAGCAGGGGCGGCATCGGAGGTAACATTGCTTGTACAATGGTCAGACAATTCTGTAATAGAGGTTACTGTCATTACACATATATAAGCTGTATGAGCCGTCACCAGTCGTGTCCTTTAATGTGCAGATGGTGCCTGGACATATAGCGTTAGTCTGATACGGCATCATATCCTGTGAGGTAATGTGGGAGCATAAACAGAGGAGGGTACGATTAACGGATTCTAACTACAGAAGAGTTTACATTAGGAATTGTGATAGGCCTGTCTGAAAAGATATGTCTTTAGTTTGCGCTTGAAGCTGTGGAAATTGGGGGTTAATCTGATAGTCCAGGATAGAGCATTCCAGAGAAGTGGTGCAACTCGGGAGAAGTCTTGTATACGAGCGTGGGAGGTTCTGATAATAAAGGATGTTAGTCTTAGGTCATTGAGTGAATGGAGAGCACGGGTTGGGCGATAGACAGAGATGAGGGAGGAAATGTAGGGAGGTGCAGCATTATGGAGAGCCTTGTGAATGAGGGCGATAAGTTTATATTGTAGCAGATGCAGATCTGAGAATCCAATGACTATTTATTAATATAATAACCACTGTAATGTGGAGCGTTCATTTCTGTAATAAAAACGAAATAACCGTGACACTTTTTATCTTTTCCTTTAATTCTTCTATGAAAATAATTTGCAATAATCCTTTTTAGCCTCTAAATTTCTTAGCACTTCACATATCTTGTCTCTGTCACTAACACAGCTCTGTCATCCTTTATCTATTATCCCTTGCTACTATTCTGCTTTTCACCTGCCTAAGGGATGCATACTGTATTACATGCCTGACAATTAAATCTCTAATGGTCCCCAGCCTCTGAATATGAGGAACATTAACAAAAAGCAGCCCCTGCATGATTATTAACAGCATTTAGTACAAGGGAAATGTGCTTCATGTATAACCCACAGTGTGGGAGTCTGGTTTAGTTATTTTTTTCTTACTAAGGTTTGATTTAGTATTAGGCACATTATTGAGAATGGTGACCCACCTACACAGTTGAGGGGGGGAGGGGTAAATAGCAGATGAGGCCTGGGAATGAAGGTGGTCAGAAATTATTCATTCATGGTGGAGATTTGAGGACATTTTAAACCACTGGACAGTGATTATAAAAATGGAGCCCTTCACTACCCTAGACCACCAGGGATGTTACTATTAACTTGACTAACATAAACCACTAAAGATGTGTCTATTAACACCTTCATTGAACAAGACAATAATATTGCAGATAATACTATTACTCTCTTAACTACTATAAAGCACCAGGGATCAAATTCAGTTCCCATCTGCCACCAAAATATAAATATTAACAAACCTAGACCATCATGGCTATAACATGTGACCCCCAATTAACCCATGGCATGAGAAATATTTACCCCCCCCATTACCCGTAATACAATACCACTTCATTCTGTATATCTAGGACTTGAAGACAGAAGACCCCCTATCAAGACTTTTATACAGTCCCTACTCTATTGTCCTAGGCCATGTCTCTGATCATCTTTCACTAGCTTCAGCTCACACATTCCACCAGTGCTGTGGAGTCAAGGTCAGTTTTGGGTGGAGTTGACGCTGGAGAAAAATTACGGGCTCTCCGAATCCAGATTCAAAATGAAATGATCAATTATTTTTAAATATATTATACAATTATCAATATTATATAATTAATTCGGTGTATATTTTGTATATTTAATTTTATAGGAATTCAATCACTGGCTCTTTAAGGAATTAGAGGAATTTTACTGCGTTTGTCTGACCATGAGTGTCAGCCATTTATGAAGGAGTTGGAGTCAGAGGAAGAGTAGGTGTCAAGCTATGGAAAAATAGAGGGGTTAGAGTCGGTGAGTTGGTGGTTTGGCCTACTCCAAAGTCCTTGCATCCCACTTGGCTCTATAAATATAAGAGTAAAGTTAGGTCAATATGACAGTTTTTGCACAGCCTGTCAATTAACTGATGTGCCAGGCCAAGTCTACGCGTATATGGAGGATTGGGAGGAATAGCTGTAAATTGACTGGCCAACCGTGTATGGCCGTGTTGACTCTTACAGGAATACTCAGCATATTTACCTAGGAACTGGTTAAATCTAGGCCTCCCACATCAAGTATCAGGGATCAAGATTTCTTACTGAGGTTAATAGAAGAATACTGTAATACAGCTGCCTATGGATTGGACCCCAAGAGCAATGTTAGACTGTCCCGCAAGAGTATCGCTTTTTTCACTCAAAGGACACAAAGTGCAGGTGACTTGTGTAGTAGGGGAGCCAGTGGCTGCCATACATGTTCTCATCACCAACACCCACAAGGGTCAGCTATTCATGGGGATTTACCCAAAAATATATATTTTTGGTGTATGGGATAAAAATAGAGAACCCAGAGGAAACCCAGATATAACATACAAACTCTGAAACCAGGACCTTAGTGCAACAATGCTAACCAATGAGCCACTGTGCCACCCAAAGGATCATCTGGTGGGTCCAGGCATTAACACAATAATGGTCCAACAGAACAGAAGACACACAAATTTTAAGGGTACAATGGTCTATTTCATAGGAGTTGCTAGAAGATGGGCCCCCAGGGTCCTTTAATCTGATGGGCCCAAGTAAACTCAATCCAGCACTGTTCAAGAGGTAGCTGTGAGCCACCATGATTTTATTGTGTGTCCATAGTATTGTGTGTAAGAGCTGCCTTATACTGTATGTCCTGTTCCTTCTGTAAAATGTGCAGCTAGGTCTCTAAAAGTACACATGTAATTCAGATATTCTCAGGCTCTAAATGGTGAGTTGTTTCTCTTGCATTTACGTTGTGTTAAGCCATTTACAGTAGTTCAATAAACCCCTGAGGCATAATGGCTAATATACAGAAATATCTCAAGCTAATGAGATAAAACCGTACTTTAAGATAACTTTACCCATAAAATATTACATCAGGCCAGTTAGAATGTAAATAGCCATTCCGGCAAGTACACTGTAATATCAATAATGCAATTGCATGGGTTGGTCTTGGTCAAGATTTAGGGACATTTTTGTAAATGAATGGATTACTTTTAAAAAAAAAAGTTACTCTGGTGGTCCTACCAATATGTGTAGGCTTGTTCTGTAATAATGATATGCCATGTATGCATGTGAGAGCTAGCGCCAACTACTGGGCTGAGTACTGGTGACTGAATGCAGAGGTCACATGAGCTTATGGCATGTTATTACTGCAGGACAAGTCAGCAAAGACTGGCAGGGCCACCTGAGTGGGGGCGCTGGAGTGGTAGGGATTTACAATGGTAGGTAGTGTTTTTTTTATTTTACAGTATATCATTCCCTGCTTTTAGAAAACACAGTTAAAACCAGGACATCTCCTTTAAAGGGAACCTGTCAAACAAAAAAGCATGTTATAGAGCATGTTATTTAGCCTCTGTACTGTCAGGAGGGCGGTGTCAGGCAGGAGCAGACAAGGGGTGTGATTCTGAGCTCTGACACTGGCTGCCTCTGATTGGAGCTCTGAATCACACCCATTCTGATCTTGACTCATGATAAAGATAATGCCAGTCCAGAGAAGACACTTACACAGGCAGGGCAGTAAGAGAGAGGAAACTGCAAGGTATTGCAGATTTATACAATATTTAAAGTGCATCTGTCTGGTTTAAAATGCCTCCCAAGCCTATAGTAGCACAGTGTATGGGCCCTTTAATAGGAACAGAAGCATAACATTGTGCCAATGAACTGAAGAAGAATGTGCACAGGGGGTGGGCCTGATTTACCTACAGACAGACATAATGAAGGGAGAAGCTAAAAATATCATTAACAGCTAAAAGGACTGTGTTGGGCAGCAATTCCAGAGGAGAGCACTTGTGGTTGTCTGTAGGCAAGTCTGGCAGATTGGGCCCCACCCATGATGCACTTGCAGGCTGATTTGCATATCCATAGAAATATGATCTGCATTACTTCATTGGTTTGTGGCAACAATGTATTTTTCTCCTCTGATTAAAGGCACAAATATAGGTTTGGGAGGCTTTTGGGTCTGACCTACTTCCTTTACAGTCTATGGAAATCTGGATGAGACTCCTATGGCCACTGTCAATGACTAGACTAGGTTATACAATTCTAAATGTTCAGAAGCAAATTTATAGGAAACCTCTTTCTTGGCTAGCCATATTTGTCCCTGATTCAGTAAATGGGAACCGGCATGTGACACTTTGCCGCTCCTGACCTACAGGCATACTCTTATGTTGAGGTTTGGCAGAGTGGTCGGCAATGTCATGTGTTCAGTCCCACTTGGATTTCTATATTCATTTAGTAATCTCTAAGCAGAAAAGCGCCATTCAAGTGTTTCCTTTATCCGAGCAGCACATCAGCCTGTCCTTATCACAGAACAAATAAATGTGGTATATGGATCTCAAGCTGTGCAAGCATTTGTTGGCATTTGCTTGGCAGACAAAAGCCAGGAGAGTGCCGCTTCTAGCTGAACACAAAATCAGAGGCCACTCGACTGGAGGTTATTCAGTAAAGTGAGATAGCATTATGCCGGCATTCATGTGGGAAATCCTTTGGATCTGTCTGACGGATTGTGAGAGAAAGATTACCACACGGCTTGTTGTCTAAATTTAAAGACACCATAAAGCAAAACACATCAAGGTTTAATGTCACCGGATGCTGGGAGAGATCTGAAGACGCACACACAAGTTTCTTATTATAATTTCATTTTCTTAATCCTCTGTCTGTAGACTGCCGGCAGTGTGTATGCCCTATAGCTTGTATACCTGTAATACCCTGACCTTGTCTAATGAGCCTTATGTGGTCCTTATTGTGCAAGGATTTAGTATAAAGATACTGGGGGATATTGTATCGTGCTCCACAGCGTTAGTTTGGGTCTTACCCCCAGCTTCTTGTTTACAGGCGAGGCCTGCGTGCTTTTGCGCCATTTGTTTGCTCCCATTGTTTTTGTCCTTTTTCCACTGTACTTAAAAATCTTTAATAAACTTTGATCAAACATAAAAATACTGGGGGAGATTTAATATCTCTCTACACTGGAAAAATGGTGTAAAAAAGTTACACTCTTGACGTGTGCCAATGGCGTTTTATGACACCCTACCCACTTATCCAAAAATACTGTGGATAGGTCCAGTGGCACCAGCAGATTTATGATAATTTATGCCAATTTTCTGTCTTCCCGGTCTAGCGGGAAGATGTGTGTATCATAAGTTAAAGAGGTTCTCCAGGGTGTCTTTTTAGACTTACTTTCACCAGGATATTTTAGATGGTGTATCTAGGAGTTCCAGGCTGGTTCCAACCTCAGGTCACATGATTGGAACCAGCACTTGGCCCCCAGATTGCTCGGCCTCCTCCATCCTCTCCTTTTTTCACAGATAGTTACCTCTGCTAAGGGGGCTGGCTTAATATAGTAAATCCAGATCCCATAACAGAGGTAACTAAGTGGTGAACACAGGAGAGGAGGGAAGAGGTGGAGCAACCCGAGGGCCAGGTGCTAGTTCTGAATCCCAGCCTGGAACTAAAAAACACCATAGGAAGTCAGTCTAAAAAGACCCCCTTTAAAGCACACCTAAGCTTTTGAACAACTTTTGATTTTCTGGCAGAATTTGTGTCATCAATAAATGTTGCAATTTACATTATGACCAGATTTTGGCTCCTTTATGCCAGGTTCACACTACTACTGCCTCTCTCTTATTCGGGTCTGTCAGGGGACCCAAACAATGGAGGGACGGAACGCTAAAACAGTGGTTACACACGAAGCCTGGCGGATCTCATCGACTGTAATGGGGTCTGTCCGGTGTCCATTGTTTTTAAACTAAAACTGGCAGAGGAAAAAGTCCTGTACAGAGGACTTTTCGGCAGACACTGCACCAGAGCGTTGCAGAATTCAACAGAGACTCCAGCGCAGATGTAAACATAGCCTAACATAAGTTCATGCACAGAAATTCACTTTCTATCGCCTATCTAGTTTTTCCCCAGGTAATGGCAGCAATAATTCTCACTGCTTCTGAAAGTGAGTATGGGGAAGTAGGGGTATAATACAGAGAAGTTGAGGCTGGAGGGGGGAACTCGAAACACTGATATCTCAGGAATTATAAAACATAGAACTGTGGTTCTGGTGTCATATTATAGATGAGATTCTTAGTATGCCTTCCTACCTTTAGTATTTCCAGAGATATTCCCAGTTAAAAACATAGTTAGGATTGGCTTAATAAAGGTGGAGTAGAGTCGCAAATACCTTTTCATATATAAGGCGCATTCTCCAAAGTGCTGTGCGCCTATTCTGAAATCTATGCCAACTCATAGTTGGTGTATATTTCAGGCATTAAGTACATCAATAAACTAGCTTAACTGATGATAAATCCGGCAGGGGTGACTGCAGCGCCCACGCCCCACTCTTCATCCCGCCCTTTAAGAAAGTGGTGAGGGTGGCGCAAAAAAGAAAAAGTTTTTTTCTCAAGAGTCCCGACAGTGCTTTATTATATACTAGTGGCTCTATACATATGCCCTCACTATTATAAATATCTATTTATAATATTCCATTCTATTCCATTGTGACCATTTGTCTGTGTGATCTTATTAGTACATGTATGTTTAAGTAGAAATGAATGAAATCTTGAATGAAGCTACTTCAGACTTAGATGACACACATTACTGTCACAGCTGGGCACTTATACAGATCATTCATCAAAATTTACATGAGAATGGTCATATAGTCATCTGCTACAATAAGAAAAAAAAATCTGCTGAACTCATGTAAAATATTGGGTCGTTCATAAACTCAGACTCTGTCATTGAGATGGAAGTTAAAGGTAAGGAAATAATGAAGAGAACTTACATTGTCAAAGCCAGCATGTGAAGTGCAGTAAGTGTGGGAAGATAGTTATACATTCAAGGTCATAAAGTGTACAATACTGTGACATCAATAAGTGTAACCAGAAATAATCCTCTCAGGTTATAAGCCTCCAGTTTTCAGACCCCTTTTGTTTCCCACCGGGTGCATTCGTTTAGAGAGAGAAGCCCACACAATGCAGGAATAGCCATGACTGTGGCTCCCCCCATGCTGCTCACAGTGGTTGACGGACGACTGCAGTGTTTCTGTATACACAGTAGCTGGTAGTCGCTAGGAATAAGGTGGATGGAGACAGGGAGAAGTGGAAGGAGCGCAACTAAAGGTTCATGGACATGGTGCAAAAACTCAGCTTGGACCCCCTATGCAATGTCTCCTTATACAATGTAGTGTACAGTATAGAACAGTTGCAAAAATTCTTCACCAAGTCTGCCAAATTTAATCCCAACCCTAGAAGTGGAGGATATTCTACAAAACATTGGACACATTTTGCTTCCTCTTTTTCTATCTGCCTGCCATAAACCAGTACAAAATATAAGGAAATTTTTTTCTATTACAACTACAATAAAATCTGAAAAATATTCAACTTTTCTGTTTTGCTCCAGGAACAATTCTTGGAGCTACTACTGAACTGTAAATTCAACCTTCAGAAGAAAGCCTGTATTTGAGAACTGCAGAGGAGCCAACAGAACAACAGCTTAGGGCCTGAAGCTGCAGATGTCCTCCAAGACGCTGTGGTTTCAAAAAGAAATGTCTGAGCTACTAGTAAGTGGTTTTATGATTCCATAATAGTAGGGCTCAAATATCTATATTCAGGGCATACGTTAAACTGGGGATTTGTAAGTTTGTAGTTTGCTATTGAATGTATTTGGCTGGTCTTATGCAGCCATATAGCTAAGCAGTTGAAGACTCTTTGTCTACTGTTGAATTCCAGGATAAAAAAAAATTATGTGAAAAAAAAATATTTACAGAGCCACGACTAAGGAAGGATGATATGCTTTATCTGAAATATGTGGGATGTTTTTGGAAGTTACTCTACTGTTTGTTCACTTTTTTTAATTTAATAGTCAAGATTTTATACAGAGTACTGGCACCAAACCATTTTTTTTTTCACATACTGTTTCTCCTGTTGAATTCCTGTACCATCCTATACAGAGTGGAGTTTCCTATACTGTTTGTTAATCTTTTTTTATTATTATTAAAATTACAAAAATATACATGCGTGGAAAAAATTGTTGGTACCCCTCGTTTAATGAAAGAAAAACCGACAATGGTCACAGAAATAACTTGAATCTGACAAAAGTAATAATATATAAAATTCTATGAATATGAACAAATGAAAGTCAGACATTGCTTTCCAACCATGCTTCAACAGAATTTAAAAAAAAAAGAAAACTCATGAAACAGGCCTGGACAGAAATGATGGTTCCCTTAACTTAATATTTTGTTGCACAACCTTTTGAGGCAATCCCTGCAATCAAACGATTCCTGTAACTGTCAATGAGACTGTCAATTTTTTTTTTTTACATTTTTTTATAGACTGTTCAAAATTCTCACAGACCTGTGAGTGATGTCTCAGTTCCTTTCCTTAGGCAGTTGAGGCCGCTGATTGACGTCAGTGGTCATGTGCGGCAAGGTCTTCCACCAGAACAAGCTCTGGGATTGTAACGTCTCTGCCTGTTCGGGTCTCGGCGCCACCCTCCGCTCGCACGCTGTGGCAAAGGAGGCGTGTTCGTTTTGATTCCTTGCGTAGGTTTCTTGTTGCTCAGTCTGAACATGGTCCTAGACTATGTAATGGATTTCCGGCCACACCCGTGTTCTGAGCATTTCTCTCTGGACTGCATAGAGTTAATCTCTTCCTGGCCTGTGTGATTGACATCCTGTCTACCTATCAGGTCTGGGGCTGGGCCCAGACTTTCTATATACAGGATGTCACTTTTTCAGCAAGTCGCCAGTTATTGCACTGTCTTTGCCTGCTCTCCTTGTTATATCCCTTACTACTTTGTTACTTGATTCTCTGACCCTTTGGCTTGCCTTTTGACTATTCTCTTGGATTTTGACTTTGTACTGCATTGCTCGTTTGTTACCGACCCCTTGGCTTCCTGTCCTCTCTTTTGTCGTTTGTTTTGTCTTGTCCTGTTCTGTGTGTCACTTACCCAGTATAGGGCTTGTCTTCTAGTTGTCCTTTTACCGTTTAGGGTAACTGAGGCAATAGGAAGGGACAGTGGCTGGGGTGAGATTAGGCTCACTTGTCTCTGTCCTTCCTCCCAGACCGTTGCAGTAGTGTCAGGGTATTGCTACATCTGGCAAGACCCTTACAGGGATGCTGTAGTACCGGACAGCGGCCTGGGATACCGGAGCGCTGGGGACAGGTGAGTATGTTTTTTGTTTTTTCACCTTCTCTGACCTTCACGAAAAAAAATCTTTTTCCTGGACAACCCGTTTAAGGCTGACCATACACATTCCTTAGCTGTTGGCTGAGAGCTCATTTGGCCAACAGCTATTTCTTGTGACTCCCCCATAGCATGCATGTTTCATTGGTTGACCCAATACTTAGAAAAGATGGACCTAGATTTCAGACAGCTTTCGGCCAAGTGTTCGTTTGGTGGACAGCTACTTACCCCAATACACACTGTTAGACAGAGAATATATTGTAGATACATTTTGTAGCAGGCACAAAGCATAGCAAAGCAGATCACAGGAAAAGAAACTGCAGCCCCAAATTGCACTGTATTACCTATCTAAGATAGGAGCTAGAAAAGCTAAATTACTCAAAAATGGACATGGGATAAAGGTATTTTTGTATTATTAAATAAGTCACAAGTAGCTTATCTTTTAAAAAATTCAGAGCATTTTTGATAATAGGAAAACCCTTTGCAGGGTAAGACCATATGGTAGAGAACCACATGTGGCTAAAATCTTGTGAGATGAATTGTATATAAACTAAGTCTTAGTTTCCTATAACCCGTAATTCTAATTTCTTTAGTAAATACAATCCTCAACCAAGAACACAGGATACAGGTGATCAATTAAGCAGGATGTGAATTGATTGCAAATACTAATTAGCAAACCTTTGTGTGTGGCTGGTGATCCAGATGGTTCAACTCCAGCCAAGCAAAATCTGGTATCCAACAAAGGAAAATTATGACATTCCAGCGTTAGGTTGGCGGGTCCAGGAAGTAGGTTGGGGTGAGCGGTCCATAAATACGATGAGGTACAAGACATCCTGGTCAGATATTTGGGAATCACAGCCCGGCGTGTCATCTGTCCTATTTTTCTGTAGCCACACTTAAAAACAGATATGTTCTTTATTTCATTCCTTTGTATTTGATATTGTTTGCATGCATATGCCTTTATTATTACATCTTTTCTTGTTAAGCACTGTACTTTTTACGTGAATAGAAGGGCCAGTTCACATCTGCGTTTGGTTTCCGTACAGGGGAGTCTGGTTGGGGACCTAGTCCCCAAGCGGACTCCCCTGTACGGAAACTGAACGCAGACCCTACACAACACCCTGCATAAAAAAGAGTGAAATGTAGTTAATAGGAAAAAACATATATAATACCTATATTTCTGTGGATGTGTGATTGTAGGAGACACTTCTCTCCTGTGTAGCCCTGTGTGATAGGTAAGTGTGGAAGGGAGCATGTAAGCAGAGTTCCCTTTTTATGGTCACACCCAGGGTCAAAAGTGCATGTCTAGTGAGTAAGGTATACGGATACCCAATAGAATTGGTTGGCATCAAGATATATCTAGTACGAGACCGCTTTGTAAAACCTTGACCACCTATGTTGGGCCAATGCTAAATCCCATGGCCACTGGTCACTTCAGGTAAGCATTGTTGGGCTACGTATGTAAGTTATTAAACCTTACTAATAATGCAATAATAACTTCAAAGTATATATACAGTGTATGTTCGCTACAGATGGATGTTGGGTTCTCGCTTCTTCTGACGAAACCAAGAGCCCTCAGCATGTAGCTTCATGTGTAACACTCATGGTCAAATAAAATAGCTAAAATAACGCTGTCAAAAACCGTATTAATGAAAAAGAAAATCTAAGTAATTGACTATTGTCTATGATTCATCTGCACTGGTCACAGTCTGTAGCTTTAAGAAAAATGCCTTGACGAGTGGTGGAAAACAAGTGGGAAAAGAAAAGCTATTACGCTGCTAATTTGAATAAAAAAATACAAGAAGCCGAGGTGAAATATAACATAAATCATTTTGTTTATCCCCGTTGGATACATAAACTAAAATATTTCACTCACATAATGGAATTACCTCAACAGAACTATTCTTGTGTAGTCATGGATATAATAATGGTGTATTTAATAAGCTTTAGGCTAAGTAGAATTCTGCCAATGTATTTTCATTGGAAAAAGCAAGCGGCAACACAGGACAAGCACTGTCTGCCTGATCCGAGCTGCTCTCAATAGACCTCTCTCAAACACTGCTAGAAAAGCGACATATATTGGGAGACTTTAGTATAAATATTAATGTCAGACACTTGTGCTGCCTCCCGACACTTCCGAAAAAAAAAAAAAAAAGAGAGACAGCAGCTGGAGGCCTTGCACATTTAATCACACAGCGATCTCCAAAATTATGCTTACATTAAAAATCAAGTGCATGAAAATGTCTTATTGCAATCAGAAGGATAACAGGAAATGCTGATCATATTTCTAACAGGAGGACAGAAATAGCACATTCTACACGCATACGTGAAAGTACCATAGTTAATAGAGCCTTGCCACTTTTATATGCATGGAGTGCCATTATTAGAGGCAGAGAAAATCCCTTTTACAAGATGTCTATATATATCATGGGTTATTGTGCAAATATCTTGCTATGCAGCAGATATAATGAGGGTTATTTACTAATGGAAAGCAACGCAATGAAGCAACGCCACTTATACTCCTTTGTGTTGTCAGCCATCTGTTATTATAACTTATGCAAATTTGTCTCAGCAAATACACAGTTATAAAGATTAGATATACAGCATCAATTTAAAGGAAAAAAATGGAACCACGGTATGTGTTAAGAATGCATGACTTGGGACCAGCGACTCTTAATATAGCCTCATTGACGTCCATTTTTGCAATAAAAAATACTGATGCTGCCTGACTTCGATATAAATGGAAACATAAATTATTGAACTATTTTAGAGTCGAAATAATGGCTATTATTTGATAATAAAATATTGGAACCTCATATAATGAAAATTAAAGTGTTATGGAATTGCCACCTAAGCAATTTCCGAGGTGATGGAATTGCTGTTTAAGCAATTTCTTAATATGTAACAGGTAACTGGCAGGACTGAAAAACAGCAAATAAAATCTAGCTATAATTCAACACCGCCCATTTTTTCAAAGTCTAAGGCAACCCCAAGATACTTACCAGAACCAGGAAGGACACAGGACTCAGGTTGCAACTACAGAAAAATGTGTCAGAAAGTGGATGCACTTGCATGCTAAGGAACAAGCCAGAATACCTATGGCAGGTAAAGATAAAAATACATGAGCCAGGGTGAAAACTAATGTAGTAGGGAATATCCAAAATGACAACACAGCCGGGGTTGAGTCCAAGAGGTCATAGATAAAACCAAATCAGCAAGAAGTAGGATGATCAGGAGAGTAAGCCACAATCAGTCACCAGGCAATTCGCAGAAAACAGGATTTATGAGAACACAGAGCCAGAAGATTAATGTAATCACAGGCCGGTGATAAGTCTCAATGCTAGGTTTAAATACCCCGCCTCAGCTATGGATCAGACAATGAGGCAGCACTCTGATTGGCTCTGCCTCTTAAAGCTCTGTCAAGCAGTTGTGGAAACCCGCAGACCCCATAGACTATAATGAGGTCCGTCCGGTTTCCGCCGATTTTATACTGAAACTGGCGGAGAGAATAGGACTTTACTCTCTGCCGATTATAGTTGGATTCAGCGGTGGAATCTCCTATGGATACTCCAGAGCTAGTGTGAATCCAGTCTATGTGGTATGAACTAAATATGTCGGGCCGAGGCGTCCCTGCCCTGGCTGGCTCCACTTTCTGCCAAAGAAAGTGGTGAGCGCATCCCTGGTGCAAGAAAGGGCCATGCACCACTTTATCCCATTATAAATTCCTCCCAGTGAGTTAAAAAATAAATTACTGGAGTGTCCCTTTAAGTCAACAACCTGTTACTACTATAAACTTCCACATAACAGGGGTACAATGGCGCTCTCATTCCCTGTTTGTCTCTTATCACTTGAACACGTAAAACTTGATGTCACACATTAGCGGCAAATTCATTGATGAAATCAAAGATCTTTATGCTTTTTCTATATCATTGTCTACTGGAGCCAAAATAACAAATGCACAGACCCAGAAGTAATTCCAGCGCCTTATCGTGCTCTACCTGCTCAGAGTAGATTTACCCTGATTAGCATAGCAATTTGCAATAAGTTTTTCAATTAGCGCTAATCAATTTGAGCTGCCAAAAAAACGAACCCTCTCTGCTCTGAAAAAAAGTCTAAAGAATGCTAATGAGGGCTTCACATACCTATGTCATCTCCAGCCCCAGCTTATAAATGTAAATCTTTCCCCTTAATTACCATCCGCATGACAGCTCCGAAAAAAAGAACAACTTATGAGTCATAATTCAGCTAAGTTTACCATGACAGCACATTTTAAGTCCTGAGGAGAGCGGCGATAAAGAAAAACCACAAGCATTTTTGTGAAAACAATCCATTTTGTTATTTATACACACGGGGTGCACAGTCGTCTTTCACCGAGACTCACATTACGCACATTGTATAACTAATGAAGCATTACAAGGCTAGACAGACAGACACAATGTAGAGATGTTGCTTTGTTAACAGCTAGTAATAATAATTACTTCTCTGTTTATCACTATATATTGTATCTGAACAGAGCCTGAGTCAAAAACCCTTGAAGAGCTAAAGATATGAGCATTGTATAATATATCAACAAAATGAACCAAATATGTGGATGTCCAATACCCATCATAGAGGGTTCAAGGCACAGTACTGTGCAAAAGTCAGAATGGCTTCAAAAATAGAAGGGTTAATAGTTTATGTTTGTTAATTAACAAAATTAAGTGAATGAGCAAAAGTGAAATCTAAATCTCATCAATATGTGACATAACCATCCTTTGCCCTCCTACAATTCTTCTCAGTACACTTACAGACAGTTTTTGAAGGAACTGGGCAGGGAGCTTGTTTCTGCCATCTTGAAGAACTAAGCACAGACCTTCTGTGGATGTAGGCTTGCTCCAATCCTTCTGTCTCTTCATGTAATCCCAGACAGACTGGATGATGCTGAGATCAGGGCTCTGTGGGGGCCGTATCATCACTTCCAGGACTTCTCCACCAAAGGTCCCACCAAATATTGATGGGATTTACATTTCTCTTTTATTCTTTATTCACTTCATTCTGCATATTCTGTGGTGCCCAGAGAGAAGCAAGACCGAGAATGCATGTCCTCTAAGGTGGACATAGTAAAGGCTTCCAATGGTGGTACTTTTTTAGAATTATTTCTGGAATATCTGGAGATATAAACATTTTTTCAAAGGGTTTTTCTGGGACTTACTATATGATTCCCTATCCTTAGAATAAGTCATCAATTCAAGATTAGCGTGGGTCCAACACCCAGGAATCAGGGATCAGCCGTTTGAAGTGGCAGCGGCATTTTCCGCTTCAGACCTTGCGTCCTCACATTCATTGATCTCATGGCCTGTTTGTAGCTTGGTCCGATTCAAACAAATAGGCAGATGTGCAATACCAAGCTCAGCCTCTATAAATGTACAGTGCTGTGTTGATAAATAGTGAAGAAGCCACAAAACTCACCCAAATATTGAGACCTCTTAAAAAAAACTGATCGGCAGGGATCTCTAGTGCCGCACCCCCAATGATCTTCAATTGATGACCTATCCTAAGGATATATCATCAACTAGTAAGCCTGGAAGACCACTTTAACAAATCTAAATTCTACAAAAAAGAGAAAAATATGGGCATATACCGTCATATGAAAAAGTTTGGGCACCCCTATTAATCTTAATCATTTTTAGTTCTAAATATTTGGGTGTTTGCAACAGCCATTTCAATTTGATATATCTAATAACTGATGGACACAGTAATATATCAGGATTGAAATGAGGTTTATTGTACTAACAGAAAATGTGCAATAATAATAATAATAATAATAGTCCTTTAATAGTCCCACAATGGGGAAATTCAGTGTGTTACAGCAGCAAAGATAAGCAGATACAAATACAAATACAACATGTACAGGAATGTTCCAAGTTGAGAGGCATTACATTAATAGCAGACAGACAGATAGGACGTAGCAGAGGAGGGGGTGGAGGGATTTAACAGGCAGAGAGATATTTCAGTTCTCTGTGTGTAATGATCTCCGCTTAGGTCGGTGTTGGTTGTACAGCCTAACCGCGGTGGGGAGGAAAGACTTCCGATAGCGCTCCTTCTCACACCTAGGGTGGAGCAGTCGGTCACTGACAATATGCATTAAACCAAAATTTGACCGGTGCAAAAATTTGGGTGCTCTTATCATTTTATTGATTTGAATACTCCTAACTACTTTTTACTGACTTACTGAAGCACAAAATTGGTTTTGTAACCTCACTGAGCTTTGAACTTCATAGCCAGGTGTATCCAATCATGAGAAAAGGTATTTAAGGTGGCCAATTGCAAGTTGTTCTCCTATTTGAATCTCCTCTGAAGAGTGGCATCATGGGCTCCTCAAAACAACTCTCAAATGATCAGAAAACAAAGATTGTTCAACATAGTTGTTCAGGGGAAGGATACAAAAAGTTGTCTCAGAGATTTAACCTGTCAGTTTCCAGTGTGAGGAACATAGTAAGGAAATGGAAGACCACTGGGACAGTTCTTGTTAAGCCCAGAAGTGGCAGGCCAAGAAAAATATCAGAAAGGCAGAGAAGAAGAATGGTGAGAACAGTCAAGGACAATCCACAGACCACCTCCAAAGAGCTGCAGCATCATCTTGCTGCAGATGGTGTCACTGTGCATCGGTCAACAATACAGCACACTTTGCACAAGGAGAAGCTGTATGGGAGAGTGATGCGAAAGAAGCCGTTTCTGAAAGCACGCCACAAACAGAGTCGCCTGAGGTATGCAAAAACACATTTTGACAAGCCAGCTTCATTTTGGAAGAAGGTCCTGTGGACTGATGAAACAAAGATTGAGTTGTTTGGTCATACAAAAAGGCGTTATGCACGGCGTCAAAAAAACACAGCATTCCAAGAAAAACACTTGCTACCCACTGTAAAATTTGGTGGAGGTTCCATCATGCTTTGGGGCTGTGTGGCCAATGCCGGCACCGGGAATCTTGTTAAAGTTGAGGGTCGCATGGATTCAACTCAGTATCAGCAGATTCTTGAGAATAATGTACAAGAATCAGTGACGAATTTGAAGTTACGCCGGAGATGGATATTTCAGCAAGACAATGATCCAAAACACAGCTCCAAATCTACTCAGGCATTCATGCAGAGGAACAATTACAATGTTCTGGAATGGCCATCCCAGTCCCCAGACCTGAATATCATTGAACATCTGTGGGATAATTTGAAGCGGGCTGTCCATGCTCGGCGACCATCAAACTTAACTGAACTGGAATTGTTTTGTAAAGAGGAATGGTCAAAAATACCTTCATCCAGGATCCAGGAACTGATTAAAAGCTACAGGAAGCGACTAGAGGCTGTTATTTTTGCAAAAGGAGGATCTACTAAATATTAATGTCACTTTTCTGTTGAGGTGCCCATACTTTTGCAGCGGTCAAATTTTGGTTTAATGCATATTGCACATTTTCTGTTAGTACAATAAACCTCATTTCAATCCTGAAATATTACTGTGTCCATCAGTTATTAGATATATCAAATTGAAATGGCTGTTGCAAACACCCAAATATTTAGAACTAAAAATGATTAAGATTAATAGGGGTGCCCAAACTTTTTCATATGACTGTAAATAAAAGAGAAGAAACTTCCCGCTCCAGTTTTGAGAAAACTTTTTCCCATGCATTCTCTACGGACTGCCTATGACAACAACCTTGCGAGTTCCTCAGCACCACTTATTGCTAAGTATAACAATATTCTTCACCGGACAATTTATTTTAACATTACTGAATTTCCAGTCAAAGTGGCCATTGATGTTATATATAGGACTAGAGTTAGACCGCTACTCATATGATAGGATTTACATAGGATTTGGGTGTGAACCAAAAAAAGGCAAAAAGTTGATTGTTTTTATCATATAGGATCTTGATACTTTATAGGGTCTAGATGCACATCCACAGGACAAGCATTTTTATGGACAATGCAAGTGATAATAAAGACATCTAAATTCACACTTTAGAACAGAAGTAATAAATAATGTACCCTGATGATATATCATGAATACAAAGGCGGTTACTTGTTGTGATGGTCCCGTTACTTGAAGATCTTTTATCGTAAAAGCAACTTTTAGAAAGCTAGAGACAGGAGATAAGAGGCAGACACAGGAGCAAACATGAAAGATAATAGACAAACAGAAGATGATGATGAGATTGAATAGATTATTGAGAACAGGATACAATAAACCAAGAAGGTAGAGGATGCTTGATGTAATGAATGGTATTATGATGTATACGAGAACCATGGAGCTCCATATATAAGAAATTAGGGGCTGCTCTCAAGGTTAATACCATGGCTTTTTTAATAGGTACAGAATAATTACTTTTAATTGGAATTAACAGGACCTAATAGGTGTCAGATTATCAAATATTCTGGATTATGCAAATGATCAATTTTGCAATACTTGAATGAGTAGAGAAGACCGCACGAAATATAAAACTGCTTCTACTTTTTGAGATTGAAGTTGCTCTCTCTGCTCAGTTTCAGTTCTAGTTTCTAGAAATAAATTATAGTCCATATTATTATTTTTTTAGTTTCATGCCAGAAAGAAGTATCAGATAACTGCAATTTTTGGTAGTGTGCCATCCCCTGTGAAATAGATGTTTATGTTGTTTTCCTCAAGCATTTAAAGGGGTTGTACTTTAAAATCTCTATGTGCATTATCCCTGTTAGAGATGAGTGAATCGAAGCTGATGAAGTGGAATTCGATCCGAATTTCAGGAAATATTTGATTCACATAGAATCTGAATTTCCTCACACTTCGTGGTAACAAATCTCATTTAGTTCAAAATGGCTGCTGTACATGTTAGGACATGGGGCAAGGAACTCTGGGAACGCAGGATCACCCACAATGCCATGTGTGCAGCCAATCAGCAGCCAGCCCTGTGATGTTACATCCCTTTAACCCCTTCGCGAGTGCCCACGGCATGTTTGACCGCTGCATCCAAGGTGTTAAAACCCCCGATCGGTTATGGAGCAGGGTGTTCCGCCATTTTGCGCCCACCCCGGCTCTCTGCAGCCAATAAACAGATGGTTTTTTTAACGCGATTCAATGCGATTTCATTCAGATCAAATAGAATCGTATTAGAAAATTCAGCGAAGTTGCCAAATCGAATTTTTGAATACTTCGCTCATCTCTAATCCCTGTACTGTGACATCACTGTGTTTATTATCCCTATACTGTGACATCACTGTGTTTATTACCCTGGTACTGTGACATCACTGTGTTTATTATCCTGTTACTGTGACATCACTGTGTTTATTATTCTGGTACTGTGACATCACTATGTGCATTATTCATGCACTGTGACATCACTGTGTACAATATCTGTACTGTAAAATCACTATGTCAATTATTCTGGCACTGTCACATCACTATGTGCATTATCTGTATTGTAAATTCACTATGTACCTTATCCGTTTACTGTGACATGACTGTGTGTATTATCCCTGAGTTTTTATTATCACTGTACTGTGACATCACTGTTTCTATTATCTCTGTTCTGTGATATCACTGTGTTTATTATCCTGGTACTGTGACATCACTGTTTGCATTATCCCTGTATTGTGACATCACTGTCTCTATTATCTCTGTTCTATGACATCACTATGTGCATTAATCATGCACTGTGAATCACTGTGTGTTTTATCCACGTGTGTAAAGGAGACCAAAATAATCATACACTTTTTAAGTTGTGCTCATGGTAGACTGGAGCCCCATTAAAAGTTTTTATGGGGCCACATGGTTGCTTCTTATGCCTCTACCCCCTCCCACAGTAAATGTGCCCCTTTTTGTGCCACAGCCTCCCTTACAGTTCCTTCCTGACTATTTGCTTCTGACTAACTGCTACTATTACCTTTAAAAGGTTAATTTTCTCCTTTCTGACAGTGAAAGTCTGTGTATCATAAATCTTCTTCATGTATCTCACTTCAGTGCACCAGGTGGCAGCAGCGATACATTTACAATGCACAGATTGCCAACCATCAAAGGAGATCAAAGGAGAAAAAAAATCAGAAAGGAGATCAAAGAAGCTTAACCAGCTGTAGTATGCTAAGGGTGACTTTTGACCCCCTTTGGCTTCTGGGTCTGATCCCAGCTGCGACCACTTTGACCCCTACTGTAATACCAGTCTAAAAGATTCCTTTAATGGTCACTTCCACAAAGTAACTTTGTGAGTGACAGCAAACCACTTGTCTTTATTACACTGTATACGATCATTTCAATCAAGGATCATTTCGGGAAACTCTTGAAAGTAACTTTATAAGTTGTCTTTTCCGCTTCTTTCGCAGCCTGTTTTGCCTTCACATATGTAAATGTAACATTTTGGGTCAAGATGTCCTTTACAACTCATCCTTTAATTAGGAGTCTTCCGCTAGCCTCAACTTCTTTGCCTACTTATAGTGAATATGTGACATACAGTGTCCAATTTCCGCATGGTACTCAAATCAATTGCACTCTAGGGGGCATCCTGATTGTGGTTTTTAATAATATAGAATACCATGAGCGCAATTGATTAAAGATTACTGCAAATAATCAGCCTAGTGCAAAAACAAAATCCCCTCTGCTAATTGTAGCTTTATGTGATGTCATGTATGACCTTGCCAGGGGAAGAAACTATTTGGAAGCCGTGGGAAGTGTTCAAAATTAGTTTGATTTTAATATGATTTTAATATTGGCTTTTCACTTGAGTCTGAATTAGACTGCCAGCGACACTGCCTGGCTGCCACATAATTTCATTAAGATGTCCAGTCATCTAGGGAGAGTTGAAAGTTATGTTAAATTGCACTGGAGTCTTTGATCACTGAAGCTTCTCTTGTCATAAATAACTCCTTGTTATAATGCTTTTAACTATTTATTAGCAAGATCCACTAATACTGATCTGTCCGTCTCTTATACGTAGGCGGTGTCGAAGTATCATCTACTCTTAAGAGCAATAATTGGGATCCGTACCATTGGTGCAGCCTAATTACATAGCAAAATTATAAATATGTGCTGCACATGGATGCGGATATGCCATATGTTTGTAAGGCATTAGTCTGAATAGCCAGATGCTGGAGTTACTTAGCAGAGCACACTAAAAATGCAGCATTTTTCCCAATCTGGTTAGTTCCGTCAAGCGTAAAAAAAAAACACAGAATGGGAGAAATGAATGAGGTTCGAAGAGCACGTTGACTGAGCAAATTTTTACTGGTTAAAATTGTGGGCAAATATTTATATTCATACAGTATAAAATATTAAAGTCCTTCCCCCCACAAATTACAATCCACAGAATAAGTGATATTTTTCTAATCATTGGGGAACTCGATGATTCCATGTCCTCATAGTGAAGGTCGACCACTGTTTTACTCAAAGTCTATGGGACAGACAAAGATAGTTGAGTGTGTGCTCTCTACTTTCTCTGTGAGTCATATAAAGATACATTAAACAGGAATAATAAGATACTCTGATATTGTAAGGCAGATATTTGTTAACCTGTTGTCAGGCTATGACATAGGGCAATCAAGAGGTCACAGCTGATATTGCACCTTGGATCCTGCGGGGTCTAAATAGTCCTACATCTCAATATGGGGAAACCAGAACTGGAAATAATGTGTCATAGTTGGCGGCACTGTTACAGGTTTATGCGTTGATGCCTGGAAGCTTCATTACATGCCTCTGCTATGATAAATGGTCGAAGGTAATTAAAAAAAATAATCTTTTAATGACATTAGGAAAAAATAAATAAAAGGAAAATCAAACATTAAAAGAATAATAACAACCACCTATATTAGCATCATGATTAGAAAAATAATCTGTGCAATAATAATAGCAATTTATTTATTGTAATCAAAGTAAGGTAGGGAGGGAGATAAGGAAAAAAGGAGAAAAGGAATGGAGAAAGGAAGGGAGGGAGGGAGAGAGGGAGGGAGAGAGGGAGGGAGAGATGGGAGGAAGAAGGAAGGAAGGAAGAAGGGAAAGAAGGAAGGAATGAATTAGGAAAGGGAAGAAGGAAGGAAGGAAGGAAGGAAGGAAGGAAGGAAGGAAGGAAGGGAGGGAGGGAGGGAGGGAGGGAGGGTGGGAAGAAGGAGAAAAGGAATGGAGAAAGGAAGGAAGGAAGGAAGGAAGGAAGGAAGGAAGGGAGGGAGGGAGGGAGAGATGGAAGGAAGAAGGAAGGAAGGAAGAAGGGAAAGAAGGAAGAAATGAATTAGGAAAGGGAAGAAGGAAGTAAGGAAGGGAGGGAGGGAGGGAGAGAGGGAGGGAGAGAGGGAAGGAAGAAGGGAAAGAAGGAAGGAATGAATTAGGAAAGGGAAGACGGAAGGAAGGAAGGAAGGAAGGAAGGAAGGAAGGGAGGGAGGGAAGAAGGAGAAAAAGAATGGAGAAAGGAAGGAAGGAAGGAAGGGAGGGAGGGAGAGATGGAAGGAAGGAGGAAGGAAGGAAGGAAGAAGGGAAAAAAGGAAGGAATGAATTAGGAAAGGGAAAAAGGAAGGAAGGAAGAAAAGAACGAAGGAAGAATAGAGGAAGGAAGAATAGAAGGAAGGCATATTTAATAATGATTATAAATAATTTTATATAAATAAAATATTATTCATATCATATAAATATAACCTCAGAGTATGACTTGGTATAACAGTCTGGTGAGGTATTTTGTGCCAATGACAAGTCATCAATCACCCACTGTCTACACATATTACTAGATGTGCAAATCTTATAGTCCATGTCTGTAATATATGACAATCCGTTATAGGCAGAACCGGAATACTTCCAATAATATACACCACATAAAATATACTGGACATGCTCTAAATGTGTCCACTACTCCCTGTACATTATAATCTTTTACAACAATCAGGCTGATAGTCATCATTAAACATATATAGTCAGACAACCCCAGTGAGGGACGAGCATTGTCCTACCATTTAATACCATATTCTTGTTCATAGTACACTGCATTATAGTTCTTAGTGTTGGCTTGCAAACATTTTTTTACTTTTGAGGTCAGGTTATCATATAAACCAACTTAGGGCACTTGATACCTCCTTTGCTGTGCCTCTTGGCAATCCATGGAGAATGTATTAAGGCAATGTATATAGGAGCGTGCACCTTCAATGATCCATCATGAGGCATAATTGAAACCCAATATTGAATAAAGGGTGTTTAGTAAATGGTATTTTTTTTAAAGGCATTTACCATTAAATGTCAGAATGTTTATTGATCTGTTAATGTTAATATCCACTAGACCTGGAAATGTTCTTTAATTATTCTATATGGTAAATGTTAAGTAGTCGACAGAAAGTCACATGGATAAAAAAAAATGGTTGAATTTGCTCTAGACTCTGAATTGACAGTACAATAAACACTAGGCTGATATTTAACAGTATACATTCCTCATCAGAGTGGTCAGCTATTTTAGATATCACATTTGCATATACCCTCTTAAGTGATATAAATGTTATATAGGAAGTGCCATGCTCACAATCCAGAAAACCCATTTTTTAACACACCTTTGAGGGACCATTTTCATGACCAGGAATGGTCCAATTTCTCTTATTTTTTTATCCAGTTGCCCAGTTCTCATTGTGGGTGGTTCACTGCCCAGGGCCCAGAAGCATACCCACTATGGTCAACACATTTTTATGGAAGCTTTCATATGGCCACTGAGTGACTAACTCATGTATTATATTCAACAACTGATGCAACTAACTCAATGGGAAAAGTGTTTCTGATCTCTCAAGATGGGATCCAACATAATAACATAGTTGATAAGTCTGGATAAAGACACAAGTTCATCCAGTCCAACCTATAAACCTACGAAGGTCATCCAGAGGAAGGAAAAAAAAAATTGCCCAATCAAAGGAAAATATATTCCTTCCCAACTCCAAATCCCGGGATCAGCATCCTATCCCAAAAAATCTAGTTTCTATAACCTGTGATATTTTAATTTTAAGAAAGTCATCCAGTCCCCTCTTAAACTTATACAAGTTATCAGCCACCAGCACATGTGGTAGTGCATTCCATCGCATCACTGCTCTTACTGTAAAGAAGTCCACCTAAGACAATAATATAACCTTTATTCTTTTAGACGTGGAGTTTGCCCCTTTGTCATGGTTACAGGCTATTGATATATTTGTGCATTGCAATTATATTGCCCCTGAGCCGTCTTTTTTTCTAAAATCAACAACCAGTCCATTGCACTAAATATAAAGCTTAAAGGGGTTATCTAGCTTCCACAAATACATCCACAGCAGTGCTAAATACTCCCTTGTGCACCCTTTGCTTGGCTTTATTTTACTTGCTGCCGCTTATATCAAAGCTATTTACATGCAGTGAATCTGTGGAAAACTACATTTCCCTTGATTCATCTGCCTGCTCTCACTCTCTGTGTACCCCTCCCTTTTACACTCTCTCCAGCAATGAAATCACAGGTAATAAATCTGAGGTCACATGCTGCTTTGATGTTTTGTTTGCCGGCCCCACTGCTCACAGGGAGGGGTTAATGAGCTTGTAAATGAAACACCATAGCTGTGATAAATGACCTGAGGATAAATCAGATAAACAGAGCTAGGTTTAAACAGGATATATACAGTACAGACCAAAAGTTTGGACACACCTTCTCATTCCAAGAGTTTTCTGTATTTTCATGACTATAAAAATTGAAGATTCACACTGAAGGCATCAAAACTATGAATTAACACATGTGGAATTATATACTTAACAAAAATCCCACTTATTAAACCTGACAGGGCACACCTGTGAAGTGAAAACCATTTCAGGTGACTACCTCTTGAAGCTCATCAAGAGAATGCCAAGAGTGTGCAAAGCAGTAATCAAAGCAAAAGATGGCTACTTTGAAGAACCTAGAATATAAGACATATTTTCAGTTGTTTCACACTTTTTTGTTAAGTATATAATTCCACATGTGTTAATTCATAGTTTTGATGCCTTCAGTGTGAATCTACAATTTTTATAGTCATGAAAATACAGAAAACTCTTGGAATGAGAAGGTGTGTCCAAACTTTTGGTCTGTACTGTATTAGGAAGTTCTTTGTACTGCTGCATCCTGGTATTTGGCCCATATTTTTTAAAACTGGACAACCCCTTTAAACAGTCATAATACAGCCATATGGATAAGTCATCTTATGAACAAGAAGGAAAAGAGAATACCTGTACATTGGGTAGAATATATCCAGACAGAAAAATGTATCATTAAAAAAATTTCTAAAACATAAAAAAATATCCCTTACCCCATTTAATGGATACGTCTTCCATCCTAATTCTCCAATAGCTGTTGTGGTGTCAAGAAGAACAACTGAAAAATGAAGAAATATATTATTACAATGCATTCCTTTACTTTATATTATAATATTTAAGGAGATGCTCACCTTTAACCATAACGTTACAATTTATATGTAACCTTCAAAAAAGTGCAGCACTTCTGTAACTATATTAATCGTCTAGTCATAATCATTAATTACAGATACATTTTTACAGTTATATTAAAGTAATATTTCCATCTCAGACACTCCACAGGATATCCTGTTCCCTGGAGCTGGGTTGTTCCACCTTTGGGATCCTGTTCCCCTAGACAAGGAAGCCACAACCATCCGCAGCTCTCCATTCAAGTCTTTAGATGTTACATTAGGCTACGGAATGAGCTGATTTATTCCATAAATCTGCAAGATGGGATAACCCCTTTAATTGACATTTTGTTGTACCTCAGAGAGCAGAAAAAATATTTTAAAAGAACTTACATTTGTCAGAGAATTTATCAAAAAATAAAAGTATTTTCATGAATTCCAGTCCCTTTAGATCTTTCGATTCCCACTGATAAATGTAATTTTCTAGTCATCAGTTGTGGCTCATTATGACTAACAGAACCCCTTTGAGTAATGGCAGTATACTGTAATTTACTCGTCCAGGATTATTCCAATTACTAAATACAATACAGAAAACTGCATGAATTTCTATTACATCATTACATTGGGCAGATCACCTAGTTTTAATTTGTCAGTACTATACTACTATATCAGTACTATATCAGTAATTATATTTCCTCCAGGATAAGGTGACATTTTGCTTAACTTTCAGCACCTTGTAGTAACCCCCCTTCTTGCCTCCTTATATGCTCAGAAATAACCTCATCAAAAACTCAAGACAAGGATGGATGCAGCTGCATATGAAACTATAAGCTATCATTTATAGCTGCTGTATTTATACAAAATTACCAAATGTCAGAATTAACTAAGAGGGTCATACAGATGTGCCCTTATTTAGCTTTTATCCTGGCTAGATATGTCATGAGATGACCAGCATTTCGAAACAACATGATTTCCCAAAGTTGTGTCACAAGCAGGGGCGCACCTCTAAAGAGGCGAAGTGAAGCGGTCGCCTCAGGCAGCACTGTCTGTCACTGTCTGGGGGGCGGCACTGTTTACTATCTATTTAACGTAAACCAGCCCAGGACAGGCCGCTTAAAAAAATAACAAAGCTGAGCGGGGCCTGTCCTGGGCTGGCTTACGAGACCTCTGCATCTGCAGATGTCCTACGGTATGTGTGGACAAGAAGAGTAGGCGGCGGCTCCATCAAGGGATGGAGACCCCGGAGGTGATAAACATAAAAACCATTGTTACTCACCTCTCCTGCGATCCAATGTTACTCCCAGCAGGCTTCGGCCTTCTTTGGTGACGTCCCAGGCGTCACGTGAGACAGGCCGACGTCATTATGTCCCGATGCCGGTCTGTGCGACATTGAAGAGGGCCGAAAGCAGGGAGTGCATCGGAGCCCAGGTAAGTTACACTGGTTTTTATGTTTGTCACCACCTGGGTCTCCGATCATTATACTCTGGGGTCTGAAAAGTATAATAATAGTTCATGGGTGGGTCACTATGGGGCATAATACCATGTTCAGGGGCCACTATGGGGCATAATACCGTGTACAGGGGCCACTATGGGGCATAATACCGTGTGCAGGGGCCACTATAAGGCATAATACCGTGTGCAGGGACCACTATGGGGCATAATACCGTGTGCGGAGACAACTATGGAGCATAATACCATGTACAGGGGTAATACCGTGTGCAGGGGCCACTATGGGACATAATACCGTGTGCAGGAGCCACTATGGAGAATAATACCGTGTGCAGGGGCCACTATGGAGCATAATACCGTGTGCAGGGGCTGCTGCGAGGCATAATACCGTGTGCAGGGGCCACTATGGGGCATAATACCGTGTGCAGGGGCCACTATGGGGCATAATACCATGTGCAGGGGTCGCAAAGGGGAATAATACTGTGTGCACGGGCCGCTGCGGGGCATAATACCGTGTGCAGGGGCCGCTGCGGGGAATAATACCATGTAATGCTGTATTAAAAAAAAAAAAAAAAAAACACCTGCTCACCTGTCCCTTGTGCTCCGATGTCTCCTACCACGGTCTGGTTCTGCTGCTCCAGTGTTTTCTACTGCTGGAAGTCCCCGCCGCACATGACCACTGAGGTCACTGACACAGGATGTCACAGTGCTGTGGGAAAGAAAACACCGGAGCAGCAGGACTGAAACGTGCTGGAAGACACCGGAGCACCTTCCCCAGCCTCATATTAAAAAAGTGGTTATCCTGGACAAGCCCTTTAAGGTGGCACTTGGGCTTTATTAAAGGGGCTTTCCAGCTCATTTTTATTGATGATCTATCCTTAGAAGAGATAAGAGTTCAGTGGACTCCTTTCCCCCTCTGATCAGCTGTGTGAAGGGGCTATGGCGCCTGTTTATATCACACGCTGTCTGTTTATAGTGACCGTGTGATGTAATTCCAGCCTTGTCACATAGTCATGTATAGGACGAGGCTGTAGTTACATTACATGGCCACTATGAAAAGAATGACACTATGTACACAGAGAAGTGGTCACGGCGCTTACACAGGTACCACAGTTCATTCAAACAGCTGATCAGTGGGGGTCCTGGGATTTTGAGCCCCACTGATTAGTTTATTAATGATCTGGAAAAACTTTTAATTAGTTAACACCTGGGGCACTATTAATAAGGGGCACTATTTATACAGGGTACACACGGACATTATTAATATAAAGATGCACTTGGGGGTATTATTCATTATGGGGGGTTATATCATATATTTTATAATTGGGGGTAGCAGCAGGATGGGGGCTTTGTGTAGGTGAGGACAATGTGGGTTGGATGCCTGGAAAAGTGAGGAGCCAAAGATGTCTGTGTTGCAAACTTTACAGAGACAAGTCACAGCTGGAAGAAGTGGTCATGGCGCTCCAAAGGAAAGAGAAGGGAAATGTGACCGATTAGTCAGAGACATCACCTGTAAGTCACAGAATGTTACTGCCCTGTATTCACCTAAATGATAGAGGATAAATACCTGAGTGATGGGGTCTGTCTGCTGAGACCCCCACTGAGCCTGAGAATTGGAGTTTTTTTCCCCACTGGGTGGGAATCCAGCCTGGCTGCAGTCATATATATAGGTGTGTCACTTGGTGGATGGACGAACCCGCGTGGCTTTCATTCACTTCAATGGGAGTGCCAAAGATACCCGAAGTCCAGTCCTCAGCTATCTGCGGCCTCCTATTATAGAGAATGGGGGCCACGTGGGCTCGTCCATCCACCAAGCAGAAGATGTGTGAAGTTATTGTCATTGTTAATGCCGTGTTGTTGATCTGATACTGAAGTAATACAGGAAGAAGAATTCTTAAAAACTGTTTTATCACTTTGTGTATGTTTATAGGACGACGATAACAGCGTGTGAAGCTAGTAGCATGGAAACTTAATTTTATATTTTTTTTTGGGGGGGGGCGTCTTTCTGTAGTCTAGAGGCTAGGTTCACCACTGGTCACAAGATGTCTATCCTATATGTGTCTATTTGTGGCCACCCAGTGGTTGTATTGTGACTTAAAGCCTGTCAAGAGGTTTCCAAGCTTGGTGAGATACTGTATTGTACAGGTTTCATGAGAAATTGAAGTCCTTAACTAAATTCTAGGTAAGGTAATGGTGGACACATCTGTACCTCCATTAAAGGTTTTGTCCAGGGAGTAGTAATTTACTAACCTGGTCCCAGGGATCACTGATGATGGACTTGGGGGTCTCAGTGACAGGATGATCCCCGGGTCATGTGGTCTGACACAGTGTCATTCTGCCCCCTCCCCCCTTTGCATCCACTGTGGGGCCTGGCTTTATAGTAAAGTCAGCCCCTACAGCACAGGTATTAACTACCCGTGAGATCGTAGGTGGAGGGAGCAGATCGACCCAGAGGGCAGACATTTTAATGGCCAGTATATTGGAAACTTTTTAGACAATGTCTTGTTCTCTGCTTATTTACTTAGGTATAAATTGTGAGAACAAAAGTTTACCACAAGGTGCATAATAGATGTTCTAATAATGAAAATCATTAAACCCTGGAGGAAAGAACACAGGGTCAATTACCCATATGTCACTCTGTTTTACAGAAAAGCAATGGAAAGTTTCCTGACGAGAAAATTGCCACACTTTAGTATGAGCCCTAGTTGTCTGCAATCTTATGAAAGGGAAGACTGCTGAACATGTATCTATGTATAACCTGTTATAGGTGAGTAAAAGATGAGCAGATTGATATATAGTTTATGGGGCAGTTCCAGTATAACATTTAATTCATTCACAGTCCACTGCTCTCTGGGCTTAGGAGTCCAGTGGGAGGTCCTACGGTGGTGATTGACAACCTTTCCTGTATAACTGTGCATACAGATAGAGCTGTTTATCAGTGACAAGGGCTACCTATTGGACTCAAAACCCGGAATCAATATGTTACCTTTATCTTTTTTTATGCTATACACAGTATATCAATCTGCTCAGCTCCTCCTGCTCTATAACATGTCATCTGCAGATCGAATTGCATCAATATAACAAGTTCCGAAAATGTTTTGTATTCAGTCACATGGTGCTCAGTTAGACTCAATGGGGTTATTCATTAAGACTGGTGTTTCTTATGCCCCTTATATCCAATTCCCCCGCTGGTGTGAGATGCACCTGAATTATTAAGAGGCTCCATCCTCTTAGTAATTCGGATGCACTACGGGAGGTCCCATACACTACCAATTTAATCAGAAGTGAATAGATTTCTGATATAACTCATGCCCACTTTGGTTCCCACACTGTTCTGCCCACTTTAGTAGAAATAGGAGAACAGGGCGCAGTATCAACAGTGTGGAGCACAAAAGGGTCGTGTGCCAAAGATGCCCAAACTGGTGTATATGGGTTAGTAAATCCCCCCTTATTTAATGTAGTAGCATAAGACTACAGTGTTATCACTCTGGACACAAACGTCTTGATCCTGAGTGTCATCTGCAGATCCCTCTAAAAGAACATCAACTAAAGCTGCCATTAACATCCAGATGAAAAAGCTGAAGAATTTTTTCCTGCACCTACATCTTTTCAAAGCCGCTTTCATTACAAAAGTACTGTATATACAATACAATGCAGCAATATTGCAGATAAGTGCTGTCACGGTACTTAGTAGAGATTCACAAATCATTATGCAGGAACATTGATTAAATCCCACGACTGAGGAGTCAAATTGTCAGAGAGGCTAAAATATATTTTCCATCAATTTCTCTGTTAAGACCGCACAGTAGGAATTGACATAGGAAAACACGGAGCTGCAGTTATAGTAATGCCTGTAATTTGCCTCTGTTATTTTTCAGTGTGCTATTAAGCATTGTAGTCCAATTCATAACCTGTATTATTGTTAAACTTTTATTTTTCTGCGACGGTTACAACACACATTTCCTGATAAAATAAATATGGAACTGACATTCAGAATCAAAAAAAGTGAAATCGCTTAAATGTCTGTAAAAACAAAGATAAATAACAAATATAATGCAAAAAAATACATTTCCAGAGAATAAAAAAGTGCCTGTTTGTTACATTCACCTAATTTATTAATGTGCACGACTGTTTGGAATTCCAAAACACAGGAGGAGAATCCCCAAGTAGAAAAAAGGGTCACTGACGCTGATCCGGTTAAGCAATTTTATTCAGGCATAAGCACAACGCGTTTTGGGCAATAAATTCCCTTTTTAAGTGCGAAATATGACAGGTATAGACATGTATAACACACACAAACATTTATAGTAAAAAAAAAAGTGCGGTAACCCCGCCCCACGGGTCACAAGTGGAGGGGTCAGAGGTCATTCAGCTAAATTTACAAGTATTTCAACAAAAAACTATTATGACTACTTCCCAGTGTGACAAATGCTTTAATAGGTAATACACTAATCAAAAATGACGGCATCCTATAGATCAGGAAGTCCCTGACAGTTCAGCAGCGTTTAAATGTAAGAAATGCTGTCTGACAGCGCTTTATAATAGAACTGTACTTGTGCAGAGCAAGTGATAACACTAGGTACTCACTGCGCATGCGCGATGTTATGAGCAGACGGGTCCCAGCCGCTAGTGCTGCTTCACTACAGCTTATCTATAGTTGTGCACTGGACACTTAACTTGTCTTAAAGGGGGTACCAAAATGGGGAGGGGGACTCCAAGGAAAAGCCAAAATGAACGCCCCATCATGGTTCTTAAACCACTTCCCAAATCCCCCAGTTCCTATAAAGAATTGAGTCCTTTACTGGTCCATGTAAAAAAATAGCATAAGAGAATAGCGCCTCCAAGAGGTCTATAGCTGCTGCTTTATTTGGGACTTTTATCATAAAGTGTTTCAAAGGAAACAAGTTGGATTTTTACTCTCAAAACTGTCAAGCCGTGAGGACTTCATGATAATATTTCATTTGCATGTTTCATCTAATATTTTATAATACTGACATTTTTTCCTAGTGAGTAAGATGGATGAAATAGAGTAAGGCTGAGTTCACACTGAGTTTTTTGCAGAAGGATTTTGAGGAGGAATCAGTAGCAGATTTGTTTCAGCTAGAGAGGAAAAAAAAAGTGACATGATCTATCTTCAGGCAGATTCTCCCTTGAAAAACCCATTGAAGTCAATGGGAGGCGGAAAAAATGCGATTAGAGTGTTTGATGTGGTTTTTGCAAAAAAAGCATCAAAAACCGCTAGTGTTTTTTAAGCAGATTTTAACAGAAACCTATTTATAAAAAATAATAAAAAAAGCTAACTGTATTGAAACTGTATACACAAACTATACCTTTTTTGACAAATTATTCTGACATATTCATCAAAAAGTGCACAGCTGCAAAAAAAGAAAGTGTCTGATGTCAGGAACAAATACTGTATTTCGCCTCCTTTCCTGACTGTGGTAGGGAGCCAATAATATATACGAGACTGCTGTTAGTACTTGTATACTGGGGTTATGAGTTGTATCACAGCAGGCAGACTTTCAGAGTGCATGGGATCTGTCTTGACAAACTGCACCAAGAGTTATTCTTATGATTTTATGTTTTTTCAGTTAACTTATATTGATCAAATTAAAGTACTGTAAGTGAGGAGATCAATAGTATATATAGGTATATGAAGGAGTGAGTCAATGCAGTAGCTTATAAGCTCTTCTAGTATTTCTGAGTCTCCTTGGATGCCCTGTTTACCTTCCACCAGCCTCGGACTGGCCCACAGTGGAGTAAGTGAATCCCCCAGTGAGCCCCAGTCCTCTCACTATCTGCATGAGAGATCCATGCACACGCACTGTCCTACATACAAATGGCAGCATTATAACTGCCTATGTGTCCATATAATTAAAGGGATTGTCCATTTTCCGACCAATATTGAGAGACCAATGTTATTGTTTGCATAATAAAAAGTTGTACAATTTCCCAATATACTTTCTGTATCAATGCCTCACAGTTTTCTAGATCTCTGCTTGCTGTCATTCATTCTGCTTACTGCCAGTGGATAAAGTTCAGTCCATGGTCATGTGATTTATGGTCCATGGTCATGTGATGGACGCACAGCACTTTTCTCTCCACATGTTTCTGCATGTTTCGTGCGGAAAACAAGCAGAAACCACACGGACCCCATTATAGTCTATGGGGTCCACGGGTTTCCTTAGGTAAACCACTTTTCTAAGTGTATAGGCTTCCATTCGGGGGGTCCCCAAGCAGACTCCCCGAACGGAAATCGAATGCAGAAGTGAACCGGGCCTTACATCTCTGTACTTCCCATAAATCACTGTTCTCAGCTGTCATGCTAGCATGCATAGCATGTTACCACCGAAGTCAGTGAGTGGCTGCCGCAGTCACATGGAGATAGCTGATGTCATCAATCAGGACAAGTAAATAAAAACTGGTGGGGACCAATAGAGCAGTAGGGCAAGAGCAGCAAGGTCAGATAGGGTTTTTATTTATTTATTTATTTAATTTATTTATTTATTTTTATCAACTTTTCATCTCTTTGGCAATTTTTTAAAAATATCTTGTACAATTTTTTTTATTTTTTTTTTAAATCACGAACAACCCCTCTAAACTGAGGCTACTAGTAATAGCGTAATGTAAATGCACTGAAATATAAATAATAATAATAATAATAAAGTAATACATTCATAAATTATATTTTTATACTTATTTTTTTTTTTTAAGTACAAAAATATTGTCAAAATATTAAAAAATGTATATATCTAATGTAGATAAAACAATCATGTTTCTACATGTTCATGGATACCCTAAGGTTTATTCTTGGCTTACAGCTGCATGCTCTGAAAAAAAATAGATTTTTAAAATATAAATATCAGCACTTTTGAGATTGAATAGGGATAATAAGACATTTTAACCAAAAAAAAAAGCAAGCCATTTTTGGAAGCAAATCCTGACAGTATGGAATATTATCCAAGTCATTAAGGCTTAGCTGTAGATAGCGTACCAAGAAAAAGATGACGACTTTTAAAGAAAGACTCCCATAGGGAAAACCTGGGAGATAAAATCCCTCTTATGTAGCAGCCTTAAGGCAACTATCGATATACGTATCACTCATACATATTGTGCAGAAAGGTTAACATTGTAAAAGGTCAAATGGCTACCTGTAAGGAAGTAGTCCTGAAGCAGCAAGATATGGGCATTATCATAAGGTTTACTACAAGCCTAATACGTGACAGCCTTATCTGTGCCGGCTCGCTTGTCACCATTGAAGATAAAATATGTCACTTCACTTTTCTCCAGTCAAAATATTTTAACCTGACCATAATGCAAAAGGGAGATATCTGTTTTTTTTTTCTTCTCTTTTTCCTTTTAACGTACTTCCCTCCCAAGTAAGGTCATCAAGTATTAGAGATGCCATTAAGCAGAGAGCCCTAGATTCTGCAAAATTCTGCAATAAGCAATGAACCGACAGGCAGCTGTAGACCTTATGATGCATCTGATGTGCCACGTCCTATCATGTCAGCTTAAAATAGCACTCACTTTACAGAGCCTCAGCAATGTAACCGACAGAAGAGTTTTTTTTTTGTGGAAAACATAAGGACTCTTAGACATGAGGCAATGACAACAAACCGGCACGTCTGCTTTCTGCCTGCAGATGAGAGCCGAGCGTATAAGAGGAAGGCTCAGAAGACGTACAGTGTAGCACAGCTACTGTAACCGCTATGATAGATGCACTTTTACCCTAAGTACCACTTTATGTGAAGTTTGTTCTTATCATTCTTTGCCGTTTTTATGCACATAGCAGCATTCGGAGAGCGCGCTAACATCAAACTTTCTATAAAATCCATATACTGTAGCAAAATATCACACTCTATCCATATACTGAAGAAAATGTCACACTCTATATATAGCAGGCGGAGAATATTTAGAACAAAACAGATCTAGCTTACTTCTCTGTAGTAGGTTATAATGCTACATTTTTACAAAAATATAGTTTCAAAAACTGCTGGAAGAAAAACAGTGTGAATATAGTCTTAAGGGGCGTTCACACTAACGTTGGTGACCGTCAGTAGTGTCCGTTGCTATTGTCCGTTACAAGATTTTAGCATCGGACACTAGCTGAACCGTCAGAAATCCGTTCAAATTTCCATTCATTTCAATGGGTTTTTATATTGTGTCCGTTTGTGTCCGTTTACACCCAATCTGTCAGAAGTCCATTATTTTTTCGCGGACAAAAAATCCTACATGCAGGACTTTTTGTCCGTTTGAAAAAAACGGATTCTTGACGGACAGCAAGTGTCCGTTATTTTTTTAACATTGAAGTCTATGGGTAACGGACTTATAACAGACAATAACTGACAGCCATCAGTTACTGTGCGTTATTTTATGTCTGTTTTTTTCCTGCGCATGCTCAAAAAGCAAATAAAAAAAAAAAAAAAACTGACAGTGTTAAAAAATGGACACTAACTGATGCTAACTGAAGCTAATGTGTCCGTTTTTTTTAACTAATCTATTAACTGGATCAGTTAATGTCTGTTATGATAGGTGTCCGTTTTTTTTTTGTTTTTCTTTTTTTAACGGACACTATCAGAACGGACATCAACGGTAGTGTGAACCCTGCCTAAGGTTTACGTTCTCTCTCTCTCTCTCTCTCTCTCTCTCTCTCTCCAGCACGGACAACTTTTATTCATGTGGAAGGATCTGCTAACAAGCAAAGACGCGCCTACCCAATCACATCACTAGAGAACATCATGTAACCGTCTGATGTCACAAAGGTCCTTACTAAATATTTGTTACCGCGAAGCATCAGAAAATCCGGATTTCATGCGAATCAAATTTTTTCTTGAAATTCGGATCGAATTTCAATTTTGCGGCTTCGATTCGCTCATCTCTAGTCAGGACTCCTAAGAGAGTTGTTGAGAGTCCTGCTTACTGTGCCCACACAGGATGATCTGTGTATACACTGGTATAGCGGAAACTGTCAATCACTATGTGTGGGTGGGGTAAGCAGGACTCTTACTGTCTCTCCTAGGAGTCCTATTTGGAGTTACTCTGCTTTTTATCACTTAGCTCCACTTCTATACCTCTGACAGAAATCCCTTGATAGGTTCACTTTAAGCCATTTTCAGACATAATTTTTTATGAGTTGAATATAGTAGCATACATCTATTCTACCACCACTAAAATCTCTTCTAAACCACTTATATGCTGTTGCAGGGGAGGTAAGGGACACACTGAATATACTGTTTTTGTGTCAAAGTGCAATCTTGCTGCCAAGATAACCAACTATATGCAAATGAGCTGTTCTATGAACGTGAGGCATTGCCGTGTCTGCCGAAGCATCACTTTTCACCTGTGACTGCCCCACATCTTGACCTGTCACTCTTTATGTTAGGGTGTGGTGTTGGGTGGAAATAATATACAAAAATGGGAAATGAAATACTGGATAAGCCATACCGCCATAAGCCAATATCTAAACCATACCACCTTGTGCATCAGCACCTATAGTACTGTGCAAAACCTTTAAGCAGGTGTGAAAAACATGCTGCAAAGAATTCTCTAAAAATACAAGTGTGAATAGTTTATTTTTAGCATTTACAATATGAAGCAAGAGAAATCTAAATCCCATCAATATTTAGTGTGACCTTTGCCCTATGCCTTCCATCAATTCTTCTCGGTATCCTTGCAGACAATTTTTGAAGGAACTCAGAAGGGAGGTTGGAGAACTAAGCACAGATCTTCTGTGGATGTAGGCTTGCTCCAATCCTTCTGTCTCTTCATGTAATCTCAGACAGACTGGAGGATGCTGAGATCAGGGCTCTGTGGGGGCCGTATCATCACTTCCAGGACTCCTCCTCCAAAGGGCAAAGGTCACACCAATATTGATGGGATTTAGATTTTTTGTTTTTCTTCATTAACTTCATTTTGTTAATTGACAAAAATAAACTTAACACTTGTACTTTTAAAATCATTCTTACTGCAGTATTTATTCCACCCTGGTCTAAAACTCCTGCATAGGGCTCCAGAACAGTAGTTCTTTGATGCTTATCCCACCTCTCAATTCACTTCTAGGAGAGATAGTCAAGGACACTTGCACTGTTTTTCTCACCAAGTGCAATGGTATATGGACACCTGGTCTGAATATACAGTAGGTAAAGGTCCAAGAGGAGGAACCCACACCCATCATTTAGGGCATATCCTGTTGGTATTCCCTATCCCTTTAAGTTTTATTTCCATAGTCCCTTTATATACTAAAAAGTAGCTAAATAACACAATCCATTCTAAGTAAAGGTCATGCTATCGCTGGGACAACAGAAAACGATAAACCAAACTCCTTGTCACAATTAGAATGTTCTTTACTAAGAAGAGCCAATGGAAAGCGGTTCCTTCCTACGTATTTACTCATTTAGTCATTACAGCATTACGCTTTTATCTGTTTTCCGCATCTGCATACTGGCATCTTTTACAAGTGTGAGGTAGGAGGCATATTTAGTACATTAAAAAGAAATCACTCCCTGGCTGAGAAGCTTCAGAGCTGGGAATGGGAATTTAATTGCAAAATCCTCCAGTATATGACACATGTGCTTAAAACTAACCTGGGCACATTTCTAGAATACCGTACATGTTGGCTCCAATCCAAAAAGCTTATTACCTGCAGGTACTTAACCTACTTGGGGACATTACATTACAGGATGGTATCTTTCCTCTCTTCCCTACTGTGTGCTCAAAATCTGCATGCGCTGCAGTTCAGTATCTGCATTTTTGTAGAGCTGCGGATCATGACAATTGTTCTATTATTGTATATCAATATCTAATTCTATGAAATCTACGGTATGTGACATAATGTAGATATATGGAAATTATTATTCACTCTCATTGATCACCATAATACCAGTCTGTGTTTCTGTAGCTCCTGTATACTGTATAACACAGAACCTTTACAACCATATCTCTATAATCCATAGTGAAAAGGCAAATAAATAATACATATTTAGAGAATAATGTAACATATTTAGTTCAGACCATTGTATAGTGCTTTCTAGAAAAAGAGTAGCCACAAACAACACTATATAATGTACAGTATACTGTAATACTCAAAAACAGTGGATTCTGCAAAAATTCCCTATCAAGTATAGGGCTGGTTCACATCTGCGTTCGGTTTCCGTTCGGGGAGTCCGCTTGGGGACCCCTCGAACAGAAACCTTTACGCATAGAAAAGCGGTTTACCTAAGGAAACCTGCAGACCCCATAGACTATAATGGGGTACGTGTGGTTTCTGCTCAGTTTCCGCACGAAACATGCGGAGAGGAAACGCAGATGTGAACTGGCCCATACATGTGCAACAGTTATCCTGACTATAAAACCACTTTGTGAGCTAAACAACCAGTACTGCAGAATGATACATTGTATCAAAATATAAGATACATCTGTGAAATTTCTGACGTATTTACAGCTCACAGAGCACTGCCTAGAATAGATACTATGTACAGTATGCGCACAGGAAAGCTTCCAGCCCATTAATTGTTCATATATATCCATAGTTACCTTTTGACATCTGTCAGACAGGTATACCTCAATATACAATTTTTGATCTATGGAATAGGGCTTTCTGCTGCTCTGCTCCATATAAGGGCATCCAATAAAAAACACATATATTGTGCCACATCTGATTTTTTATTATGAGAACCAATGGATGACAGATGGAACTGTATGCCTAGGCAGCGAGATCAGTCGAGGGTATACAGCTTTTTCATATATATCCTAAAATATGTCATGATAGATTGCCAATTTTTTAAAACATGACTTTGCAATACTCTGTCATGAGATAGAGTTCAGAGAAGGGCGACCAAAATTATTAGGGGAATGGGTGGAATTGGAGTACAACGATAGATTAACAAACTTGGGGTTATTCAGTTTAGAAAAAAGACGTCTAACAACAATGTGCAAATACATGAAGGGACAGCACATCCTCTATGACTGGAGGAGAGAAAGTTTCACCAGCAACATAGACAAAGATTCTTTACTGTAAGAGCAGTGAGACTATGGAACTCACTGTCATAGGATGTGGTGATGGTGGATTCATTGAACAAGTTCAAAGAAGGCCTGGATGTCTTTCTCAAACAGAAAAATACTAGGGTTATGGGTTCTAGATTTTACGGGCACATTGATCCAGGGTTTTACACGGATTGCCATATTGTAGTCTACAGTAGAAGGAATTTTTTATCCTGAAATGGGGCAATTGGGGTTTTTTGCCTTTCTCTCGATCAACACTGTAGGGGACTATAGTGTTATAGGTTGGACTTGATGGACTGATGTCTTCATCCAACCTCATCTACTATGTAACTATGTAACTATAAGATGTCTATACAATATATGTCTATGTGTGCTGACCCAGTGGTTTTAATTCCTATCAAATTCTATGAATTTGTAATTAGAGATTTTACCCAAATTCAAGGTGGACACATTTGTACATAAAAGGGATTACTCTGGAAACCCTTCTGGCAACATATCTCTAATGGTCACTGCAGAATGATGTATCAAATCCTTCTATCTCAGGTGGAAGGGGATGTGTCACCCAGCACCAGAAAGTGCCCCTCATTGTAATATTTGCTACAGGTCCCTTTTAGCTAATTATGCAACTGACAGAATAGAACTAGAAATAAAGAGGTTTTGCGGGCTAAAAATATTGATGACCTTTCCTAAGGATAGGTCATCAATATCAGATCCAACACACAGTACCCCCAGGAATCAGCTGTTCTCACAGCTTTTACAGGAAGCAGACAGTGCTGTTCTCTGTATAGTGGCCAGATCAGGTACTGCAGATCAACTCCCATTCACTTAAATGGGAACTAAGCTGCAGTAACTCAGTTTGGCCACTGCATAGAGAACAGAGCTGTCTGCTTCCTGTTCAGTTCTCCATGTATGAGGTGCAGAGAACAGCTGATCAGTGGGGAAGCTGGGTGTCAGGTCGTCACTGATCTGATAATGATGATCTATCCTTAGAACAGATTATCAGTATTTTTAGCCTCAAAAGCCTACCCAAAATGCCTTTAGCTGTTGAGGGCACTGCATGTATAATTTTACTTACTTATTGTCCCTCAAAAATACTTGTTACCATTCATTTTAAAACTAGTCCAGTTCACTTTGCATAGGAGAGAAAATGTTTTATGTTATGTCGCGCTCATCCAAGAACCAATAAAGATTAGAAGGGTGAGAAAGTAGAAACTAGAAGTGCAGACATTTTAAACCCATCGATATCAGTAAAGATAATAATGTAAATTACTTCCATAGCTTTATATTAAACAATGAATCAGTCAGGAGTATAATAAGTAATAAAATATGTGAGAAGGCACATAAAACGTGCACTCCTTTAAATCCACCGCGTGTAGGAGGAAATGTCTGGACTGAGGCGCTCTTTCACAAAGACCAGTTTTATTTCATACATCATTTCAAGCTCATGTTTGGTATGATGGAATAGCATAATTGAGCAAATATAGCATACGAGGATTAATCAGACTTCCTATTAATATCTAAAAGTATACTACATTAAAAATCAGAAAGAATCAACAAAACTGAATAGATATTTTAATTTTGTGCTATCAATTTATATTTATAATATTGGATAATCCATACAAAAATTAAACACTGTAGTTTTAACATCGACCATTAGAGGTCAGTGCAGAGAACCATCTTGCTTCACTACCTGTTGCAAAACTGGAAGTTAATGTTTAATTATCATTATTAGATGCAGGGAAATTACAGAATGAACTTTTGTTGCACAGTTTAGCCTAGATACAAAGGTATCTACTAGACAATAGCAAATCATTGAGGATAATTGGCCATAAACATATTTTTTACTTTATAACTGACTACAAAATGACGATTCAAGGTAAAAATTTTAAGATAATAAATTGGGTGATATACTGCCAGGTTTATACAGTTATCTGTCCTGCCTTCTAAATGGAGGACAACCTTGTATAACATCCATATGACCTAATAGGGTATACATAAGCATTACAAAGACAAAATAAGTTCCTGATAGAAACAGAGACTCGCAGCAGGGGACAGAAAAAATCAAAATAGAGAACTTTTATTTTCCAAAAAATGTTGTCATCATACAGACTTTTTAGTTGCTTCCTCTCTCTACCTCTTGCCCCAACTCTTTTTCTCTGTGCAGTCTTATCCTCTTAAGGATCAAGCCCATTTTTTGCAGTAAGGAGGACTGCATGGATTTTTTGGGGGGACATTTATCAAACTTCTATGCCATTGGTTTAAAAAAATCACATTTTTTAAAATGCCAACTGTGGCAAAAAATTTACAAATGGAATTTTTACACCTCCCTTGTCACTTTCCTTAAAGGGGCTTCTCAGATTCATCATCATTTATGCCAATTTTATGGTGTTAATAATGCCTGAAATCTATGCTATCTATGAAATCTATGCTATCTATTGCCAGATTTAATAGGAGGCCTGCACCTTGCCATAAGTTAGGTAAATCCTTCAATGGCACAGGGATCATCTTCTCCTGCATGTAGTGTCCCTGTCTGATAACCTATAGACAATAATGTTACGTCACTCAGGCAAAATGGAGTAGCAGGCACATGGAAATGGTTTCAGCCCATTCAACAGGTGAAAGACAGAAAATTCCGGCACACTTTTAGTTTGAATGAATAAACTCCGAATTATTGGCAATACAGTATACGGTAAAAAAAAAAGACCTTCATCAGACATCAGATTGCTCCACTTTCCCAATTGTGCCTCCACTACTGATATCTCCCATACCACAGCAATCCGATGTCCGGTGAAGGTCTTTTTTTCTGACCTAAACATTACATACACTGGATTGCCAAGAAATTGGAATTTATTCATTCAAACTAGAATTTTGTGTTTTACCTACCTGATAACCTGTCCATAAGGAAATCATGGCTGGATTTCTAACAAGTCCCAGACCCAAGAAAATTCCTGTATTCATGGTCGTATCCAGACAACGGATCAAGATACCACTTATGCCAGGTTCACACTAGCGTTTGGGTTTTCGTTCTGTGGTTTTTTTTTGGGGACCCGAAAAGGGAAACCCAATCCACTTAAAAAGTGGTTACCCGCAGAAACCCATGGACCCCATAGACTGTAATGGGGTCTGCTGGGTTTCCGCTCGAAAAATGCGGAGAGAAAAGTCCTGCTTGTAGGACTTTTCTCTCCGCATTTTTCAAGAGGAATGGGGAACGGAGACTGAGCGCTAGTGTGAACCTAGCCTAAGAAGTTTAGAGAAAATCTTCAAAACTCTGCAGAATTTTTCATAACTTCTATTTGCAAAAATGTTTAACTTTCAGTTATCTACAAATCTGAAAGTAGTTATTTATATTCATGGAAAATCCCATAAAGACCAGCAGTCCCTTAATCCTAGTTCCTATGCCATGAGCCCATTATAACATACATGTATATAGGAATGTAGTAAACTATCGCTTCTCTGCACGTACTGTACGTGTATATAAAAATATAGCAAGGGGTTAATAGCTATGTGATAAAGGTACAATCTGTTTAGAGTGTGACGCACCTCCTCTACATTATATAGGATTACCTATGATATGAGAACCCCTTACTCTCTGTGGCGTAGCCCCTTTTACCGGTAAGATGAAATTAATAATATCTACGTTTGGTCTCGGAAAAAGAAATCATTGTCGGCGAAAATAACACAAAGCGCGGATGTGAAGGTCAGTCTGCTGGAGAGAACACTTAGTTACATAACACAGAGCTGTTACTCCGCTCCCCCTCCTTTCAGCTTCCTCACAATATTGCACAGCCAGCCCTGCAGTTCTTCACATAGACACACACACAGTGGGATACAGTCAAGTAAAGTCAGGTAGCATTTAAGGCTATGCGCGGCGGCGTATCAGAGAAACACTAAACACCGGCGAGAAAAAGGAAGAGCAGACACAATATGTTATTGATTTATCATTATTAGGAGATCTGAAGGAGATTTACTGAAGGAGATGTATCAAAACAAGGTGGACGAAAAGTCTACAGCGGCCGCTCAGATTCCAGTTCTCATTTTTGTACTGTAAAAAAATTTCTTATGGTGGTAGCGGGAACTGCGCCACTTTTATCAGCAATACTTTACTTAAGGGTAACAATAATTGTACACTAAATGCAAGAAATAGTTGACTGAAATATACGGTAGGAATCATATTACTATACATGAAATAGATATGGTAGGATATAATTCACACCATTACTGTAAACAACCATTATATGATAGAACAACTTTAGAAGACGACTGCTGGTAATCTAATATGATGATGTGTAAGGCTCTGTTCATATGCTTTTTGCTGATATATGGCAAAACTGTATAGCCTTTGTGACATATTTTGCATAGTATTTTGGATATAGATGAGAAAATTTAAAGAAAAATACAGCAATTATGCATAACAACCAAGTACAATTAAGGCTCAGGCCCCACGTTGCAGAAACGCAGCGTTTTTTTTTTGCAAATTTTGCTGCAGTTTTTTGAGCCAAAGACAGGAGTGGCTTGAAAGGGAATGGAAAATATAAAGGAAACTCTTAGACATTTCTCTTCTATTATATCCACAAGTTGAGTATCGCTTCATTTGAACACTGTGGTTCGTCCATCCTTACTCCTGGCTTTGGCTCAACAAACCACAGCAAAATCTGCAACAAAAAACGCTGCATTTCAGCAATGTGGAGCCTTAGCCTAAAGGGGCTTTCCATCCCCAACGGCATTTTTCATACTGATGACCTGTCTGATCGGCGGGGTTCTGACACCCAGATCTCACACCAATCACCGATCCGGCTGCCTCTCGGTGCAGGAAGCTACTGCTGTGGACGAGGTCAAGTAATAAGCGCAGTGCTGCAGCACCATCCACTGAACAACCATGGCATCTGGATATTGAAGTTCTGAACCCTTAGAATAAGGCCCCACATTGCAGAAAAGCAGCTTTTTTGTTGCAGATTTTGCAGATTTTTCTTCAGCCAAAGTTAAGAATGGCTTGAAAAGGAAGCAATTGTTCTTTTCGCTTTTGTTTTAGTGTGTTTGACTAGTGGCAAATCGGCTCACGATGATCCCGAATATTCCAAACTGTTCGGTTTTTACTGAACCCAAACTATTTGGGATTCATCTAAAATGGCCGATTTGCGTAAATTATTATACTCTGGGGTCTCTTTAGCCCCCAAAGTATAATAGGTGGTGGCCAAGGGGAGTTGTAAAAAAATAAAATAACCTTTATACTTTCTTTCCCTCACCTCTTTTGGGCCTCCTCGTAGCGTCTGATGATCTCTGTTTTTCTCCTCCATGCGCGTGATGTCTCAGAAAAACGCCAGAGACGCTGTCTGGTGCTCTTCTGTGACGTCACGTGGTCAGGGTCACCACTGTGGCTTGTGATTGGGCCTCAGTGATAACATGGACACGCTGAATTTAGTATCGCTTCGTCTGAACACCGTGGTTCGCCCATCCTTACTCCTGACTTTGGCTCAAAAAACAAAAAAGCAGCTTTTCCACAACATGGGCTCTTATGTTAGGTCCACACTAGCGTTCAGGTTTCTGTTCTTCAGGTCCACATGGAGACCCGAAAGACGGAAACCCTGTCCACTTAAAAAGGCGTTACACACGGAAACCAGTGGACCCCATTGACTATAATGGGGTACTGCAGGTATCTGCCCGATTTCTGAAGATTTTATACTGAAACCAGTGGAAAAAAAAGTCCTCCAAGCAGAACTTTTATCTCTGCTGATTTTAAGCAGATTCTGCGGAGACTCCAACGCAAGTGTGAATCCAGCTTTAGCCTTACTTACAGTAGTACCAGGAGGAAACCTGATCAGCTGATCGAGTGTCGGACCCCCACTATCAGACGCTGATGGCGCATCCTGTGGATACGTCATCAGTAACAAATGTGCTGTTAGGGACAGAAAATTAAGCAGAAGTCACACACTGCCGAAAAGCATTTGTCAGCATTCCTAAAATATCCATTTTAGTAAATACTTGTATTCCCCATAAAATTGTCCCCATACATTATATTACACCCTTTATTGGATGCCACATATCACACTGCCTCCTTTTTAGGCCTCCGTACATATTATGGGACCCATACATTATATTGCCCCCAACTTTTGGCTCAAACATAGTAAATTGCACCCTATTTTTTGACCCCCAGAGTATACTGCCTCCTTTTTTTTTCCTTCAACACAATGTACTGCCCTATATTTCAGCCCCCCACATAGAGACATGTTAGGCTGCTACCTAAATATCGCCTAATAAACTGTTGCAATAATGAGTAGCGGACAATTTTTTAAAAAAATGCAATAAAACAACCCACCAATGCAGAGACCCCCTCCTCTCTAGGGCCCCGTGAAATCGTGTGGGTTGCATTATGGACAAATCTGACCCTGGTAAGGAATACCCCTTAAAGTACCCATAAAAAGCATGGCAAAATGTTAATTTTCCAGGTTTTTGCCAAAATTATGAATAACTATTTTGCTCTATAAGGGGATTTGTTCTTTATTTATCCAGAACTATGATATCAAGTTATATTTCCTCTTCTAAGGTCAATGAAATCACATCCAATGGTCACATGGCCATGCTGCAGCTCAGTCCCATTTACATTAATGGGGCTGAGCTTCAATACCAAGCACTGCCACTGTACTTGGTAAGTGGTGAAAATGCTGCAGCAATCGATATCAAAGTCCTGGACAACCTCTTTTTCAATTCTGTATATGCGGCACTCATTATTAAGCCAGTATATGCATGGCATGTTCCCTGCTGTGGGCAATGGCCTCATAGACATATGGCGCATGCGCTGCTGCTGTCATTAGTACAGAGATGTTAATAAAGACTGTGGTTAAGTCATAAATGTCACTGTCAATCAAGGCACCAAGAGAAGGCAAGGCTTGTAAGTAAAACCTAAACCACTGGGAATGGGACCATCCTCAAACCTAATTTATATTATTGATATAAATTAATTTTCTCCAGAATAAGGACATATTAATACATTTCCTACCAAGGGTAGGATTTTTTTTACTAGGGCTAAAACATGTGACAGGCTCACTTTACTTCAGTGTCTATGCAGGGAATTTGAAGATCTGTATCAGAAAAAAACAAGACTAATAAAATATAATATATTAAAGGTAATGTGTCACCAAAAATGGCCTAATTTTTAAACCAAGTTTTTAGGTGAAACATATTTTTTAAGAATTTTTGATTTTTTTTTTTTTTTTTTTTTTTCTTTTTTTTTTTTTTTTTTTTTTTTTTTTTTTTTCTTCCTTTTTTTTTTTTTTCTCTTTAATTTTTTTTTTAATATTTTTTTTCCCTTTTTTTTTGGGTTTTTTTTTGCAACACCCCCCCCATTTAAAACAAAACAAATTTTAAAAAAAAAAAACAACCCCCCAAAAAAAATCATATGAAAAATTTGGGGCCCCCTATTAATCTTAATCATTTTTAGTTCTAAATATTTGGGTGTTAGCAACAGCCATTTCAATTTGATATATCTAATAACTGATGGACCGGGGGCCGGGACAGTAATAGTTCAGGATTGAAATGAGGTTTATTGTACTAACAGAAAATGTGCAATATGCATTAAACCAAAATTTGACCGGTGCAAAAGTATGGGCACCTCAACAGAAAAGTGACATTAATATTTAGTAGATCCTCCTTTTGCAAAAATAACAGCCTCTAGTCGCTTCCTGTAGCTTTTAATCAGTTCCTGGATCCTGGATGAAGGTATTTTTGACCATTCCTCTTTACAAAACAATTCCAGTTCAGTTAAGTTTGATGGTCGCCGAGCATGGACAGCCCGCTTCAAATTATCCCACAGATGTTCAATGATATTCAGATCTGGGGACTGGGATGGCCATTCCAGAACATTGTAATTGTTCCTCTGCATGAATGCCTGAGTAGATTTGGAGCTGTGTTTTGGATCATTGTCTTGCTGAAATATCCATCCCCGGCGTAACTTCAAATTCGTCACTGATTCTTGTACATTATTCTCAAGTATCTGCTGATACTGAGTTGAATCCATGCGACCCTCAACTTTAACAAGATTCCCGATGTCGGCATTAGCCACACAGCCCCAAAGCATGATGGAACCTCCACCAAATTTTACAGTGGGTAGCAAGTGTTTTTCTTGGAATGCTGTGTTTTTTTGACGCCATGCATAACGCCTTTTTGTATGACCAAACAACTCAATCTTTGTTTCATCAGTCCACAGGACCTTCTTCCAAAATGAAGCTGGCTTGTCCAAATGTGCTTTTGCATACCTCAGGCGACTCTGTTTGTGGCGTGCTTTCAGAAACGGCTTCTTTCGCATCACTCTCCCATACAGCTTCTCCTTGTGCAAAGTGTGCTGTATTGTTGACCGATGCACAGTGACACCATCTGCAGCAAGATGATGCTGCAGCTCTTTGGAGGTGGTCTGTGGATTGTCCTTGACTGTTCTCACCATTCTTCTTCTCTGCCTTTCTGATATTTTTCTTGGCCTGCCACTTCTGGGCTTAACAAGAACTGTCCCTGTGGTCTTCCATTTCCTTACTATGTTCCTCACAGTGGAAACTGACAGGTTAAATCTCTGAGACAACTTTTTGTATCTTTCCCCTGAACAACTATGTTGAACAATCTTTGTTTTCAGATCATTTGAGAGTTGTTTTGAGGAGCCCATGATGCCACTCTTCAGAGGAGATTCAAATAGGAGAACAACTTGCAATTGGCCACCTTAAATACCTTTTCTCATGATTAGATACACCTGGCTATGAAGTTCAAAGCTCAGTGAGGTTACAAAAACAATTTTGTGCTTCAGTAAGTCAGTAAAAAGTAGTTAGGAGTATTCAAATCAATAAAATGATAAGGGTACCCAAATTTTTGCACCGGTCAAATTTTGGTTTAATGCATATTGCACATTTTCTGTTAGTACAATAAACCTCATTTCAATCCTGAAATATTACTGTGTCCATCAGTTATTAGATATATCAAATTGAAATGGCTGTTGCAAACACCCAAATATTTAGAACTAAAAATGATTAAGATTAATAGGGGTGCCCAAACTTTTTCATATGACTGTATAACAGCCATAGTGAACCATCATTACATCTGTAGGGAACTGCCATTTCTACTAGTATATAATGTATCTGGCTTCTTTGCCCCTGCAGTTTGGCTTCAGAGACCCCAGGCATTTAGTGCAAGTTTTGTTTTGTAAATACAGTGAGTCAGACACATGTGAGGCAGAGCTGCTGGGGGGAGAGATGTGAGCAGAGCTGCTGAGACAGACATGTTATGTCTGGGGGAGTCTAAGAGCCACTTGTTCCTCTTTACTTCACAGTATATAGTTAGGTATGTGTTACCCCCTATATACTCACAGGACCTAGCTAGTAACCGTAGTTAGGGATCCATATATATATACAGTTCAGGGCAGTGATAGGTTAGGCTTCCGAAGGCCAACTAGCTAGTTAGAGGCCCGGTGGCACTAGTAGTTTAGCTGGCAGGTTAAGGACTCAGTGTTAGGGTAGTCAGGCCTGCATCTACTGCCGTCACCGTCGCCCTGTTTGCTGCCTGTGAAGAATCTCACCATCATCATCATCATCTCCTGATCGGCTGTCTGTCATCTCCTGGAAGAATCCGAGGATCCACAGTCATCCACAGGGGCCCCTGCATCTCTTCTGTTGCCTGGAGGTATTGTGCACTGGACTCTTGCTATATATCTATATATATACCCGGGTATATAACCTAAGACGGTTGAGGACTTGCTGGTTGTTGTAGTATTTCTGTGTTCTGAGTATATTTTATGTATGTATTATTACCCTGTTGATACTTATAAAGCTACTGTTATAACCTTATGTGGTATCTGTATGTATTCTTCAGACTGTGAGATTAGTACAGTAATCCTTGTTAAGGCTACTAACTGTACTTCATGGGTAAGTCCCAGGAAGAGATCCTCCCTGTAATACAGAGGCTCTATCCTGGGTGGAGGCACTGATATATTTCATATATGTTCCCACTCTTCCCTTCAGCGAAGGCTTCAGGTCCCATTATACACACAGGTCAGCGCCAGAGTCTGTTGCGGGAGGGATAATACTCATACCCCCCCCCCAAATAGGGCTACACATCCATTACTGATGTCAGTTATCTCCTCCCCCTCCCTGTACAGAGCATGTCTAGAAAACTCTCCCATAGACCTCAATGAGGCGGCTCCAGTCTATTGCTGCCTCCGATCACGACCCTGCTGTAAAGCATATCACTAAATGCTGTTAAAAAGGCAGAGAAGTAGTTCAGACAAGACAGCGGCCCCCATAATCATGTACGGAAAATACAATAAAAGAAATCTATAACAGAAAATAAATACAGGTTAGACAAAATGATATATGAATGTATAATGAATATTTTTCTATTTGGTTTAAATATATATATATATATATATATATTATATATATATTAAATACATATAAATATATATTATAAATTATATATATATATATATATATAGATAAATATAATATATATATATATATATATATATATTATAAATAAAGAAATGAAGAAGTAATTAAGAATATTAGACTTGTATAGATAGAAATAAATAAATATATTTAGTCTAAGAACCATACAGACACAGAATAGATTTTCTTTAAGCAGTTCCTGAGAAAGCTTCACTGAACACTGAGCCCCAGCAGGACTTCACATGGGTTATAAGGTAAAATAAAAGAAGCCTCATGCATTTTTTGCCAGTAGAATAAGCATAAAAAAGTGCCAATAAAGAAATTATTTACTCATTTTATTGCTGAAACATTTATGCGGAAAAAACAATGTCTCCAGTTATCCACTATCTCCAAAGCGTTCAGCTCTGCAATTCTCCGCTGATGATAGCAAACATCATTTTCATTGTTTTTGTCTCAATTACATCATATAAAATGCTGTTTATGTGTATGAGAGCCACGCTAGTGCCGGCAGATTGTCATATTTCAGCTACCATGCTGCATTAATCAGTTGTCACCCCTCGGGCGCAGAACTCCTGTTATTTCCTTTTAGCCCTTCTACCTATGGTAGCATCAGGGCAATTATAGAGTTAGAAGGGAAAGCAGTAATATTCCATGTCCTAGCCATCTTTCTTTGTACCGTGCTGCCTGCCACCGCTTTCAGAGGCTCTTCATTTATAATTTACAATTTGAAGCACAGGGCCTGCACGGTAGGAGCGTTTTACAGGTGGCGCTGGGTCAGGCTGCCAAGCTAAAATACAAGCTTATACATGCTAATGATCAGGAGCTGGTAAGTGCCACTTTCATCAATTCACATCCACATGCTGATTTTCCACATGCTGTTCCTCCGAGCCTGCAATCTCTGTAGCAAGCTTATCCATACAAGGGACCCCGCATGTAGGGCGGTGAGGAACCATTATCAGTTTTAATACCGGATAAAATGCGGGATGATCAATCTCAGGCTGACAAGCGTGATCAATCAAATTCTGAAGCGTACTCCTTTTTTTTTTTTTTTTTTTTTTTACGTTGCCAATCCTATGGTAATTTCTAGAAAGTCTAAACAAGCTGCTGTAGGATACAGGGGATGTAAAGAAATCCCTTGAGAGAGTCACAGCGTCTGGCAGCACCCCGCTCCATAACTCCACATACTCTGCAAGGTGGCAGGAAGCACCGGGGAATAGGGGATTTGTGTCACAAAAAAAGCAAAGTGAAGCAGTTTCTGGCATAACTGCTGCTCGAGTAGATCTTTTTATAAATGTAAAATAATACAAGGATAGCTAGTAAGAGACTGTGCATATTTTACATTGTTAGGGACTAAATCATCTCATTTTATGTAGTTGTCAGGTTCAGACAGCTTCTTGCAAAATGCAACATTAAGGCATTTTGAAATTTTAGAAGAACCCAACTCAGGACTATTATTAGAAGGTACTAGCGAAGCCCTTGTGATCTCCCAGTAGTTGATGGCCATATTAATACAACATAAACGGTTTATTAAGGTTGTCAGGTTGTCATCAAAGAAGCTGGTCTCTTTGTCAATCCAGTACACAAATACATCTACCTCATGTCAGTCACAATAGTGGTTGCCCAACCACCACGGAATACAATATAACATTATCCCTCTCACCCACAAATCCATCCATTGCGATACATCTCCCTACATCTCCTCCCTCACCACTGTTTATCGCCCTAACCATTCTCTACGTTCTGACCTTATAGTTGTATCCTCTGTCATCCGAATATCCCACTCGTGTCTCCAAGACTTCTCTGGAGCTACACCGGTGCTCTGGAATACTTTACCCCAGACTATTAGATTTATACTATGGCAGCTTCAAACTAAAAACCCATCTGTTTAGGCGGCTTCTCACATGATCTCATCACATTGTTCTACACCTCTCGCACTCCTCAGAATCTGACTCCTCCATCCAGAACTTACCCTGCACTCCATGCACTTAGTATCTGAATATTCACCTATACCAGCTGGTGACGGCTCATATACAGTAGCTTCAGTTATATAAGCTTATTTATTAAACGATGGCTGGACCATTGTAGCAAACAAGCCCTCTCTCCCTCTACCTATTTGCTTATAGAATGTAAGCTCTCATGAGCAGGGCCCTCACTCCTATTATTTGACATGTTAATTTTTGTCACATTGTGATATCTCACATTGTCTGTTCATGTCCTCTCTAATTTGTAAAGTGCTATGGAATTTGTTCGCACTATATAAATAAAATTATTATTTATTAAGATGCACATACACCTTCAACAAGCATTTGACAGACAGCTTTCCTGTCTGGCTTACCCTATACACATACACTTGCATGTGTTTGCAATGGAGAACAAAGGATTGGGCATGTTGAAATCCAACACTTATTATCTTTCTTTCCCCTGACACTTCATATAGTTGGCTGGTGCTGCAAAAATCATACATTTTTGTATCTGTATGGGGGTAAAATTGAGGGATTAAGCGAACAATAAACCCAAAAATGAAAGCTGTTTGTCTGCTTGTTCCTTACACAGTATTATACAAATCTTGACCAGAGCAAGGTTTTAATGTCTTGCTGGTTTGCTCTTCAGGCAGTGAATAGCTCAGGGCAGGATTTATCTGAGAGTGTGGGGCGTAACAATCATTTTGCCCTACTGCAGACAGGGCACAGCAGGGAAACTCTATAGGAGCCACTACTTTTACAGACAGTCACATGACTATGAGGAGGGGGACTTTGCTCAGCTCTTGGGAAACACAGAATTTTTTTTTTTTTTCATGTAACAAAATAGAACAAATGGAAAGGAGAAGATTAATGGTGGAAGGGCAGGGTTATTTTATCTACATTTTCTGTGTTTAGTGTTTTTATCAAACTAATTTTTGTAGCTCTTTACTTTCTCCCTGCTGAAATAAAAGGAAGCTTACTAGGTAATAGTTCATCAAACTAGTTTTTGCAGCTCTTTACTTTCTCCCTGCTGAAATCAAAGGAAGCTTACTAGGTAATAGTTCATCAAACTAGTTTTTGCAGCTCTTTACTTTCTCCCTGCTGAAATAAAAGGAAGCTTACTAGGTAATAATTCATCAAACTAGTTTTTGCAGCTCTTTACTTTCTCCCTGCTGAAATCAAAGAAAGCTTACTAGGTAATAGTTTATCAAACTAGTTTTTGCAGCTCTTTACTTTCTCCCTGCTGAAATCAAAGGAAGCTTACTAGGTAATAGTTTATCAAACTAGTTTTTGCAGCTTTTTACTTTCTCCCTGCTGAAATCAGCTATAAGAGTACATATAATGGAGATAGACAGACAGCTAGGTAACTTGGTGATGTATAATGGCGCACAAACAATGCAGTCTCACATTGTTAATTATTTGCCATATAATGACTTCACCTATAGAACTGGTAATACGGTCATAAGCGCCAAACACAAAGCATTAACTTCCTGTATAAAGTGAACTTCAAACTAATTGGAGACCTTTTCTGCAAAATGCGGCATTAAACAAGAAGCGTAGAGTAAGGGGGGAACCGTTCATCTAAGTGTCTTCAAATTTATTAGTAGTAACAATAACCTTGGCACAAAGGGAAGAATTATGTTGAAGCAAAATCTGGCATAGTCAGATATAATGGCCTGGGAGGGGTGTCATCGGGGTGGGGGTTGAGGTTCTTCTAGTAAGTCCACCAAAGACTTTTGCTTTCCAGGTAATTATTTTCTGAGCTGACCTGATACCATTCATTATCAGAACTTCACCCCAGAGTCTAGGAGCTGAACATTAAGGTCATTGAGATGTGTTTCAAAGACATTTACACACTTTGCTTTATGTTCTGTGAATAGAAAGGAAGTCAGTGTGCTGACCTATTATTGATCACTGAAATATCTCAAAAACTGCACGCTGTGCGGTGACAGGATCTCACAGATAGAAAACGTGCATTTTTCCGTTAACCTTTTAGGGCTTTTCTCCTTTGAGCATGCAGTTTGATGTGCTCTACTACACTATGTACGGGTACACAATATGTTATGTTTCATTTCAAGATACTATTTTTTAAAAAAAAAATGCTAAAATTTCAACAGAAAATATTGATCCTTCAAATGTCCTCTATAGTCAGGTTGAATTATTTTCCACAGTTTCTTCTAAAAAAAAAAACTGCTTCCAAGCAACTAACCTGAAGCTACTGGGTTTCTCTGTTATGAGATTGCATTGCAAAATCTGTAACAGTGTCCCCTACCTATTATATGCCATTTACAGTACTGTGCAAAAGTTTTAGACATGTGTGGAAGAAATGCTGCAAAGTAAGAATGCTTTCAAAAATAGAAATGTGAATAGTTTTTTTTGTCAATTAAGTAAATAAACATAAGTGAAATTGAAATATTTGGTGTGAGGGCCCTTTGGAGGAGGAGTCCTGGAAGTGATGAAATGGCCCCTACAGAGCCCTGATCCCAACATCATCCAGTCTGTCTGGGATTACAGGAAGAGACAGAAGGATTGGAGCAAGCCTACATCCACAGAAGATCTGTGCTTATTTTTCCAAGATGGCAGGAACAACCTCCCTGCCCGAATTCCTTTAAAAACTGTCTGCAAGTACTGAGAAGAATTGATGGAAGGTAAAGGATGGTCACAAAAAATATTGATGGTATTTAGATTTCTCTTTTGCTCATTGCCCTGATTTTGTAAATGGACAAAAACAAACCATTAGTGCTTCTTATTTTTGAAGGCATACTTATTTTGAAGTATTTTTCCACATGCCTAAAACTTTTGCACACCATGGTATAAAGTCAATGCAAAATCTGCTGCTATAAACTTAAAAATGAGCAAGCTTCCTGATTCATTCTGCCGAATTCTGTGTTCCTGTAAAATGTCACAAACCATTGCAGGTCTGTGTTGTAATTTTTGATATATAGTAATTCTAAGTTAGTACAAGGGATTCCCTGGATTAGGGCTCACATTTATTAGCTAATGGAAATGGCTACTGAAAGCATCTTACAATTTAGAGGGCACAATCCATCTTATTACAGATCAGGTCTTGTTCCTGGCACCCGTAGCTAGGGGAAGCCACCACCAGCCAAGCATCTTCTCTGCAATAACTACCTGCATCAGTGAAAAGTAGTATAACATGGCAGCCATTCAGATGAATGGCCATCCATGCAAAACAATGAGAGCTCGAGCGCACTATAATGAGAGAATCTCACAGACCAGCTCTCCATTCCATCTCCTAGAGGGTGGTCTCAAGAGGGGTCCGTGTCTATAGTATGATATCCATATTACGTATTAGGACATATGGACAGAGTTTTTCTTTAAGCGGACAATGTGTAATTCTTTAATTACCCTGCGGAGGAGCTGCAGGAAAACTGAGGTTTACTCACAATTTATAGAGAGAAGCCAAAGCAAAATCTGCTACTATAAACTTAGAAATGAAAAAGTTTCCTAACTAGTTCAATCTGCTGAATCTTCTATTCCTGTAAAGTGCTACAAAATTGCCCAATGGGAGCATCTCCCACAGCAGACAACGTGTAATTCTTCATTTACCCTGCAGAGGAGCTACAGGACAACTGAGAACTTTGTGCCAAGTTTACCCCCAGACTACATCTGCTCCCTGGAACACCCAGCAATGGGACAGGTTTCCTCAGTTGCCCTTTTCCAACAAAAAGTGACTGTCCACAGTACACAGGTTCGAGAGAATAGGTCGATGTCCATGACGACAAGCTGTGTGTCTTTCATATTCGTATTTCATTTCATTAGGGTGAAGAATTATCAATCTACAGAATGCAATATAGCAAAAAGATTCATTACATAGTTACAAACCACAGCCAAAGCCAGGAATATTCTCCAATTTTAGTGCTAACATGTAACTGCAAATCATAGCCACGTGAATAGGGAAGGGCAGAGTGTGGGCTTTGCTTCCCTAAGCAGAGCTGGCGGGGTGCTGTTTGTCTATCTAGACTCCATGTGGAGGAGTGTACACTAGTGATGCCAGCTGTCAATGCCGCCTCTCTCTCACTCCTATTAATTATAGAAGTAATTATAAGTACAAATTATTTTGGATTTGGCTTGGATAGCAAATGAAACCCTATGACAAGTGGTGAACCAGCACAGGAACGTACTACACAATAGACCCCAGTCAGGCGTCACGCTCTGAACTACTGCAGAACAAAAGCATATAATACCTACACAAGGCTTTATCAACATTCGACAAATGTTTAATTTTGGACAAATTTCTAGGGTTTCTTGAACACAGTATAGCAGAAGGATCAGACCCAGGACAGTAGCGCATATGTGCAACTTCATGAGTCTTCGTATTCTCCACTATTCCCTCTATGCATGCCCAATAGCTGGCGGAGATGGGGCATCTTTGGTGTATGTTGCTTTTATTTACAACACTTTCTTTTTTCGCATATTGCCTTTCAAATTTACGGGGTGCAGTAGAAGCCCATAGTAGGCTATGGGCACCATATTATGTGACCGCCGGGTCAGAGGGGAGCCACATCATGGATGCTCCCATAGCTGTGTACGCAACGCTCATTGGGACTGCCTTCTCTATGGGAGCTCCAACTGTTGCTCATGCAGCTGCTTAACACTGCAAGGATGTACGGGTACGTCCTTGCAGAGTTAAGAGTGGTCCGCCCCGACATATATAGTCTATGGGTAGTCCAGAACTAGTTAACCAGTTTTTCTGCTTTTTTTTGTAAGGCCTAGCCTCAGGATAAGCCATTAATATCTGATGGAGATGGAGTGTTTGGGGCTGTTGTTGAGCCCAGTACATACAGTGTATGGAATCGAAGCAGATGGCTCTGTACATTGTATAGTGGCTGTGTGCCAATAGTACAGCTCTGCTCCCGCTCACTTCAGCTAAGGACCTTGTGATGAAGGCAACAGTGGAGCAAAACAGAGGAACAGTGCCTAATGGATCATGAAGAGTTGCCTAGTCAAATTTTCAGTTTGGACTAGAGTAGGGGTCCCCAACCACCGGTCCGCAGACCAGGACCGGGCCGTTGTGGGTCTTTTGCCAGTCCATGGGGCGGCGGGCTGGCCTCAGTAGACGCGGTTCCTGGCACATTATATGGGGCGTGGTGGGGCGGAGCGGCGATCTGGCCACAGTATCATGGCTCCTGGCATAGCTAATGGTGGAGACCTGGTCTACAGAGCTGTACACCGAGGTCCCGCCAGCACCCCCTGGTCTACAGCGCTGTTTGGTGTATAACCCTGCCCCAATATGACCAAAGCCCTGCCCCTAAACTTTTTAAGATGTATTACAACGTTTCTTATATTCACCTGTACTATTCATTCATAAAAAGTTGCTTTAGAATTAGACATATGCTTTAAAGGGGTTGTCCAGGCAAAATTTAAATCAGCCGGGGACAGTGAAAAATTTTTTTAAATGCATACTCACCTGTCCCCAATGCTCCGGTATCCTGCCGGCTCAGTCTGATCCTTCTGTTCCGGCATCTTCTCAAAGTGAAACTGCTCACTGGCTGTGGCGTCACGGATCCCTCAGGAAGAGACCCGTGATGCCACAGGTAATGACATCGCATGCCTGAGGCCAATGAGCGACTTAAGCGGAACTCCGGAAGAGACACATTGAGCAGAAGGACTGAAAAGCGCTGGTGGGACATCGGAGCATTGGGGACAGGTGAGTATGATTTTTTTAAAAATTTTTTTCACTGCCCCCGGCTGATTTAAAAGTTAAAGGGGTTGTCCATTTTTGCCTGGGCAACCCCTTTAAAGAAGGTGTTGCAAAAGATTATTGTCATTATATTATTAATTACTAATAATTACCAATAGTTAATGGTCTTCTACAGGGATGGATATCTCAGTAAATGGATAATATGAATAGGATATAAGGATAGGATATAAGGAACTGAAAATTGAGGTTGACATCAGAGGTGGTCTTGACTGTATACATTAGCGGTTTGCACTTCACTATACATTTATTGGTTTCCTCATATCTAGTCTCCGGATGTGATAATCCTCTTTGCCACAGCGTGAAGTAAAGTTGTGGATTTGGTTGGTTAAATCCCTGGCTGGACCTCCTCGTCTCTCAATTTCCAGCGCAGTAAACACTTAAAAGTTTTGCAGCAGCTGATCTTCAGCAAACTACTTACCTCGCCTTGGAGAATTTAGAAATCTTTTCCTTTTAACAGTTAATAATACACAGGATAACAGGAAAGGGGATGGCGAGGCAGATAGGAATATGTAGAGGATAATGTCTTTGTGATAGATTATAGCTTTCTAATTGATGGCGAGATTAATATTTAAACATATCTTGTCATTATTTATTAAATAGTTAACTAAATATGGCAGCACATTCATACGCTTATGGCTCCACAATTCATTATCAACCTTGTCAATAATTGGTTTTACAGTAAATATCTCCAGCTCTTCATTATAGAAGATTATGAAACCATTAGATTGCAGCGTGTACAGTGAAAATGCATACATTACAATGTATGGAAATATGGACAGTACATAGAACCTGTGCAAGGAAGTGTGATGTAATGCAAACACTGCATTACATAGGGAAGAAAGTCATCCACATGCATTTAGCCTTGTTCTTGTGGTTAAAAAGTATTAGCATGGATTTGACATGGAGTGTAATAGAAAAATGGCAAATTGTAAAGATGACCTATTTAAAGGGATTTTCCGGAACCGTCAGCATTTTTCATACTGATGTTCTATCTCTAGTATAGGTCATCAATATCTGATCAATGAAGGTCCCCGCTTAAGTCAATTGATCTGGCTGCCTCTGTAAGCTAGTGTGATGGACGGAGGTAGAAGCAGTAATAGGCACAGAGCTGCAGCACCGTCCACTACACGTAGATGGCGTTGGGGTAAGGTAGCTCTATGCCTATTACTTGAATAGGTGCAGAGCTGCTTCCAGCTACATTCCTCTTTATAACTTCCTATACCCGTAGACAGTTGGATCATCTGAATGGTGCAGGGCTCGGGTATTGAACTCCCGTCGGTCCCAATCAGAAATTCATAAACTATTCTGTGAAAAACGCTCAGGGCCTGAAAAGTACATGTAGATACTTGTATTCTCCATTAACAAAAATTCTGCAGCAACTTTTCTTATAACTCTTTGTTGTGATGTTCCTCTGTTATTCCTCCTGGAATGCCCCTACATACTCTGATGCTGTCCAATCAGTGCTGACCTGCCAGATTGTGCAGGTATACACTTGCTGTCAAGGTGTAACTGACAACCAGCATCATATGGTCAATACACAGTTTTCCTTTGGGGGAGGGGTGATTATGACACATGTCTGTCCACCTAAACTAGTTTGACACATGTTTTTCATGTCCGTAATAAAGCTGACTGCTGCGCATTAGGAAAGTAATGGCGGGTCTGCTTTAATGACTGCGCCTATCTACCTAAAATAAGCAGAATGGTGATGACTCCTTTGATGACTTAAAGGGGTTCTTTTACCGATTACTGTTATTCCCTATGTACAGGAATGTGGAATCAGTGGGGTCTGACCGTTGGGACCACCACCGATCACAAGGACGGGGTTTCTGAGTCCTCTGTTTGAACGCACATGTTGCTTCTCCATTCTCTTTGGCAGTGCCATAATGGAGTGGCAGCATGCATATGTGACCACAACTCCATTTAGACATGGGAACATGGGACCCCCATTTTTCATGATCAGTAGGGGCAGTCAAATCCAATCCCACCGATCTCACTCATCCCCTAGTCTGTAGATAGTGGATAACTTTAATTTTTGGTACACCCATTTAAAATTGTAGCATCAACCCAGACAACCTCTTAAAGGCTGCAGCCTCTAGGCCAGTGAGTGTGGCTCCCACCAAACTGTAGACAACAAAAGTCTTGCCTGACCAGACAGTTCCCTGCAGAGGCCAATGGCACTGGAGTACCTGCCATGTAGGCTTACCACGCTGATGCTATGGGGCCTGTGTGGTGAGGGAGCCTGACGCTAATGAACTTCTGCTAGTTGGATGCAATTTCCTGCAGCCGCCACTAGGGGAAGAAAAGTGTAAGGATAATTTTACAGCTTCCAATAGTTGCTGTATTTATTCCTATGGGCTGAGCTCCCCCTACTGGTGGCTGCTGGGAGCAAGTTTTATTACTCTGAAGAGATTTATTAATATATTTATACCAGTTGTCTAGTGTAAACACATAGAAGAATACAGGATCCTAATTCATACAATACTTGCCAAAAGTTGCAATTTTTGGGACATCGCCATAAGATTGCAACTTTTCCACCATTTGCACTGTGTTTTCCACTATTCTTAAAAGTAGACATAGAGAGGACGGGCTTTGGACCCCAACTAATCTAACCCCCCGTTCTCAGGATCAGTCAGGATCTTGGCAGTCAGACCCCTACTGATCAGCTATTAATCCTCTGTCCTATGGATAGAGTATAACCATTCTCAGTACATGACCCCTTTAATAAAGCACTCGGGAGAGATGAAGTGTGATTTTTTTTATTAAAAAATGTAATATCTTTTATAACTTTATTGCTACTTGCTACATTTGGCTAAGGAGCCCTATGATATCTCTGTACAGCCCTGGTTACAAGTGAAGAGCTGTCCATGAGAAGAAGAGCTGCTCATACACAACGGCTCTCCATTGTGCCTCATAGACTGAAGTCCTGTGCAGAATATCCCCCTCTACAATGACCATATTCCCTAAGAGGACATAGGTACAATGGCTGCCATCACTAAACAACTCTTTTACCAATCCTACTGATAAAAACACAAATAGAAAACCTTCTTCTTCCTTATTTCTTTGGAATTAAAGACTAGTCAGGGCTCTTAGATCTGCAGCAGGACAAGGGTTAAGTCACCTGGGGTGGAGGAGAAAGATGGTGCATGACAGGAAATGAGACAGGAACCTTGACTACGCCATGTGAGGTGCCATCTAAGAGAAGGTTGGGAGCTGCTTAAGCCATAAATGGATGTGAAGTGTCTTCCGTTCCTTCCCTACTTAGCATGTTCTATCGGTATGATGGAGACAGATTCAGCGAACGCTAGAGAGAACATCTGACTGACAACTGTAGCCCCAATCCTGAGCTCTTACACAGAAAAGAGAAAAAGCTTTTGCAAATTCCACAAGAATCTTTAAGCATGATTACATTTTTTTCACAAAAACCAAATGCTCTGTTAAGCAATTTCCCATTTTACAACAACAGCAATAAAAAGAACAGAAACATAAAAGTGAAACATGATTTACAAGACAAGGCAAAAGAAATTCTGATCTCCTGTAGATGGAAGAAAGTATTGGAATCTGCCTCCGATCTGACAAATGACTACAAGTAATACAGCATGTAATTATCAACATTATATGGGAGACGGAATACAGATCCTACTGTGTGCAAAGTGCGGTGACATCGGCCCATATCACGTCATACAGACTGGATCCAGGTAGGTGGGGGCCCCTAAGTATAATACTTGATAGGGGCCCCTACCCACTACCATTGCCATAAGATAAGGGGCTATTGAAAGGAAAGGTATCGACAGTTCTGTTTAGTTATTAAAACCATACATACTTTTCTGAAGCTGGGTTAACATCTGCATCGCAGAAACTGCCAAAAATCGGCAGAGAAAATTTCTGCATGCAGGACTTTGTGTCCACCGAAAAAAAACGTCTTTGCGGCACAGAGGGTGTAAGCGCACACCTGCGCATTGCTTTAAAAACCCATAGAAGTGAATGGGTTTTTAAGCAAAGTGTCACAAACCTTTCCCTATCCAGTCCCTATCCTGTTTTCTGACATTTAGGTTGGATTCGCGGCGGATGGAGTGCCAGTGCAAGTGTGAACCCACCCTTAGTCTACTATTAGACTTAGTGACCAGAAAGAAAGAAGTAAGTTTTCTGGTGTAGAGGGATAATATTGGGCCACACATTTGTTGCAAGGCCCTTTCCGGCATAAATAGGGCACCACAACCCCTGTTCTGTGCCTTGCTTGCCATATTGTGTGAATGTGGGAGGAGGGTGCGGGTTGACGTATTTATTATAACTCACAGCAGCAAGTGGTGTAAATTTCCATTATAACTCTTGTCTGAAAATTGAAAACATTCCACTCATGTCCCTATGGCAATAGATATGCATGCTCAGCGACTAGATACTGTGCGGTCAGCAGTGCAGGCAGAGGAGACATCAGACCTCTGAATAAGGAGAAAGGAACTCTGACCCTAGGTAATATGTAAAGCTTCTTCACCACTCCTATATCATATAGTAAAACTAGGTTTTGGAGGGATCATGAAGGTAAAAGCCCCTCGGGGGTGGAGACCCCTGGAAAACTGTCCAATCTGACATAAAGATTGCTTTTAAGGGAACCTGCCACATTGAACATGCGGTCTGAGCTCCAATAACTACAGCGTATGTTATGGAGTATTTGTGTTAGCAGGTGTTGAGTCCTGTTAAGGCAACCTATGGATAGGTCATATAGGTGATAGAATGATTTTAGAATGATTTTGTAACTCAGTAAGACCACTCTTTTTCCAGGAGTTAAATCCTTATTGTTGTGCTTATAAGTACATTACAGGGAACCTATAATGTAGCACAATCTTAGACAACATGTTATAGAGCAAGACTATCTGGAAGCTGGGTCCTATTGCTTCTGGTAATCTCCATTAGTGGGTGGAGCTTAAGCAGTGAGGGTGGGGTTTGCGTCTGTGGGATTCTGCTGGTCGGGGGTCCACACTGGGACGTGGTGAGTATCCATATCCCCATGTTCTGACCCCATAAGTATGTAATCTGTGGGGGTCTGACAGCCAGGCACTGCATATCATGGCAGCCTCCACACACTCCAAGTTACAGCAGTGGACAGGGAGCCTGTGCAGGCTCTCTTATTCAAGAAATTGGAGCGTTGCTGCACTTCCCCAGAACGCCCACTATGCAGTGAATGGGGCTGCTGTACCTCTCCTATTATTTCAATAGGAGGCTCTGCATATGCTCCCTGTCCATTGCTGAAACTTCTGGAGTCTGGAGGCTGCTGGAACAGAAGATCTAGGCGTAGTTCGGATCACATACTGATGACCTTTCCTGTGCATAAGTCATAGTATGAATACTGCAATGGGAGCCAGAGAACCCCTTTAAACAATGGCCCAGATTTACTAATGCTGTCTAAAAGTGCAAACTCCATTTGACAGTCAGTGGTTAGCACTGTAGCCTTGCAGCGCTGAAGTCCTGGGTTCGAATCCTACCAAGGACAACATCTGCAAGGAGTTTGCATGTTCTCCCAGTATTTGCGTGGGTTCCCTCCAAGTACTCCAGTTTCCTCCCACACTCCATAGACATGCTGATAGGGAATTTAGATTGTGAGCCCTATATGGGACAATGTCTGTAAAGCGCTGCGGAATATGATGGCGCTATACAAGTAAATAAATAAGAATAAAATATCGGTAAAAGTGCAGCAGAATATGGTGGCAATAAATAGTCTTAAACTGTACCAGCTTTATCAAAGTGCCTGATGCTTTGATAAATCTTAGACGGTCCCCTATTAATTGGCTTAAAAATTCGTGGCCCACAGAAGTGCAAGTTAGGCCACGCCCCCTTTTCAGTCAAGACTAAAACACTTGCTAAATGTGGCAGATAGCATACTAGACGAGGTTTTTTGGTGCAAATTATGCCAGAATTCTGGTGCACTTTGCTTATTAAATCACCCACAATATGTACATTTACAGCATACACATAAGGCGTAAAAATTCAAGATGTCCTTCATTTTCGTTTTTTCCAGTTGTCTCTGAAATTTTACCCCTTTAACACATATGTATTGTGATGAAGTTGTCCTATTCTGGACAAGGCGCCATAAATGACTGTCTGCCATGTTGGGGAGCCGCAGGGAAAATGTTGATAAATATGATGACTCAGCTACAGCTCCTTGGCGGATTCCTGGTTTGATATTCTCATAATAGAGTAGGATGAAAGTTGAAAAGTTTTGGAAAATCTCTTTTATTTGCAGGATTCAATACTTTTACATTCACCTTTTCCCTGGGCCTGTTCTCTTCCTGCTGCGCCTCTTCATTAGTAGGTGGAGCTTAACCAGTGAGGGTGGGGTTTGCATCTGCGGGATACTGCTGGTAGCAGGGTGATTAAAGTGTTTTAGGGATATCTTCTTATATAGTGCGGATATTTGTGTAGTAACAATGTAACTAAGTGAGTGGTATGTGTCTGATGTATGTGATATATTATACTGGGCCCAAACTGTATACTGTATTTGCTATGTCTAATGTGCACTTGCTTGCAGCACTTTTCTCTCCGCATGTTTCTGCATGTTTCGTGCGGAAACCACATGGACCCCATTATAGTCTATGGGGTCCGCAGGTTTCCTTATGTAAACCGCTTCTCTCTGCGTATAGGTTTCCATTCGGGGGGTCCCCAAGTGAACTCCCCTGTACGGAAACCGAACGCAGATGTGAACCGGCACTTACACTTGTCTGTTGTACTTGCTGCACTTAACTGATATGTGTGCTGTGTATGTCCAGTGTGTAACAAGTATCCCTGGGGTCCCTAGAAAAACCTGTAATAGGGCTCCACTCTAAAATGACTGCCTTAAGCAGCAAGTTCCCAATTTCAATAGTGTGCAATTATTTTGGTCTCAATTACAGTGACAACACATAGTGACTTTACAGGGCACATAATACACACAGTGATGTCACAGTACAGGGATAATAAACACATTGATGTCACAGTACAGGGATAATAAACACAGTGATGTCATAGTACAGGGATAATGTACACAGTGATGTCACAGTACAGAGGTAATAAACACAGTGATGTCACAGTACAAGGATAATAAACACAGTGATGTCACAGTACAGGGATAATAAACACAGTGATGTCATAGTACAGGGATAATGTACACAGTGATTTCACAATACAGGGATAATGTTGAAAGCGATATCACAGTTCAGGAATAATTCACACAGTGATGTCACAGTACAGAGATAATGCACACAATGATTTCACAGTACAGGGAGAATGCACACAGTGATGTCACAGAGCAGAGACAATAAACACAGTCATCTCATAGTAAAGGCATACTTGGACATAGTGATATCAAAGTACATAGATAATAATGCACACAGTGATATCACAGTACATGGATAATGCACACAGTAATGTCACAGCACAGAGATTATAAGGCACATGGTGATGTCATAGTACAGGAATAATATGCACAGTGATGTCACAATACAGAGATAATAAACACAGTGATGTCACATAATAAGCACAATTATATCATAGCACAGGGTAAGACACAACACAAAGAGATCACTGTGTACACTGTGACATCACTGCATATGAAGAAAGTAATTATAATGATGTCACATGCAGGCATTATGATATCCCAGTAAAGTAATGGGGGTGCAGTCAGTTTTCCACATCCCCTTCCATCATTCATATTTATCACTACTTCCACCCTAGGGCTCGGTGGAAATGCCCTCCCCCCTTAGTTGTTGGTCCTCAGAGTAGTCAGAGCCATCCCTCATAGGCCCATCCTAACCAACTGTTATCCACTCCCATTTTTAAGAAAACAGCCGGCATATGATGGAAAAAACAAGAGACCATCAGAACGATTTCAATTCAAAGGATGTACAATAAGTATCTCATTATCTCTATCTATTCTCTAGACCTTTTCATTCCAGATACTGTATGGTGATACACTGAAATGCTAAATATGCTTCTGTGATCTGTTTCCATAAGAATGTACATATGGTAAGTGCTGCTTAGTACCCAAGGCTATGAGACCCAAGAGAAGCATGGGTCCAGGTCAGGCTGGCTATACCCTCTCTCCTTCAAGCTGCGCATCTGAGATCAATACCTAGCATAATAAATATATTCTGCACTGTATGAGAAGGTTATTGTGCTATAACTTGCACTGATATTGTCCCAAATTGCATCTGTCTATCTTAATCAAAAGGAAGAGACATCAATATAATGACGTCCCTCATAGAAATAAATGTTAATTTAACAATGTTACTCAAAATATGTGGAAATGCTTTTTATAGGAAATCTAGTGTTGTTACAGGAGGTTTACACTGGGCTTTGGCTACAGTAGTTCTACATAGGATTTTTAGTAATTTTATTACACTGGTTTGAGAGATACATTGAGGGAATTTATTATGACTGGCATTTTCTATGCCAGTCTTAATCAATACCCCTGTTGGTACAAGATTCTGTGCCAGAATTGAAATCAGGGACTGGTGTAGATTTCATGTATAAGTCGCGCTAGTTTTCTGACATGAGTTTTAGTTCATAGATGGTCAACGTTTTGTTCATAGATGTTCTGTGAAGGCTATCATGTAAGACTACAAGTTGCTAACGCATCTATGACTTTCCAACTACAGCATCGGAAAATGAAGGAAAAAAGGAGTACAGTCATTGTTTTCACAATTATCTGCCATTGGTCAGCAAGAGTTATGGCTGTCAGAAAAAGTAGAAAGATACCCTGCTTTCTGAAGGCCAAAATAAAACATGTCATTAATGAGTTAAAGGACTATTACACGTGGACCATCTTAGCGAATCTCCTCCCCTTCTAGTAACCAAGCTTTAGGCTAAGTATCCACATAACGGGCTACAGCGAAAAAGCGATACGGAAAAAACCGCAGAGGAAATGCATCACGGTCTTTCCCGCAGCGCTTTTCACAGAAAGTCAGCAGATTTTTCCTCTGCGGATTTTCTGCTTTAATTATACCTATAGGGAAACCGTCAGTGTTTCTATAGGTATAATTGACATGCTGCGATTTCCAAAAACGTGACAGTTTTAGAAATCGCAGCATTTCCTCTACGTGTATTTTTCTGCAATGTGTACATGGGACTGTAAAACGCAGCAGCCAAACCGTGGCCTTTGTACCCTGTGGGACCCCGGCCTAAAGGGGTTTTCTAGAACATACATACACTTAGGATAGGTCATCAATATGTGATCATTGTGGGTCCAACATCTAGGACCCCAATTGCTCAGCTGGTTGAAGAGGCTGCAGCATTCGGGGGAGCACTGCAGCTTCTTCAGTTAATAGCACCATACATATCATATTGCAACTCAGCCCCATTCACTTAAATGGTGCTGTGCTTCTGTTTTGCCATAAGACGGATGAACCTGAGGTCACTGGTACAGGAAAGAAGCCACAGCACTTGTGGGCGCCACAGACTTTTCAAACAGCTGGTCAGTGGGGGGTCCCGGACGCCCATTGATCACATATTGGTGACCTACAGAAGTGGCTTCCTTACATTTTCACTTTTATCAATATATCCCAAGATGCGAGTCACAAGATAGCTAGCTTTCAAAAAACACAATTTCATTATATTCTATCAAGAGATGTTTATTCTATCAGTTCTATGTGTGACCACATAGTTGTAATATGGGTAGCAGCATGACAAGGTTTTGCTGGCATGTCATATCAATGTATTGAGCTTGTAGTCACATTATTATAATTTATTGTACATCCTATATATGTAATATACCTAATATGTTAAAGTATCGGCTGAAATGCACTTGAGCAATCTCATGGCTCTTCATTTCTCTTTATGTTCTGGATCCTTGTCTTATCTGCTGATAGAAGTCACAAGCAGGTGCCTTCATACAACTCTTCGTGCCTCAGCACTGCAAGAATTAAATCTGCTTTCTTATAAAAGAACAATATATTCTGTACAATAAAATTACATAAAACGTGTCTTTCTTTTGTCAACTGAAAATTTTCACAACTTCAGAGAAAGGCTATGTTCTCATCTCTTCCGGAATTACCTCCTTTCTGTTTCATTATAGAAAAAGAAGAATGGCAATTCCAATAGGGGCAGACTGAAGATATGACAGGCACAAATGGACCCAGATGCACCCCACTGACTATCATGGGGTCTGTTGGTTTTCCATTATGATGTCCATCATTTTGTAATACAGTGGGAATCTCACCGATTACAATAAGAAGGGTCCCATGCCCACACCCAGTAGGCAATCTCGCTATCTCTTACAGTGCCATAGACAGTGGAGCAGCAGGGTAAATGCTCAACCTACACAGTATATAGACATGAAAGTAGAAACCTTCTCATGATCATTGGTGGTCTCAGTGATGAGAACTCCCACCACTATAATAAAATACACTTTACTGATATAGTGCTAACAAAGTTTGCCGCTTTCAACAAACAGGGAAAGGAGTATACATACAAAATGAAACATAATACAGGTAAATATCCATAACCAGCTTAAAATTCCTTGTATATTATCACACACCCATGCGGTGAAGGCTATATTCACATCTGAGTTGGAGTGTCCATTTGGAGACTCTATCGCAGTGTGTGTCAAACATTGCCAAACTAAAAAGTGCTGCAAGTCCAACTTTTTCATCCGCCAGTTTCAGTTTAAAAGAACGGACACCTGACAGATCCCATTATAGTTAATAATGTGACCGATGTTGTAGTGGTCCGGCTAGCCATTGTTTTGGTTCTCCAATGAATCAGAACAACAGATTGGCTGATACTGGTGTGAAGCTAACATGAAGGAGCACTAAATGTAGGAAATAGACATAAAATAACAAAAAAATCCCAACCATTCCTTCCGTAATAGCCACCTTCCGTTTGGCCCTATCTTGTCTCATATATTAAAAAAATAAATAAAGTAATATTATATGTGGATCTCAGAAGATCAGCCATGTCCACCAACCTTCTCCTACAGCAAATGTAGTGATCAGTATACACATAAGAACAAAGATGGTTGACATTACTGATTGGACACACCCCATTGACAAGAAGAAGAATAAGAACAAAGATGGTTGACGTTACTGTCTGGACACTCCCCATTGACAAGAAGAAGAAGAAGAACAAAGATGGTTGACGTTACTGTCTGGACACACCCCACTGACAAGAAGAATAATAGGAACAAAGATGGTTGATGTTACTGACTGGACACACTCCATTGACAAGAAGAAGAATAAGAACAAAGATGGTTGATGTTACTGTCTGGACACACCCCACTGACAAGAAGAATAATAGGAACAAAGATGGTTGATGTTACTGACTGGACACACCCCATTGACAAGAAGAATAATAGGAACAAAGATGGTTGATGTTACTGACTGGACACACCCCATTGACAAGAAGAATAATAGGAACAAAGATGGTTGGTGTTACTGACTGGACACACTCCATTGACAAGAAGAAGAAGAAGAACAAAGATGGTTGACGTTACTGTCTGGACACACCCCACTGACAAGAAGAATAATAGGAACAAAGATAGTTGGTGTTACTGACTGGACACACTCCATTGACAAGAAGAAGAATAAGAACAAAGATGGTTGATGTTACTGTCTGGACACACACCACTGACAAGAAGAATAATAGGAACAAAGATGGTTGATGTTACTGACTGGACACACCCCATTGACAAGAAGAATAATAGGAACAAAGATGGTTGATGTTACTGACTGGACACACCCCATTGACAAGAACAATAATAGGAACAAAGATGGTTGATGTTACTGACTGGACACACTCCATTGACAAGAAGAAGAATAAGAACAAAGATGGTTGACGTTACTGTCTGGACACACCCCACTGACAAGAAGAATAATAGGAACAAAGATGGTTGATGTTACTGACTGGACACACTCCATTGACAAGAAGAAGAAGAAGAACAAAGATGGTTGACGTTACTGTCTGGACACACCCCACTGACAAGAAGAATAATAGGAACAAAGATGGTTGATGTTACTGACTGGACACACTCCATTGACAAGAAGAAGAATAAGAACAAAGATGGTTGACGTTACTGTCTGGACACACCCCACTGACAAGAAGAATAATAGGAACATAGAGAGAAATATTTAGAAATTCTAATTAATCAGCCAGAATGCTGGACCTATTTTTTTCTGATATGCGGCCATTAGGTATCTATTATTCTCTATTATAATTTGTGCACATGACCAATAAACAAGAGGCAACTTGTTCACATTTTGATCTGTAGGTGGCCATACATACCCTCAAAGGGATTCTCTCATAAATTCCTCAGGATCCCCTTTATATCTCTGAACTGACAGCCACGATGTAGGAGCAACTCACCTTCTGGTGGTCTCATGCTGTTCTTGTATTACATAGACGGCCATGTCATTCTACATTTGCTACAATGGCTGCAGTTTCCCCTCCAAAATCAGCTGTTTACCAGGGTGCTGAGCAAGAGCGTTTTGTGGGCCTTATTTTGAAAGGGGATCTCATTTTACGTTCATGATATATTGACAATTGATGTTGCAAACTTGATGTTTCTCTTTCACTACATCTGACGATATTTCTAAATGGCTGGAAATGTATGCAAAGCTATCAGCCAAGTACAGTTATCTGACCTGTTATGTCATGTCTATAGTTAGCTTAAGGGGATTTTCCAATGAACTTAACCCTAAATTTAGTTGTAGACAATTAAAAGTTAATTAAAGTAATTAAAAATTTTGCAGAATTTTATAGATTTTCTCTAACCATCTTAGTGGTGACCAATGAAGACTGTTGTCTTCATTGGTGGCCGATAGATACTGTATGACCATGAATGCAGGAACTTTCTATGGTCTGGCACTTGCACCCAGGCATTTGCTTTAGTGCAGTGTCCTGGATAAAGTTGAGGCAGTCAGTAAGGACTCCATTACATGAAGTTAGTAGAAATACTGTGCTCGAGATAGTGTACGCTCCACTTTACTGTACTTCACAAGCACAAAAGAAGCAACGACATCTGACTAAGCAAATGTATCACCACAGGATTTTCGGTCTCTTTTTCCATGACTTAGTCAATGCTTTTTTCTTAAAGATGTCATTTATTGGGCTGCACCAGTCTCCTCTCTTATAGGTACTGAAAAGCTAAAATGACTGAAGTGCCAAATCTGTATCACACAAGGGACACCAATGGCACCCGATGGACCCTCGTGACTATAATAAGGTCCATAAGGTTTTATTATTTTACTGGACATATTTAGGACAGTGCTATTTTCTAGCACCATCTCCTAACATAAATACCAACATAGCCGTACTTGTAACCAATGAAAGACAGTACGTTATACTATGGAGGGTGCTATAAATGGGAATATCAATAATAGCTACTCACAAATTCATTACAGAAGGGGCCATTCACACACTGAGAAATTTGATGCTGATTTTGAGTCAGATACCATCTCAAGATCAGCTAGGAATTCCAGAATCTGCCCCCCATTGTTTTCCAGGCTTGATACTGCTACAGAGCCCATGGGCCGAGAGTACAGATAATTATTCTCATTATCTCTGAGGCTTATCAGCATGCAAACCCTCGGAGCTGGCTACACAGGGCTGGAATTTGGTGAGGAATCCAAGGCAGGCGACCGTCTCAAAGTCCATTGCATGAACCTACCCTTGACTCTCAAAAAATCACTGTTATAAACCACTGGGGTCCAACCACTCCGATCCCCACTATTCATGAGAATGGGAGACTTCCATTTCCCGTTCTGAATGTAGTGGTAGTCGGGCAGCATGCACATCGCTCCGTTCATTTCAATGGGAGCGCTGAAGGTAGCCGAGTGTTATACTTTGGCTGTCCCCAGGACTCCCATTGAAATGAATGGAGCAATGCATGTGCTGCCCGTTCACCACTCCATTCCTGTCCTCCGTTTTCCTGATCAGTGGGGTTCTGAGCGATCGGGCCCACACTGATCTGCAAGTTATCCCCCATCCTACGTATAGGGGATAGCTTGCTTTCGTGGAAAAACCCCTTTAAGTTTGCAAGGCAAAACTACATCTACGTGCATCAGAATCTACGTGCCAACAAATAAGCTCCATATATACAACTTTTAAATGAGGTCTTAAAGAAAACCTTACACCACCTCCACCAACTCCAACCCGTTGTTTCCATCAATAGGCACTGCTCCACTGGTTCTGACACAGTTGGAATATTTTCTCTAGTCCCCACCATTCCCAGGCAATCATTTCTGCCAGTTTCAGCACAAGTATGCTATCTGCTGTCAGGTGGGCGGTCCCTGTCTTTCTGCTATAGCCCAGGACCACCCACCTGGCAGTAGAGAGTATAATTGTACTGAAACTATTGCTCAGGAATGGTGGGGGCTAGAGAAAAAATCCAAATTAGGCCGGAATCAGTAGAGCAGCGTCTAATGAAGGATGCAATTAGTTGGAGTTGGTGGAGGTGGTGAAAAGTTCTCTTTAAAGGGGTTATCTGGAACTAGGATATTGAGCTCCACTTCTTCGTTTCAAACAGTGACATCACGACTGTTGGTCATGTAACCTGTTTGCAGCTCAGTCCCATTCAAGTGAATGAGGCTGAGCTGCAATATCTAGCATAGGCACTTGGTAAGTAGTGTAGAGGCCATAGCATTCAATAACATAGTCTCAAACAACCCCTCGAAAGAGGTTGTCTAAATAATTTTATATTGAGAATGAGACCCTGGTAAACAGCTGATTTTACCATAGGAAGCTTTTGTCAGCTGTTCATTGCCCCTACAGGGAAAATGTAGTATTACATGTGTCCATTCACATACAAGGCTGACAGTGTAATACACGGACACTAGACATTGGACAGGGGTATTGTTTGTTACTATTGAGGCTGATGGGGTGGGCTCTTTTAAAGGGTATTCTCCTTTCAGTATATAGTTTAAATGGAGGACATTTAGTGCAAATGTGGTTATAGTTTTATCCTCAGGAGCCGGTCTGTGGGGATCAAAGTGGTGAGTGCCTATGCTGCTGTACGGATACATCATATAAATATGGATAAAGCCATGTGTCAGTTGTTTTGTCCACACACTGTACCCATCTTACGTCTTAAAGATCTGCTTTTATGGATCACATCTGTACACAGAACATGTCATTGACCCTATGCTGAGATTAATACCTGCACCATGCATCTGAAGAATGGACTTCTTTTATGTCATGTAAACTGTAGCATAAGGTCAGGATACTAAAAGTAGAATGGCAGCCATGGTGTGAATTAGAGAAGGTACAAAGTGCGTCACAATTTTATGCCACCTCACTGCACCTACAGCTTTTATGATCTTTTCACACCATTATCATATGATTTGCCTTTGTTACTGTGAGTGCCCTAAGCAAATACATATACGATGAATGTAAGGTTGGCAGGGATTGAGAAAAGTAGTTTTTTTTTATTCAATCCCAGAGAGTATTCAAAAACATTGATCTGTAACCTTTAAAAATGTAAAGAATATTAAAGTATTCATTTTGACCATATTATTGAAAAGTCAAATATTACTTATTTTTTGACATTCTGACATTCACAGTATATGGTTGTAAATGTCAACATTTAATAAAGCTTTATGTTTTTATTGATTTTGCTTTTGTTTTCAAAATATCTATCTCCAAGCGGGGGATTCAATCGGATTCCGGAGTGAGAGCTCATCTGTAGACTCAAGTCCCACCACAAACTCAACTAGACATATACTGTCCCTTATGAGACTCATCCATATACCACATAGACGTATACTGTCCCTTATGAGACTCATACATATACCACATAGACGTATACTGTCCCTTATGAGACTCATCCATATGCCACACAGACGTATACTGTCCTTTATGAGACTCATACATATGCCACATAGACGTATACTGTCCCTTATGAGAATAATGAATATGCTACTTAGACGTATACTGTCCCTTATGAGACTCATACATATGCCACATAGACGTATACTGTCCCTTATGAGACTCATACATATGGCACATAGACGTATACTGTCCCTTATGAGACTAATGCATATGGCACATAGATGTATACTGTCCCTTATGAGACTAATGCATATGGCACATAGACGTATACTGTCCTTTATGAGACTCATACATATACCACATAGACGTATACTGTCCCTTATGAGACTCATCTAAATGTTACACAATATACAAAAATGTTACAATAATAAATCCTGGCTGTGGGAATAGAAAGCAATATATTACAATGTTACATAAGTGCTAAAAGTACAAACATAATATAATGCACAAATGAAAAAATAAGGAGGGGAATTGTGAGCCCAAAATACAGATCATCGACCTGAACCATTGCCAAGTCATTGTCAGACAATTACAAGACGTTATCTCAGATTATAAAATAAGACAATAAGATCAGGATGACGTAATGCAAACAACATTGTTGAAGCTAGGGATAATAAGATTATATTTTTGCATCTTTTTAATAACTCAGAATTTGGAGTATTTATTGTAATTACATAATAAACAGTGTAGCCGAATAGAGAAAAATTACAGAAATATTGTTATTTCAGATCACTGCATTAGGAGCTTGGATTATGAGTATAAACTGTAGAAGGGTCACCAGCAGTCCTATGTAAACCAAAAAAAAATTACAGAATAAAATATATTGACAAAATATATATATTGTGTGTTTTTAGGTAGGTAGATAGATAGATAGATAGATAGACACGCATGGTCCAAACTTATACTAGGTCCATAGATAGATAGATGATAGATAGAGAGAGACAGAGACACGGACGGACAAATAGATAGATAGATAGATAGATAGATAGAAGGATAGATAGATAGATAGATAGATAGATAGATAGATAGAATATTGCATTGATAGATAGTTAATGAAATCTGTCCATTAGTTCACCAACTTAAGAAGTCAACCCCTCTCTAGATTAAATTACATTGGCCTTCTTCTTTAAGATGTCTACCTCTGTAAAAGACCATATGCAATTTGGTTATCAATCTCAAAGAAGCTGTACTTTATGTATGTATATATCAATTAACCATGTTAACATATAAAGTACATAATATAACTAGTCAATTTATAGAGATACTGTAGCTCATGTGTTTATACATTTACATCTAGGTTCTCGTCATATACTGTATATGTACATGGATACACACCTTGTCTGGTACTGGTACTGCTAACATGCCAGTACCCCTTCCTAAGAGGTGCTCAGTGTACGTTCATAGTCTTAGGGTACTTTGATATCATTTTTTACAGTAGGGGGTATTTAAGAATATTAGGACAACAGTGAAATCAAAGGTCTTGAGATACCAACCCCGCGCCGGTATAGGGAGCGCACCTCGCTGTGATTATCTACTTAGACAGTTCCAGAGTTCAGTGATATAAATCAGACTACTCACGCCTCAGTCCTCTTTGGAATACTTCCAATTATTCATGTTTTTAGCATCATGGCGGATGGATTTATGATGCTAAAAAAGTGAATAAATTATAGCCTGCTCCATAACTGTGTATTAAGAAGCAATGCAAGAATTATCATCACCTCTCAATATATAATAGGGACTGACTAGTTTCTGACTGCTTACTTTTGGCTGTTTTTGTTACTTTGCACACTATAAATTGCTATAACTATGGCATATTACTTGTCAAACAAATATCAGTTTGCTGAAAATACGGAACTATACAATATATACATAAAAGATCCATCTTAAAGGGATGTACAAAGTACTTTGTTTAATACAAGGTGATATTTTAGTACATGAAACCCTTTCATTTCATCATGAAATATCCCATTTCCTCCATTTACACATAAAACATAATCTTACATTAATAGACAGTTTGATTTCTTATGTTTTGTCATAAGTGTTTTCAGGCGGCATGTACATGCCCAAGGCTTTGCACTGATGTTAAATTCCTTGTTACATAATCTACAACTATACTGGGGCTATAGGGGTAAAATGGGGCAACTAGATTAAATACATAACAATATAATAGCAGCAAACTACCAATGTTAGCAGCCCATATAACCAATCCACCTATAAACTGTACAAGTGTAAGATCTATATGTCAGAAATGAATGCAGATGCGCAACCATAGTATGTGTGTGTGTGCACAGTTGTGCATGTTTAACCTATTTCTAGCAGTTTCTGCACTTTTCACCAGTATTAACACATAGGCATATCCCACATATGATATGAACATGCAGATATGTGCAGGCTCTATCTGTTACATAATTTCATGCTGTATAGTAAATGCTGTAGGGTGCCAGAAACACGACAGCAGAATAGCCATGGGACTTTGCGATTAGATTGTGAGCCTCTATGAGGCAGGCAGTGATATTGGGTATTCTGATACATAATGTACTGGTGTTATGCATAGGGAGAAGTCAAAATAATACTATATTGAAGGCCATAAGACTTGTCCAGGCATACATAGAGTTGTATGGATACAATTCATATGGAAACGACATATAATACACATCACTAATGAAATGTATCTATATTAAATGTCAGTATATTCATTCACTACATATCTTATATTCTCAAGGTAAGATGTATCTAGAGTACATTATACCTACTAACACACACATACACATACCTATATAACACACACATACACATATCTATATAACACACATACACAAACCTATATAACACATATACACAAACCTATATAGCACACATACACAAACCTATATAACACACATACACATACCTATATAACACATATACACATACCTATATAACACACATACACATACCTATATAACACACATACACATACCAATATAACACATATACACATACCTATATAACACACATACACATACCTATATAACACACATACACATACCTATATAACACATATACACATACCTATATAACACACACATACACAATCCTATATAACACACACATACACATATCTATATAACACACACATACACATATCTATATAACACACACATACGCATACCTATATAACACACGCATACACAAACCTATATAACACACATACACAAACCTATATAACACACATACACATACCTGTATAACACACATACACAAACCTATATAACACACATACACATACCTGTATAACACACATACACAAACCTATATAACACACACATACGCATATCTATATAACACACACATACACATATCTATATAACACACACATACGCATACCTATATAACACACGCATACACAAACCTATATAACACACATACACAAACCTATATAACACACATACACATACCTGTATAACACACATACACAAACCTATATAACACACATACACAAACCTATATAACACACATACACATACCTGTATAACACACATACACAAACCTATATAACACACATACACATACCTATATAACACATATACACATACCTATATAACACACACATACACAAACCTATATAACACACACATACGCATACTTATATAACACACACATACAAATACCCAGGCTCACTTATAGTACACCGACCCATTGGCACAGAGTGAATATACACATAAAGTAACACTTGTAGGACATGGGAAATGATGTATCAATGTATTATGAAGCTTGTAATGTATGTATCAGGGGAATATTCAGCTGCTTATGAGTAGCATACAGCATAAATATTGCATGGACATGCCTTACCTGTGAGTAGTTAGCAGTATTAGTAATAAATGATAATGTAATATAATGCAGAGTGATGTGTAGACTTGTATTTCTGTATTTATCGTTTATAGATCATTTGGATACAGTTGTATTCAGCTCCAGCTCACAGACGTTACATAAGTAACAAAATGTAGATCTTACTAACCATAGTCTGAATTAATATTGATCATTGAAACTAGACAACACAAAAGTTTCCTAAAGGCCAAAAACACAAATCATCCTAAGTATAAGGGATCAATTTTATATTGGAAGGATCTGAGCACAAATCGAATGCCAGTCAATGGTTCCTGAAGAGGCCATTCTAGTGGAAGTCCCTCTATCTACAAGGATCGAACAATGGACAAAATACTGGAGGTTTAAGAAGTCATTTACCCCACTGTAGTAGCCAACCTGACTCTTTTAGTGGCCAGCAAGAACTTCCATAGACTTTCATAGAAAATTCTCAAAATGTTAGCAGCTAATAGCAGTTTTAAGTCCAGTGCTGCGTAAACTCAGTATTTCCTCAACAATCATATATAAACATATATCTTTTTTTTTTTTTTTTTACAAAAACATTACATTGCCATTTCCCTATTAGTCATATCTGTTTATGTAAAGTTTATGTTAGTCTATGCCATAGTCTGATATAAGAAGTTATGCAAATGTGACCCAAATGTGACACCCTTCCTCTAACTCTATAAGCTCACACAGTAAATTATTAATCACATGTTTTATTAAACAGATATGCAACTAAAATTACTTTTGAGAAGATGTATAGATTTAGCACATTATAGTATATTGGAAAACAAAAAGTTAGCATAGGGAAAACTGGAATAAGCTTCCTTACCCTGGTTGTCAGTGAAGTGGTTAGAGCCGACAAAGTAGTTAATGAGTAGGGTCAGGAGGAGAGAAGCCCTCAAAACCAGAGTCCTCCCATCACAGGACCCCATGTCTAGCCGGCTCCCTCTGAAGATAGCTCCAGCTCTTCTTTCTGCCTTACCACCGCTTACCAATCCAACACAGTAATAATTACAGGCTCCGTGGGGGCGTGGCACTGGCCCCTCCCACCAGTAGTTCAAAATGCCAAAGTGGCCTCGTGCAAAACAGCAACGTACTCCAAATTATCTTTGCAGATGCCTCTACGTCCCGACCAGCTATACGCTATACTCGGCTGAATGAATTCACTTGTAGCATCCAGGACCATGCGCTCGCTGGGTGTCGGGTCGGATCCTCAGACTGTTCCAATGAAGTTGTTTTTGGGGCAGTCAACAATCTTACACCCGGAGGATCTAGAAGAAGCTAGAGTCTCCTAGTGTCTCTTCACCAGGTGTGGTATCCAGAACAGGACGCATGGACCATCCACCATATAATATGCCCCCTTATGGATACACCTTGGCTATAACAGACGCACAAGACAATATATGGCGCACCAGTCTTGTGGCACCATGTAGTAGCTAAATAGACGCACCAGGGTGCCTTGTGCTGCGCTCAGTCTGGTCCCTGAGCCTGTGAACCCGTCGGATATCCAGCGCTATCTGCTTCATCGTGTTGGCAGTTCATGCAAGGTGTCTGGGTAGGATGACGGATGCATATACCGGTGCGCACTGAGGGTTTGCACTGCTAGACAAGTGTTAATCCCAGTACAGACAGTGCATGAAGCATTATGTCCTGAAGAAAGTCCACTGGTGATGCTGCCAGTGCCAGTGCTAGGGTGGCACAAGTCTAGCCTGCACCCTGGCTATTGGACGTGCTTGTGCTATAACAGCCTTACAGACAGTGTGAGGTATTGGCTGTGGATGTGCAAGCTGTGCATGATGTATGAGCTGAGCATCAGTGGATGTGTGATGTGTGCACTGACCCCCCAGTCATCAGTCATTTGCAGTGCACTAAGTCCTGCTCCTTGGCTATACCTCTGCTTTGGGCTGCAGGTGGGAAGTTTGAAGGCTCCTTGTAGGACCCTCCCTTCACATGACAGAGCCCCCATCCCCCTCTCCCATCAACAGCAGATCTCCTTCCTCCCAAATCCTCTCCAAGCAAAGTCAGTGGCAGGGAAATTCCATCTATCTCACCTCACTCCGGGGAATCAGTGCTCAAGGTTGCAGACAGGACATCTTCTATTCCAGCAGGCTCTTCCTATAAAACTTGCAGCTCTTCCCCAAGATATAATCAAGTTGACAAGTGATTGCTTCTCCACATATGACATGAAAGCTTATGTCATGGAAAAGCAGAAGGTAAGAGATCCCTATTAAAGTCAATGTGCAGCTTCAGAAGCAGACACAGCAGCAGAGGAGGATGCAGAGAGTTGAGAGGATCCAGCTGCTCTGATGCTTGCCTCCACTGGAGGGGAATGATAGCTGGGTACAGAGAGGTGCAGAGGAGCTTCCCTGGATCTTCTGTGCAGGTCACATGCAGAGCTCAGCACTAGAGGGGGTTAGTAGACTAGACAAGCCTTCTCTCTGCCTGCATGCATTAGGACAGACCGTGGGAAAAGCAGGTGCTTACTGCTCTCTTCTCAGGCTGCACAGGTTCAAATGCATAAAAGCTGGATTCACTTAACCACTTCTCAATGCTCAGCAGAGATGGGGGGAGCTTTATTTAAAGCTGCAGCCCCCTACATGGTTACCGCTGCACTGAACAATATACCACATTAATGTCACTCACTACAATGTCCTTGTATTGGTATATGTGGAATACCCTGGTCCCTGCATGCTGCCTGTGCCATGGGTCTGACCCTTTGTGTGCTATAGAATGTATAGAGAGTGTTGTATTGCAATGCATGTACTTTGTACCAGAGCATAAGGGTTAACAATGTGGTATTTACACATCGTATTCTCAATATACTACCTATCTATCTATATAAATATATATATATAGATAGAGATTTATGTACATACACACACATATACATATATAGAGAGAGAGAGATTTATGTACATACACATATATATATATATAGTGTGATATATATATATATATATATATATATATATATCAAAATCTTTGCATTAAAAGTGTTTTTCTGAAACAAGATGGTTAATATGAAAAACTGAAAATCAGTCATAGAAAATGTGGTCTGGTCAAGGAGGTGGATTTCTCGAAGAGGTGGTCTTTTGGTGAGGTTTCACTGTATATATATATAATTTATCTTACAAATCCTTACCTGCTGACTAGACAGAATAATGACCTTTCGTGTACCATAGAAAGCATATGCTCTTTTCTAACACCATGCATATACCTTACATAAGGACATACAATAAGGGTCACGCCACGTTCATATTAACGTCTTGCTGTCCAAACTTCTGCTCCGTTGCAGGACCAGAAAAATGGCTTTCTAATGATGGACAGGGTCCCTGTTAACTATAAAGAGGTCCATCAGGCGTCCATTATTATATTTCCAGACATTGTCAGATGAAAAAGTTGGGTTTTTAGGACTTATTTCTGTCAGACTTTGCACCGGATGGAGATTCCAACGCAGATGTGAAGGTAACTTTAACAGTGTGTTATTTATATATCATATTCCCAGTACATACTGTATATAGTGTTTATACCACAGGTCCTACCTGCTCTCTATACCTCCTGACTAGAACATGACAGACTATGAATCTGACCTCTTGTGCAGATGCAGTGTCCTATGACAATGCAGGTACTCTGAGCATGTACGTAAGGGTTAACAGTATATATATGGTTGTTTAATTATAAATCTAGAAATACATAATGATAATACTAATAATGGATTTGGTGACTCTCCATGTTGGCTATTTCATATTTCATCTGATCATTGATGGCGATACAAAGCCCATGAATGTCATATTACAGTGCCTGCACTTTTCACCAGGGCGTAAAGGGTTAACCGTGTGTTATTTGTGCATACATGGCTGTACAGTCATTATCCTGGAGAATGCACAGCTCTGTCTTTGTGTCAGTCATGCTATACCTCCCAGGGCTCTGTCATTGCTACCCTCCTGTACAACTGGTACAAGGGAATCTTCCTAAATATTGTACATAATAGTGACTATATGTCTGATCCTCCTACTGTATGTAACAATACTCTGAATAATATTATAATATACAGATGACTATGTATTTCCTTTGCATTTCTCCTTAGCCCTATGGTTTAGTAGTATAGTATATGAATCCTATGCAATATGGGCTCAATAGATCTCAGCCTTGTGGTCACCAATTTTACCTATTTGACATTCTTTAAAAACATAGCGACCCTTTGAATGTTATTTTCCTTTCCTAAATTTATAACATTTACCAGTTATGAAAAGCAACATTGTGTCTTGTCATTTTTTCATAGCACACAGTATGGCAGCTTCTACCATGCTTTGGGTCTGTAGCTCCCTAAGTAAAGTATTATCTACCAAACTAAGTTACATCACAGTACCCTACATTCACATGTGTGCCCGGTGTCCATCCAGTGCAGAGTCTGTCAGAAATCCTGATGGAAAACATCCTGCAAGCCTGACTTGTTGGGGAAAAAATAAAGGACACCTGACCGACCTCATTATAGCTGATAGGGTCTCTCTGGATCCATTCTTGTCTGGCATTAGATGGACCAATTTTCCATTTTTCTAGTCCTGCGATGGACCAGAATAACGGACAGAATGACGCAGATGTGAAAGCATAGCACTATGCTGCAGTATTGAAAGCATAGCATGAGCACAGTAACCCTCATATAGATGTGCGTAACTTTTTCAGATCTGTTCATTTCACACCCCTCATCCCAGAATATCTCGGGCCAAGAGGAAAGGTATGGCGTGTATCCCCTTGACAAATACCACGTTTATAGGTACACGTCAAGGTTATAAAGGATCTTTGCTATGATGTGTGGAAGCTGGATATAGCCATAGAAATTCTCCATGTTCAGAGTTAATAATTGAGTGCTCAACTAACAGCATAATTCAAGAAAAATTACTGTTATATAAAAATGTTATAATTCTAGAAGCATTCCATTATCCCACTTCAGAATGGCATTTCCTATACAGATAGCCTTTTAGGGTATATGGTTTTTACTCAAGTAATGGATGCCACTATGTAGCCGCCACAGACTTCCTCCTCTACAGATGTGGCCTTCCTTTCCTCATGGCTGGATCAGTCCAGATATGTATATCACAACTTATACAGTGATATACTAACTATCTTATGTGTGGCGAGACTGTGGAGTGTGGGGGTCGGTGTGAATTGGGTCTTGTTAGCATGTCATGATATTGTATTTAATTGGATTCATCAGAAATTGCATCAGTTAACCAAACTGGAGATCAGTTACATGTGGACATATATGTATAGTATGTATATGTATATATGTATATAGTATGTCCTGAATTAGTATGTCTGATGTGATGAGTTTAGTAAAGACCCCCATTGTACATAGAGACTTACTATGTAATAGGAGAATTATGAATATATGAAATGGAATTAGATCTCATCAGGAGAATGCCGGAAAACCTCCGATGAAACTTTTCTTAAAGGTCAATCCATTTTTTGTGATAGCAAACTCCAGTTGTTAGTAGGGTATATAGGATCAGTTTACAATGAGGTCACTAGTGTCACTGAAAATGTCCCTTAACTTACCTGCTTCAGTGCTGTATCATCCACATGTTGCTGCCATTTTTAACAACTGATCCAGTTGTATAGTGTGATCCCCTACAGACAATGACAAATCAGAATGGACTACTCTCAATACAATAAAACAATGTTATTAATGATCCATAATAAGATAATCTTTGCATAAATCAATAGTACAGTGTGTGTACATGAGATATAACACTATTTCTGTCTATTACATGAGTTATATTTTGCATTGTTTAGCAGTTCTTCCCACTGCAGACTATCTCCCTAATTTTCTGTTTTCCCTGAGTTGGTGTTGTGGAGTAACTACCATAAAGTTTCCCCATACACTGCACACAGTAATTAAAGGAAAACCTTCTCATTAAAGAGGACCTGTCACCACCAAGTCAAGTTCTTAGTATTCGCTCCACTAATTCCAGCAGATTTCAGTTGGAATATTCTCTCTAGCCCCCACCATTCCTGGGCAACAAGTTCAGTTAGTTTTGGTGCCTGATGTTCTATTTAAGCTCTGTAATGTCAGAAGGGCGGTGTCAGGCAGGGGGTGTGATTCAGAGCTCCAATTAGAGGCAGTCGGTGTCAGAGCTCAGAATCACACCCTTGTCTCTTTGATTGCTCAGGAATGGTGGGGGCTAGAGAAAAAATTCCAACTGTGCAGAATTAGTGGAGCAGCAGCTATTAAATATAAAGAGCTGGACTTTTTGGAGGTGGTGAAAGGTCCTCTTTAACTCAGCAGGGTCATATAGGACATTGTAAAACTGTGAAACAAGTTCTTGTGGTGAGAAAGAAACTTCATATTTAGCTTCAGCAACCTCTGCATTTCCAAATCTCTCCTCTCTCACTCAGCCCCTGCTGACTCTTCCCCCTCACCTCCATAGAATTCTATGGTGAGCCTTAATCTGACATGTCTGTGAGGTTCAGTCCCATCTCACTGAAGCAAAATGGATTAAGCAAAGGTTTCAGAGTGAATGTCAGTTTAGCAGTAGAGGACAAGAGCCTTATCAATGGAGAAAGGAGCATTTTTCTCTGATAAGATATATTATAAATTTTTTTGTAGTCACCTTCAACTTTGATTTATGTAAATTAGTGACTAAGGGTTCTTCTTGTTTCATCTAATTGTTTCATCTTAAGCACAAGTATTTCATAATTGTAGACCTGTTACCAGTTACATAGAACAATATGTAATATGATAAGAGCTAATTTGCCTATTGAGAAAAAAACAGTGATAACTCTGCAACAGAGGCAGTGATTCACAAATAAAATACTGTTTGACTCAGGTGCCCCTTAAGATGACAGACTCCCTTTAAAGAAATTGTCCTACCAATAAAAATCCACAATTTGGTACATTTCAATACAAATAGTCATATTATTTTGCTATAGTCATGTCCCCACGTGAGCCACAAACTTCCTGCTTTTGGTCTGTGGGCTTTCCCTGACATGCTACTGTCCCACAATTCTCCAACATTTCCACAACGCCCATTTGCTCCTCTATACAGCTGTGTTTGTACATGTGAAGGGCAAAAAAAAACTGAAGAGACCTGGCACATATATAACAGAGAGCAGACATCAGTATTTCCAGATCAAGACAGACAGACAAGGACTACATATGTGTGATGACTCCATGCAAGGGCCGGTGGTGGACATTAACAAATAAACAAAATATAGACTTGGAGCTTTAGTAAGTCAAGAGTTTCTGAATGGAGCATTTTCCATAATTGATGTACAGTAAATGATAGACCGTAATATTTTATGAAGCTCTGTGGATTTAGCTAGGTTTATTGTAATTGAAAAAAAAACTCCTTTAAGCAATGCAGTAGAGCATGCCATGACTTTCTTGTGGAATCTAAGAAATCATTAAGTAAAATATAGCACCTTCATGTACTACTATATAACATTGAAGAAAAGTGAAGCTACAGAGCAGAATTATTGCTGCTATAAGTACTGTATTACTGACCCACACAATATGGCCCATATAGTTTTTGTCACCAAAGGCTCTTAACAATTTGGGTGCCCCACGGGCTACCCGGGGAAATAACACCAGTCTTAATAAATGCCCCCCACAATATGGTTATTGTACCGTATTGTGGTTTTCACTTCATTGCCTGTCAAAGGTTTTGGAAAACAATATATAGTAAAACAAGCAATTAAAAAATCAGTTTTTGGAATGAAAGCACTGGGGCAGATTTACTAATACGTTCTCATTTTTAGAAAGTGCAGACTTACACACAATCTTAAACTGCCCCAGATTTATTACAATGGCTGATACTAGATGATACACTAGTCTGTCTACTGTCTAGTCTAAGTTTATACCAGGTGACTTGCGCTAGGTTCACACTAGCATTTGCTCTTCGTCGTTGGGGTCCATTAGGGGACCCGAACAACAGAGGTTTGGACTGCTAAAACAGTTTGCCAAAATTAAATCAGCAAAGAAAAAAAGTCCTCCAATTTTTGGCAAACTCTGAGAAGGAGTCTCCAATGGAGACTCCGACACAGATGTAAACCTGGCCTTTGTTTGTTACTGTGCGTAAGAATTTTGGCTTCATTCTGGTACACATTGTTACAAATTAATCCCCACCCTTTCAATCACAACGCTTCGCCACTAAGCCCCCCCTTTCTAGAAGAATAAAAGACATAATACATGTAGTGCAGGGTATGAGGCACAAATTAATCCAGAATTCAGGTGCATTTTGCTTGTTAAATTTGACCCATTCTATTTATATGTTTCCATCCTGCAACAGTTTTTAATGACGTCATATATTAGTGTAGTATATTAGTTATCCATATTATTATTTCTACTAAACCAAACTGAGATCTCCTTAGTAACCCCCAATAATCTAAGTTCTGTTCAGTAGAACATGCAGGGTCTGGATGTTGCACCTGTTATCCTAGTATGAGACTTGTGTCCATCTGATATGTGCATGCTATATCTCACAGTACCTATACTGTAGCTCTAGGGGCTGGAGAGAAGACAGAAGTAGAAAATGTAGCTTTATATAACACAAGAGATATTACATTTAGGATTTATAAAGAACTAGCAGAAGGACCCGGCTTCGCACGGGTATATTTCATTTTTTGTTTGTGTAGTGGCCCCATAAGAATTGGCCAGTTTTGCAGTCTATTTATGGTTGTGTTGCTATGGAAACCTGGTAAATGAAATGTGAACTTATATTGGCTGATGCACGTCATATGACTGAATATTTAAGGACCTGCGAACTGCTATTGACTCATACAGGTCATAAATAGCTTGGTTGCTATGGAAACCTGGTGTAAAGCTGTATGTATGTCAAGACTGAAGAACCTGCAATTTTCCATTGGTCCATAAGCGTCATGTGATCATGTGTATCTCAGTTTGGATATCAGTGAAAGACCTGCGATCGGTTGTTATGGAAAACCTGGAGTAAAGCTGTGTGTATATAACCTTGTATAACAGTGTCATCCACAGTGCCCTGCCCTTTTAAAGCTGACCTACAGCAGTGAATATAAATGACTTGGTTGTTATTGAAACATGGAGTGCAGCTGTGTGCATGTGGCTGACAATGCCTTGTCAGATTGGAGACGGGCTTGGGTCTGCTGGGGAGTTTCAGCAGCTCGCTGTTGTCTGTGACATACCTTGTCAGATTGGAGACGGGCTTGGGTCTGCTGAGAGTTTTCATTAGCTCAAGCAGCAGCCATGCATTTTGCTGAAGGGGGCATGAGTAGTTTAAAAACGTTTCTATTTATAAGATTGCTGAAATCCAGTATGGCAGTCCAGTCAGTGGCGTAAATAGGCTTCAGTCCTCCTTGGTGACATCCCAGATGTCGGTGGGCCAATCCGACGTCATTATGTGTAGCGATGCATGCCTGGCTCACGTGACATCTGGTCCAACATTGAAGAGGTAGTGGGAAGTGCGCTTAATACTATATGAAGGGGCCACTATGGAGCATAATACTGTGTGCAGGGGCCACTATGGGGCAGAATACTGTGTGCAAGGGCCACTATGGGGCATAACAGTGTATGCAGAGGCCACTATGGAGCATAATAGTGTGTGTAGGGGCCACTATGGGGCATAATAGTGTGTGTAGGAATGCAGTTTGTGCGGGAGGGGGTGGTTGCCGGTGGGGGTCCCATGTCAAATGTTCGCCTTGGGGCCCAGCCATTCCTAGTTACGCCACTGATCCCAGTATAGGTACAGTCTATTAATGTTGTTATGGAAACCTGATAAATGAAATGTGAACTTATATTGGCTGATACACGTGATATCACTGAATATTTAAGGACCTGCGAACTTGGTTGGTATGGAAACCTGTGTGTCTGAGGAGACTAAGCGCATGCGAGCTGTTATTGGCTGATAAGGGACATGTGACCGTGTGTATGGCAGTTGGAATATGAGAGAAAGACTTTCAGGCTTGTATTAGCTAATGCTGGTAATTTTTTGGGAATACAGTATCTCAGGAACGGTACGTCCAAGAGAGCTGAGACCCAGTCTATAATATTCCTGGACACCTGATGTACATGTGTGCCAAATTTGGTGAGGATCGGTCCAGTCATTTGGTCACGCATAAAGAACAGACAGACAGAAACTCATTTTTATATATATAAGAGATGTGTATTGTGGTTGTGTTAGTGTTTGTCACCCACCAGCATTGGGTGGTCAGTCACCCCAGTTATCTTATATTTTACCATCTTTACCTGTATAGACATACTATATATCAGGTAATATATTTTTGTTCATTAACCCCTTCCCAATAAAAGTCCAAATCAAAATAGTTTTCCCTCTTTTCTCTTCTTAGCACTATAAAACCCCATATACTCTCTACAATAGTTAGCAGAGACCAAAGTCCTATACATTTTTGATAAACTTTTTTCTTTTCCTGACCAAGATACAGTATGTTCTATACTTTAATATTAGTTGTGTTAATAGGAACATGCGAGAGCAAACTTTTTATTGTTGCTATGGTTACAGGAACACTAAAAATAGTAGTTATGTAAAATATGAACTATGAATGCATAGGAGACATTAGTATTAATATTATTATAGTTTAGTACTGTATAAGAGAATTTTCCGTTCAGCCCCTGTAAATACACAGTAGGGATTCTGATTATACTTCATTCATTTGTTACAATGAATCCCTTGTAAAAATAAAGTAAAAATGACTCTATTTCTCATGTACCTCCTGTACATGGCCCTATTACCAATCCTTGTTGTACATATCATACAACTGGTTGTACGGGCAAACTTGCAGGTGTGCCACGGGTGCAAGAGAATTTAGAGAAGGGATTTTTTTTCCTCCTGCATATATAACTCAGCCAGTGTTACCATATTTAGTTATTTGTTTCTATCTATCGCTTCTTCTAGTTCTTGTGAATCTCATTTTGACCTGATAAAATCTACATGGAATATTGCACAGATCCTTGACTTCCTATAGAATGCAGACTTCATTCTGGTCCATGGAAAATCTGAGAACCTGTGAAACAAGTTGTCCAGTGCAGGGCCAGTTGTTGCTGAAAATAGTAGGAACACCAAATGTAGGTGGTCGGTGTGGACACCAAGTATATGCGTGAGGTTGTGATGTGTGATGACAAATGACAAACATTTCTAATGTACTTTTCTTGCAGGGAGTGTTGAGCAGAAGAAATCAATTGTTTTATGGGAAGCCGATTTACCCATCATTATATTTTTGGCATGTGGAAGGAAACCCATGCAAACACGGTAAGAACATACAAACTCTATAAAGATGTTGCCCAGGACCCCAGCACTGCAAGGCAACATTGCTAACCATTGCTGAGCCACTGTGCTGCCCTTTTGAGCAATGGCTGACCAATAGGATCTTGACTTGAACTAGATTATTGTTTATTATGCATTTCGGTGCTGTACCACCTCCTCAACTGATCTGAGGTAAGAAGTGGTACACTATTTTCACCTGGCACAGCACTGAGCTTCTTATTCTTGCTTTGCGGCTTCTTGGATTCTCCATGGTCGAGAATTTGTATCTCTGCATCTCCATTGGATGGCAAGATTGTCCCAAGCAAGGAGAATGCAAGCATCCAGGATCCCCTCTCAGTTTTACAAGTGTTTCATAGTGTTGTTCCTATTTGGTGGCACAACAGCCAAAGGTCAGTCAGTACCAGTGGTGAACCTAGCCTCTTTGCTGCCTGAGGTGGACTATAGAAAGACGCCCCCCCCCAAAAAAAAAAAAAAATTGAGTTTCCATGCTATTAGCTTCACACGCTGTTATCGTCGCACAATATACACAAAGTTATAAAACAGTTTTTAAAGAGGACCTTTCACATCCTCATGTATATGCTGTTTTACATACCGCTAGGTGCCCCGGGGCTGGAGATATCGGCGGTCTTGGCTTCACGGTTTACTGTCAGAAGGGCGTTCCTGACAGTCTAGCTGGGCTGTGAGGAATGCCCCCTCTGACAGTACAGCGCTATAGGCGAGTACAGAGAGAGGGGGCGTTCCTTACAGCCTTGTGATGACGCTGAGTTGTAAGGAACGCTCCCCCCAGTACAAGTCTATGAACGAGAACAGTCAGGGAGAGCGTTCCTCACAGCGCAGCTAGACTGTCAGGAACGCCCTTCTGACAGTGGACGGTGAAATTTAGACCCCCAATATCTCCAGCACTGGGGCACATACCGGGAAAGTGTCATTCATCTCATAGCGGCCATGTCATGCAACTACAGCCTCGTCCTATACACGTCCATGTGACAAGGCTGGAATTACATGACATGGTCACTATAAACAGACAGCGTGTGATATAAACAGTATAATGTTGTACCGTGTTAGCCATAGAAAGTAGTGGAAGAGTGAAGAAATCAGGCGATACCTTTTAGAGGCTAACTGAGTATATCTGATGGTAAGCTTTCGGAAGTCTAGCTCCCATGTCCCATGTCAGAAGCTGGATTGTAGGGATATGAGTTCAGTATGCAAGAAAGAAGCCTGGAGAGTGACAGACAATCAGGTAATGGGAGAAGGGGTAGAAACAAGTGTTTTTGATTCTTTAATTTATTTTCCTATCAATAGGGCAGGGGATAATTGTCTGTTCCCTGGCGTTTAGATAATAGGACCTTCAGCGATCATGAGAACAAGGCTCCCCCAGCCCCCTCTGTGATAGAGCTATGTGCATACTTGGCTACTACTACATTCTTTTTTATGGGATTGACAGAGCATTGTCCTCAGCTGTCCCATAGAAACGAATGGAGTTGGGGGGGCTCAATGGCTTTAGACACTTATGTCATATCCTGTAACTAGAGAACAATTATTGTTCATTAAATTCATGGCTCGGGCATTGACCTGAATCTCGAAACTCTAGCTATGGCTCTGTTGTTGCCATATGTCTCTATAGCCATGATTTTTATGTAATTGTCATTTGTCTTATGTCACAATAGACACTGATATAAATTACAACATGGAAATTGCAATTCCTGTGTGTTTATCCCTCTAGACAAACATCAGCACAGAGATCCCAGTCTCAGCAGTTCTACCAGGGGGACATCCGACTGCGGTAAGGGTTAATGCCTTAATTGGCACCGGTACAGCTGAAATGGTGTTCTTGCAAATGTTACTGCAATGGTTTTGAAATATCTAGCTGGCATCATCAAACATTTATGGCTGCTTACCGTCAGGCTTAGGACCTGATCCAACATTTATAACTGGTAAAAAAAACACTGGTTACTTATCAATTAATTCACTGGTCGAGGAATTTCACTAAGTTTATAGTCAATGACGCGCCTGATCCATATACTGTCCCTTACAGCAGACACCTGCTAATGAATCCTACTCCAGCGTTCTTATTGGGCACAGCGGTATAATACAAGTGGCTGATTAATTAATCCATCGCACGTACCACACGCAGATAATGGAAGCAAACGCTACTTGAGGGATTCGTAGAAATTCAGCTGGATAATGCTTAAGACATCAAAATATAGGTGGAGGATTTTCAGTGTGTGTCGATAGAAAGCAAAGTCTGGTTCTCACTAGGTTAGATAGTGAATAGCATTCAGAGTGAGTGTCCTTAATATGCTTTGTGTAGACACATACAACATTGCCAGGTTGACCACTAGGTGGCACTGTATGGAGATTTTCTGTTTTAGGTTGTTACAATAAAATTATTTTGCTGTTAGTGTTGTGTTTTATTAATAATAATATTATATTACTTTATTATTTCTGCAAAGTATAGATGTAGGTATAAAGCTAGAAATCATTTGGCACACAGTTTGCTACATTTGCAAAGACAGAAAATTCTGAAGAGCTCATAATAAAAAATTATTAACAATAAATAATAAAAAAATCACATATAAATATATGTGTATATGTGTATGTATGTATATACAGTATATAAACAGTAGTACAGTATATATATATATATATATATATATATATATATATATATATATATATATATATATATATATATATATATATATATATATATATATATATATATATATATATATATATATACAGTACAGACCAAAAGTTTGGACACAACTTCTCATTCCAAGAGTTTTCTGTATTTTCATGACTATAAAAATTGTAGATTCACACTGAAGGCATCAAAACTATGAATTACCACATGTGGAATTATATACTTAACAAAAAAGTGTGAAACAACTGAAAATATGTCTTATATTCTAGGTTCTTCAAAGTAGCCACCTTTTGCTTTGATTACTGCTTTGCACACTCTTGGCATTCTCTTGATGAGCTTCAAGAGGTAGTCACCTGAAATGGTCTTCCAACAGTCTTGAAGGAGTTCCCAGAGATGCTTAGCACTTGTTGGCCCTTTTGCCTTCACTCTGCGGTCCAGCTCACCCCAAACCATCTGGATTGGGTTCAGGTCTGGTGACTGTGTAGGCCAGGTCATCTGTCGTAGCACCCCATCACTCTCCTTCTTGGTCAAATAGCCCTTACACAGTCTGGAGGTGTGTTTGGGGTCACTGTCCTGTTGAAAAATAAATGATGGTCCAACTAAACGCAAACCGGATGGAATAGCATGCCGCTGCAAGATGCTGTGGTAACCATGCTGGTTCAGTATTCCTTCAATTTTGAATAAGTCACCAGCAAAGCACCCCCACACCATCACACCTCCTCCTCCATGCTTCACGGTGGGAACCAGGCATGTAGAGTCCATTTGTTCACCTTTTCTGTGTCGCACAAAGACACGGTGGTTGGAACCAAAGATCTCAAATTTGGACTCATCAGACCAAAGCACAGATTTCCACAGGTCTAATGTCCATTCCTTGTGTTCTTTAGCCCAAACAAGTCTCTTCTGCTTGTTGCCTGTCCTTAGCAGTGGTTTCCTAGCAGCTATTTTACCATGAAGGCCTGCTGCACACCGTCTCCTCTTAACAGTTGTTGTATTGATGTGTCTGCTGCTAGAACTCTGTGTGGCATTGACCTGGTCTCTAATCTGAGCTGTTGTTAACCTGCGATTTCTGAGGCTGGTGACTCAGATGAACTTATCCTCCGCAGCAGAGGTGACTCTTGGTCTTCCTTTCCTGGGGCTGTCCTCATGTGAGCCAGTTTCTTTGTAGCGCTTGATAGTTTTGGCCACTGCACTTGGGGACACTTTCAAAGTTTTCCCAATTTTTCAGACTGACTGACCTTCATTTCTTAAAGTAATGATGGCCACTCGTTTTTCTTTACTTAGCTACTTTTTTCTTGCCATAATACAAATTCTAACACTCCATTCAGTAGGACTATCAGCTGTGTATCCACCTGACTTCTGAACAACACAACTGATGGTCCCAACCCCATTTATAAGGCAAGACATCCCACTTATTAAACCTGACAGGGCACACCTGTGAAGTGAAAACCATTTCAGGTGACTACCTCTTGAAGCTCATCAAGAGAATGCCAAGAGTGTGCAAAGCGGTAATCAAAGCAAAAGGTGGCTACTTTGAAGAACCTAGAATATAAGACATATTTTCAGTTGTTTCACACTTTTTTGTTAAGTATATAATTCCACATGTGTTAATTCATAGTTTTGATGCCTTCACTGCGAATCTACAATTTTTATAGTCATGAAAATACAGAAAACTCTTGGAATGAGAAGGTGTGTCCAAACTTTTGGTCTGTACTGTATATACAGTATATAAACAGTAGTATATATATATATATATATATATATATATATATATATATAGTTTCAGGGTAATACACATTTTTGTTATGCAATAAATAAGGATCTTGGATTTTGCTGCATTTTTTTGAGCCAAACCTAGGAGTGGCTACAAAAGGAATGAGAAATATATAGGAAGTTCTTATACTTCTCCCTTCTGTTCAACCCATCCTGGCTTTCCCTAAAAAAAAAAAATGCAGCAAAATCTACAACAAAAAAAAACTGCGTTAGCGCAACGTGGGGCCTCAGCCTTAAATGGGTTTTCTCATTGAAGTTCAACTTTTTTCCAAATAAAAGTAATTAAAAATTTACAATCATAATTACAGGACATTTCTATGATCTGGGACTCAAAAATTGCATGTAGTGCATTCATACATGTAGTGTCTCTACCTAATAACCTGTACACAATAAGGAAGGCATGGCTGGGTTTCTGGCAATATTTAACTTACTACAGACTTAAATATGGTTATGTTCATGGAAAATCCCATTAAGGGTGGATTAAAGGGTCATACAGAGACACCACACTACTGCACAAAGTTTTATTGTATGCATGAGGTCTTAAAGATTACCACTATACTACCCGGTGATGCAGCCAACGGCCATCACATCCAAGTGGAGAGAGGATAGACTCTCTCCGTTCACTTGTATAGGAGTTACAGAAACATCTAAGTTGGGGTTATCCCTTTGAAGAACTTTTCAAGTAAAGCTGTGATATCAGTGAGGTCAACAGGCTCATCATAGTTTTAACCAGGAACGAAACAGCGGCAGGGCACTCCGGAAATGTCTGAGTTTGAGATTGGTATGGCAAGTATTATTCCTTTTGCAATTTTATAGCATTGGCAAAAAAAAAATTGGGGGGCTGGAAAGTCCTTTAATGGTGAGGACACATGTTCAGGTATTTTGATGGCAGTTTTTGAAGCCAAAGCCAGGACTGGATCATAAAGGGTAAGAATCTATAAAGGATAGATGGCACTTCACTTTTTTCAATCCACGCTGTGAAAACTGCATCAAAAAACCTGAACATGTGCAGTTTTTAAAGCAGTTTTCCTGGACTCATATGTTGATAACCTATCCTTAGAATTGGTCATCAATATGTGATTTGTAGGGTACCGACACCTAGGATTCTCACTAAACTCTCACTCTCAATAAATTGGTTAAAGAGGCCATGGTGCTCTTTTGAGCATGGCGACCTCTTGACTCAATACCAAGCACAGCACTGTACATTACATCGGAGATGTCCTTGGTATTGTGGCTCTACCTCATTCACTTGAATTGGTCTGAGCTGCTGATGTATCATGTGACCAATGAACATGACGTCATCGGCACAGGGCTGATGGCCTCTTCAAACAACTGATCAGCGGGGACTCCCACCAACCACAAATTGATGACCCATCCTAGGATTAAGTAATAAATATATAATCAATGTATAAGTCCTAGAAAAATCCTTTTTTAAATAATTTTATGGGCCCATTACAGAAGTGACTTCTTTTTCATCCAGTGCTGTTAAGTTTGTCGATAAGTTTGTAGTTGTCTTGGTTTTTTCGAGTCAACATCTTACAGAAAATAGAGAATAAATACCATAGGCATTGTGACCTCCATTATCGGAGACATTTACCCTGCTGATTTTTTCTCCTCGGATTCTATCAAGAACACACTGATTTTTTTTCTTTTTTTCTCATCCGATTATTTTTGCTGCTTAGCATTTAGTACAGTACAGTGCATCGACTTTAACAAGGTGAATCAAATCTGCAAACTACAGTATGTCTAAATTGTATGGGTGTAAATAGGTGCAAGTGAGAGCAAGGTAGTAGAATATGCATTTCACCATAATTCTAGGTTTTTATATTTTATAAATTGGTATTATTAGCAGTTTCCTAATATGATCTTTCCTTTATAGAGTAGAGCAGCCATAGGGTAATCGAATGCCCTGCGGCTACCTTTGCTTGGCTGTCAGCACATTTCCATGTGTTGGCATGTACAGTGCAAAGAGGAAGTGGAAGGGTAAATCTAATGAACTGAAGACATATATGAAAGGCCCTCTTCTCGCTACTTAGAAACTAGATATGTGTAGTCATTACTGGAATTTGGTTTCCTTATGGCTTCATTACCTTACTTTTTCCTACTCTTAAAAGCAATAATTTGGGTAATTAATAATGCAGGTTCACCATTGCTCTTTTACTTATCAGTAAAGGGGCATTCACACTACCGTTGAATGTCCGTTCTGATAGGGACACCTATCATAACGGACATTAACTGACACTTACTGACTACACTAAGGCTTCGTTCACATGCATAGATTTCCATTCTGGCGTACAGGCATGCACCTGATTTATGAAGAATCTAAGACGGTCATAGGAAAAGTCAATCTTAGCCACTTACATACCAGGCGCTTTACCCCCTTTCCAGACCAGACTCATTTTCGGGTATTTTTGTATGTGCGGTTTTGAGGGCTGTAACATTTTTATCATTTGCGTTATTCAACTAATTCCTGCGTGTTTTTTCAGTGACACATAGGGCTTTTTTTTATGTTGTTTTTATTTTTGCATGTATTTTAATTATTTTTATATCCGGAAAATATAAACAAAAGCTGAGGGAAAACGGGTCTGTTTTTCACTTTTGATTTTTTTTTTTTATTTAATAACACAAAGTGCTACAAAAAAACTTTATAAAATAGTTTTTCTTCTCCGTTACTCCATTACTCCATTATGGTAATTTTTATTTTTTATGGTGTCATCGGGGGTGGGGCTATAACCTGTAATAAGGGCGGTTTATTGGCGTATTATTTTATTTATTTTTTTAATTATTTAAAAAAAATATATATTTTTTTACATTGTTTCCCCATAAGATCATAATAGACCTTTGGGGACATCTGATTACTTTTTTTTCTGTTGGAGAGGCTGATTTCCCCTGTAACTGGGGCTGGTACATTTAGTTCCAGTTGCAGGAGGAATACAGCCTCCTGCACGTTACTATAGAGCTGCTCTGGGTCCTGCCCTGCCTTTTCTCTGGGAGCTCCGGCTGAAGTTACAGATGGCTCCCCATTTCAGCAGCTGCACATATATTAAAAAAAGTAAATTAGGTTTTCCAATTTCACATAAAAAAAATTCACCATTTTTAAGATCTCCGCTTGCTGTCATGGAACATAAATATTCTTGCTCGTCTTGTCCACAAGCTAAAAACTAGTACAGACCTCATCCATCTTACAAGTTTGACTTTTCTACAAATACTATTAGAAGTAGTGAAGGTCAAGTCCCGACATGAATATACTCGCTTGTCCTGGTTTTTGTCCTCAAACCTCATGGTGCTTTAATTCTTTCTAGAAAGTGAACTCGCAGCTCATTACCAGCAATCTAAAAGCAGTCTGCTGCTTAATATGTTTCTGCATTTAAACATTTTCACAAAGCAATGCAGTAACTGTTCCCATTATGCATTAGCATGGTGCTCTTACAGCCCCCACATCTTGTTCGGCTGAAGATAATGAAAGCGAAGCTCAGAGCAGCACAACAAAATGGAGATTCTTCAAGTTCAAGTGACCTGATAAGAAAGACCTCACAGCTCTGTAAAAAGAAATGTCCTCGCTATATTAGAGTCTTCAGCAATTGCATTATGTAATGTAAATCAGTCTGAGTATCTATTAATCTCATTGCTGGATTTCACCTTCTGACATGTCCCCTGTGAAAACAAACAGAAGCAAATGGGAGAAATGGAATTCAAAAAGAAGAAATTAGGAAGAATACTATTGTAGAATGGGAGGAGGTTGTAGGGCAGGTTTGTCAGCCTGATTTTTTTTTCTTTTTCCGGGAAAACATATCCAAAAAAACCAAAAAAATATTGTTTATGTGCACATTGGAAACCCTTCAATTGGCTTTCTGGTGGGTAAAATTTTTATATGATATATATTTTAATATATTGATAAAAAAAATTAAAAAAGCAATACTTACCACACTGCTCCCATTCCAATGCTTTCTAGTGCCCTGGTGGTCTCTATTTCCTGGTCTTCTTAGTTTTTCTGGATTACATATACAAAAGCCATTAACATGCGGTTTTTCCCGCATCACTTTTCTCAGAAATTCCACAGTGGATTCCACTGCAGACTTTCTGTCTCTATTATACTTATAGGGAAAATGCCAGCGTTTCCATAGGTATAATTGACATGCTGTGATTTCCAAAACCGCAACAGCTTTAGGAATTGCAGCGTGTCTGCTGCGCGTATTTTTCTGCAATGTGTGCATGGGATTCGCTAGAATTCCATCCACTTTGCAGTCACTGTTAAACACCGCATTTTTTTTCCGCAGCGTTTCCACTACAGGCAAACTGCGGCGTTTGCGCCACATGGGGCTCCAGCTTTAAATGGACTTTCTGGTGGGTAAAATTTTTTTAGACATTTTTTTTTTCAAATATATTTCTAAAAAAAGAAAAGCAATAGCTACCATTCTTATTCCCACTGCTGTCATTACAATCTTTCCCTGCTGGTCTCTATTTCCTGGTCTCTTTTTGCACAAAGGAAATGCCACTCAGTCAGTCACTGGTTGTTGTTGCAGCTGGTGCCATTGTTGAAAAGAATAAGGAAGTAGAGACCACCAGGAGACCTGAGCAGAGGGATCTATGAGGTGAGCATTGCTTTTTTTTTTACATGAGGTGATATACAAGACTGTGGAGTCAGTAGCCTAAACTACTGACTCCAACTACTTTATGTTTTCACAGCCTGGCTCCAACTCCTTCATAGATGGCTGACAACCATGGTCAATCAGAATCGGTGAAGCTCCTCTAATTCACAACAAAGTTAGTGATTGACTTTCTATGAAAGTTAATATGCAACAAAATATACATCTAATTCATTCTACCGTATTAATAACTGTATAATATAATTAAAAACAATTAATAATTTTATTTGATGTCAGTGTCTGTAACTTTTCTGACTTCACCAAAACCTGACTCAGACTTGGACTCCATGACTCCAACTCCACAGCCCTGGTGCCTGAATGACTGGCTGCAGTGGTCAACTGAGCTGCTTCACTTTCGACCTGGCTAAGTCCTGTAGGGAATGAAATGTTGGAACAGAGGACCAGCGGTAGGTGAGTATTGTGTCTCTATTTATTTTACCTTACTTCTGGCCATCCTGGGTTTTCCAGCTTGCATGGAAAACCCTTTTAACCAAATTTGAGCTAAGCTTGGAATTGATACATCCATACAATTGTCAAGCCTAATAGTATAAACGTCGAAGACAACCTGATGATTCAACTATCATTGTTTTTAGTGGGAATCTGTTGTGCCCTGTTGTGTCTGACATTATTTCTGATCAACCAAGAAATCCTAGCTGGCGGGGGGGGGGGGAATAACTTTTTATACTCCCTACTACATGCATATAAATATCCTTACCGTAAATGAAATGCTTAATAATAGTAAATATTCAATATATAACCTAATCCCAATTGTAATTCTGATTTGATCAATAACGTAGTGTTAATGGACTTGGCAGCTAAGACTATGGACAGAGAGATTTTTAATGAACTCATTAATAGCAGCCCCCTGTCAGATGTGTTTCAATTGTATTCCAGGATACCACATAATGCATTTGGGAAAGAGGGTTGTAAAGATTAATTGCTTTAGCTTCATTTTGTTCTCATTGACAGGAAGAGCCTTCAAGGCGAGACTCTATGGAGAATAGTTTTTATGAAGTTATGTCACTCACTGGAATTTCACAAGTTTACTTGTGCCCCGTCCAAGAGCATATGGTGCAGAGCCTGAAACATGTCACAAAACAAGGACCTTCATCACCATTCACTCGCTCAGAATTTTTTTTTTATTAAAGCAAGAGTGGACTCACGCAAATTAAAATTCATTGTGTACATATTACATACATACAATCCATGTAAAATATAAAGTATAACAATTACAAAGCAGTAAGTGTACATTTATTGTGTCATATAATGTCACGTGGGATGTCACTCAGCAGGCCAGAAGATGCTGGGAAAAGAACATCGGACGCTGTGAGGTTCGCCCATATTATTTTCTCTCAATCTCAACCAGGCTGAGCACACAAAACCACATAACTTCTCCTGCAATAGATTATTTGAAATATAAAATCCCAGTTTCTGTATAATTTGGGACAACACCAAAGCATATGGACTAAGCTACACTTTATTGCTTGTTATATAATGTTTACATTGGCTGTTGAATGTGATGAAAAAATATTGTAATAAAAAGGATGATCATTTAAAAATGTTATATTTAGACATGAATACCTTAAAGTATCGGTTCAGATTTCATTACTTTTTGCTGTCTCTTCACAACAGTCCCTTTCCATGTGTAAAATACTATATAGATGTCATAGAGGTAAATTCCTTGGTTGTGCAGACCAATATGAGGTAGAATGATGTGCTTCTGATCTGGTAGCCTTGCTCCATTCAGGTATTATGTGGACATCCATTTAATAACACAGTTGCTTTGCAGTTACACGTGCAACATAACTGTATCTCCTTCTTCTCCTCACTGCCCTGTATTTAGCTGTAAGTCAACTAGAGCAGGAGACACCTAGAGCAGGAGACACCTAGAGCAGAAGACAGCTAGAGCAGGAGACACCTAGAGCAGAAGACAGCTAGAGCAGAAGACAGCTAGAGCAGGAGGCACCTAGAGCAGAAGACAGCTAGAGCAGGAGGCACCTAGAGCAGAAGACAGCTAGAGCAGGAGGCACCTAGAGCAGAAGACAGCTAGAGCAGGAAGCACCTAGAGCAGAAGACAGCTAGAGCAGGAGACAGGTAGAGCAGAAGACAGTTAGAGCAGGAGGCACCTAGAGCAGAAGACAGAGCCGGAGACACCTAGAGCAGAAGATAGCTAGAGCAGGAGACAGCTAGAGCAGGAGACAGGTAGAGCAGAAGACAGCTAGAGCAGGAGACACCTAGAGCAGAAGACAGCTAGAGCAGGAGACAGGTAGAGCAGAAGAGAGCTAGATCAGGAGACACCTAGAGCAGAAGACAGTTAGAGCAGAAGACAGCTAGAACAGGAGACATGTAGAGCAGTAGACAGCTAGAGCAGGAGGTTCTCTGGTGTAGCAGGACAAAAAGCTAATTTAGCCCCATGTCCCTTACAGAAGCTTTACCCCTTGTCTTGTTTAAAATAGGGGACAGACCAATAGGGGATTAACAACTTTTTCTGTACAGGAATTTTACAGCACTGTCAGAACCATGTAGAAAATGCTACAGACTGAAAAACATTGCTAACAAGCATTGAAAGGACATACTGTAGTTGCTATGACCCTCTTCCAAGCACAGTGGTCCTTTAATGTTTATCTAGATTTTTGAAAAGGAAGGCAAATTTATGAGACTATCCAAAGAAAAACTGTGTTCCCCACACCAACCATACAACAAGTATTAGAGAAGCTGTTCTATAACTGGTTGGTTTAGCATATTTGTAGATATATTGTACTCCATGTCTTGTAATGAACTTGTGTTGCTGTCCAGAACTGTCCTGCTGGTAAAAATATGCCTGTTGACAAACATTGTGACTGTTTCCAATGGCAACCTGTCGAATCATACTTAGAACTAATACCAATGACATGCAGCAAGAAGTAAAGACCAGCAGAACTTAAGTAATTGAATGTATATAGAAATTGCTCAAAATTTGATTTCAGGTACATTTGGGGGATTTATAAACACATCGGTCTTGATAATCCCTGCGCTGTCGGGGATGTGCCTTATATATGATGAATGCGCCAGCACTGGAATGAGATTTCAGCACACTGAGATTTCAGGCAATATTTATGCCAGTATAGTGGCCAATATGATCATAATCCACCCTCACCACACCCCTCCACATACCCCCTTTAAGGAAAATGACAAGGGCTGCATAAAAGAGGAAAAAGTCACAATTTTTTGTGCAAAACACTGACTAGCGCAAAAAAGGTTCAACAGAAAATTGACATACAAGGCATGATAAATTTTTCCCATATGTAAAATGGAAACTACATGGTTCAAAAAAAGAAAGAAAAAAGCAGACAGAAACCATGTCCTTCTTTTCCATATTGACATATAGTTCTATGTTTTTTCCATAGAAATCAATAAGGAAGAAAACCACAAAAACAACACTTTAACTAAAGCATACTGTTGTTTATAAGAAATGCAGCTTGCTGTAAAACCACCTTTAAATGTCAGCATTCACTAAGGTCAGGTTCACACATGACTTTTTTTGCTCTACAAGCCAAAAAAAATCAATTCTGCTGGTCTAATTTACTGACATCAGTATTATTGACCTAAAGGACTACTGATCATGATGGATCCTACAGTATACAGAAACTGATCATGATGGAACTGATGAATGCTAATGTACACTAATGTACTTCAGCGTATGTGCCAAAGAAATTAATAAAATCCAGATTTTCTTTTTATTAATATGCTGTGTTGGAAGGTTATGGAGCCTGACTGTACCTCCATATGCCTCCAATTTATAGGGGTGAACAGATATGATCCCCCCACACTTGTGATACAGATGTGTCCTCCCTTACTTCTCCTCATGTCTAGATAGTGTGTCACAAGTTCACCTATTCCCAAAGCAACATGACCTCCTGATAGCACAAAGGGATATGATAACTATCCTATTTGTGTCTATCTGTAGGGGGTAGAGGGACGGTGTGAATTGCAGCCTTTTAAGGCTTTTGTTACCATGTCATGATATTGCGTTGAAGTAATTTAGTTAACTAAACTGGAGATCAGGTAAGTGTGAACATATCACAAGATGGTTAGCTTTTCAAGACAATACTGTTACATGATATTGTTATACTAAGTAACTTTGTAACAAAGTTTATAAGGCTAAAAATCCATATGTCCATCCCGTTTAGCCTATTATCCTGCAGTCTTTATCCAGGAGAAAGCAAAACCCCTCGGAATTAGAAGCCAAATCTCTTTATTTTGGGAAAAAAACACCAATCTGGCAATCATAATAAATTCCTGGATCATCATGTCTGCATAATATGTGGCCTGTTAACTTTAATTTTTTTTCTGTGTGTGACCCATTGACTCAGCCAAGACCCCTGCCTTAGATAGTCTCACCAAAACTGGTACATTCATAATGTGTATGTCCAACTTTATTTACTAATGTGCCATATCTAGTAAAGGATGGTCCATGCACATGTATCAGTAAAGTTTCTAAGGAAAGTATGGCAGTATTGAAAATTTTTAAAAACATTTATTAAATATAATATGCAAAATCATAATAATAATTATAATATTGTAACCTGAGTTAAAGGCGCATCCTATAAACACGGGGGCTGGATGCTGCGATTCAGTTTAGAGATAATAGATACTAGAGTTTTGCTCTGTTAGATTTGGCTCCTCTATATTTGCACAAACTAATTGAAATGTCCACTAAGCAGTGATTATCTGATAGAGCGCGGCCTGATACCGCAGGAAAGTAAACCTGGCTTGGCTTTATTTATACCAATGTAATGTATTGGCTCAGCAAAATAAACTTAAAAAGAATTAATGTACCATGCAGCATCCAATCTACCGAGATATCACCGAGGAGAGAAAAACACTTATGTCAATCACTCTGTATTTGGAGGTGTAAACAGCAGGTTATTTTTTATAAGGACCTCTAAACTTAACCCCGGAACAACTGGAGGTTGCCTGCACCCTAATGACCACCATATTAACATTGCTGTGCATTTTTAGCTTAGTCTGGATTTTAATCATAGTCAGCATTATTTTTTATAATGAAGCCAGAAAATGTGTGCTCCTTGTATAAATAGTATTGTACCCAAAGCAGGTGAAGCCTAGGAAACGTGTAGCTGCAAAAAGTGAACTTAAAGGGATAGTATCACCAAAAACAGTCTAAGTTTTAGGCTTGTTGCAAACGACTGTGTGTATTTTGCGGTCCGCAAACTAGTAATTAGCCTTCGATTTTTGCAGACAGAATGTCTTCAGTGTGTGTTCAGTGTTTCTTCAGCATCAGTGAAGTAGGTCCACAAAAACTGACAGAGTGTCTTCAGTGTGTGATCCTAGTTTGCGGATACACCATAAAAAAACACAGGTGACATCTAATGATATCCCTAGCTTGTCTGCGAAAACGGACGGCACACTGATGACACACAGAGTACATCCATGTGCTGTCCTAGGTTTTTAGTCTCCCATAGGCTTCTATGGACGAGTCCGTTCTGCAAAAACTGAACAGAATAGGATCTGTTCTATGTGACGTGGTGTGGAATCACGGTGCGCACACTGATCAGTAAAAAACATGGTCATGTGCATGTGCCCCTAGGAATGAATGGGTCAGTGTGCAATCCGCGAAAAACAAGGCTAGCACACGGATCTCACCCATGGTCGTCTGCAATGGGCATAAAACCAAGCTTTTTTGTTAAACATATTTTTGAGTATTTTTTAAATATATTTTTTCAAAATTTTCCATGTCATCGTCTGTATTTAAAAAAAAAGTACTAAACCCTGCAGTTTTCTCTCTGGCCCCTAATCCTAATGATACACTGACACTTACCAATTCTCTAGGAGTTTTCTTTGCAGCTGTCTCCTCATTTACATCACAGACAAGACAAATGCCTTTACAATAGAAGATAATATCTCTATAAGCATTACAATAGAAGATAACAGCCCTATAACACCAAATAAAACCAATTATTCCATCCACTACTGACAATATAGGATGTCACAGATTATCTACCCCCTCTCTGCACGAAGCATGTCTAGAAACCTTTCCCAAAGGAAACAGTCCCCATAATCATGTACAGAAAATAGGATAAAAAGTCATGTATTTCACTGTCTGGTTTTAATAAATAAAAGAAAAATGATGATAGATTACTTTTAAGAAATAGTAGGATCTTATTGCAGGGTTTCTGCCATTACATATGAAGCCCCTAAACACTGCTATACTGTTGTATTGGGTTTTTACTTTTAGGTTTGTAAAAATTTCACCTCTAAAATGCTTCTTTCAACATAAAGGAAAAAATAAAGCTATAAAGTATCACATACTATCTCTGAATAGTCATGTGGGCGGTCCAGTCTCAGGAGTATATCAAATATAGGGTATAGACATGGCCCTCCTAATCCAATCCTGGTGCCCGGATAGGGTTCCTCTCCTTAGCTAAGTAGATGGTAAAATCTGGCACTCAGAGGTAAGTGAACAAATCACGTAACCATTTTTATTTGCAATTGAAATAATCACAATACCAAAAATTCATAGTATATAAACCAGGGTGACAACCACAACCTGCGCAATGATACAGACTCAGTGTAGTTGCACATGGATATTGAACAGACATAGTTAGTAACTCACAGCAAAAAAACGTGAAGAAATAAATAAATGGATAGAGATGATATCCTTACATTGTAGTGAGGAAAACATAGTGAAAAGCAGCAGTCACCACTAGACTGTAAGGTAAGGAGAAGCCTCCCACATGGAACTATATAACAGAGAGCCCATGCTGAGTAGAATACATCACTTCCGCTTCGGAGACAGGAAGTGATGTCATGCCTTGCACAGATGTGGAGTTGTTTTGGAGTGTGGTCAGTCCCATTTTTGAATGTTCACCCAACTTGTGCACAATGGCTATGAGGGTACTGCCTGGTACCCATAGTTTGATGCTATATTTAGGTGTCCTGCACTGATATCGCTGGTATGAGTTGGAGGATAATGTAGTTCTGGATTTAGTTGAATGAAAAATAGAGAGATGATGTAAAAGGTCTTACAGGGAAGTGCCCTATAGCACGGAATTATGAGTAGCAGTGAATTATTTCGAGGATTGGACATGTTGAGATCCGACAGCTCGATCTTTTCCCCTCCAGCTGATGAGGAATTGTGCCATTCTGACACACATTACATAGTTCTGCTGAAATCCTTGGATTCAGCTAACATAAGTCTAGTGTGAACAGTATACGCTGCTTTACTCCAATTGGCAGGTATATTTACCATGTAAAAGGGTCTAAAAGTAAATGAAAAGTGTCTAAATATGTAGATTTAAATGCAAATTCCATAAACTTCCTAAATTATAATCTGGCTCATATGGGGGACAAAATGTCCCTCCCTTGTTAGCGCCATCAGTTGGATGGGCACTCACTCGAATTCCAGGTCTCAGGTAGTAGTCAGATTTTATTAGCGTTAAAAAGACGCGTTTCAAGCCCACATTGAATGGTTAAATCCATTTATGTTGGTTCCAATTCATTTGGAGTTAGTGATGTGGTTCTTGAGATGGGCAATGTTCACACTGGTCAATCTCAGGTTCCAATTTAGTAGCAAAAAATAGCTAGAAGATATACATATAAAGCAAACATATTAAAAATACAGGGAAATGAAATCTAATTAGATACAATGAAATAGGATTGTAGTAGCTTTATATGGATTCTAATTAGCAAAGATTAATTGCTTATATAAATAGATTTATAAAGAAAGAAAGATAAATTAATAGTGGTGAATGTTTTTTGGCTAAACAAAGATTATATCTATAATATATACATAAATAAATGTTTATAAAAATATTCTCAATAATTAGTTTAATTAATAGTAGAATATATAAATATATGGTTGGATAATAAAATAAATAATAAATAAAATAATAATAATCTAAATATAATAATATATATGTATATGTAATATCTACCTGATCAAATAATGATAATTCTAACTACATACTGAATATTATAGATAAAATAAATTAATTAATTATAATCTTTACATGTCCTTTGTTTGCATTCTGAACATCTCCATCATATCATATCTATCATCAACAGAGGTCAACATCCAGGTGTAAAAAATAGAAATATCATCAGCACAAAACACACAAAATAGTCATGGCTAAAGATGTCTGTATAGTTGATTTATTACATCATGAATTTACTTCTAGGATAACATTTTATGAGATGACCTTGTATGACAGGGTTGAAATGATGGTTGTAGATAGAGTTATATATTACATGCCCCCCTCTCGACCTGGAAAAAGAGCATTCAAAGCAACATCCATGATCCTCATACAATATAAGATATATGTATGTAATCTATATGTGTGTGATAGCGGTAACGCAGCTCAGTGCCTTGAATATTTATTGTAGGGAAGGCTGTGCATCCGTGTAAGTACATGGCTGCCCTTTCTCAAGGAGCCTATTCAATTTCATCCTGCATTCCCTAATGAATTTACAGTCAGTGTGGGTAGAGATAGCAAGTTTTCTTGTCTTATTACTTAGGGGGAAAGGAGAGCCGCTTGTTAACCAATCTGAATGTGTTATTGATTGCGCTTGTAATGGTGCGCCAGTCCTCATGTTTTATCCTGTGTAGTTGGAGAGAAGAGATACTGTAGCTGTTTCTCTGTTTATTTGGGTATAATCTCTGAATAATGCCTGCAAACATTGTCTGAGTAATAGGCTGCTTACTGCACTTTGCTGTTTTACAGCTATTCCGCAGACGCCGTGATCACTTCACAAGACGTTCAATGTCCCTAATGTTTTTCTATGTTTGGATTTTTTCTTAATCAAGACAAGAGAGCAACATATAAGTCGATTATCCCATGCTCTTATCTAGGCTATTGCTTGTGCCATTGCCATCCCGTAATACAAAATTACCTCCTGGAAATAACATTTTATTACAATGTGTGATCCGTAAAATAAAATAATATAAGATGTTCAAGTAGGGCACAATGAAGAGTAATTATGAGTTCATGTTCTTAGGGGTCATTTTGTAATTTTGTTGCATTGGTAAATTCCAGATATATTCATGGTTAAAGAGGACCTTCTGCTACCTCCACCAACTCCAACTCTTTGTATCTCTTCATCCGAGTTGGAATTTTTTCTGTAGCCCCCACTATTCCTGAACAATTAGTACTGTTAGTTGTTAGTTTCAGGTCCCAATATGTTAAAGAGGTTGTCCAGGATAAAAATAATTTTTTAAATCAGGCCAGGGAAGGTGAAACAAAAAAAAAAAAGACACTCATCTTTCCCTTTGGTGCCTCTCAGCGGTGTCCGGTCCTGCTCCTCTGCTGTTTTCTTTTGCCAGAAGTCCTCGCCAGCAGTGATGTCCCGTGTCCCTTACCTTAGGCCTCAGCGGAAAGGACATAGGACATCACACATAGTGACGTCCATGTCCTTCGCTAAGGCTGCTGATTGGCATCAGCGGTCACATACAGCGGGAACTTTTGCAGGAAGAAAACAGCAGAGCTACCGGACCGAACTGTGATGGGAGGCAGCGAAGCACCGAGGACAGGTGAGTATGTTTTTTTTTTTAAAAATTTTTTTTACCTTCCCTGGCCTAAAATAAAATAAAAAAGAAAACCTGGACAACCCCTTAAAGTAGACTCTCTTCTATCAAGTGTACAGTCCTGGGCCAGAGCAGACAGCTTGGGACCACCCACCTGACCGTAGAGTGTCTAATTAGCATATTGGGTGATGAAACTAACAGGCTCAATTGTTCAGAAATGGTGGGGACAAGGGAAAAAAATTCCAACTGCGCCAGAATCAGGATGCAAAGAACTGGAGTTGCTGGAGGTGGTGAAAGGTCCTCTTTAACTGCTTTCCAGTTTGGTTAAGGACACAAATTTGTCTTGAAACCAGTTCAACACAATATCATGACATTCTAACAAAACCCTTAAAAGACAGTAGTTCACGTTCTCCCACTTATAGGATAGTTAGCGTATGTTGCAAAATCATGTGTTTAGAAAAGCTGCTTAACTTGTGATACATATAAATGGGCATGACCAGCCAAGAGGACACATAAGGAAAGACAAATCTGTAAAAAAAATGAGTGTGAATGGAAGGATCCTGGACTATAAAGATTGTTCCACATGGGATTTTAGTCATCTTGGTGGTGGTGGATCCCACAGTGGGTTTTGGTGAATTATTTTTTTTAATGAGTTTTCCATCACTAGACAGGATGGAAATAAAGTCTGGATTGTGCTAATGGCCAAACCAATATGTCACTAATACTGGGGGAAGATTTTCCCCAGCCCTATTGACAAGCAGCCATGGACAATATTTTTCCACTTAAAAAGTTTCATGTGTTTTCGTTACCATTTAAAGGGGTTTTCCTAGGAAAATGACCATATTTAAATTTATACAAAATAAAAATTTAAGATTTTTCCAAATATAAATAAAAAATTTGCAGAGTTTTAAGATTTTCTCAAACCATCCTAGTAGCGACAGTCAGTGGATGAATTCAGGAACTTTCTATGGAACCCAGCCAAAATTTCCTTATTGTGGCCGGGTTATCTACTCATGCAGGAACACAGAAATATACAGGGACAGTGCATGCACAAGAAGATAAACCTCAATAAGGAAATCATGGCTGGATTTTTGACAAGAGCCAAACAATAGAATGTTCTTGCATTGATGGTCATATCCATTGGCAACCTATGACCAACTCTAAAATCTTTAAAATTTAGCAATTTTTTATTTATTTAATATTGCAAAAATGTTTAACTTTTAATTATCTGTCCTATAACACTGACATAAGCTAAAACATGCACTAGAATTAACGTAAGGAAATCCATAAAGGAGTTGCAAACAGAAAGCTATGACAACTTTGTAACTACTTATTGTCTCTGTGTATCCAAATGAGAAATGAAGAAACTATTCACTAAATCTGGGCTACTAATGTCCTTCTTTCCCTTGAAAAATGTTTAAGGTGACCCAAGAGCCTGCAACTTGAGTTTTCAACTATATTTTTGCAAGACTGACCTGTTTTTGTCTTTGTATGATAAAAATACTGAAACCATAAAAATGTCCTACTCTCTTTTGTCGATAGCTCCTATGCAGACCTATACAACGCTACGATACAAATAACAGGCAAGCTCTAGGTAGTTTGATCTTACAGCAATAAATTGGAGACGGATGGAATAAAATATGACCACAGGACCAGACTACACATTGGTATTAGTGAGTGTGGCCCTCCTTTTCTCTGGTATCAGCTGGGTGTCAACCTATTGATGTCCTATCCCTCAATATTGTGATGTCCTCTAATACTAATGCACACTGGCATGAAGTCTTTACCGCAGGTCCTAGGCTCAATATAAGCAGAAAAACAGAAGAACAGATATATAAGGTCTTTAAGGATGGAGGAGGCATATACGGGGTTAACTTAGGGCGAGTTTTGGGACCGCCCTTGTTAGGGCGGGGAGTCTGTTACCTTTGGTAATAGGGAGAGGATAGGATTTCCTTAAATCTCTCCCAAGTGTTGGATACAGACCCCCTGATGCATGGGGGCAGTCTGGGCCACAAGTTTACTGAATCAGCCCACCATAGAAATTGGTAAGACTGTTCCATTTTTTAGTCTTCCCTTTTTTGTTTATTATTCTTGTTGTGTCTTTTAGGACCTGTATCAACATTTTAATAAAATTTATTAAATGTTAAGTTTTATTTCGTTTTTTGTATGTTCAGGTCCTAGGCTCTTTATAACTTTTGCAGTCCAATGGACCATGCCATGATTTTTTTCTAATATTCTGAAGGAAAAAGTCCTTATGAAGTTGGAGGAGTATAAGGCATACTGTGATGTGCATTAGTCCTTATGGGGCTACTTTAATGTGTGCATGAAAAAATTGCAATGTCTTCTGCATATCCCAACATATTCTCCAGCTCCTGTTTCCATCTTTGAGAATGATTAAAACTGGAGAGCAGGAAGTGACTGACAAATGACAGACAGATGGCGGCATAAATTGACTCTCTTCAGATGTATTAGTTGATGCCTGATTATGAGACTTTCCTCTATTACATTATTGTGTCATTTGCAAGTCTCATGCGGCAGCTATTTTACTAGAGAAATGTAATCAGTCTATGTAATCGGGTTTAGGTCAACCGAGCCTTGTTGTCGGTGCTTAAAGTGAAATTATATTCCAAAGAGAAGTTAGGTCTAATGAATTATTCAATCAATTAATCAAAGAATATCATTTGCACACCAATGCTGCTTGTTGACCAGTATAAGTTATGAAGAACACATTTCAGCTGGAATAAAAAAAACTGAATTGAATTGAAGTGAATTTTCAATGATGATTTAACAGCAGGGATCATTTACAAACACAAACAAGTCAGGCTTTTCAGCCGAGAGTGGAAAGGAATGGCCCTTCTATGGAAGCGCTAAGTGGCAACGTTTTGGAATTTTAGCAATCACTGTCCTAAGGTTCCTTTTAGATCAGGGCATTTATAAAAGGTTGAAAAAAAGGACCATAACAGGGGTCTAGCTAATGGGGAAAATGTAAAGGTGTCCAGGTTGCGTCCCATTCAGACACAGAGGTGGTCTTTTAAAAAGCATCACTGTAAATAACAGTATATTCACCAATTGTGTTCCCAGGTCTTAATCAGTTCCATCACTGCTCTGGGCCTTGCTATGTTGCCCTCAATGTCCTGACACTGGGTGGTGTCAGGACCCAGTCCACAGCTAAACAAGTACCAGTTGCCAAGAGGGTAAGTAGATAATATGGATAGGAACCTATTTCTATCTAATATGGGGTCTGAAAGAATTTAGTCTTAAAATTATATAAGGGATCTGGGATTTGTATATATAGTTAAGGTATGTCCAGGGGTCTGATATAAATATAGAGCTCTGATACTAATATAAGGTTGTGGTCTGAGATCTTATATTAATATAGAGGTCTGGCTAGCGGTTTCATTCATTTTGTAATTTAAAGGGATTTCCAGGCTTTATAATCGATGATCTATTCTTAAGTTATTTAAATTAAAGATCAATAGGGGTGTAGCTGTGCTTGTGTGAACCGAGAGCAAGGCAGGTGGTTTGGACTCCGCAACCAGAAATGAACGCACACGCGGTAGTTCAAGAAAAAAATATATATTTACTATAAGTTAATAAAGGCTAGTTAAAGGTAAAATGACAGGGATAAAGACAAGCAAAATATACAATATAGCATGAACAATTTCAAGGCAAATTCTGCAATGGTTTCTACTTTTACTCTGTCCACTTCTGCAGTATGGACACTGAATGAACAATATACTCAAAACTATCCCTAACTGACCCTGACTTCACATTTGGGTGCACCCCCTTTTCCCCAGTGGTCCAGGTGGACCGCTTACAGTCTGTAGAAGCGCGCGGTGGGGCCCAAAGTCGTTCCTTTCTTTTATAGCGAAACGTCCTCTCCTCACGGTTATCAGGATCTTGGGAGAAATGAAGTCCTCTTTAACAGGGAAACCCAATGAATGCAGTGTAATCCAACAGCAGATTCCACTCAGCACACTGACAGTCCTGCCGAATCCATACACTGAGCTGGGATGTAAGCCGGGGTTTAGCAGGTGCTGTCCAGTACATCAACAGCACTGCGAGTCTCTATCTGTGGTATCCATATACACAGTCACAATGTCAGTCTCACTGATCAGCCACTGAGCACAGTTCCTTTCACGTGGACTCACTAGTCCTGTTGTCTCTTTACACTCTGTTTGTCTCTGGACCAAGATACAGCTTAGCTGTACAGAAAAATCTCCACACCAGTTCAATACAACACTTGCTAAGATGGCTGCTGCTCTTTGTCTCGTCACTTCCTGCTTCTCTGCTCACATTCTGTCTGCAGAACAGGCAAGCTGACATAAAAGGGGGGGGGAGTCACTCCAGCATCATGTCACAATTACAATGGCTGCTGTCTTAAAGGAACAGAATCACAGAAATACATTCAACATTAACAGTTTATACAGACAAATGAAGCTTAGGACAACATTGGCTGTCTCTTACATATTCCCCCCCACTTTAAGATTGGCAGTCCCTGCCTATGACTGTATATCCAGAGGGTTGTACTTTTATGCACAGGGTGGTAGTATACCGATGTATGGCAGGCCAAACAAACTCATCCTGCGCATACCGAACAGGGGGAATACCAGCATTTGGCCTAGTGGTCCGTCTGAGGACCGGTGGTATATTATGGGGTGCTGCAGCTATGGGCTGAGAAGGACCAGCGGATTCCGCACCAGAGGGGGCACAGGCCGGAGATACAGTAGTCACAGGTGGAACATCCCCAGGAGCAGGGATCGGCCAACAATCATCCTCCTCGTCTGAGGCCCATTCCGCACCTCCATTCTCTGACTGTGGGAGCTCATTCACATTGGCAAGCCCATCATGATTTGTCCCTTCAGAATGACACAGGCGCAACATATTTCGGTGAAGTACTCGAACACAATCAGTTCCTTCTTTCTGGACCTGGTACACTGGCCCATTCGCATACTTGCGGCCAACAACACGATACGGCAAAGCCTCCCATCGGCTTTCCAATTTCCCTTGGGGTTTCTTGACACGAACTAGCACCAGGTCGCCTGATTGCAATGGTGCTTCTTGCACTGGGGTCTTATCAGGATGGGGATGTTCTTGCAGGCGCTGCCGCACCAATCGATGGATCGTCTCAAGTCTCTGCCGGTGCGCCCGCACCCAAGAGGTTGGATCCCTCGGAGGGAACCTATCCACATCATCCAACTGTAATTCTCCTACACTTCGCCCAGACCGCCCAAAGAGAAGTGTATAAGGAGAGTACCCCGTTGTAGAATGGACCTGATTGTTATAGGCCCACACCATTTCAGACAAGAACTGAGGCCACTGTAACTTCTTGTCTTCTTCCAGAGTCCGCAGCATCTGTAGCAGAGTTCTGTTGAATCTTTCACAGGCCCCATTTCCCTGAGGGTGGTATGGAGTCGTGTGCGACTTCTTTATTCTGTAGATACGTTGAACTTCTTTCATTACGTGTCCCTCAAAGCAGGCACCCTGGTCGGAGTGGATGCGTTTAGGGCACCCATATACTCGAATGAAATCTTGGCACAGAGCACGAGCTGCTGACTCAGCTGTCTGGTCCTTGGTGGCGGTTACCACCGCAAATTTGGTGAAGTGATCCACCATTACGAGGCAATACTGGTGTCCGCTATTGGATGGGCCCACCATTAGATAGTCTATCATGACGATTTCTAAAGGTTCCTGGGTCACGATGGTTTGCAGGGGAGCTCTCTGTTCTATTGCCTTATGGATCTCACAAGTTCGACAGCTGCGGCATACTTCTTCGACCATTTGACGAAGACCAGGGCAGTAAATCAGTCGCTGTAACCAACGAAAGGTCTTCTCATGACCAAAATGTCCATTCTTATTATGAGCCTCAACTGCCAACGAGCGAGCCAGTTCACTAGGCACCACAATTTGGTATCGAATGTCGATCTCAGAAGGTAAATAGACCTTTCGGCATAGCACTCCATTTTTCATCTCCAACTTTTCCCACTGACTCAGAACAGATAATATCTCACGTGTCAGTCGTTCTCTTTCCTCTCTACAGGGCTTCTGGCCTTTCTCAACACACTTGATCATCTGTGCCAGCCCCTCATGGGTCTGTTGTATCTGTGCCCATTCCTGTCGTGAGGGACCAAAGAAAGGAGCCGTTTCAGTCCCCTCCAACTCAAACTGATTAGCGGCGGCCAAGGCCTGTGAAAATCTGCTGAAGTCGGGCACCTCCACATGCTCCAACTCATGATCCACGTCTACTGTGGGGGTCTGGGCGGTTACCCTAGAAAGCCCGTCAGCATTCTGGTTCTCTGTCTTGGACCGATACTTAATGCGGTAATTGAACTTAGTCATTCGGGCTATCCACCTCTGCTCTAACGCCCCGAGCTTGGCATTTTCCAGGTGAGCTAGTGGGTTGTTGTCAGTCAGTACTAAAACTTCAGCACCGGTCAAATATTCAGAGAATTTCTCGGTCATGGCCCATACCAGTGCCAACAGCTCCAACTTAAATGAACTATAATTCTCGGGGTTTCTTTCAGAATCTCTCAAAGACCGGCTGCCGTACGCTATGACCCTCTCCTGGCCATCCTGAAGCTGGGAAAGCACTGCTCCAAGACCATACAGGCTTGCATCCGTATACAGCTGGAACGGCAAGTGGTAATCAGCATATGCCAAGATTGGGGCTGTTGTCAGTGCATCCTTTAATGCCTGGAAGGCTTGTTCCTGTTCAGGTCCCCACTTCACGGACCGGTTCTTTGGACCACCGGATGTGCCTCGTAGGAGAGCATTAAGTGGTGCTGCTACCTTGGCGAAATCCTTAATAAACCGTCGATAGTAACCGGCTACTCCAAGGAACGCCCTCACTTCTCGCAGGGTAGTCGGTATTGGCCAATCTTGAACAGCCGCTATCTTGTCTCTTGATGGTCTCACCCCTTCTCCTGATACGCGGTGACCCAAGTAATCAATTTCAGATTGGAACAACCGACATTTACTGGGTTTCAATTTGAGCCCATGTTCCCGCAATCTTCGAAATACTTGCCCCAACTGGTGGAGATGGTCTTCAAAGGTCGCAGAATACACTATAATGTCATCCAAGTAGATGAGAGTGAACTCAAAGTTGAAGTCACCGAGACATTTCTCCATCAACCGCTGAAACGTTCCGGGTGCATTTGTCAACCCGAAGGGCATCCGGTTAAATTCGTATAGTCCCATGGGCAAGATGAATGCCGTCTTCTCCTTGTCTTTTGTGGCCATCGGCACCTGCCAATACCCACTAGCCAGATCTAGTGAGGAGAAGTACCGGGCTCTCCCCAGCGCTGAGAGGGACTCCTCAATCCGTGGCAAGGGGTAGGAATCTCGTACGGTGCAAGCGTTTAACTTCCGATAGTCTACGCAAAATCGGATGGACCCATCTTTTTTTCTTACTAACACCACAGGAGCTGCCCAGGGACTCTGGATTTCTTGGATGATCCCACCCTGTAGCATCTTAGCTAACAGTTCTTTTACTTCCTGATACAACTGTGGAGGAATTTGTCGGTAGCGCTCTCTAATTGGAGGGGTGTCTCCTGTGGGAATCTCATGGTAGATCCCTGTGGTACATCCAAAATCTTCAGCATACCGTGAAAAGGCGGCTCGGTTCTCCCACAACAGTTCATCTACCTTCTGCACACATTCCAGAGAACATGAACTTGCATCCATCTTCATCTGTTCTCGAATTGCACGGCCATTCCATTCAGAGGTGGGTTCCTCATCTTCTCCCATGGACACAGTTACGGTCCACTCATCCCTTTCAGTCGGCTTCAGCTGCATTGGAGTTACTTTCCTTACTTCCTCCGGAGTCACATAGATGTTAGCCAGCTGCCTCCCTGGGGTCAGGTCCACACTCTGGTCCTGAGTGTTTACACATCGAAGTGGTACTCTTCCATTGCGAACTATTGCCAAGGAACGGGCCACTAGCGGATCAACACCTCCTTCGGCTGCCTGCAGTGGTTCTACCAACACAGCTATGCCCTCTAGTTTCCGACAGGTGCCTACGGGCATAGACACTATTGTCTCCCGACTGGGTGGCAGTGTAACTTTTGTATGCAAAGGAACTGAAATTCGAGCCAGAGGACGCTGCGCATCCGAACTTTTCTGTAAGCCACATGTCCGGATCAGCCGCTGGAAAGCTGTTTGAGTAGGCCGATGGGTGGTGGTTTCTTTCCAATAACCGTGACCTTTCTTTTCAAAGAGGATATGATCTAATTCTTTTAACACATTCATCCCCAAAATGACAGGGACCTTTACTTCATGTGACTCCTGTACCACCACAATGCCTTTCCTACCCAGATCTTGGCCACATACCCGGACATTCATCCAGGCCACTCCCACGACTGGAACTGGTAACTGGTTAGCTGCGACCACTCGTACGAATGTATGGGGATCATATTTCACATGTTGCTGGAAGTACCGTTCATAACAGTCTCTACTCAAGGTCGTTACTTGGGAACCCGTGTCAATCATCCCGGTAACCGGAATACCCTCCATTTCCACCTGTATAACAGGACTTGCAGCGATCAGGTCATCATTAGGGCATTCTCCCCACATAGTCTCCTTGTCAGTCTCCCCTACTACACGCCCTACAGCAGCAGGGGACTTCAGTTTAACGGCGGTCTCTCATAAGTTTGTCGCTGCTCTGGACATCTAGCAGCAACGTGGCCCATCCGTCCACACTCCCAGCAGCGTATCTCCCGTCGTTCTGGCCATCTGTTTGGGCCCCTTCGGTAAGCCCCTTCGATTTCTCCTGAGCACTGCATTAACTGATTTGGACCCCTTCGGTAGGTCCTATCCTCATCCCTCCAGCGGGGTGGTGGGTGATTCTGATTTTCTGGGTATGGACGGCTCACCCTTTCACCTCCAGTTTTCTGGAAGTCTGCAATTTTCATAGAATGTTCATCACAACGGGTGTGCAAGTGTTCCATTTGCTCTTGCAGTTTCTGCATTACTGTGAGAATTTCTTTAACCGTCCCCTTTTCTACTGTCTCTGAGCCAGAACTAGCCCCCTGTGACAAAGTAACTCCACCTGCGGTCTGGGGCTTCGGGAACATACTATTGGCACGGGAGATGGCCTCTACCTGTACATCATGGAATTTAGCATCAGTCTCTCGTCGTATAAAATCCTGCATAGTCACAGTTAAACTGCCGTCACGTATCCCCAGGACAAACTGGTCACGGAGAGTCCGATCAGGGTTACAGAAGGCTGGCGAGCCCCCTCTTTCCTTCACTTGAATATCTCGGAGCAGTTCTTGTAGGGCATTTGCATATTGGGGAAGGCTTTCATTCTCCTGTTGTACCCTCTGGAAGAACCGAGCCTGCAGAGACCCCAGCAATGCAGTTTCTCCATAAATGGTTTCTAGAATCTGGACTACTTGCTCAAATGTCTGCCTTTGTTCAAATGGCCTCAATATCACCGTGGTCTTAGCATCCCCTTGTAATGTCAATATTGCTAGCTCTACTAGTACTTCTGGTGCGGTCTGGTACATTCGCTGTATCATTCGTATCTGTTCCACCCACATACTCACTGACATATTATTGCCATCAAATTTAGCTAACTGACTCATTATAGCCCCTGCTGGCATTCTTCCTCCAGCACCATTCTCCCGAACGGGTGCGTCACCGTCCATTCTGGTAAGCGGATCCTGCCGACTACGCCAATTTGTGAACCGAGAGCAAGGCAGGTGGTTTGGACTCCGCAACCAGAAATGAACGCACACGCGGTAGTTCAAGAAAAAAATATATATTTACTATAAGTTAATAAAGGCTAGTTAAAGGTAAAATGACAGGGATAAAGACAAGCAAAATATACAATATAGCATGAACAATTTCAAGGCAAATTCTGCAATGGTTTCTACTTTTACTCTGTCCACTTCTGCAGTATGGACACTGAATGAACAATATACTCAAAACTATCCCTAACTGACCCTGACTTCACATTTGGGTGCACCCCCTTTTCCCCAGTGGTCCAGGTGGACCGCTTACAGTCTGTAGAAGCGCGCGGTGGGGCCCAAAGTCGTTCCTTTCTTTTATAGCGAAACGTCCTCTCCTCACGGTTATCAGGATCTTGGGAGAAATGAAGTCCTCTTTAACAGGGAAACCCAATGAATGCAGTGTAATCCAACAGCAGATTCCACTCAGCACACTGACAGTCCTGCCGAATCCATACACTGAGCTGGGATGTAAGCCGGGGTTTAGCAGGTGCTGTCCAGTACATCAACAGCACTGCGAGTCTCTATCTGTGGTATCCATATACACAGTCACAATGTCAGTCTCACTGATCAGCCACTGAGCACAGTTCCTTTCACGTGGACTCACTAGTCCTGTTGTCTCTTTACACTCTGTTTGTCTCTGGACCAAGATACAGCTTAGCTGTACAGAAAAATCTCCACACCAGTTCAATACAACACTTGCTAAGATGGCTGCTGCTCTTTGTCTCGTCACTTCCTGCTTCTCTGCTCACATTCTGTCTGCAGAACAGGCAAGCTGACATAAAAGGGGGGGGGAGTCACTCCAGCATCATGTCACAATTACAATGGCTGCTGTCTTAAAGGAACAGAATCACAGAAATACATTCAACATTAACAGTTTATACAGACAAATGAAGCTTAGGACAACATTGGCTGTCTCTTACACTTGGTATTGCATCTCAGCCCATTCACTAGAATGGGACTGGGCTGTGAAATGGCTATGGCCAATGACCGTGACCATGCTCAGGAAACACTGCTGACTCTTTAACCAGCTGATCCATGGCCGTCCCTGGTGTCAAGCCTTCACAGATCTTCAATTGATAATCTATCATAAAATCCGAGATTTTAGTCTGGGGTCTGATTTTTTTTTTTCTGATATAGGGTCTAATATCAATTATATATATCTAATATAATGGGCCTGGAGTCTGAATATATTTATGAGGTATGGTCAAGTGCCTGATATTAATATGGGGATCTATTGTAGGGTCTGATATAGGAGTCTGGTCTGAGATTTGATAAATAATATAGGTGTCTGGTTTTAGGTTTTAAGTCATTTAGAGATCTGGTCTGGGGTTTGATTCATTTTGAGATTATTCTTTGAGACTAATTTTTTTGTCTGATCAGGGGTCTGACTTAGGGGTCTGAAATAATTTAGGGGTCTTAGAATAATACAATAGTATTCTGATTATTGGGTCCTCTGTTCATCCTACTGCATCATTATTTTGTATAGTGGGAAATGCCTTAGTCCTATTTTAAGGGTATCTCCAATGTTGCTGGTATTCTCATTTTCTGCAGGAATTGTGACAATGTGATTGGCAGGAGATGCAGGTAACAGATCAGATGCCTCTATTGCCGAAGCCACGTACAATGCTGTAAGCGTTCCCAGCAGAGGAGCTTCCTGTACACACATCATACGGTTGACTTGGCAATGGTACAATCCAGTCTATCTCCTGCATCAGAGTTAAACCTCTTGTAGAGGACAAGAATGTTAGTAAAATTGTGGATACTCGGCCCTCGAAGCCCTTTAATTACAACTTTTCGAAAAGTTCAGTCTTGCTTTTTTTTTTTTTTTGCTAACTCATTTGCTTATTTCAGTAGAGATTTTTAGTGCCACATCAGCTCTTCTGTTCTATGAACATGGAAATGTTTTACCCTAATAACCGAAAAGGTCTTGGCAGGATCTCTCGCTATTTATGAACAAATGTATTTGGCGCCGAAGTCTGTCAGTCTTCAGTCCAATAGTCCAAACAGATTAAGAAATCCATTGCTTTGAACTTTGGTTCTTGCAAGTTGGTACATTGTATAAGTATTCTGCATTAGAACCAGCCTGTCAGGCTTAATTCACTTCCTCAGTTAGCCTTAACTCTAGTTGGTACTGCACGCCCTCAAAAATCCACTTTGTCAGTGGGAAATCCAGAAGTTAATATGCTGGAACCTATCCAATCCAATCTGTACCTGGCAGATACAGTGCATTTCTTTGCTATCATGCTGGTTGGCTACGCTTGCTAAAAGGCCATGGAAATTACTGGCCTATACAACTCTATGATGTACTGCAGGGGACACTTATAGTTGCAGTTGTAACTATCTCTTTGAGGTTCATGTTAAGGAATCTAGGGCACAGAGGAATGGTATTCTCAAAGAAAGTTCTGGGTCTTATTGCTAAATGTGTAACCCAATATACCATTTATAGGACTAGTATATAGTTTCATGGCAACAGGGTCTTTGGCATACCTCAGACACCAAGGTCCAGGTAAGGCTGGTACCTCTGCACTTCCTATGACTACTGTGTGCCCTTGATGAAGGTTAAACTATCAGTTCACATCTCCTTGAAAGATTTACAGTAGATATACACCCATCTGTCATAATATTAAAACCACTGACCACAGGTGAAGTGAATACATTAACAAGCCCAAATTATTATGGCTAGATGTTAGAGCATCTTCAACGTTCCAGGTCTTTTGGGGTGCTTCCAGTAGTGCTGTAGTACCTGCCAAAGTACTTGGATCTACCAAAAGTGGTCCAAGGAGGCACCGGCCTCCTTCTGCACCAAAGATTAACCAATTTCTAAAAAGGTTGGTGGAGAAGGTTTAGGTGAGCAGGGGTAGGGACTAGGGATGAACAAACTGGTTCATAATGAGCTGTACCTGAGATTTTTGGGGTTCATCACCCATGAATCATCATTATATAGTTACAGATCCCAGAATATAATAAGCAGAGGCCCAGGGAAAGTTTGAGAAAATATTAAACACTGATACTCACCTCTCCTGGGTTCCTTCGCTGCATCCAACACTCCATCACAGCGTTCGGTCCTCTTGCTGGCCACCTGGATGACATCAGTGACCCCAGACATCACAGGTCTCAGTGGTCACATGAACATGAGTGCCAGACAGGCGAGGTAACCCAGGAGAAGTGACTGAAGGTGAGTATCAGGGTTTATTATTTTTCTGAACTTTCTCTGGGCCTCTACTTATTATACAATGAAGTGTAATTGTGGTTTGGTCAAACAAGTTTGGCCTGAAACGAAACTGAGGGGTGAAACCAATCTCGTGAGTTTGACCCATACATATTACTCATGTTAGGAAAGTGCAGTGAGTTATACCTGAAATCTACGCTAGTCCCTGACTGGTACAGCTTTCAGTTCTAGACCACAGGGTAAGCCAGATCCATGGAGGGCCCAGGAGTCAGAACTTTGTTGCTCATGTCTTGGTGCCAGATACAGGACCACAGAACACCTTCAGAGGTCTTGTTGTGTCCATGCCTCGAGAGGTCAGTGCTGTTTTTGTAGCATGAGGGGGATCTATGCAACATAAAGCAAGTCATTTTAATGTTACAACTGTTCGGCGTACAGTGCTGTATATCCCTTGAATAATATTTTTTGCAGCAACCAGGCTGTAAATCTATAGCAAAGGATGAGGTGTTGAATTTTATACCTGGAAATACTCCTGTGCTCACCCATCACAACTACCTAGAGGAGAGCTACACAGCTGTACCTCCTCCTGCAGACAGCCTAGGGAATTATTCCCAAGCATCTGGAGAAGAAGCAGATTTATGTGATATATAAACCCAGCCCTGACTTAGATATTCCAGCCTGTTTCTCCCTATCGCGCACAGCCCCATTAATTTAGTAACAGTGTATTCTCATTGCAGAGATATGGCAGATAAATCCATCTTAATGTGGACCACATCATTTCCTGCAGGCTACAAAGCTTACCCAATGTTTCACTGAACATTTTGTTTTAGTAATTCTCACTCTTACTTTTTAATCATACTGAACTCTCACATGTTAACCCCTTGCATGTCTGCTAGCTTTATACAGCAGCAGCTTGCAACGCAGTGTATTGCTGCCCCCTCCAGCACTGCAGAGTCTAAAGCAGTCTCCTGTCTCCGAGCTGATCCGTCTATAATTATTTTCCTAATAAAATTGTGAAATTCAGTTAATGTGTCGGATTAAGGCTAGTCATATCCTCGCTGCTCAGGGTGGTGATGGATTAAATGCCAGAAACAATTTACGTCATGAGAGTTCTCTGACACATAAGTTTGTTTTGCTTGAGCCTTTGTAGAAAGCATTGCCTCGACATCGGAAATAAGACGCATCTTTCACAGCAGCGGGTCTGGTATAAAAATCAGACGTTTTTCTGATATACCAATACTTCTGGGCTTTGGCTTGTCCGTCTCTGATGTAGGAATAAAATATCATTATCAGATTGCTTCAAGGGAATGTCTTATGTATTTCAGCTATATGAATTAGATATAAAGCTAGGATTATAGAAATAATGGGGTGAGTTTATAATAAGGGAAATTTTTAAAGTCACTTTTGCTGAAATGTGCTTTGATGTAATTCGCACCAAATTTTATAGAAATGGGTGAACCTTACGAAATTCATTTTGTGAATATTGGCAGGGTTTTCCCTGACAAATTTGGTTTGACCCAAAAGTGCCTTTCTTATGGAGCACTTTTGGTTTGGACACTACAGTATAATAAGGTGAGGTGCAAACACACGATAAATATGGAGCCAGAAACTGTAGGAGCTGCTGCATCCTAAAGGATCCAGATTATCTCTCTGCATTACTCCTGTAACTGGGCTAATGTATAGCCCTAGTTACAGTAGAAAAAAAACCAGAAGAGATGTTTTTTTCCTGGCTGAAAAAATAAGTGTCATGCTTGATATTGGTGACTCAGGAGGATTCTGCCTGACAACGCCCATTTAAATAAATCGGGTTTGAAAAAATACCACCTGACTGGCGCGGAATTTGACACAGAATTTGAAAATTCAGTGGCAAATTCAGCAGCAGATTCCACTGTGGATTCTGTAAAGTGGAAAAAATCTGCTTCCTAATTCCTAAAGCAGATATTTTCAGCTTCAACAAATTCCACCATGTGAACATAACCTAAGGGGGATATATATGTATGTGTATCACAAATCACAAAAAAATACATGATTTTGTGATAAGATAACTATCCTGCTGGATGCAGACTGATGTCTACATAATAGCAGACGCATGTACAGATGTGTCCACATAAAATGATCTCCAGTTTGGAACAGGTTCACACAAACATGAAAGGCTGCAATTTACCACCCATTGGGTGATCACACATAGACATACCATACTTAACATATCACTTGGTGATAATTTACACTAAGATCATGTTGGTTTTAGAAAGGCCAGATTATAAATTTCAATCTTCTGAAAAGATTTTTAAAGAGAATTGGCAATGCAAATCTATGTTGCTTTGTCCTCATGTTACCTTTCTGTTTGCTAAATAAAGGGTTAAATAAGACACTTTCACATGAAAATGAAGACTTAATGATTAATGACTGAAGCATATGAAGGACATATTTGTATTCTTTGCTTCATTAGGCCAGTAGGGAGGGTTCCAGCTGATCCAACTGTGCTCTAAATTCACCATAAGGTATTAGCGACACTTGCAAACTTAGAAGCATAGGAGAGGTAATAGGTGCGAGAAATCCACCTGTCTACAATAATTAAAAGTAAACTATGTAAAAAAATACAAAGATTTTCACCATCAAGTAATATTTTATATAAGTAAATATTGCTGTATATCAGCAGGAATTCCAGGTTTTTTTTTAACAGCGACAGGCTTCTGAAATGAGAATTCTCAAATACGCTGATGATACTGTCAAGATGGAGTTTTTAAAAAGGTTCTCATCTGCATCATGGTATCCGTTGTTCTGGTCCATAGACATTGTGGCAGAGTCTGGTGAGCTTGATTGTTTTTTTTTGTTTTTTTTTCTGCACTTCCCCTGGGCTTCCAATTATTATACTCTAGGGTCTTAAGATGAAGAAGAGATCTGTGGATGGTGAACCCTGAAAATTTTGGCTTTGGCTGAACCTGAAATTTTTTGAAAATCTGTAACAATTTGATCGATCATCCCTACTAAGAAACATCTAAAGACATCTTCCTTCTGTGTCTCAGGAGATCACACATCCTTCTACCTCCCTTCCTCTCCTCACTGTACTGTGCCTGGCTGCAAAACAACTAGCTGAGCAGCCTCTCTGTTGTTCCCATTTCCTAAAGGGCAAAATATCATTAATCCACACCCTTTTCTAAGACTTGTCCCTTTTAGCTGGCCACTAGCTGAAGATGGAACAGATCAGCAGGAGATTAATTGTTGATATACTCTGCAGAACTAGACACCAAAAATGCTGTAGACAGAGTGAGCACAACTGAATGTCTGGATTACTTTTATCATTGCTTTCTAGATGTAGTGTTCCTTTAAGCAGGGAACCCCTTTCAGAGGTTTCTTGTCATTGAGCTATATAATTATCAGAGGGGAAAGACAAGTGTGAAAAAGTTGAAAATGTTTTGAGGCTGTGACTAGATATTTCCAATCACTAGCGTAACTATGGGGGTCCCAATGGATGCAACTGGGCCCAGAAGCCAGGGGGGCCCACAGGTCACTGTTATCACCCTAGGCCTGGATAAGCTTATTTGATTTCCTTTCAGATTTTCTTTAATCACTGGCAGTCTGTATATCATAAATTTATTACCCCTGCACTCTGGTACTCTGGAGTAAGACAGGTGAAGATGATTTATAATGCACAGCCTTCCACTGTCAGAAAGGAGAAAGTTAACCCCTTCATCATAAAAGTAATGGACAGCAGTATGTAGTCAAGGAGTGATTCTGTGGGGGAGGCTGTGGAACATAGGGACATCATTACTATCTGGGGGGCACCAACAGGATATGGGCATGATGGGAAGCTTGTGTGCACAGATATGTTGTGAGCCAGTGTTCATGGTGATCTGGGCCCAGATAGAGAAGTGAAAGGAAATGCAAATGCTGCTAAAAAGTACAGATGGAATACGAATGAAAGTTGCACAGGGGAGCCCAGGCTGAACTTTCCAATGATCGATGCTGCAAAATATTTATTATACTCAATAATATTTAACCAAAAATGTGATTTGTCAGGTCTATGTTTTACTTTGATAACATAAAGTATCGTATTATATGCATTACATGATTATAAAGTAGTTCGAGATCTAGTCATTGCATAATTCCGTCTAATTTACCAAATGCAGATGTGAATGTAGATTTGCAAAATGCACTTCAAATGACATTATACAACCTAACAAATTATTCTCAATGTTAATAACATACGTAATTGTTTTTCAGATTGGGCACTAGGAAGATCTCTCGTGATGCTGAGATCTGAAGGCGTCTGAAAGCTGTGTAAATATCTCAGGCCACTAGAGGGACGTGTACAATCAGAACTCTTTCACTATGCTGCATTACTGTGTAAATAGCAATGTGTGAAACCCACCTGTTACGTAGGAAATTACTCAATAAGGTAAAAGATAGAAAACTGAAATATGTGAGGGTGCAAGAGAGTAGCTAACCTAGCACAGATGTCATTCCAGCCTTATACAGTACTTTTTAGTGCTTATATTAGGGAAACTTTGATGCTCATAATAAAATAATGCATAATAAAATATACTTTAGGTAATTTTTTTTAACAACGTATATTGGTCAGACCCCAGAGCAATGCCCAAAACAGATCCCCTAAACTACAGATTCAAGAAAAATACAAGCCCAAGACAAGAAACCGAAATAACTACAGACACCAAACTAAAGTCTAGAATAACTACATACACTAGAATTTCTATAGACCCCAGAATCTCTATAGTACTCAGAAGATGCTCACCTGGCTTCATGGATGGTGTGACCCTGATAATGTGGATAGATAGATAGATAGATAGATAGATAGATAGATAGATAGAGTAGATAGACGGATAGATAGACAGACAGACAGACAGATAGATGGATAGATAGACAGAAAGACAGATAGATAGATAGATAGATAGATAGATAGATAGATAGATAGATGACAGAAAGACAGATAGATAGATAGATAGATAGATAGATAGATAGATGGATAGACAGAAAGACAGATAGATAGATAGATAGATAGATAGATAGACAGAAAGATAGATAGATAGATAGATAGATAGATAGATAGATAGATAGACGGATATATAGACAGATAGATAGATAGATAGATAGATAGATAGATAGATAGACGGATAGATAGACAGATAGATGGATAGATAGATAGATAGATAGATAGATAGATAGATAGATAGATGGGAAAAAAAAATGCAGCAAAGTAAGAATGCTTTAAAAAAAGAAGTGTTAATAGTGTATTTTTGTCAACTCAAAAAATTAAGTGAATGAGGAAAAGAGAAAATCTAAATCCCATCAATATTCGGTGTGACCCCTCCTTTGCCTTCCATCAGTTCTTCTCGATACACTTGCAGTCAGTTGTTGTAAGATCTCGGCAGGGAGGTTGTTCCAAACATCTTCAAGAACTAAGCACAGATCTTCTGTGTATGTAGGCTTGCTCAAATCCTTCTGTCTTCAGGGCTCTGTGGGGGCCATATCATCACTTCCAGGACTCCTCCTCCAAAGGGCAAAGGTCACACCAAATATTGATGGGATTACTTTTTTTTTTTTTTTTTTTTTTTTTTTTTTTTTAAAAAAAAAAAAAAAAAAAATTAATAATTTTTTTTTTTTTTTTTTTTTTTTTTTTTCCCCCCCCCCCCCCCCACAAACACAAACACACCCGCCCAAAAAATTAATTAATTGTCACTGTGACTTGTTTTTTAAATAACAGGGGAAGCCCCACAGAAAAGTTTTACACACCAACATGGGCCCCGCCCAGCGGGCCAAGTCTGTCCTCTTCAGATTGGTGTTTTCAAACCTAAGGCATTCCCGCTGTGGTGATAGTATAGCTCACAGTGTAAGAGACAGCCAATGTTGTCCTAAGCTTCATTTGTCTGTATAAACTGTTAATGTTGAATGTATTTCTGTGATTCTGTTCCTTTAAGACAGCAGCCATTGTAATTGTGACATGATGCTGGAGTGACTCCCCCCCCCCTTTTATGTCAGCTTGCCTGTTCTGAAGACAGAATGTGAGCAGAGAAGCAGGAAGTGACGAGACAGAGAGCAGCAGCCATCTTAGCAAGTGTTGTATTGAACTGGTGTGGATATTTTTCTGTACAGCTAAGCTGTATCTTGGTCCAGAGACAAACAGAGTGTAAAGAGACAACAGGACTAGTGAGTCCACGTGAAAGGAACTGTGCTCAGTGGCTGATCAGTGAGACTGACATTGTGACTGTGTATATGGATACCACAGATAGAGACTCGCAGTGCTGTTGATGTACTGGACAGCACCTGCTAAATCCCGGCTTACATCCCAGCTCAGTGTATGGATTCGGCAGGACTGTCAGTGTGCTGAGTGGAATCTGCTGTTGGATTACATTGCATTCATTGGGTTTCCCTGTTAAAGAGGACTTCATTTCTCCCAAGATCCTGATAACAGTGAGGAGAGGACGTTTCACTATAAAAGAAAGGAACGACTTTGGGCCCCACCGCGCGCTTCTACGGACTGTAAGCGGTCCACCTGGACCACTGGGGAAAAGGGGGTGCACCCAAATGTGATGTCAGGGTCAGTTAGGGATAGTTTTGAGTATATTGTTCATTCAGTGTCCATACTGCAGAATTGGACAGAGTAAAAGTAGAAACCATTGCAGAATTTGCCTTGAAATTGTTCATGCTATATTGTATATTTTGCTTGTCTTTATCCCTGTCATTTTACCTTCAAATAGTCTTTATTAACTTATAGTAAATATATATTCTTTTCTTGAACTACCGCGTGTGCGTTCATTTCTGGTTGCGGAGACCAAACCACCTGCCTTGCTCTCGGTTCACAAATTGGCGTAGTCGGCAGGATCCGCTTACCAGAATGGACGGTGACGCACCCGTTCGGGAGAATGGTGCTGGAGGAAGAATGCCAGCAGGGGCTATAATGAGTCAGTTAGCTAAATTTGATGGCAATAATATGTCAGTGAGTATGTGGGTGGAACAGATACGAATGATACAGCGAATGTACCAGACCGCACCAGAAGTACTAGTAGAGCTAGCAATATTGACATTACAAGGGGATGCTAAGACCACGGTGATATTGAGGCCATTTGAACAAAGGCAGACATTTGAGCAAGTAGTCCAGATTCTAGAAACCATTTATGGAGAAACTGCATTGCTGGGGTCTCTGCAGGCTCGGTTCTTCCAGAGGGTACAACAGGAGAATGAAAGCCTTCCCCAATATGCAAATGCCCTACAAGAACTGCTCCGAGATATTCAAGTGAAGGAAAGAGGGGGCTCGCCAGCCTTCTGTAACCCTGATCGGACTCTCCGTGACCAGTTTGTCCTGGGGATACGTGACGGCAGTTTAACTGTGACTATGCAGGATTTTATACGACGAGAGACTGATGCTAAATTCCATGATGTACAGGTAGAGGCCATCTCCCGTGCCAATAGTATGTTCCCGAAGCCCCAGACCGCAGTTGGAGTTACTTTGTCACAGGGGGCTAGTTCTGGCTCAGAGACAGTAGAAAAGGGGACGGTGAAAGAAATTCTCACAGTAATGCAGAAACTGCAAGAGCAAATGGAACACTTGCACACCCGTTGTGATGAACATTCTATGAAAATTGCAGACTTCCAGAAAACTGGAGGTGAAAGGGTGAGCCGTCCATACCCAGAAAATCAGAATCACCCACCACCCCGCTGGAGGGATGAGGATAGGACCTACCGAAGGGGTTCAAATCAGTTAATGCAGTGCTCAGGAGAAATCGAAGGGGCTTACCGAAGGGGCCCAAACAGATGGCCAGAACGACGGGAGATACGCTGCTGGGAGTGTGGACGGATGGGCCAGATGCCCATCTAGATGCTGCTAGATGTCCAGAGCAGCGACAAACTTATGAGAGACCGCCGTTAAACTGAAGTCCCCTGCTGCTGTAGGGCGTGTAGTAGGGGAGACTGACAAGGAGACTATGTGGGGAGAATGCCCTAATGATGACCTGATCGCTGCAAGTCCTGTTATACAGGTGGAAATGGAGGGTATTCCGGTTACCGGGATGATTGACACGGGTTCCCAAGTAACGACCTTGAGTAGAGACTGTTATGAACGGTACTTCCAGCAACATGTGAAATATGATCCCCATACATTCGTACGAGTGGTCGCAGCTAACCAGTTACCAGTTCCAGTCGTGGGAGTGGCCTGGATGAATGTCCGGGTATGTGGCCAAGATCTGGGTAGGAAAGGCATTGTGGTGGTACAGGAGTCACATGAAGTAAAGGTCCCTGTCATTTTGGGGATGAATGTGTTAAAAGAATTAGATCATATCCTCTTTGAAAAGAAAGGTCACGGTTATTGGAAAGAAACCACCACCCATCGGCCTACTCAAACAGCTTTCCAGCGGCTGATCCGGACATGTGGCTTACAGAAAAGTTCGGATGCGCAGCGTCCTCTGGCTCGAATTTCAGTTCCTTTGCATACAAAAGTTACACTGCCACCCAGTCGGGAGACAATAGTGTCTATGCCCGTAGGCACCTGTCGGAAACTAGAGGGCATAGCTGTGTTGGTAGAACCACTGCAGGCAGCCGAAGGAGGTGTTGATCCGCTAGTGGCCCGTTCCTTGGCAATAGTTCGCAATGGAAGAGTACCACTTCGATGTGTAAACACTCAGGACCAGAGTGTGGACCTGACCCCAGGGAGGCAGCTGGCTAACATCTATGTGACTCCGGAGGAAGTAAGGAAAGTAACTCCAATGCAGCTGAAGCCGACTGAAAGGGATGAGTGGACCGTAACTGTGTCCATGGGAGAAGATGAGGAACCCACCTCCGAATGGAATGGCCGTGCAATTCGAGAACAGATGAAGATGGATGCAAGTTCATGTTCTCTGGAATGTGTGCAGAAGGTAGATGAACTGTTGTGGGAGAACCGAGCCGCCTTTTCACGGTATGCTGAAGATTTTGGATGTACCACAGGGATCTACCATGAGATTCCCACAGGAGACACCCCTCCAATTAGAGAGCGCTACCGACAAATTCCTCCACAGTTGTATCAGGAAGTAAAAGAACTGTTAGCTAAGATGCTACAGGGTGGGATCATCCAAGAAAGCCAGAGTCCCTGGGCAGCTCCTGTGGTGTTAGTAAGAAAAAAAAGATGGGTCCATCCGATTTTGCGTAGACTATCGGAAGTTAAACGCTTGCACCGTACGAGATTCCTACCCCTTGCCACGGATTGAGGAGTCCCTCTCAGCGCTGGGGAGAGCCCGGTACTTCTCCTCACTAGATCTGGCTAGTGGGTATTGGCAGGTGCCGATGGCCACAAAAGACAAGGAGAAGACGGCATTCATCTTGCCCATGGGACTATACGAATTTAACCGGATGCCCTTCGGGTTGACAAATGCACCCGGAACGTTTCAGCGGTTGATGGAGAAATGTCTCGGTGACTTCAACTTTGAGTTCACTCTCATCTACTTGGATGACATTATAGTGTATTCTGCGACCTTTGAAGACCATCTCCACCAGTTGGGGCAAGTATTTCGAAGATTGCGGGAACATGGGCTCAAATTGAAACCCAGTAAATGTCGGTTGTTCCAATCTGAAATTGATTACTTGGGTCACCGCGTATCAGGAGAAGGGGTGAGACCATCAAGAGACAAGATAGCGGCTGTTCAAGATTGGCCAATACCGACTACCCTGCGAGAAGTGAGGGCGTTCCTTGGAGTAGCCGGTTACTATCGACGGTTTATTAAGGATTTCGCCAAGGTAGCAGCACCACTTAATGCTCTCCTACGAGGCACATCCGGTGGTCCAAAGAACCGGTCCGTGAAGTGGGGACCTGAACAGGAACAAGCCTTCCAGGCATTAAAGGATGCACTGACAACAGCCCCAATCTTGGCATATGCTGATTACCACTTGCCGTTCCAGCTGTATACGGATGCAAGCCTGTATGGTCTTGGAGCAGTGCTTTCCCAGCTTCAGGATGGCCAGGAGAGGGTCATAGCGTACGGCAGCCGGTCTTTGAGAGATTCTGAAAGAAACCCCGAGAATTATAGTTCATTTAAGTTGGAGCTGTTGGCACTGGTATGGGCCATGACCGAGAAATTCTCTGAATATTTGACCGGTGCTGAAGTTTTAGTACTGACTGACAACAACCCACTAGCTCACCTGGAAAATGCCAAGCTCGGGGCGTTAGAGCAGAGGTGGATAGCCCGAATGACTAAGTTCAATTACCGCATTAAGTATCGGTCCAAGACAGAGAACCAGAATGCTGACGGGCTTTCTAGGGTAACCGCCCAGACCCCCACAGTAGACGTGGATCATGAGTTGGAGCATGTGGAGGTGCCCGACTTCAGCAGATTTTCACAGGCCTTGGCCGCCGCTAATCAGTTTGAGTTGGAGGGGACTGAAACGGCTCCTTTCTTTGGTCCCTCACGACAGGAATGGGCACAGATACAACAGACCCATGAGGGGCTGGCACAGATGATCAAGTGTGTTGAGAAAGGCCAGAAGCCCTGTAGAGAGGAAAGAGAACGACTGACATGTGAGATATTATCTGTTCTGAGTCAGTGGGAAAAGTTGGAGATGAAAAATGGAGTGCTATGCCGAAAGGTCTATTTACCTTCTGAGATCGACATTCGATACCAAATTGTGGTGCCTAGTGAACTGGCTCGCTCGTTGGCAGTTGAGGCTCATAATAAGAATGGACATTTTGGTCATGAGAAGACCTTTCGTTGGTTACAGCGACTGATTTACTGCCCTGGTCTTCGTCAAATGGTCGAAGAAGTATGCCGCAGCTGTCGAACTTGTGAGATCCATAAGGCAATAGAACAGAGAGCTCCCCTGCAAACCATCGTGACCCAGGAACCTTTAGAAATCGTCATGATAGACTATCTAATGGTGGGCCCATCCAATAGCGGACACCAGTATTGCCTCGTAATGGTGGATCACTTCACCAAATTTGCGGTGGTAACCGCCACCAAGGACCAGACAGCTGAGTCAGCAGCTCGTGCTCTGTGCCAAGATTTCATTCGAGTATATGGGTGCCCTAAACGCATCCACTCCGACCAGGGTGCCTGCTTTGAGGGACACGTAATGAAAGAAGTTCAACGTATCTACGGGATAAAGAAGTCGCACACGACTCCATACCACCCTCAGGGAAATGGGGCCTGTGAAAGATTCAACAGAACTCTGCTACAGATGCTGCGGACTCTGGAGGAAGACAAGAAGTTACAGTGGCCTCAGTTCTTGTCTGAAATGGTGTGGGCCTATAACAATCAGGTCCATTCTACAACGGGGTACTCTCCTTATACACTTCTCTTTGGGCGGTCTGGGCGAAGTGTAGGAGAATTACAGTTGGATGATGTGGATGGGTTCCCTCCGAGGGATCCAACCTCTTGGGTGCGGGCGCACCGGCAGAGACTTGAGACGATCCATCGATTGGTGCGGCAGCGCCTGCAAGAACATCCCCATCCTGATAAGACCCCAGTGCAAGAAGCACCATTGCAACCAGGCGACCTGGTGCTAGTTCGTGTCAAGAAACCCCAAGGGAAATTGGAAAGCCGATGGGAGGCTTTGCCGTATCGTGTTGTTGGCCGCAAGTATGCGAATGGGCCAGTATACCAGGTCCAGAAAGAAGGAACTGATTGTGTTCGAGTACTTCACCAAAATATGTTGCGCCTGTGTCATTCTGAAGGGACAAATCATGATGGGCTTGCCAATGTGAATGAGCTCCCACAGTCAGAGAATGGAGGTGCGGAATGGGCCTCAGACGAGGAGGATGATTGTTGGCCGATCCCTGCTCCTGGGGATGTTCCACCTGTGACTACTGTATCTCCGGCCTGTGCCCCCTCTGGTGCGGAATCCGCTGGTCCTTCTCAGCCCATAGCTGCAGCACCCCATAATATACCACCGGTCCTCAGACGGACCACTAGGCCAAATGCTGGTATTCCCCCTGTTCGGTATGCGCAGGATGAGTTTGTTTGGCCTGCCATACATCGGTATACTACCACCCTGTGCATAAAAGTACAACCCTCTGGATATACAGTCATAGGCAGGGACTGCCAATCTTAAAGTGGGGGGGAATATGTAAGAGACAGCCAATGTTGTCCTAAGCTTCATTTGTCTGTATAAACTGTTAATGTTGAATGTATTTCTGTGATTCTGTTCCTTTAAGACAGCAGCCATTGTAATTGTGACATGATGCTGGAGTGACTCCCCCCCCCTTTTATGTCAGCTTGCCTGTTCTGCAGACAGAATGTGAGCAGAGAAGCAGGAAGTGACGAGACAGAGAGCAGCAGCCATCTTAGCAAGTGTTGTATTGAACTGGTGTGGATATTTTTCTGTACAGCTAAGCTGTATCTTGGTCCAGAGACAAACAGAGTGTAAAGAGACAACAGAACTAGTGAGTCCACGTGAAAGGAACTGTGCTCAGTGGCTGATCAGTGAGACTGACATTGTGACTGTGTATATGGATACCACAGATAGAGACTCGCAGTGCTGTTGATGTACTGGACAGCACCTGCTAAATCCCGGCTTACATCCCAGCTCAGTGTATGGATTCGGCAGGACTGTCAGTGTGCTGAGTGGAATCTGCTGTTGGATTACATTGCATTCATTGGGTTTCCCTGTTAAAGAGGACTTCATTTCTCCCAAGATCCTGATAACAGTGAGGAGAGGACGTTTCACTATAAAAGAAAGGAACGACTTTGGGCCCCACCGCGCGCTTCTACAGACTGTAAGCGGTCCACCTGGACCACTGGGGAAAAGGGGGTGCACCCAAATGTGATGTCAGGGTCAGTTAGGGATAGTTTTGAGTATATTGTTCATTCAGTGTCCATACTGCAGAATTGGACAGAGTAAAAGTAGAAACCATTGCAGAATTTGCCTTGAAATTGTTCATGCTATATTGTATATTTTGCTTGTCTTTATCCCTGTCATTTTACCTTTAAATAGTCTTTATTAACTTATAGTAAATATATATTCTTTTCTTGAACTACCGCATGTGCGTTCATTTCTGGTTGCGGAGACCAAACCACCTGCCTTGCTCTCGGTTCACAACAGCATGCCCTGAATACAAGTGGCTGCTGGTATGTGAATTCTAGTTTTTGCTATAGCTGAAAAGCACCAGAAATAAATATAAATGTATATATATATATGTGATAGATAGATAATAGAATATAGATTTGAGATAGATAATAGAAAATAGATGATAGATAGATAGATAGATAGATAGATAGATAGATAGATAGATCAAATATGTATAACGAAGAACCTGAAATTTATAGATTTAGTTTATAGACCATATTAGTTTACATGCGTCAATAATAGCAGTAATGCAGTTTCCATCTCTGTTCTTTATATACCCTTGTGCTGTGTCAGAGTGCTGCTACATTCTTTTGTACTTTTAGATAGATAGACAGATAATAGATAGAAAGATAGATAGATGATAGGTAGATAGATAGATAGGTAATAGATATATAGATGTGAGATAGATAATAGAAAATAGATGATCGATAGATAGATAGATAGATAAGAAAGAAAGATATTAGATAAAGACAGATAGATAGATAGATAGATAGATAGATAGATAGATAATGACTATAAAATATAGATACTGTAGATGGATATTTTGCACATGCTTATCATTCAGTCTCTACTTGGGAATATCCATCCTGGCCAGAGAGCAGTCAATAAAATATTCCCTGAATACAGATTTGTTAAAATAAATGATAAGTGTCCTCGGCTATAGAAAAGCTGGCAGTGGCACAGGAGCATGTGGCCTGCTTGCACTGCTCTGACTGTGCCAGTTATGTCAGGTCTCTTGCCAACTTAGTGTAGGTATCTTGGTATTCCATCTGGTCAGTCTTATTTAATGCTAACAGGTGCACCTTGTGATTGTATGAAGAAGAGCCAAAGTATTATGTGTTATGAAAACCTACAGATTCCTTTTATATCGTCTGAGTAGCTTCTTTGTATGACACAAAATGGCAAACTCAGATTCACAAGACTGATGTGCATTTGGAGTTTTTGGAAGTGCAAGCAAACACTAAAGTGCTGGAACCAGGAAAATCTACCGGATAAATACAAGAACTATTGTAGGAGGTTCCCAAAGTGGAAGAACATGATATATTTATCACACAGATTACTCACTAATTGCCATCCATCTGCCTGATGAATTAGTCTTATATTTTCCAATGTAGCTATTTATGTGTAGAAGTAAATGAACGCCTGCCCATGATACTCGGAGTCAGCCAGCCAAAGCTGCCCGGATGGCAACATAAATGCAATATAAATAGGGTTAATTGGGGTAAAACCAGGTTTGCTAGGGTTAATGAGGAAAGGGAGTAACCAAATGGTTTTCACAGAAACAGTTTTCCATGGTAATAAAGCTCTACAAAAATAAAGCTGTTTCAGTGTATTTAGTTGGGGATTTAGTGTCAAAATAATTTTCTTGCACTTTTACATTTAAGAAATGTGTATTAGCCAAATTAAGCCAATCTGTCAAGTGATTTCTGCTCCTTTATCTGAGTGCAGGATATGGTAAGAGAGAAAAGCTGAGCTCTGTGATATATAGGGTTATATGATAGAGGAGAGAAGCTGAGCTCTGTGATATATAGGGTTATATGATAGAGGAGAGAAGCTGAGCTCTGTGATATATAGGGTTATATGATAGAGGAGAGAAGCTGAGCTTTGTGATATATAGGTTATATGATAGAGGAGAGAAGCTGAACTCTGTGATATATAGGGTTATATGATAGAGGGAGAGAAGCTGAGCTCTGTGATATATAGGGTTATATGATAGAGGGAGAGAAGCTGAGCTCTGTGATATATAGGGTTATATGATAGAAGAGAGAAGCTGAGCTCTGTGATATATAGGGTTATATGATAGAGAAGAGAAGCTGAGCTCTGTGATATATAGGTTTATATAATAGAGGAGAGAAGCTGAGCTCTGTGATATAGGGTTATATAATAGAGGAGAGAAGCTGAGCTCTGTGATATATAGGGTTATATAATAGAGGGAGAGAAGCTGAGCTCTGTGATATATAGGGTTATATGATAGAGGAAAGAAGCTGAGCTCTGTGATATATAGGGTTATATGATAGAGGAGATAAGCTGAGCTCTGTGATATATAGGGTTATATGATAGAGGAGAGAAGCTGAACTCTGTGATATATAGGGTTATATGATAGATGGAGAGCAGCTGAGCTCTGTGATATATAGGGTTATATAATAGAGGAGAGAAGCTGAGCTCTGTGATATGTAGGGTTATATGATAGAGGAGAGAAGCTGAGCTCTGTGATATATAGGGTTATATGATAGATGGAGAGCAGCTGAGCTCTGTGATATATAGGGTTATATGGTAGAAGAAGAGAAGCTGAGCTCTGTGATATATAGGGTTATATGATAGAGGAGAGAAGCTGAGCTCTGTGATATATAGGGTTATATGATAGAGGGAGAGAAGCTGAGCTCTGTGATATATAGGGTTATATGATAGAGGAGAGAAGCTGAGCTCTGTGATATATAGGGTTATATGATAGAGGGAGAGAAGCTGAGCTCTGTGATATATAGGGTTATATGATAGGGGAGAGAAGCTGAGCCCTGTGATATATAGGTGTATATGATAGAGGAGAGAAGCTGAGCTCTGTGATATATAGGGTTATATGATAGAAGGAGAGAAGCTGAGCTCTGTGATATATAGGGTTATATGATAGAGGAGAGAAGCTGAACACTGTGATATATAGGGTTATATGATAGAGGAGAGAAGCTGAGCCCTGTGATATATAGGGTTATATGATAGAGGAGAGAATCTGAGCTGTGTGTTATATAGGGCTATATGATAGAGGGAGAGAAGCTGAGCTCTGTGATATATAGGGTTATATGATAGAGAAGAGAAGCTGAGCTCTGTGATATATAGGTTTATATAATAGAGGAGAGAAGCTGAGCTCTGTGATATAGGGTTATATAATAGAGGAGAGAAGCTGAGCTCTGTGATATATAGGGTTATATAATAGAGGGAGAGAAGCTGAGCTCTGTGATATATAGGGTTATATGATAGAGGAAAGAAGCTGAGCTCTGTGATATATAGGGTTATATGATAGAGGAGATAAGCTGAGCTCTGTGATATATAGGGTTATATGATAGAGGAGAGAAGCTGAACTCTGTGATATATAGGGTTATATGATAGAGGAGATAAGCTGAGCTCTGTGATATATAGGGTTATATAATAGAGGAGAGAAGCTGAGCTCTGTGATATATAGGGTTATATGATAGAGGGAGAGAAGCTGAGCTCTGTGGTATATAATCTTATATGATAGAGGAGAGAAGCTGAGCCCTGGGATATATATAGGGTTATATGATAGAGGAGAAAAGCTGAGCTCTGTGATATATAGGGCTATATGATAGAGGGAGAGAAGCTGAGCTCTGTGATATATAGGGTTATATGATAGAGAAGAGAAGCTGAGCTCTGTGATATATAGGTTTATATAATAGAGGAGAGAAGCTGAGCTCTGTGATATAGGGTTATATAATAGAGGAGAGAAGCTGAGCTCTGTGATATATAGGGTTATATAATAGAGGGAGAGAAGCTGAGCTCTGTGATATATAGGGTTATATGATAGAGGAAAGAAGCTGAGCTCTGTGATATATAGGGTTATATGATAGAGGAGATAAGCTGAGCTCTGTGATATATAGGGTTATATGATAGAGGAGAGAAGCTGAACTCTGTGATATATAGGGTTATATGATAGAGGAGATAAGCTGAGCTCTGTGATATATAGGGTTATATAATAGAGGAGAGAAGCTGAGCTCTGTGATATATAGGGTTATATGATAGATGGAGAGCAGCTGAGCTCTGTGATATATAGGGTTATATGGTAGAAGAAGAGAAGCTGAGCTCTGTGATATATAGGGTTATATGATAGAGGAGAGAAGCTGAGCTCTGTGATATATAGGGTTACATGATAGAGGAGAGAAGCTGAGCTCTGTGATATATAGGGTTATATGATAGAGGAGAGAAGCTGAGCTCTGTGATATATAGGGTTATATGATAGAGGAGAGAAGCTGAGCACTGTGATATATAGGGTTATATGATAGAGGAGAGAAGCTGAGCTCTGTGATATATAGGGTTATATGATAGAGGGAGAGAAGCTGAGCTCTGTGATATATAGGGTTATATGATAGAGGAGAGAAGCTGAGCTCTGTGATATATAGGGTTATATGATAGAGGGAGAGAAGCTGAGCTCTGTGATATATAGGGTTATATGATAGGGGAGAGAAGCTGAGCTCTGTGATATATAGGGTTATATGATAGGGGAGAGAAGCTGAGCTCTGTGATATATAGGTGTATATGATAGAGGGAGAGAAGCTGAGCCCTGTGATATATAGGTGTATATGTTAGAGGAGAGAAGCTGAGCTATGTGATATATAGGATTATATGATAGAGGAGGGAAGCTGAGCTCTGTGATATATAGGTTTATATGATAGAGGGGAGAAGCTGAGCTCTGTGATATACAGGGTTATATGAGAGAGGAGAGAAGCTGAGCTCTGTGATATATAGGGTTATATGATAGAGGGAGAGAAGCTGAGCTCTGTGATATATAGGGTTATATGAGAGAGGAGAGAAGCTGAGCTCTGTGATATATAGGGTTATATAATAGAGGAGAGAAGCTGAGCTCTGTGATATACAGGGTTATATGAGAGAGGAGAGAAGCTGAGCTCTGTGATATATAGGGTTATATGATAGAGGGAGAGAAGGTGAGTTGTGTGGTATATAGGGTTATATGATAGCAGGAAAGAATCTGAGCTCTGTGACATACTGTATTGGTTTATATGATAGAGGAGAGAAGCTGAGCTCTGTTATATATATATATATATATATATATATATATATATATATATATATATATATTTGTGAGTATGTGAACCAGAGGGCGCTATTGAGCGACCCAGGCCCAGGCCTGAAAAGGCCCTCAGCCACACCTATGGGTGGAGCGTAACTCCAAGGGAGTGGTTATAGCGGCAGAGCAGCTGTGAAGGCCTGCTGGAAGCAGGTGTACATGGGAACCAGCCAAGGACAGAGAGGCGGTCTGTCCCAGGAGGACTGGGGTCCACAGGGGACTTTTGCTGGAGCTAAACATTAGTCAGGCTGCCCGTTGCCCCAGAGGCTGTTTTTTTTGTTTTGTTATATTGCACCTAAGCTTAATAAAGCCAGTTTATTTTAAGCTTGGACCATCTTAACGCTGTCTCTCCAGCGCCCATTACCACTACCACTGCTGTCGGGACCAGGAGTCTGCCGCCATTTGAGACTGATCCCCCCCAAATTGTCACAATATATATAGATTTATATGATAGAGGGACAGAAGCTGAGCTCTTTAATATATAGGTTTATATGATTATTTATTAATCTGAAATTATGTGATAAATTTGATCAGTGTGTGCACAGATGACTGTCAATTACTGTATGTGGGTGGGGTAAATGGGACTCTCACTGTCTCTCCTAAGAGTCCTCTATATTAACTCTGCTTTTTATTCAGAAATTCAGCGTCAAATCATATAAATCTATATATCTTATAGCCCAGCTTCTCTCCTCTATCATATAAACCTATATATCACAAAGCTCAGCTTCTCTCCTCTATCATATAACCCTATATATCACAGAGCTCCGCTTCTCTTCTTCTACCATATAACCCTATATATCACAGAGCTCAGCTTCTCTCCTCTATCGTATAACCCTATATATCACAGAGCTCAGCTTCTCTCCTCTATCATATAACCCTATATATCACAGAGTTCAGCTTCTCTCCTCTATCATATAACACTATATATCACAGAGCTCAGCTTCTCTTCTTCTACCACATAACCCTATATATCACAGAGCTCAGCTTCTCTCCTCTATCGTATAACCCTATATATCACAGAGCTCAGCTTCTCTCCTCTATTATATAACCCTATATATCACAGAGCTCAGCTTCTCTCCCCTATCATATAACCCTATATATCACAGAGCTCAGCTTCTCTCCCTCTATCATATAGCCCTATATATCACAGAGCTCAGCTTCTCTTCTTCTACCATATAACCCTATATATCACAGAGCTCAGCTTCTCTCCATCTATCATATAACCCTATATATCACAGAGCTCAGCTTCTCTCCATCTATCATATAACCCTATATATCACAGAGCTCAGCTTCTCTCCCTCTATCATATAACCCTATATATATATCACAGAGCTCAGCTTCTCTCCTCTATCATATAACCCTATATATCACAGAGCTCAGCTTCTCTCTTCTATCATATAATCCTATATATCACAGAGCTCAGCTTCTCTCCTTCTATCATATAACCCTATATATCACAGAGCTCAGCTTCTCTCCTCTATCATATACACCTATGTATCACAGGGCTCAGCTTCTCTCCCTCTATCATATACACCTATATATCACAGAGCTCAGCTTCTGTCCCCTATCATATAACCCTATATATCACAGAGCTCAGCTTCTCTCCCTCTATCATATAACCCTATATATCACAGAGCTCAGCTTCTCTCCTCTATCATATAACCCTATATATCACAGAGCTCAGCTTCTCTCCCTCTATTATATAAACCTATATATCACAGAGCTCAGCTTCTCTCCTCTATTATATAAACCTATATATCACAGAGCTCAGCTTCTCTTCTCTATCATATAACCCTATATATCACAGAGCTCAGCTTCTCTCCTCTATCATATAACCCTATATATCACAGAGCTCAGCTTCTCTCCTCTATCATATAACCCTATATATCACAGAGCTCATCTTCTCTCCTCTATTATATAACCCTATATATCACAGGGCTCAGCTTCTCTCCTCTATCATATAACCCTATATATCACAGTGTTCAGCTTCTCTCCTCTATCATATAACCCTATATATCACAGAGCTCAGCTTCTCTCCTCTATCATATAACCCTATATATCACAGAGCTCAGCTTCTCTCCTCTATCATATAACCCTATATATCACAGAGCTCAGCTTCTCTCCTCTATCATATAACCCTATATATCACAGAGCTCAGTTTCTCTCCTCTATCATATAACCTATATATCACAGAGCTCAGCTTCTCTTCCTCTATCATATATCCCTATATATCACAGAGCTCAGCTTCTCTTCCTCTATCATGTATCCCTATATATCACAGAGCTCAGCTTCTCTCCTATATCATATAACCCTATATATCACAGGGCTCAGCTTCTCTCCTCTATCATATAAGATTATATATCACAGAGCTCAGCTTCTCTTCCTCTATCATATATCCCTATATATCACAGAGCTCAGCTTCTCCCCCTCTGCCATATAACCCTATATATCACAGAGCTCAGCTTCTCTCCCTCTATCATATAACCCTATATATCACAGAGCTCAGCTTCTCTCCCTCTATCATATAACCCTATATATCACAGAGCTCAGCTTCTCTCCCTCTATCATATAACCCTATATATCACATAGCTCAGCTTCTCTCTATCTAGCATATTAACCTACATATAATAGAGCTCAACTTCTCTCTTCTATCATGTAAACCTATATATCACAGAGCTCAGCTTCTCTCCCTTTGTCATATAACCCTATATATCACAGAGCTCAGCTTCTCTCCTCTATCATATACAGCTATATATCACAGAGCTCAGCTTCTCTCCCTCTATCATATAATCCTATATATCACAGAGCTCAGCTTCCCTCTTCTATCATATAACCCTATATATCACAGAGCTCAGCTTCTCTCCCTCTATCATATAACCCTATATATCACAGAGCTCAGCTTCTCTCCTCTATCATATATACCTATATATCACAGAGCTCAGCTTCTCTCCCTTTGTCATATAACCCTATATATCACAGAGCTCAGCTTCTCTCCTCTATCATATACACCTATATATCACAGAGCTCAGCTTTTCTCCCTCTATCATATAACCCTATATATCACAGAGCTCAGCTTCTCTCCTCTATCATATACACCTATATATCACCGAGCTCAGCTTCCCTCCTCTATCATATAATCCTATATATCACAGAGCTCAGCTTCTCTCCTCTATCATATAACCCTATATATCACAGAGCTCAGCTTCTCCCCCTCTATCATATAACCCTATATATCACAGAGCTCAGCTTCTCTCCTCTATCATATATACCTATATATCACAGAGCTCAGCTTCTCTCCTCTCTCATATAACCCTATATATCACAGAGCTCAGCTTCTCTTCTCTCTCATATAACCCTATATATCACAGAGCTCAGCTTCTCTCCTCTATCATATAACCCTATATATCACAGAGCTCAGCTTCTCTCCCTCTATCATATAACCCTATATATATATCACAGAGCTCAGCTTCTCTCCTCTATCATATAACCCTATATATCACAGAGCTAAACTTCTCTCCCTCTATCATGTAAATCTATATACCACAAACCTCATCTTCCCTCCCTTTATCATATAAGCTTATATATCATAGAGCTCAGTTCCCTCACTCTGATATATTTTGCACTTCCACAAGACCTTCATACTATTTCCTGTAAGTAGGACCAAATTAGTCACAAGGTGCAGGTCGCCTCTGGACACACCTTCTGCATGGATGTAATAAAAATGAGGTTTAAGTGAATTTGAGTGTGCAAGGTGTACTATATTTCACCACATCACATACATCCATGCACAGAGCACTGCCACTTTCCATGTAGCCTGAAGCTTAACCAAACCTGAGCTAATGAACGGGTAGACATATCTGTCAATGAATAAATGACAGGTTACGCTAAATCTTTTCCCACAGATCTATACTTCACATCATTCTGCTCATCACCTCTTGCTCTGTAACATACTGCCTGCAGATAAGACTGCATCTTCAATCTGACAGGTTCACTTTTAATGGGAATATGGTGGTCTGTATTAAAAATTCACAATTTTCACACTAAGCCTCATTTTAGGTGGACTCTTCCTGTTCTGCAGAGATCACTTCTCAGCAATTATTCAGTCATGATAAGATGGCAGATTTATATATCTCCAAACTGTCCCAAATGGACCTAAAAATGGACAAAGCTTATAGAAATGTACCCCAAATTTGTTGTTCATGGGAGGTTTGGAATTACTGTGTAGATTATAGGTAGGGATTATAGAACTGTCAAAAGGTCAGAAAGGCTCATTAACATACATCATCTAATAGGTGATGCCACCATGATAGATTCAGTGTTTTTTTTTTTATCGAAGCCATTTAGCCATTCCATTGGTGTACATTCAAAGTAGGTTTTATTAGTCAATTTGGTGGTACTTGGTTTCTCTGAGGGCATTATCTCTATATAATGCAATGTTACTGCCCACTTGGCTAGAATTCTCTGCATCAGCACTAACAGGGCTTATATCTTTGGAATAACTTAAACAATTTGGTTATGCAAAACACCTACAAACTTATAAAAAAATATATTTCCGTACAGTGAACACCATATTGGGAAAAAAAAAAATCAAAAGTGCCGAACCACCGTTCTTTTGCTGTTTTGCCTTTGATATAAATTTGAATAAAAAATGATCAAAGCAATAGACATTCCCCAAAATGGTATAACTAAAAAGTACATCTGGCCCCGAAAAAAAAAAAGATGCCCTATGCATTCCCATACACGGAAATATAAAAAAGTTACAGGTGTGAGAATATGGCAGCTTTAAGAAAAAAATATTTTTTGCAAAGTTTAGTATTTTTGTTAAGGGGTTAAAATGTAAATAAAACTATATAAATTTGGTATCCCCAAAATCGTACTGAAACATAGAATATAGATGACCTGTCATTGTGGCAGTATAGTAAACGCCGTAAAAATGATGCCCTTAAGAAAGTCGTACAAATGCACTTTTTCTCCAATTCCACCCCATTCTGAATTTTTTTCCAGCTTCCTAGTACATTGTACAGAATAATAAATTGCACCATTATGAAGAACAATTTGTCCCACAAACATTAAGCCATCATATGGCTCTGTGAATGGAAAAATAAAATAGTTATGGGGTTTGGAAGGCGGAGAATGAAAAAACGAAAATCAAAAAATGCCACCAGTAGGAAGGGGTTAAGGCATGTCATTCGGTTTTTAAGACCTGGTGGCAGTTCTTCCTTTAAAAAGGTATTCAACTGTTTGTAGGTTTGGGGTTACAACGAAATGTAACACTCTATCATAACAATATTTTATTTCTATATACCAGTACTACACCATATGTCACTGTGCTTCAGTAGCAGCAGACTACCCTCCCACTCTCTGCTTTTCTTTTTTTCTTGACTTGCCAACATGTTAAACATTATTGATCTAGTGTTTAGTGGTGAGTAACTGTATTCACCCCGCTGTCAGTGATCTTCAAAGATTATTCCATCATGTTGTGAAGCTTGAATAGCTTAAGTACATTTCACTGGTTATTTTCAAAATTCCAAAGAAAGAAGCAAATACATACTTATGTATTAAAATGGTGACCCAACATCACCCTTCGAGCTTCTTTTATTATCGGGGTATTATTGGGTAAGATGTTTGTGTTCCATTGAGCATTTCTATAAACCTATTGAAATGAGTCAATACCGGAGCTATCATTGTAGCCATTATCCATGTGAGGTTTACAGTGTCTTCTATTTATAAGCACTCTTATAAAACAGCCAAGAGTTTATAGGTTACATCTTCTTTTGAGTAGATGTTTCACAATTGTTCTGCGCTGGGTCCTGTGCATTGTATTGTACATCAAAGCTTCATTAAAATTCACAAATTTGATCTTTAACATTGCCGGCTTCAAACAAATATTTCATTGATTTATTTGCAAATTATACAGAACAGGAGGATAGGACAGATCAATAATGTAAGTAAAAGGGTGAAAACTTAACTGTGCAATTAAGACTCTTCAGCTTGGACGTCTCCTCTTGCTAGTACTAACAAATAATGGTTTATTGGTTGAATATATATCAAAACTAGAGATGAGCGCCCCATATTGTAATGAGTAGAGATGGGAGAAAGCCCCAAGATTCAGGTGGCTCGGGTTCCTGATTCATTTTGGGTCGAACAAGTTTGGATAGAACCAAAACTGAGATTATTATACTCTGGGGTCTCTTAAGACCTCATAGTATAATAGGTGGAGGGCCAGGGGAGGTGACAAAAATAAAAAACATTCATACTCACCTTCTCTCACCTCTTTTTGGCCTCTTCGTGGTATCTGGGCTCTCTCATGGTCTCCTCGGGGATGTGATGCACCCAGTGTCACTGCTGTGGCCTGTGATTGGACATCAGCAGTGACATGGGCATGCTGAGTGTCATGATGCTTGGGGTGCCCCTGTTACCACTGTTGACCAATCACAGGCCTCAGCGGTAACCCCAGGAGCATGACGTCACCAGGGGAGTGCCTGATGCCATGAGCAGGCCCAAAAGAGCTGAGGGAATGTATAAATGTTTTTTTTTTTTTTTCGCCTCCCCTGGTCCTCCACCTTTTATACTCTGGGGTCCCCAGAGTATAATAATTTAATGCAATTTAATGCTTGTCACAGCGGCCATTTTAGTTCATCAGAGATTAATCCCCAAGACCGAACAATTTGGGATATTTGGATCAAATCGCTTGTAACAAAGCGGTTCCAAAAATCTCAGGCTTGGTGGAACTGAAAATTTTCAGAAATTGGCACCCACAAACAATCTACAACTTATCCTGTGGGTATCAGATACGTTGTCTTCATGCAAAAACCTATTTAAGGCTAATGACCCACATTGCGGAAAAGCTGCTTTTTTTGTTGCAGATTTTGTTGTGTTTTTTGAGATCCCTTTATATTTCCCATTCCTTTTGTAACCACTCCTGGGTTTGGCTCAATAAATTGCAGTAAAATCTGCAACAAAATAAGCAGCTTTCCACAAATAGAGGCCTTTGCCCAATGCTCATGACTGGCTGTGAAAGAACTTTATCTTTCTGAAGACACAATAAAGATGCTTTTACCTAAATCATTTATTTGTGTCGTTGCATTCTGATTCTTTTTTTCACCTTTGACAAAGCTTCATGAGAACTTGTTTTTGGCATGGCCACTTTTTACTGCTACCATTTTGTGATACACAGAATTTATTAAAGGGGTTGTCAGGGCTTAATTTTTTTTCCATAAATACCTGATCTGTAGGGGGCCAATATCTGTACGGAGCACCTCCGGCACCGATTCGGTACACAATACCAGGTTGTAAGCAAAAAGCTCCATCTGCTGTATAGCGGCCGGGCAACTTCACTGCAGGATGGCCATAAAAAATGAAGCCTGGAAACCCCTTTAAGTTTTATTCCTTTTCTCGGGAAGGGGGTTGAACAAGAACAGTAATTCTTCACATGTTCGCCTTGCAGGATTAGCAACTTGTTCATTGACAGCTCCAACCATACCAATTATTTGTACATTTTTCTTTTTTTTAATTCTTTATTAATATTTTGCAAAGTAAATCAGAAAGCTAAAGACAGTGATAGAAAAGGGTAACACCGACACAGGGTGTATTAAAACAATGCAAAAATAGATACATGGCCATGGAAAGCGGATAAAATATATAGAATTGTCAATAAACCATCAAAATGCACAAAGAGGCAAACTATGGGAAAGTAGAAAAAAATAAGGTGGAGGGACATGTAGAGTTGGTGCGGCAGAGGTGAGAGGAGAAAGGAGAAGAGAGAGGGGAGGAAGAAGAGGCAAAGAGAGAAAAGGGTAAAAGAAAGAGAGTTGGGGGGTACGAGTGGGTGAATTGGTAATAGTTGGAGGGAAAGGTAGGTGACCCAGTGGGGGAGACTAGTCCAGTGCAGAGTGTGCGAAATATAAGGTCATTATGCCTGAAGAAGAGAGGTTTGCCCCAGAAGCCTAGAATATTCCGCAGAGGTCTGAAATTCCATCCAATAGTACCAGGTCTTATAAAAATTGTCTTAAGAATTAGTAATGGAAGAGAAAGGATTTTCTATTTACATCACATCGTTGACTTTAGAAATCCACAGGGACATAGAAGGTGGAGAGGTCTGTTTCCATCGCAATGATATAGATTGTGAGGACCTATGTCTAGCTTTATAGGATCATACATATGGCAGACCTGGGAGCTTGGGGACCCATACCCATCCTACAATCATGTCAGTGGGGTGGCACGAGGAGCCCCCTCTCTCTGTCTGTCACTCAGATGCAGTCACTATTGACCAAAGCAACAAAGGAGGTTAAAGTAAGATTTGTCTCACAGCCGATACCTGTAACAGATGGTAAGAGCAAAGTTCCATCTCTTCCATCCCTGCACTGCAGGTATATTTTTAGATTTTTTTTTTTTTGTCCCTATATACTCCTCTCTTATAGTTTATTATCGGTAATATCTCAAATGCAGAATACTGAATATACAACATATTCCCTGTTGTCAGGTAAGTGAAAACAGGCACAGTTAATGTAGCAAACTAAAGTAATTTCCAAACCTAGCGTGATATGAGACAATGTTTACTTCTGCGATAAAATGACAACTAATCTAATACATGAATCATTAGCAGTAAAGCATTGTTTATTGTCTCACCTGACACTCCATCTCCATTATCTCTAATGTCTCAGATATGCTGTGTAGCACAGATCTGTACTACATGGTGCCCGTTGCCTTCAAGCGCACATGTACCGCCATATGCCTCTGATTTTACTTATATGCAGAAGTTTTTTTCTCAGAGAAATAAAATGTGACTTGTTACAGCGCATATGATATTACAACAGAATCCAAAAAATGAAGGACAATAAAGGGACTTTACATGCCACCATAAAAGGGCTGCACACAAGGATTTTTGACATACGTAAGCTTTTAAGCTCAGTTTGCAGCAACCTGGAGTGTAGAGAGTATGAGAGTAGTGGTAGCTTGTCACGATTAGGTTTATGGTGGCTGGGGTGGTCTCTACTAACTCCTCTCACACACCTCAGGGGCTGGTGCAGTGAGCAGGGGGCCTGCAGCGTGGGTATTGGTGGTTGTTGTAGTGTCCTTTGGGACACCCCTTGTGGTAAAGTTTTCCAGAGCCTGATAGTTGTTGGGGTGCCCTTGATGTTGTGGATGCCGTATTGAGGACTCAGGAGACAATGGGTGAAATTTATCAATCCCTCTATACTAGTTTTCAGATGTAGAGGGATGATATGGTGGTGCACATTTGGAGTAAGGGTCTTTCTTGTGCCAAACATGAGTGGAGTGGGCCAGGGCGGGGACGCCTCAGCCCAACATATTCATCAACAGTTTTCTGGCATGAGTTATAAAGGGAATCTGCACCAGTTATGGCGTAGATCTCTATTCTGGCGCCGTAAAGTGTAGTTAATCGAGTGGAGCAAAAACCTCATGGTTTAATTGAAGGCACAAGTTTGGGACACAATTTGGGCTGGAGTTGAGGCATATGATGGTTCTCCTTTGGGTTCGGGAGTATCTATGGTTCTCGCAATCTTCCTAAAAGTGTGCTCTTTTCTCTTTCACAGGTTGGATCATAACTATGAGGTCTGTGAAATTCCTCTCACCGCCATGTACACTATCTCTAAAATATGTGCAGAAAAAATAATGGCTCATTTCCCTACTGCGATATTGAGTACTAAGTTTGGCTTGTAGCTAAAAACTGCGTCAACCTAACCTGAGAACTCCAGCTTCCTCCTTTCCTCTAGCTGAGAAGAAAGAATTCTGGTTGAGGAATGTACCTTTTTCCCAACCTCAGCCTCATTGGTTTAGTCCAATTAAAGTTTCAAGGCATCTTAAAGCAACACTCATTACATAAATGAAATAAAGTGAACAAGGTGATCCCACTGGAACAGTACACGCTCATATTTTGCCTTTTAAGGCCTTTTTGTAAGCAATTTAGTCAATAAAAAAAAGACTGACCATCTTAAAAACATCCAAGGAATACTTCCAGACACACCTGGCTCGAACTATTTCTATAAAGTCACTTTCTTAGGATTAATCTTTATTTTATACTTCATGAATGACAAATATTTTATCACTTCTCCAATTATTAGCAATTTAAAATTTTATAAAGTTCATCAAAAATTGGGAAAGGGGGAAAATTGCCACAACATATTAGAGAGACTAGACTAGAGATGGGCAAATTGGTTTACAACAGACCGTATTTGACCAGAACATTCCAAATAAATTGGATTTTAAATGAAATTGAAAAATTGGGAATTGGTCTCGGATTAAATAAAATGGCCGCCGCTGGAAAATTATTATACTCAGTGATGACGCTCGGCATGCTCATGTCACCGCTGAGGCCCAATTACAGGCCTCAGCAATGATCCGGGCGCATAATGTCAGAGAAGAGCACCAGATGCTGCGAGGAAGAAAACATAGAGCGCAGCGAGGAGGCCCTAAAGAGGTAACGGAAGGTGAATATTAATGTTTTTGGTTTATTTTGAAGAGTCCCCAGAGTATGATAATTTCCCTTCTGCTTCCTCCAAACACAGGACAAAACTAATCTTCTGGGGTTCACCCATTTTTAGCAAAGACCCAATTCTAAGCGTTTATCCCCACAACTGCTACGTCATTTACATACGCTATTTAATGACAGTCTTCTCATTAAAAATATTCCTGACAGATTTAATGAAGCTTGTATTTCACTGCTCTTAAAACCCAAGAAAGATCCTGAGTTACTTACTTCTTATAGACTCTTATCTCTTCTCTTCACGTTTGGAATTGCTCCTCCCCCAAATACTTACCTTATGGAAATCGATCCCTTTAACATTAACATTAGGATGGTGATTGGGGCCATAGTCTTGATTCACTCGCAGAAATGAAAGAAGGCGAAGTCTAGATGCTGATAAAGCCTTCGATTGATCAGCCTGACCACATCTAATCCATACCGTAAAGTTTAGGCACTTTGGGAGGGATTTTATTACCATGCTGCAACCCCTTTATCAGAATGTCACTTCCACTCTATGGTTATATGACCTGGTCTCCCAACCTGTAGAAGAACTCGTCAGGGGTACCCTTTATCTCCTCTACTTTTTAACATATCTCTAGACCCCCTACTCCAAATTCTAGATTCTCTAGTATCAAAACAGACACCTGTGGGACCAAAGTGTTGGCCTATGCTGATGATTTACTTCTTTGCATAGCTGAACCCAAAATAATGCCCGTCTGGATATCTTGAGTTTTCTGAGAGAATTTGGAGAGGTTCAGGCTTCTTAATAAATTACAATAAATATGAAGCATTGTCTGTCTTTCAAACAGCTAGGAGAGGACGGCGTATTGTTAAAACCCTCTGAAGAAAAGTTATTGCTTAAAGGGGTTGTCCAGGCTAAAATTTTTGAATTAGGCTGAGGGAGGTTAAAAAGGCCACTGAGGCCAATCAGCAGCTTCAGCGGAAGGGAACCGGGACATCACAGCCGATGAGTTCGAGGGGGAGGAGGACTGGACCGCACTGGGAGGACACCGGAGCACCAGGCAAAAGTGAGTATGTTTTTTTTGAAAAAAAAAAATTTTTCTCTTCTTCTTTTTAGCTTTCTTTTACAGGTAACCTGTCCTTTTTGGAAGGCAAACTGTGATAAATACATAGTGTTATAAAGTAGCATGGTTGTTATTTATTAGAAAATATTCTCGATCCTCTTGATTTGATTTGATTCTCTCCTTAGAATCCAACTTCCTCCACCTCTCTTCATTCACTGTGCTGTGCCACTTTTGCTCAGGATTACCCACATGACCACTTGTGATTAGCTGCAGCAATCATATAGGTAGTCTGTAGTGACATTGCTGCAGCACAGACCAGCAGGGAATGTAAATAGTCTGTAGTGATATCGCTGCAGCACAGACCAACAGGGATTGTAGATAGTATGTAGTGACATCACTGCAGCACAGACCAGCAGGGAATGTAGATAGTCTGGAGTTTCATTGCTGCAACATAGACCAGCAGGGAATGTAAAAAGTCTGTAGTGACATCGCTGCAGCACCTACCAGCAGGGAATGTAAATAGTCTGTAGTGACATCGCTGAAGCACAGACCAGCAGGGAATGTAGATAGTCTAGAGGTCATCTGCAGCATAGACCAGCAAAGACAAACAGAGCAATAGTGCTGGAATGGTGGAAGATTTATCAGGTGGGTCATAAATCTTTTATTATTTATGGCATTCCCCCTGGCCCTTTGTTTCATAACCTTAGAAATCTCATTTAAAGTTCTAGTACTATTTCCAGTACAGGTACTGTATTATTCAGTGAAACTCAATGGGACAATTTTACTCCCACAGTTAATGCTAATGGAGGATCCGCCGGTATTACAGTCTTTATTACTTCCATGAGCGAATTACGAACTCCCAATATTCAGCAATTAAGAGACAACCTCTCAAAACAAGGGGATTATAAGATCTGACTTTTGAGATTACATCTCCAATAAACAGTAAATTATTAGCTATAGTATAAGTGACTTCATGTGGTAGGTAGACAATAATGGAAAAATAAGAAACGACAAACTATAACAAAAACAAAATATGAGTGATCATTTGTTACTTGGCTAGATAGGAGAGCTCCACTATCTTAAGCCCCCTGCACAGGACCATGTGTGGGCCACCGGCCGTAATTGAACGGCACGGCCACGGGCGGCACACGGCTATCATTGAAGCATGGTTGCAAAATCGGACACAAGTAGGACTTGTCCTGAGTTTTGTAGCCTGGACTGCTGATCCACACACTGATCTGTATAATACACGGTCATGAGCATGGGCCAACAGAAATGAATGGGTCAGTGTGCTATCTGGAAAAAATCCATATAGCACACTGACCTAGCACACAGGATTTCTCTATTGCTGAATAATTCTGCGAATAAAGCAATACTGAGGGGTTGGTAGGCCAAACATCTGACTCCGACTCCTCTTTTTTTCCATAGCAAGACTCCCACTCTGACTCCTGTTCCAACTTTGACTCCTTCATAAATGGCCAACAGCCATGATCAGTCAGAAGCAGTAAAGATCCTCTAACTCACAAAAAAAGTTAGTGATTGCATTCCTATGAAAGTAACAAACTATACTTCTAATTAATTATACAATATTAATAACTGTATTACTTTTTTCCAACTCAGAATCCAAAATTGACCCTGACTCAACGTCTCCAACCTCAATTCCACAGTCCTGGAAAAAAGCAAAATGACCCAGTGGTCCTTATAATAATAATGAGTCACTCACAGAGGGAATTAATAATTATTGGATTACTGGGTTTGATTTGATAAATGGCGGAAAAACCTGCTGATTATGGTGGGACTGACCAACCATCTATTGTGCAGGATGTTGGGACAGAAGAGTCGGCCACAATGAATTTCAGTATGCCTGATCATTTTTGTCTCAGGAGAGATAGGGGCTTTCTTTCCCACATTCACACTTGATAGACCCAAATGTGCATGGAGAACTTGGAAGAGTAACTATTAGCTAATAGGACATTTGGCCATTAGCTATCTAAGAGAAGTGCAAACCTCATGAAATTCCTTTTGCGAATATTCCCAAGAATTTCCCACTAGTTTAATTTCGGTCTGAACCAGAAGTGCTATTAATATACTGAGGGGATCCCTTCAGACTCCAGAAAATAATAAGCAGAGGGAGGTGTGGAAAAATAGTAAACAGTCCTATTCATCTTCACTTTCTTATCCTGGGCTCCTTTGTGGCATCCAGCACTCCTTTGCAGGCATCTTTTTAGCCTCTTCTGGCCTCCTGAACCATGTCCGCTGACCATGTCATGCACCTCACACACCCAATCTCAGGCCTCAGTGTTCCCCTAGAGTCCCCATAGTATAAGAATGTTTTGCGATGATGAACCCCAAAAAATTGTTACAAACCCAACGTGCTACAAATAAGTTGGCTGTTTCTGGAAGCAAGCTACTGTAAACCTCTTCTAAATCAAGGACTTTATTACTTTTGTGTTATTTTAGGAGGAAATAATCTTTAATATTATATCAATATATCACAGTAGGTATTTTATTTATAGCAGTTTAGCACATTGGTTGACACATCAAAATCTTATTGAGGGTAACTTATTTGAAGATGTATTTCGCTGTCTTTTTGTGCTGTACATTAGAGCCTTCACCTTATTTTAAGGTGATAAATTCAAGCAAGCTGCACAATCTGAATATAGCTCAAATAGGAAATTGAAAAAACCTGTCAAAGTTGCTTGTAGACAATAGTTGTCTTCCTAAAGTCGCATTGTGGTTAAGATTAGCATAGCACAAGAGGATACAAAAGCGACGCAATGTTAACTACTTGCCCTTTAGCTCCTTTTGTTGTGTAATTTGCAGTCAGTCATTGAGGGCAAGGTTAAGTAAAATAATTGATCGTTGTATCATCAAGGCATTGTGCTTACAGGCAGCGGCCACTGGATTGTCAAAGAGTTCAGCAGGGTTGTATTGAAGCAGAGAGCAAGAGAGTGACAATCATACAGCGATGTCATGTTATAATGAAGACATAAACAAAGGCCTCAACAACATCAGATCCTGCGCTGTGTAAGGAATGAACGTGACCTCCCTTTAATGCAGTAGAAAGCTTTTTGTGGTTTGGTAATTGCACGACAAGGGTGCGGGGATCAGAGAAGCATCTTTAGTAAAACTGGTTAATGGCTTCATAACTTTTGCTTTCAGTGTCAATATGCATGTATTAAATAGAAAAAGCTTCTGTGTATTCTTACAAACAAACATGCAGAATAAATAATAGACTCTAGATGTTTACTTTCCTCTTCTTCCTCTTCTTCACCTTCTTCTTCTTCTCTTTCTACTTCTTTTTCTTCCCCCTCTATTCCTTCGACGTCTTCATTTTATACCTAAGGGTTTCTTGGACTTTTTTATTTGATGACCTATTGTTAGGATAGGTCATCAATTGATGATCTGTGGGGGCTGACACCTGGGGCACCCACAAGCCAGCTGCTTGAAGCTGCAGCATCACACCCCGAGGACTGCTACCACTTAACAGGTTATGTGAAGTCACATTGGGCTGAGCTGCAATACCAAGAACAGCCACTGTACAAATATATGGTGCTCTGCTTGGTAAGTATTGAGGAGGCTGCAGCACTTACCCCACTACTGCAGCGTCTTCAAACAATAGATTGGCTGGGGGCCTGGGTATTTTCTAAAGATGGGTCATCAATTGTTTTTTCTGGAAAACCCCTTTAACAAACATGGCATAACTGAGCAATACAGTTTGTATAAAGTACATGGAAAATAACGCTATTTCAGTGTTTCCCTCTGCAGCCTTTATCTCTAATTTTCAGTTATTTATGGGCTGGTGAGTGGAGACTAGCTGCAATGAAGTTGCCAAGGACAGCACACAGAAAGTAGAGGAGAATCTGCTCCATATCCCTCTCATATTCAGAAGCATCAATAGGATGATATAGAACATTATAGAGAGATATTGACCTCTATTGAGTTGAATGAAACACTTGCGGTAAGATAGAAGCTTCCTATTTAGCTTCTTACAATCTCTTCTGTGCCTCTGTCTCTCCTCTCTTGCTCATCTTCTGGTCACTCCTTCCCACCTCCATTCTCCATACACTAATGTTGTGAGCTGAAACATGACACTTGTGTGAGCTTCCGCCTTTCTTGCTCTAGCAAGATTGAATTCAGCAGATATTTCAGAGTGAAAGTCAGTTTAACAGGGAGGGGGTGCAGGAAAAAAAAGGCAGGTAAATGGAGAAAGAAACATTTTTTCTCAGATAATACAAAGTTTCTTATATTTACTTCTACTGTAGATGTATCCAAAGTGTGTTAAATAGTCACTATTTGTATACAAACATTGGCATGTAAATGAATGGCACACTACACAATTTGTGCAGCACAATCACTTTCATGCAAAGTAAATGGAGGTTGCACTACACAAATTGTGTTGATGTGGAATTAACTTTCATTAGTGTGCTACATCTACATGAATGGACACTATACTGTACTGTACATGTACATTGACTTTACAGCTATTCCTTACAGCAGTTTAAGTTGGTCCAAGCTTTATAATAATAGAGCACATTTTTTTATTTTGCTGGTAGTGTTGCAAGTTGTAGATTTTATAAAGAAATGTAGGCACATCTTGCTAGAATGTTGTGAACATGCCATGTCCTTCTTCTATTATTAAACAGAAGTAATAACAGAAATGTATAGCACGTATCAATAGACCAGTGAGAGATATCTTCTTTTCTACAGTATTGAGTCAAGATGTAGGGATTTTTTTTTTTGCCTATACTTCAAGAACATTTCCTCTTTTCTATTGTTCTACCTCTGTTTTATTCTTCACTGTTTTTCAGGATACACAAAGCAGATAGAAGAGCGTTTGAAGCAATGTAATTTCTTGTGTAAACCTACCTGCAATACTTAAAGGGAATCTGTCAGGGCAATTTGGGACACTAAACCACCCACACGTCCATATGGACCTGGGGTTTAGTGTCCCAAATCACCCTGTTATAACGCAATCCATGGCCGCATCAAAAATAAAAAAGCTTTATACTCACCCTGCCGCTGTACTCCCCGCACCTGCGCAGGTCTTCAATGAAGCCAGAGGAGTACACCTCGGCTTCAGTGCGCATGCCCCGCAATTACGTAGTGAAGCCGGGGTGTCCAACTTCGGCTTCACTGAAGAACAGCGCAGGCGCCGGGAGGCGTGGCAACAAAGAAGCTCATGAATAAGCCAGACTGTTCTCAGCCGAACAGCGTACATCGGACCCTTCTCTAGGTAAGTATAAAGGTTTTTTATTTTTAATGCGCCTGTGGATTGCATTACTACAGGGCGATTTGGGACACTAAACCCCAGGTCTATAAGGAGCTGTGGGTGGTTTAGTGTCCCAGATTGACCCAACAGATTCCCTTTAAGTTGCCTTGAAAGGAAATATGTTAAAAGATAATGACCTGTTAAACGTATTTTTAAAGAATTTTTAGTGAGATTTTTTAAACAATTTCATTCATATCTATACTTTAAAAAAAATCCTAAAAGTCCTGCAGTTCGGTCTCTGGCTACAAAGCCAAATAATATACTGAGACTTCCCACTTTCTGAAGGAGATTTCTTTGCAGCAGCACACTGATGATCATGTACATCATGTACTTGTATTATGTACAAGTAGATAGGACACCAAATCCACCAGTCACAATAGAGGATTTTACAGTTTATCTACTCCCACCATGCACTGAACTCTGCAGAGATTGTGGAACATAACTACAAAACTCCCATAGAAGTCAATAAGGTCTGCTCCAGATCATTGAGTCTATAGTCCATGGTCCAACTCCAAAAGACAGGAAGTCACAAACCATTTTAGACTTAGTGGCTAGAGTTTGCAAGTTTTTAGTATTTTTTTAAATATAGATAATAACATGGAAGATTAAAAACAACAGCACCAAAAATACTTTAAAAAACATATTCAATATAAAAATGTGATATAAACAATAGGTCATTGCCTGCCGACACAATGCCTTTAAGTGACTGTCTATCTTTTAACATCAGGTTGTTTGTAGGTCTAACATTTTGTTCTACTTATTTTCATAAGATATCTTTATAGGGATTGGAGTTCCCATGCTTCCCCTCATGTAGGTACAGGGCTAAATGAAAAAAATCTAACAACCTACAACCACAGTAAAGATGGGCGAACCCCAGAGGAATGGTTTAATTCTGTGTTCGGATGAAGTGAGCCCAGGTTCGATCCGAAATTATTATACTCTGGGGTCTCTTCACGTCATGACGCTCGGCGTGCTCATGTCACCGTTGAGGAATTTAGTTAAAAAATGAACAATTTGGAATATTCTGTTCGAATCCAGTTCATTGCTAACCGATTCACCCATCTCTAATAAACAGTATAGAGGCTAACCAAGGTTCCTGAATTTTGTGTAAAATAGTGAGTGTACCCTCTTAGTAAAGGGTAGAAATTAACACTGAGCCTTATCTTTTAAATGATGATGTCTCAATAATAACTTTGGGGCCCTACATAAAGAAATCCAGCAGGGCTCATAGAAGTCTAAATTTACTATATTACCTGTCAATGCAATTTGAAAATAGTGCATAACGCAATAATGTGCAAAGTGTCGTCTGTTACATGCAATCAAGAAAATAAGAGACAAGGTCATGTGTCTTTAAGTGATGGGAACAATTGCAGTACAATGAATTTGTGTCAAATAAATCCGATAAATGAATTCGCATGTAACACACATATGGTGTTTTGGCTTAGACATTCTGCTTTTTTTAATATATTAATTGAGAAATTCATATTCTTCTTAAGATTAATTTGACCACCTGTACTTCAAATCTGGCTTATGGAAATGATGTTGAGCTCATTCAAACCTATTTGCAAACTTGCGATTGAGTAGAAGAAATCAGAAGTGGTAAATATTTTACTTTAGTTAGATCATATAGTTTACCTTGACTTGTGTTAAAGGGTTTCAAGAGACCCTCCAAGGATTAAACTTAGCACCTAACTATAGCATAGGGGATAATTGTTTGACACCTACCAATAACAAGAATGGGGATCTTGTGTCTTCTGATATGAATGGAGTGGTCGAGCATGCATGTCCTGGGGATAGCTGAGTGCTCTTCTCAGTTTCTTGTAGGCAGTCCCATAGAGAGCAACTGAGAGGCAGTCATTCTTAATTATCTCTGAAATGGAAGGACCCTAGACCCCCAGTGTTGCGATTGGTGGTGGTCTCAGCCTCTCAAACACTTATAAAAAAGAGAGTGTGTGTACATAGCCCAACTCACATAGCCATTAATATCCAGAAATCCAGGATGCATGGGTCTTCACCCTTCGGTCAAGAGCAACATATAGAAGTAGAAAAAAAGCCAAATAGAGATCCAGCAGTCCAGGAGTGTCCCGATTAAATGATTAAAACTTAGCTTTTATTGTTCCCATACAAAAAAATTTTCTCGGACACTTATCTCAGGAAAAACTACAGGAACCAAAATTGGCTATTTTTTAAAACAAGTTTTTATGTGAAACATTTTTTTTAAGATTTTTTGATTATTTTATTTTTATTTTTCCATGTCATCTAAATTTAAAGAAACTACTATATCCTGCAATTTTTACTCTGGCCACTAAGCCTCATTATAGACAGACACTTGCCAATTTTGTAGGGGTTTTCTTTGCAGCAGTCACCTCATCTACAGTACATCACAAGACAGACAGTATGGCATTAGATCACCCCTCTATAGATAACACCCACAGTGACATTTTATTACAACCACTACTTATGATAGATGATGCCACAGCTTGTCTACTCCCTGCACAGGGCATGCCTAGAAAACTCTCTCCATGACTATACTGTAAAGCATATCACTAAAAGATGTCCATAATTACGTACAGAAAATAGGTTTAAAAAATTTACAATCAGAAAATAGAAACAGATTAGAAAAAAGTTGATATATTTCACAGTTTCATATATAAAAAATGGCGACACATTCCAGAAAATGAAATTCTCCCTTCTAAATAATATTTTACAAATGATGTGGAGTGCAAAGCACCTGTTGTTCTATAGCTGTAAATTCATGAATTATGTGGTATTTCTGTCCAGCGTTGACAAGAATCCTGTGGAGGTTGCCATTGTACGATTGTTAGTGATCTGTAAAACTTAAAATCAATTCAATTTATCTTGTCATTTCTTGGCATTTCTGTCATCTATTTTAGGAAGGTAGGGAAAGTGTGCTGATAGGTGACATATATGTCAGGTTTATACAATGAAAAGTATAAAGAAAAAAAAATAAAATATATTTATTTTTCAATATATATTGTAGCAAAATTTAATATTACAAATAATGTGGTGACTACACTGTAGCACAGGGTTATGTCAACTTCAATAGATTTCTATGTCTTTTTGGTTAATTTCTGTGACAAGAATCTTGGCAAATGTGTGTATATATCAGTTATGTCCAGCTCATAACTATGTGTACAAAGCATTCTAATCAGATTGATAAAAAAAAAAAAATTATTGACCAAATAGTTACAAACACAATAAGAATTTGAGCATAAAAACAGAAAGATCCCACATATAGCAGTGCTACATCCGCAGTCAGGGCTACATGGATTTGTAACAATACCCATAAATATTAACACTTCATGAATAGGAGAATACACGTTCATCTTACACATTGTGTACAAAATGTCCTTCTCGCTAAAGATAAAATACAACTCACTGCAAAAAAAGCTCAACAAGATTTATTGGAATATTTGTTTATACACCTTGGCCACAACATATAAAGTTTAGGTAAAAAAAAAAACTTATTTTTTAACCATTTAGTATGAAGACCACCTTCTCTAGTTACAGAAATATGCTTACCATATATTTAAACTTGTAGACAAAAGTTAAACATTTTCAAAAATATTAATAATTAAAAAAATTGCAGTTTTAAAAATTTTCTCTAACCAGTCTATTGTCTATATAGGTTTCCAATACTTATGGGCGATCCTCACGAACATTCACGAGATTTTTCCACAAGTTTTGGTGACCCTGAATTACTATTATTATTCTCTGGGGTCTCTTCAGACCCTAGAGTAAAATAATTGCAAGTCCCAGGTTCAGCAAAATAATAAATAGCTCATACTCACCTTTCCTAACCTTACCTGGGCTCCGCTCTTTTTTGTATTTTTCGGCCTCTTATGCCTGCCTGGGTGATGTCAGTTTCTCAGGTCACCAATGAGGCCTGTTGGAACCTGGGGACCATTGGGGCGCCTCAACATCATGGCTGGAAGACACCAGGAAACAAGATCAGAGGCCATCGTAGAGAGGTGAGGAAGTTGAATATACAGGTGCATCTCAATAAATTAGAATATCTTTGAAACGTTCATTCATTTCAGTGATTCAGTAATTCAGTTCATAATCAGCGTCTTCCATGATTGTGTGTCCTACTGAACCAGACTGAGGGACCATTTAAAGGCTTAGGAAACCTTGGCAGGTGACACACTGAATTTACAATACTGAACTTTTTTACAATATTCTAATTTTCTTAGATTTGGGCTTTCATTACCTGTAATCCATAATCAACATTTACAGAAATAAAACACTTGAAATAGAACAGTCTGTGTGTAAAGAATCTAGAAAATATAGGAGGTCACTTTTTTAAATTAATTACTGAAATAAATAAACATTTCAAAGATATTCTAAATTCTTGAGATGCACCTTGTAGCAGTTTATTATGTATGGGAGCCTATTGGGGTCTGAAGAGATGCCAAAGTATAATAATGATCGGTAGGTTGTAAACCCCCAACACCTCAGGTTCTTCCAAAACTGAAAATCTTAGCAGACCCAACTAGAGATGAGCGAACCAGCTCATAATACCATATTTTTCCGACTATAAGATGCACTTTTTTCCCCCGAAATTTGGGAGGAAAATGGGGGTGCGTCTTATAGTTCGAAAGTGGGAGTGTTTTGGATGGGGGACAGAGGAGCGGGGTCACAACATCGCCCCACTCCAGCCGCCACTGGCTTCCTGCAGTGGTAGGAGTGGGGCGTTGCTGCGGGCCTTGGGCTGAGAGGATGTCCCGGCGGTGTGAAACTCCCGAAATCCGCCATGCTGTTGCGGTGGATGCCGGGTCTGTGAAGATAATGGCGGCCGCTCTGCTGCAAAGCGGTCGCCATAGCTACCAGGTCTCCACTGTAATGCGGAGACCGTGAGCTAATGCCCGCAATCAGAGTCCACTCTGATCTTGGGCATTACTACCTGTAAGCCCCCTAAAAGTAGTAAAGCTGCAATAGTAATATTCCTATGACAAGCCTGGGAGCCTTCATTAGGCTCCCGGCTGTCACAGGAACAGGACAGCTCCTGAGACCGAGCCGCGCAGGAGCTGTCCTGCAACAAAAAAGGGAAAAAAAAGTGCATCTTATAGTCCGAAAAATATGGTAACTGTTTCAATGGCTTTTCAGTGGTTTTTGTTGTGTAAAGTTATCTGTATTAAGTGAAACTTTGCTGCCTCTGTCTAATAGTGCACATGAGTTCAATGACTTAAATCAGGAAGGTTCTTGTAAAATTACGCAATCAGTGCACTTACTATATGAGTTAGGGTCTTTCACAGGGAAAATATACCGTATAATGAAGTAATACTTAACACATATTAAAATGTCTGCATTTTATTTAAGTGTTTGTAAATCTAAAGCCTTAAGAGATAAAACACTTGAGTAAGGTAAGACATTAAAAGCTTTAGTAAATGTACCTGCGATCAATGTGTGATCTAATAGTCTTCTTCCTTTTCAATGCAATTTGTTTGAAAGCAGAGTTCTTAGTATTGAACTTCACCTATTGCCGGTAGGATGACTAACAGGACTTCTCTACTATCCACCCCTCTTACATGGAGACAGCGGGGCACCAGTTTCTTATCATACTTTTCTTTGGAATCTATTTTAGGCCACTGAAAACAGATCAATATACTTATTGGTTAGACTTAAATATCATTTGATACCACATTACTCTCGGAAGTCATTCGATTTTGAAGAAAGTCTTCTTGGTGCATGTTCTGTGATGGCCTCCTGGGGGTTCAGGAATCTGAAATAGGTGATTTTACCATTCTGTAGATCAATAAAACATCTAAACTTAGTTCTTTATCTAACTCATTTGTCAGCCCCATCAGTATTGTTTTTCTGAAACTGAAGTCTAGGGCATCATGTATAAGTGGAGCCCCAAATATAAAATTAGCAATGAAGTTTTATCCTACAGATGTAGCAGTTGCCAAACGAATGTACCTCTAATGTACACTTATTCTGCAATTTTGCATAACATGGCCATTTCTCATAATGTGCAAAGTTTTAGGCAGCCATGGAAACAATGCTACAAGGTAAGAACGCTTTAAAAAAAATAGTTTATTTTTGTCAATTAACAAAATGAAGCAAATGAAAGCGAAATCTAAATCCCTTCAATATTTGGTGTGACCATTTCCCTTTGCTCTCTATCAGTTCTTCTCGGTACTTGCAGACAGTTTTTGAAGGAACTTGGTAGGGAGGTTGTTCCCACCATCTTGGAGAACTAAGCACAGATCTTCTGTGGATGTAGGCTTGCTCCAATCCTTCTGTCTCATCATGTAATCCCAGACAGACTGGATGATGCTGAGGTCAGGGCTATATCTATGAGGGCCATATCATCACTTGCACAACTTCTCCTCCAAAGGGCGCTCACACCAAATATTGATGGGATTTAGATTTCTTGTTTCTTAATTCACTTATTTTTGTTACTTGACAAAAATTAAATAATAACTCTTCTTTTGAAAGCATTCTTACTTTGCAGCACGCCCCACATCTGCCTAAAATTTTTGCACACTCAGTTATTGGAAATTAAATTTAATAAGCAGGCTGTTTGTTGCCACCGACTACCATCCTTTTACCAATAGCCATAAAAGGTAGTTTAGCAGGCAGGAGAGCAGTTAATAATAGAAGAATTTTCCTCTCACAAGGTATATTACAAAGTTTCTTATTGTTATGGAGTTGCTATGTATGCTGTTCCCAGATTAGAGCTATTCCTTAATATACCAACTTGCTAGATATGTGGGTGCAATTTCTTATTGTGGCTTCAATGTGTCAACATTTGTCAAAATTGTGTTGTAAAATTCTGGCCAATGTAAGTAAGCCAATTCAAAGGTGAAATAAATGTACAGTAACATCCAGCATCAGACAGTTGCTAGATCTGGCATATTTCCAGACTGCCTGTCGAAATTTGGGCTTTATAACTATTAGTAAATCTGGGCCAGTAGTTGTCAGAAATTGTAGCGGATATAGGTGTAGATCAGTTTTTGGTGCATTTTTAGTAGTAAATCTGCCCCATGATGTCAAAAGTCAGGGCTAGGTTCTCATCTGCGATCGATTTCCGTTTGGGGAATCCTTCCCTCTTTCTGCTTGAAAAATGCAGAGAGAAAAGTCCTTTTCTCTCCGCATTTTTTGGGCAAAAACCAGGCGGAAAACCGGAGGCCCCCATTATTGTCTATGAGGTCTGTGGGTTTCTGTGTGTAACTGCGTTACGGTTTCTGCCAGGAAACCAGGCGGAAACCCGAACCCAGATGTGAACCTACCGTAACATACAACAATTCTATTACAAATCTTAAAACAAAATAAAAATCCATTTATTTCAGTATTTAATTTTTAACCACTTCCATACCAGACACTTTACCCCCCCTTCCAGACCAGACACATTTTCGGGTTTTTTTGTATGTGCTTTTTTGAGGGCTGTAACATTTTTATCATATGCGTTATTCAACTAATTTCTGTGTCTTTTTTCGGTGACACATAGGGCTTTATTTTTATGTTGTTTTTATTTTTGCATGTGTTATAATTTTTTTCATATCTGGGAAAATCTAAACAAAAGAAGAGGGAAGACGTGTCTGTTAATTGCCTGTTTTTCACTTTTCTTTTTTTATTTATTTAATAACACAAAGTGCTACTAAAAAACTTTTTAAAATAGTTTTTACTCTCCATTATGGTAATTTTTATTTTGTATGGTTTCGTCAGGGGTGGGGCTATAACCTTTAATAAGGGTGTGTTATTGGCGTATTATTTTATTTATTTTTTTAATTATTTTATTTTATTTACTTTTTTTTTTTTTTTTTTTTTACTTTTCTTTTCATTTTTTTTTTATATTGTGTCCCGATAAGGTCATAACAGACCTTTGGGGACATTTGATCACTTTTTTTTTTTTTTGTTGGGGAGGCTGATTTCCCCTGTAACTGGGGCTACTACATTTAGCCCCAGTTGCAGGAGGAATACAGCCTCCTGCACGTTACTTGCACATTACTATAGAGTTGATCTGGCTTCTGTAGGACCCAGCAGCTCTTACAGACTCTGATCCCAGCAGATCACGTGAATTGAGCGCTGTACACACAGCTATCGGGAAGGCAGGGAAGGTAATAAACCTTCCCTGCCTTCTCTCTGGGAGCTCCAGCTGAAGTTACAGCCGGCTCCCTGAAATTGTGCAGCTGCTGAGTTCTGCTTGGACGTACCGGTACTTCCTTGCAGAAATAGACAACCACCTTCCAGACGTATATAGTCTATGGGTGGTCTGGAAGCGGTTAATATTTCTGGCAATGTGGCTATCATTCTCCCTTTCTTTCATCATTGCTGCACTTTCACTATGTGTTTCCCAGAGAAGTTGATTTCTTTTCTAATATGTTCAAGGTTTCTTGGACTTGGCTCTGATTTGTGTGAGTCTGATATATTTGATATACTGCCGCCACTTTGTCATTGAATCAATCCTTTGGACTTCATTACATTGTTGCGGGCTCAACCAGCACATCGGTTGTTAATAATGTAATCAATGTAATAGCTGCCCATTTCCTCTTTTGATATCACTTTACACTGACAGCTCCTCTCAGCAACAACACTGTAATAACCAAACACTTCTAAGCGCAGGTTTCTTTTTTGGGAGGTAAAGAAAATTGTGCACTTAAAGCAAGTGGATATAATAATGGCATAGTAAATAATATTCTGAAAAGATAAAATTGGGTGGTTCAGTAGTAAAGAGCACCTTGTAAGACAGTGATAATGGCCTGCCAATAAGCACTGGTCTCTATCTAGTTTTTGTTCCATATGACATACTTTTAGCCCAGTTAGCATAATCTGTCCTTAATAAAAAGATAAAATTGTATGGTCAATGGAGTATTTATTATGCTTACTTATATAGCGCCATCATATTCCGCAGCGCTTTACAGACATTGTCAGTCACTGTCCCATATAGGGCTCACAATCTACATTCCCTATCAGTATGTCTTTGAAGTGTGGGAGAAAACCCACACAAACACAGGAAGAACATACAAACTCCTTGCAGAGATTGTCCTTGGCAGGATTTGAACCCAAGACTCCAGCGCTGCAAGGCTGTAGTGCTGACCACTGAGCCACCACAGGCATATATAACGGTGGCTTTATTTATTAAAAGCAATTAAATATATGACTTTTTTCTAATCTGTTTTTATTTTCTGATTATAGATGTTTTGATATTCTATTTTCTGTACATGATTATAGGGCGGCCATCTTCCTTGAGCGTCTCCTCTGCACTGTTAAGAGCATTTAGTGATATGCTATACAGCCTAGTCATGGCCATAGGCGGGAATAGTCTGGAGCAAACTCATTGAGGTCTACGGGAGAGTTTTCTAGACATGCTCTGTACAGAGAGGGGGAACGGATAAACTGATAAATCTATTGTCAGTAGTGGATGGAATTATAGATGCTATGTGTTATCTCTAGAAGTGTTATCTTCTACTTTAATCCTGTGTGTCTTGTCTGTGATGTAAATGAGGTGACTGCAGCAAAGAAAACCTAAAAAATTGGCAAATGTTATTCTATTAATAGGCTTAGTGGTCAGAGTGAATACAGCAGGATATGGCAACAATATTGTCTAAGGCTGGGTTCACACCAATGATTAAACTCCCTTCGGGGTTTCCGTCCCTGAACCCATTTAAAAAAAATTAACCCGCATTTTTCGCCCCATTCAGATGGAAACCAGAGCGGAAACTTGGCAGACCCCATATAGTCTATGGGGTCCATGGGTTTCCGCAGATAAACAATTTTTTAAGCGGATTAGGTTTCCGCTCAGGGGGTCCCCAAGCGGACTCCCTGAACGGAAACCCGAATGCATGTGTGAACCTAGTGTCATACTTAGTGTGTGCAGTGTAAAAATGCATCGAATTTATCAAAGTAGCTTATACTGGATGATAAATTTGGTGTATCTTTAGACAGGTTCACACTAGTCTTGCGGCTCCATTGTTCCCGTCCATCGGGGACCCAAACAATGGAGAGGCTGACCACTAAAACAGCGGTTACAAATAGAGCCCAGTGGACCACGTTGACTATGATGGGGTCCATCGGGTGTCCATCATTTTTAAACTGAAACTGGTGGAAGAAAAAGTCAAAGACTGGCGCAGTCCGGTGCAGATGTGAACATAGCCTTAGAAAAGTGCATCTTGTGGTGTATGAAAGCTTGTTATAGCTAGAATGGCAACACCTGAATCACTTTTCTTAGCTATTTCAGGTGACCCCCCCTACTGTATAAATTGGCAATACACGGTGAATATGGCACGGATCTCCCTAACAATGCTTATTTAGATCCTTGCTAAGGAGAACCTATTTTCTGCTACAAAAAAAGTACAAAAGGTTAATAAAGTATATTACAAAATATTCAACAAACCCCTTCCTACACAATAGCAAAAACATGCATTTTATAAAATAATCCAATCTGTATTAAATATGCTAAAACGTCAGTGCTTTGATGTTTCAACTGCGTGGAATCCGGTTTTATGGAATAATGGACAATGATGATTTTTTTGGTTCCAAAACGCCCTATACTTTGGACTCGGGTATGTCTGCATGATTACACTTAAAAGTCTCAGTAGTGGCTGCGCTCCTAATGAGGCAATGCAAAATCATTAAAAAGTAATCGTGTGCAAGTTTTACAGATAAGGCTTCACACTGGGACAAAGCTATTCTGGCAGAATGCAATATTTCTTCAGCAGGTCCGCATTCCTCCTCTTATGCTTAATGAGGCGTAGATGTTTAATCTGGGACTTTCTGATTGTAGGCAGAAAGAATGCACAATAGATTTTGTCATGTAAATGTGAACATCTCTCCCAGAAACTCAACTGAGCTGTAATCATTTCAAGAATAGGCGAGGTCTTAATAGAGCTCTTTATTACCTTTATGAATAAAACACATTGGCAGGAATCATTGAAGTCCTTTGGCATTTGGAAAGTAAAGTGATAGCGGTGTGGAAGAGATTAAAATGAAAGGATTTCAAACTTGGCAGAGCCTACATGTATATTACATTAAACCTATTCATGCACAACATGTGGGCAAACCTATTGCTAAGCCTTATTCTATAGATTCCAGTTTGCCTTCAAAATCTATTGGAAGCCATATACGTGCTGTAGCATCGGAGCTTTTCAGAGTCATAGACAATAGAGTATTAAAGCGTCAGAAATCTATGTTGCCTTCAGACGATATACACTTTGAAGGGTACTGATAAATTCATGGGGGTTGAGCAGATTGGTCCAGCATGCATCAAATTCATTATGAATTTCCAAAAGTTTTGATCTTGGCGAATCTAAAACTTTTCAACCCATATGAAACACTGAGAATAGTGGCTGTCATTTTACAGAAGAACACAAAGAAGGATCATTTTGTCATCAAAATGACCTACCATTTGTTTAGCCATATATGGCACTGTCATTTGGATGTCACTAATGCTGTCTTGGTGTTAAAGAACTTGAAAGGGCTTGGTACAGTCCTTGGAGATCTCAGAGCGTCAAAGATGACTTTTTAGGGCAATTGGGGCACTTTCAGCTTGGATCAAATTTATTCAGAACTAATAGAATCTGACAGCTGATTCAATAAAATTGAGAGTGACATTAATTTAGGGAAATTTGCTCAACTTCAATTGTCATACTGGAGATGATATGACTTACTGGGTTTCTACAGATTTGGTTGAGAGCTAAACCCAGGAACAGAGTCTAAGGGATTCCCTGGTACTCATCCATATGAAATTCACTGCAGGGAATCTCCAGGTTACTAACCCAAGTAGTTGTCTTACAGTGCTGGCCAAAAGTATTGGCACCACTGCAATTCTGTCAGATAATACTCAATTTCTTCCAGAAAATGATTGCAATCACAAATGCTTTGGTAATAATATCTTCATTTAATTTGACTTCAATGGAAAACCACAAAAAGAATTGTCAAAAAGCCAAATTGGATATAATTCCACACCAAACATAAAAAAGGCGGTGGACAAAAGTATTGGCACCCTTTGAAAAATCATGTGATGCTTCTCTAATTTGTGTAATTAACAGCACCTGTTACTTACCTGTGGCACATAACAGGTGGTGGCAATAACTAAATCACACTTGCAGCCAGTTGAAATGGATTAAAGTTGACTCAACCTCTGTCCTTGTGTGTACCACATTGAGCATGGAGAAAAGAAAGAAGATCAAAGAACTGTCTGAGGACTTGAGAAGCAAAATTGTGAGGAAGCATGAGCAATCTCAAGGCTACAAGTCCATCTCCAAAGACCTGAATGTTCCTGTGTCTACCGTGCGCAGTGTCATCAAGAAGTTTAAAGCCCATGGCACTGTGGCTAACCTCCCTAGATGTGGACGGAAAAGAAAAATTGACGAGAGATTTCAACGAAAGATTGTGCGGATGGTGGCTAAAGAACCTCGACTAACATCCAAACAAGTTCTAGCTGCCCTGCAGTCTGAGGGTACAACAGTGTCAACCCGTACTATCCATCGGCGTCTGAATGAAAAGGGACTCTATGGTAGGATACCCAGGAAGACCCCACTTCTGACCCAGAGACATAAAAAAGCCAGGCTGGAGTTTGCCAAAACTTACCTGAGAAAGCCAAAAACTTTTTGGAAGAATGTTCTCTAGTCAGATGAGACAAAAGTAGAGCTTTTTGGGAAACGGCATCAACATAGAGTTTACAGGAAAAAAAAAGAGGCCTTCAAAGAAAAGAACACGGTCCCTACAGTCAAACATGGAGGAGGTTCCCTGATGTTTTGGGGTTGCTTTGCTGGCTCTGGCACTGGACTGCTTGACCGTGTGCATGGCATTATGAAGTCTGAAGACTACCAACAAATTTTGCAGCATAATGTAGGGCCCAGTGTGAGAAAGCTGGGTCTCCCTCAGAGGTCATGGGTCTTCCAGCAGGACAATGACCCAAAACACACTTCAAAAAGCACTAGAAAATGGTTTGAGAGAAAGCACTGGAGACTTCTAAAGTGGCCAGCAATGAGTCCAGACCTGAATCCCATAGAACACCTGTGGAGAGATCTCAAAATGGCAGTTTGGAGAAGGCACCCTTCAAATCTCAGAATGGTCTAAAATTCCAGCAGAGCATTGTAAGAAACTCATTGATGGTTACCGGAAGCGGTTGTTCGCAGTTATTTTGTCTAAAGGTTGTGCTACCAAGTATTAGGCTGAGGGTGCCAATACTTTTGTCCGGCCCATTTTTGGATTTTTGTGTAAAATGATCAATGATTTGACTTTTTTTTTCATTCTCTTTTGTGTTTTTTTATTGCAAGCAAAATAAATGAAGATATTATTACCAAAGCATTTGTGATTGCAATCATTTTCTGGAAGAAATTGAGTATTATCTGACAGAATTGCAGGGGTGCCAATACTTTTGGCCAGCACTGTATGTAGGCACAGCAGACTTGAACTGAGCAAATTACTGAGTAGGAAAAATTTGTGATCAGAGGTCAAAGCAGACAAAGTTTAGGTAGAGGTCAAGGCATGTGGCAGGAATATAAGGTCAAATACACAAGCGGGGTTGGTAACAGCAAAGTCAGAAACAAACACCTTAGTAGAATATAAGCACCAGGTAGAGGTTATTGCTGGGCACCAGAAGATTGGGGGCAGGATTGTTAAGTCTACTGGACACAGGAGCCAATTGCTGAGAGAGCGGGATGCCATGTATGGAGAGGAGGAGACAGAGGATTAAAAAGGAGAGTAAGACTCAGGGTATGGTGGCTCTAAGGTAGAGGCATGACAATCAGTATGTTTTTTTTTCTTGACCAATCTGGGCAAAATGCGCTTTGCTGCAAAACTATATAAAAACTACAAGGACTTATACCTCCAACAAACCGGAATCGACACTAACCAAACTTTTGGCCCAAACTGGCAAACCTGAAACAAACCAAATTATGAAAAGTTTGCTCAATTCCAATGTCAATAAACTACTCCTCAGAGGACCACCTTCAAATCTACGGTTGGCTATTTTGAGAAGGAAATTACAGTCACTAAAAGTCACATAGAGATTTCCTTTCATCAGCCTATCATATTTTACAGCATTTACAGATTTCATAAATTATTTTCGGAAACTGGGTTACATGACATTATAGGAGGTCAAGGTCAGTGTGAAGAAATCCTATGGAAGAAAAAACTGAAAGCTGCCAGTAGCAAGGAAGTAGTGAGTAAAGATGGGAGAACCTCTTAAGATTTGTTTAGTTTCAGGTAGAATTGATTTGGGTCATTGATTCTTTTTGCGTCAAACAAGTTCAGATAGAACCAGAAGTAAAATTATTATACTCTGGGGCCTTTTCAGACCCAAGAAAATAAGAGGTGTAGGCCTAGGGGAGGTGTAAAAAATTAAAAAAACATGTATGCTCACTTTTCTTCACCAGATTTGGGCCTCCTCAGAGCGTCGAAGTGCTCTCTCTTGGTCTCTTCAGTGGCGTCATACAACGTATCGGACCTCAGTGGTCACATGGTCACACCGTGCAATGCATGTCGTGGCGGTCATTTGAGTTCAACCAAGACAAATCGCCAATTGTTTGGTTTTGTTAAAAATCAAACAATTTGAAATATTTGGGTGGAACCATAATTAGTTCTCTAGTAATGAGCCATGGTGGAAAAGAGCAGACACCATAATTATGGTAATGAACAGTTACTATGATAATACAATGTAGTAGAAAGGTCACAGATACCCTGGTTAAAGGGAATCTGTCAGGGTAATTTGGGACACTAAACCACCCACACATCCATATGGACCTGGGGTTTAATGTCCCAAATCACCCTGTTATAACACAATCCATGGCCGCATTAAAAATAAAAAAGCTTTATACTCCCCCTGCCGCTGTACTCCCCGCACCTGCGCAGTTCTTCAATGAAGCCAGAGGAGTACACCTCGACTTCAGTGCACATGCCCACTACCTCCAGCAATTGGGAAGTGAAGCCGGGGTGTCCATCTTCGGCTTCACTGAAGAACAGCGCAGGCGCCGGGAGGCGTGCCAACAAAGCAGCTCATGAATAAGCCGGACTGTTCTCGGTGAACAGCATCGACCGGACCCTTCTCTAGGTAAGTATAAAGGTTTTTTATTTTTAATGCGCCTGCAGATTGCATAACAACAGGGCGATCTGGGACACTAAACCCCAGGTCTATAAGGATCTGTGGGTGGATTAGTGTCCCAGATTGACCTGACAGATTCCCTTTAACTACAGATGAGGTAATAGTGTACAGAAGGAATCTCAAATGATCCAGCTGAGCACCAAAAGGCTAGCCAGGAGGAATCAGGAAACAGGTCTCCAGTCAAAATCATCATCTCCATTATTTTTGATGGCATGATGAAAACCATGTGAAACTCATAAGTTATCAAGGTCTTTTGAGTGCCACATGGTTCCATTATATAACTCAGCACAATGATATGGCTTCCCTTATGAATTGAAACCATGACGAAGATGTGTACAGAGCCTTATTTTGACCTCTCTTTGGGATAATCTTGTTACTGAATAGCAGTTACATCTGCTATACATGTTTTTGGAAAACTATTGTAGCCAACTAAAAAGCCAAAACTTCTTATCCTATTCTTCAGTGGTTTCATACATTATCATATGATTTTATAGATTATTAATAGCTATGACAAATTCATTTTAGTGCAATTTTAGCTACATAACACTGCTCCTACGTGGTTGAGACTGTATTCTGGTTTATAAATTCTGTCTAGATGGTGTTTTACAAAAACAAGTAATGAGGCAGATATAATGAATGTTATATTAGGATTCTCACGATACGCATCAGAGTTTAATTATCTGTATTATAACTTCTACTGCAAGGAATGTTTTATAGCCACAGAATGGCTTTTATTGTAGACCTACAATTTACAGGTTTTTACTCTCTTAGTTTTGAAGCCTAGAATAACTTACTAACTAGGCTAAGTAGAAGTGGGTGAGGTTCAGTACTACGCACCTGGACTATATCTTCATGGTTATACTTTATTTTTAGAGATGAGCAAATTTTTAAAGATATATTTCCTTTTATTTTTTTAAGAAGAAAGATGTTTAATTTTCTGTAAATAATATTAATAAGCACTGGACAAGTACAGGAGCAAGGTCTGTAAGAAAATCAGGCAACAATTCTGGTATAATAACAGTTGTTCATTTAAATGGAATGTATTTTACTTTACTTATGAATTATTTATGAACTAGATTTTAATGGTCACTAACTTTTCAGGCAACTTAGTCTCATTTCATAGATCATGTGATTCTGGACCAAAATGTAATGCACTTTTAATTCAAAATGTTGCTGCTTTCTGTCTGATAAAGTTCTCTAAAGTTCCTGTCACTAGGTGTCTCCCTTATAGCTAATTTACAGTTCACTATCACTGGTTAGATGAGGTTAATACATAGGTGCAAGATGAATCACAGTAAGTGAAAGGGGATCTTTTCACACAGTGAATGCTGGCTCTGCGCAAAGAACTCAAGATTCTGCAAATTTCACAACTTACAATGCAAGAAAAGTCTTCTATGTACTTGCATCTACTTCTGGCTGCTTATGTGATTACTGATGGGATATTATTTATAGACAGCAAGCGGCTTTCCTGACTGTGTTCATGGATTTCTCTTTTTCTGTGTTATGCCTGAATGGTAGATGCTGGAATGGAGTGAGTACCTACATGTACTGTATCTGCCATATATTTGCAGTTCAGGGTTCCTCCTACATGATCACTTGGGCTTTTCTTAGGTATTTGCTCTTGTACAGTTACTTCTGGCAGAATTACATGTAAACAAACCAAACTATTTATGATGGATAGAGGAGGGGCAGACTGTTCCTTATTGTACACATCCCCCTGCCTAAAAGACAAATTCAAAATGTCTTTCAGCAATAACATGATTATTAGCAGAAAAACTGATAGGACACCATGTATGAAGGCTTATACAATCATAGAACAGACTGTCCAGCAAAATCCTGCAGATATTTAAACTTGTCATGAAAACTCAGGTACCCTTTAGGTATAACTATAAATATAAATATTGTATCTTTTGTTAAAAATCGTGTAGGCACTTATTTTTTTATTTTTAAAAACTTTCTTTTTTGTAAAGGTCTACTTTTATCCCACAGGATAAAATGAAAAAATATAATCCCAGAAATTCCTCTATTAATATTCACATTTCCATTGTTCCTCTTTTGTCTCAGATTACTATAAAAACTGTAAGAAAATTTGTAAAGAATTCTTTTGTTATGGTTCCTAAGGGATACATTTCCTCCCTCCTTACAATCTGTTAATAATTCAGCGCTTTACTTTGTATTTCCTTAAAATAGTGCATCTATATTTTTCTTTCAATATTGAGGCTAACTGGAGATGGAACATTTGATGACTTTTTCAAAAATAGCCAGAACACTAAGGGCCGGTTCACATCTGCGTTCAGTTTCCATTTGGGGAGTCTGCTTGGGGACCCCCCCCGAACGGAAACCTATACGCATAGAAAAGCGGTTTACCTAAGGAAACCTGCGGACCCCATAGACTATAATAGGGTCCGTGTGGTTTCCGCAAGCAGCACTTTCCTCTCCGCATGTTTCCGCATGTTTCGTGCGGAAACCACATAGTTATTATAATTATAATTGCTATCAGGGTTTTTACACCCTGCTCACCGCTTTTCCAAAAAGTAGGTAGAGTGCTGGTGGGGCTTATTGGAGAGGGTATGGCCTCCCTTGCCTAAAGTGAGTCTCCATTTCTTGGTAGCAGTATTAATTCCAGCTACCCACCAGGTTTTACTGAGTTATTTAATATTACCTGCAAGGTCCATAATTGCCAGTACTTGGACAACTAACTCTCCTCTAACTGTTTTGGAAATAAAGAACACTTTACAATAGATTGCCCTGCCTAAATTGAAGAACTGGTCTCCTTGCACCCATTACCTGCTCAGTGGACCACATTCCCATAACTGTTAAGAGTTATATTAGCCTTATATACACTTGAGATCAAAGTTAGAGCACAAGATACAATTTCCTTAATGTCAAGGTCACAAGGTCACTGTGTAGTCTTATTTGAAATTATCCAAACAGGATTAAGGGGGTATTCACACAAAGCAAAATGATGCTGAATTTTGAATTTGTCAAGCAGAAAATTTTTGATTTTGACGCTGAATTTAAAATGGAATTTGGAGAAAAGTGCCACTGTATTTCATCTTTATTGGCAAGGGCCAAATTCCAAATTCTGCAAGCAAATTTCATGTCAAATTCTGTGACGATGGAAAAGGTGTATTTTCCATCCCCCATTCATTTCACTGAGAATTCTCAGTTGGAATCTGCTTGAAGAACGAGCAGGATGTTTATTTTTTCCATTAGCTAAAAAATTCAGCTACTGCTTTCCTTTGAAATGAATGATAGGATGATTTAAGGTGGAATATGAGGAAGATTTTGAGGCGGATTCTGCCTCATATTCAGCGTCAAATTCCTATGTGAACACCCCCTTAAAAGCAGCATTTTAAGCATATCTCATTAATTATATATTGTCTACATATATACTGAAGCACAGTATAAAAAAACTTTAATGATATATTTGAAAAAGAACACTGAACAAAATTAGAGAACATTTACAGATCTCTCCCAGTTATTGGTGTTAATCTGGCACGTGGGGCTAGTTTACTTACTTATCTGACAAACCCTATATAACTGCCTGCCTAACTTTCCAGTTTTCACTGACTTTGCAAGATGGTGAGCCATTCTCAATTGACTGAAACCATCTGGCTGCAAGTTATCCAGATGAAGGCCAAAGGAATAACTCTATCAGCCATAGCAGGAGATGTTGGTTGTTCCAAGTTCCTAGAATATTGCATCTTTACAATGTCACAAATTTATTAAAGTCTCCCAAGAAGGTTGGTCCACCACAAAAGACAAATGCGAGAGAAACAGGATAATGCAGAGAATCTTAATGGTTAATTGGTTTAACACAGCAGCTGGAATTGCTTGCGAGTTTAGCACAGAACAGGGTCTGTCTCATCATTCAGAGTCTCGAGTCGACATCTACAGTGACCAAACCTCTTATTAGCAGAAAGAATCAAAAGGCTAGACTGAACCCAAAGTGTGTAAAGAAGTGAGTGAAATGTGTAGGAGGAAGTGTCATGGTTTGGAGAATGTTTTCTGCAGCAGGAGTTGGGCCTCTTATACATCTACATTGCAGAATGAATGCAAATGTTTATCAGAACCTTCTTCGAAAACCCTTGGCGACCAAGTTATGGTCAATAAACCCACTACAGTCCTCGAACTGTGGAAGAGACTGGAAGAAAAGTGGTTCAAAATCACACCAGAGCGTGCGAGAGACTAGTGATGTCCTTGGTCCGCAGATGTGCTGAAGTCTTACACAGCAAAGGCCTGTACATGTCCTACTAATTGTTATCTGTTGTAACCTTCAGAAAATTTAGTTGCAATCTTTCTCTGGGCTACAGTCATTACTGTTCTTTCTGCAAATCATTTTTTTTTTGTTAAAGTGTCTTAGGTATTTTGTTCTAGTAGCATGGTATAGCCACAACAAAAATTCCCTCATCTGTTGAGCAATGAAAATGACATTATTTCTGAAAAAAATCAAGTGTTCATAAATTGTTCTCTAATTTTGATGTCCAGTGTATAGTGGAGATCTGTTACTTATTATTGCTGGTTGATATTTCCCCCCACAACAATTTAATGCTATTGTACTATATGCCAAGTGTTTATGCTGATTTTGTTTCCTCCCTTTAGTTATTGTTTTAAGCAGATTCTGTGTTTGCATAGGGTGCCCCTATCGTGTTCAACCCTGAAAACTTTAACAAAAATCTAAATGAAAAAAAAAATCTAAATACAGAATGTACATACAGTACAATGTAATGTGCTATACAGCCCATTTAACCAGAGACTAGGGTGCTGTATATTGTATCCTAATAACAGATTCTCTGTAAATCTGCATAGGAGCACATATTAATAAATGATAAACAATATAGAACACAAAAAGGTCATTTCAGAGAGAACACTCCTAATAAAATGGGGATATTTCCAGGTTGGAATGTTTGACATCCGACTCTATAATTATAATTGGTTATATCTGGCAACCATATCCCAGCAGCATCATAACAGGATGCTTACTTGCCAAGTTATGAATTCTATTTAATAGCTTTTGGTCCTATACATTGTAAGGAGTCCAGGGCCAGCTCCCCTTGCCTTAACTGTAGGAGAGACCTACAGATTTTACACACATCGCAAGAAACACTGGCAAAATCACATTTTGTTTCTTCTCTATTAGTTAATTTTAAAAACCATCAGAAGGAATTTCTCGATTTCTAACATAATTACAACATGACTTTCACTCTTTTTACCATTAAATTACACTGCAATATATCTATAACTGATATACTATATACTATTATGGCCGCACATGAATTCTGCCATATTGTGTGCCAAAATGTGGCGCATTTTTAGCATTTTTAGACACAATTTTGAAATGAATGTGCTGAACAAAACAGATTTTTCCAACACACAAGACTTTCCAGAAGCCTAGATGAGAGTGTGTGGCTAAGTAACAATGTATGCCACAATGCACCAAAATGTTTAGTCTAAAAATGACAAACTAAGCCAATCTTAGGTGGTAGAAAGTTAAACAGAAGTGTCTACAGATGCACCAGATTTATCATCCAGCATGAGAAAATGGGATAAATCTTGGCACATTTTCAGATTGATTGGATAATTTTACATTTTTTTTTAAAACTTCACAAGATTACACAGATTTTGAAATGAGCGAACCAAATGCAACCCAAACTTTACAAAGGTTTCTGTTTCTAATGAATTTATCTCAGACATGAAGTAGAAGATCACAGAGAAGGAGGACTTCATGGTCTGTGACCTAGGTGTGGTCCTGACATTATCATCTGACAGCCTTTCTGCCAATAATAATATAATAATTTTTTATTTATATAGCGCCAACATATTCCGCAGCACTGTACAATTTGTAAATCATTAGTGGTTGTATTTTTTTGCAGTGGACAATGCTTTTTTTTTTTTTTTTAATACACGCACTGACTGTGTGTCTGACTGTCTGACCTGCCATCACTACTGCACTATTAGTTGGGGTGAGCACCAGACATACTAGTATTAAATTTAAGATTTCTGGGTTGATGATTTTCATAGCTTCAAACTGAGTGGAAAAAAATCCATTTTCTAGGCAGAATATGTTTGACATGGGGCCTCAGTAAAATGTCTCTCTATTGCAGGATAGGATGAATTGTATGGGTGTATATGGGAATATTTCCAAAGGTAGATATGGGGTACTGCTTCCAATTTTGAATGGATGGGGAAAAGTGCTGCAATATCGGCTGTAGGACGAAGATACTTGGTGAATATAGCATTTATAACTATACAAAAGGAGTTATACTTCCTTAAAGCTTCTTGCATAGTAAAGCCAATTGGCTCTATGAAAAGCCTTCTAGGCATCAGTACGGAGAAAGTTTGTCAAGGAGGATTTAGCGAGGACTCTTTTGACTCTTAATTCCCTAATAGTGTATTTGAAAACGGGTTTTCTAAACCATTTAACCCCCTTTAAGGAGACTTAAATGTGTTTATATTCTTAACTAAACATATTGGCTTCTATCTGGGCAGCACGGCTCAGAGATTGTATCTATTCTAAATACATTGGACGATAATTCCAACATTCCATTTTCTGTATGAACAAAATAGATACTCGATTGTTATATGTCCTGTGAACAGTAGGTTGCACATGATAATGCAGAGAACATTCATATGAGCTTGTCAATTGTATGTAGATAACCCAACCCTAACAATAATTGGACATAAAATATTATACAGTAGATTTTGGGAAGTTAAAGTGTTAAATGAGGAAGTATTTGTAATGATAGAATTCTACATTTGCAGTCATACTACATTTCCCAGCAGACCGAGTCACTTGGTTATTTCTGTGGGTGCGCTATTGTTTCTTTAAAAATTAGTCTGCTCACCTGCTCACCTTCCTCCTGCCAATCCCTGTCTGCCTGCATGTATATAAATCTGCTTCTCTAGCCACTCCCTGGATGAACAATACTGTTTTTTTATCTGCTGTTTTGGACACATGCATTCTGTTCTTCTGTCTGTATGAGTATGAGTTGCATGAGTAATGTTTTTGTTTGATATCTGAGCTATGTCTGTAATTCTTTATCCTTCTGCCATGTATTCCTGTGTAATGTCCTCCAAATATGGTTGTACCTCTGCTACCTGTGGTCTACAGACTTCTGCTATATATCGCTGCTAGTTTTAATATTTGGGCTTATGCTATGTATGTATCCTTGGCCTGTGGTCTTTGGGTGTCTGTTATGAATGTTTGGCTTTAGGTGTCTGTTATGTTAGCATCTCTGCTATCTGTGGCCTTTGGGTTTATGCCATGTACAGTGGGTACGGAAAGTATTCAGACCCCTTTAAATTTTCTACTCTTTGTTTCATTGCAGCCATTTGCTAAAAGCAAAAAAGTTAGTTTTAGTTCTCATTTATTTATTTATTATGCTTACTTATATAGCGCCATCATATTCCACAGCGCTATACAGACATTGACAGTCACTGTCCCATATAGGGCTCACAATCTACATTCACTATCAGTATGTCTTTGGAGTGTGGGAGGAAACCCACGCAAACACTGGGAGAACATATAAACTCCTTGCAAATGTTGTCCTTGGCAGGATTCGAACCCAGGACTCTAGTGCTGCAAGGCTGCAGTGCTAACCATTCATTAATGTACACTCAGCACCCCATCTTGACAGAAAAAAAACAGAAATGTAGATATTTTTGCAAATTTATTAAAAAAGAATAACTGAAATATCACATGGTCATAAGTATTCAGACCCTTTGCTGTGACACTTATATTTAACTTACAAGATGTCCATTTCCTTCTGATCCTCCTTGAGATGGTTCTACTCCTTCATTGGAGTCCAGCTGTGTTTAATTAAACTGATTGGACTTGATTAGGAAAGGCACACACCTGTCTATATAAGACCTCACAGCTCACAGTGCATGTCAGAGCAAATGAGAATCATGAGGTCAAAGGAACTGCCCAAGGAGCTCAGAGACAGAATTGTGGCAAGGCACAGATCTGGCCAAGGTTACAAAAGAATTTCTGCAGCACTCAAGGTTCCTAAGAGCAGAGTGGCCTCCCTAATCCTTAAATGGAAGAAGTTTGGGACGACCAGAACCAGTGGGAGAAAAGTCTTGGTGAGAGAGGTAAAGAAGAACCCAAATATCACTGTGGCTGAGCTCCAGAGATGCAGTAGGGAGATGGGAGAAAGTTCCACAAAGTCAACTATCACTGCAGCGCTCCACCAGTCGGGGCTTTATGGCAGAGTGGCCCGAAGGAAGCCTCTCCTCAGTGCAAGACATATGAAACCCCGCAAAGAGTTTGCCAAAAAAACACATGAAGGAATCCCAGACTATAAGAAATAAGTTTGTCTGGTCTTATGAAACGAAGATTGAACTTTTTGGCGTTAATTCTAAGCGGTAAGCTCATTACCTGCCCAATACAATCCCAACAGTGAAACATGGTGGTGGCAGCATCATGCTATGGGGGTGTTTTTCAGCTGCAGGGACAGGAGGACTGGTTGCAATTGAAGGAAAGATGAATGCGGCCAAGTACAGAGATATCCTGAAAGAAAACCTCTTCCAGAGTGCTCTGGACCTCAGACTGGACCGAAGGTTCACCTTCCAACAAGACAATGACCCTAAGCACACAGCTAAAATAACAAAGGAGTGGCTTCGGAACAACTCTGTGACCATTCTTGACGGGCCCAGCCAGAGCCCTGGCCTCTCTTGGGCCTCCTCACAGCTTTTCTGGTCACATCAGATGCTCAGGGTCACCTCTGAGGCCTGTGTTTGGGCAACAGCAAACACTTGGGCATTCCGAGGCTCAATCACAGGCCTCAGCGATGACCCCGGGCCCATGACATCACCGAGGAGACCAAAAGAGGTGAGTATAAAAGTTTTTTATTTTTTTTTAGACCTCCCCTGGGCCTCCACCTATTATACTCTGGGGTCTAAGGAGACTAGACTGGTTCTATCCGAACAAGTTCAGACCGATACAATCTGTAGGATCACTTTCTTGGAATAGAACACCTATATTACAAGTGATTTAGTAAGAGCTAGTAATAAACCAATAAAATACATTTTTGTTTCTTGGAAGATTTAGACAAAAAAATAAAATAAATTTGTCAAAAGGTAATGTTAGAAAAAATCCTTAAACTAAGAACAACTGAAAGTAACCCAGTAATCATTTTCTTCAGATGTTGAACGCTTCCCTTCATACACAACAGAGACTTAAAACCACCTATAACCTGTAAGGAAGCTTGCAAAAATTTCAATTTGCTGCTTTACCCGAGAGAATGTAAAGCTCTGTTTTCAAAATACATAAGGTGTGACCTCTGCTGCTGCTTTTGCTATTAAAAAGGAGTTTTCTGTAGCAAGATGTGCAAACAGAAGTATATACTCAGCATATTTTACAGGAGAACATAAAACTTAGCCCACAGACTAACGTTAGTAGTTATTGTAATAAATGAATAGGTCAGGGGGAAAATTTTTTACCTTATATGCAATAAATACAAAGACTTTTCTTTTTGTCATTGACTGCTCCAATTTAACAAACTTTAATACAGTGTTTTAATTCTTTCTACTCATTTAAGAATAATTATTTCTATTTTTGCTTTATATTGTATGCTTAGTATCTACTTATTTACTTACTGTATTCACTATCATACATTGTTTTACATTTCCAAAAAAAGAAAAATACTGTACTAAAACTGACCAGTGAAGATTATGAAGGTGGAGTTTTCATAATTTTACTTTTTCTATTTTCTCATTGATTTATTTTGTTAAGCACTGACCAAAATAAATTTGGGAAGTTTTTCGAAAAAGATGACGGATGTTGGGGGATTATCGGCATACAGTGGGGAAAAAAAGTATTTAGTCAGCCACCAATTGTGCAAGTTCTCCCACTTAAAAAGATGAGGCCGGCCTGTAATTGACATCATAGGTAGACCTCAACTATGAGAGACACAATGAGAAAACAAATCCAGAAAATCACATTGTCTGATTTTTAAAGAATTTATTTGCAAATTATGGTGGAAAATAAGTATTTGGTCACCTACAAACAAGCAAGATTTCTGGCTCTCACAGACCTGTAACTTCTTCTTTAAGAGGCTCCTCTGTCCTCCACTCATTACCTGTAGTAATGGCTCCTGTTTGACATTGTTATCAGTATAACATACCAGCAACAGTGTGTGCCAACCTTGTGAGGACTTACAGAAAACGTTTCACCTCTGTCATTGCCAACAAAGGATATATAACAAAGTATTGAGATGAACTTTTGTTATTGACCAAATACTTATTTTCCACCATAATTTGCAAATAAATTCTTTAAAAATCAGACAATGTGATTTTCTGGATTTGTTTTCTCATTTTGTCTCTCATAGTTGAGGTCTACCTATGATGACAATTACAGGCCGGCCTCATCTTTTTAAGTGGGAGAACTTGCACAATTGGTGGCTGACTAAATACTTTTTTTCCCCACTGTGCTTCCTGACAAATTAGATTGCCCAACAACAACAGTATAATTATTTGTCCGATCTCCTCACAAACAGACATTGACTGAACATCTAAAAAATCTAGAAGGTTGGTGGGTTAGCTGTAGAGATGGGTGAATCAGTTCGTAACAAACTGGATTCGACCAGAATATTCCAAATTGCTGGGTTTTTAACTAAACCAAACAAATGATTCGCTTTTGAAATAAAAAAGTGTCTACTGCTTTATACTCTAGGTCTCTTCAGACCCCAGAGTATATAATAGGTAGAAGCCAAGGGAGGTGACGAAAATAAAAAAAAATACTCATACTTACCTTCTGCTACCTCTTTTGGGTCTCCTTGTGGCGTCTGATGCTCTCTTGGTGATGTCTTGTACCCTGTGTTACTACTGAGGCCTGTGATTGGGCAACCAGCGGTCCCATGGGTATGCCAAGTGTCATGACGTCATGATGCTTGGTGTGCCCATTTCACCACTGAGGTCTACGTTTACGCAAATGTAACAGTGAAAGTTTCTGTACATCACAATTGAATCCCTCTAGACAAATATACAAACCTAGAGCATGGAAGCCTGCCTACTGATAGCTGACCATCCTACAATAATAATAATACATTTTATTCATATAGAGCCAACATATTCCGCAGCACTGTACAATTTGTAGGGTTCAAGTACTGACAAAAAAGATACATTACAAAGAAATAGTCAATTCACACACTGGGACTGAGGGCCCTGCTCGCAAGAGCTTACAATCTATGAGGTAGAGGGGGTGACACAGGAGGTAGCAGGGGCGGCAACAGACGTAGCATTGCTTATACAATGGTCAGACAATATTATAATAGAGTTTACTGTCATTACACATATATAAAGCTGTATGAGCCGTCACCAGTCATGTCCTTTAACATGCAGACGGTGCCTGGACATATAAAGCTAGTATGATACGGCATCATATCCTGTGAGGTAATGTTGAAGCATAAACAGAGGAGGGTACGTTTTAGGGATTCTAACTACAGAAGGGTTTACATTAGGAGTTGTGATAGGCCTGTCTGAAAATATATGTCTTTAGCTTACGCTTGAAGCTGTGGAAATTGGGGGTTAATCTGATAGTCTGGGATAGAGCATTCCAGAGAAGTGGTGCAACTCGGGAGAAGTCTTGTATAAGAGCGTGGGAGGTTCTGATAATAGAGGATGTTAGTCTTAGGTCATTGAGTGAATGGAGAGTACGGGTTGGGTGATAGACAGAGATGAGGGAGGAAATGTAGGGAGGTGCAGCATTATGGAGAACCTTGTGGATGAGGGTGATAGATGAGTCTGGCCGCCGCATTCAGAATAAATTGTAGAGGGGAGAGTTTAGTAAGGGGAAGACCGATTAGTAAGGAGTTACAATAGTCAAGGCGAGAGTGAATCAGGGAAACAATAAGTGTCTTTACTGTATCTCTGGTAAGGAAAGGGCGGATTCTGGAGATGTTTTTGAGGTGGAGATGACAAGAGCGTGTGAGTGATTGGATATGGGGGGTGAAGGAAAGGTCTGAGTCAAACAAAACCCCGAGGCAGCGGGTATACTGCCTGGGAGTTATGGTAAGGCCAGAGACTGCAATGGAGATATCAGGGACAGATCTATTAGATGGTGGAAACAGCAGTAGTTCAGTCTTTGAGGGATTCAGTTTCAGATAGAGCAAAGACATGATATTTGAGACAGCAGAGAGACAGTCACTGGTGTTTTGTATTAGTGCAGGGGTGATGTCATGGGATGACGTATATAATTGGGTGTCATCAGCATAAAGATGGTACCGGAAGCCAAATCTAGTGATGGTTTGTCCAATGGGGGCTGTGTAGAGGGAGAAGAGCAGGGACCTAGGACCGAGCTCTGAGGAACCCCACAACCCCTACAACTGTTGAACCACTGGTTTATCAGCATAATTTACAGATATGTCCACCTTTACCATAGCTTTTGATAAGGTCTCCAATTTCTCTTCAAACCAAATCAATACAATATAGAAACATGCTGGCAAAACCCAAGCTGCAGTACAAAACCCGACCACTGGGTGGCTATACATAGACATATAGGATAGACATCTTGTGACAGAGTACCCATAAACCAAGCTTTTTTTTTTAGTAAATCTGGTCATCTTGTGGACATTTCCCAGTAAGATAAAAAGTAGAGAAGGACTTTTGTAAAAGGAGAACATCATGTTTGTCATCATGAAGAACACCAAAACTTTGACTGCAAAAAAAACCCTTCTGCAACATCTGAGAAGAAAGACTTTTTTAGCAAAAGCTTTCTAAAATGCTGTTCCATTGAACATGTGAATGTTTAGTATACTATTAATGTTACTATAAATTTTTTCTTTATCTTGCTAGCACACAATTAACATTTGTCCCAGGTACGGAGGCGTAAATGACCCCCCATTTCACAGAAGAATATGCTGTTATATTAAGAATATGCAGCAGATTATGCTTAATGACAAAGATTTTATTAGCTATAATAAGACTAAGCGCTAAGAAATAGGGCATTAACAGGCCACTAACAGCTTAACAGGTTAATCCCCTCTATAAAGCATTAATGCATAGATACGGTTGCTTCCTCCTCTATAATTGCGCTCCGAAAATTAAACTTTCTGACTTGCTACTGCTTCAGACTTGATAAGCTGTGAATTCTCATTCCTCTAGGCCCTTGGATGTGAAGAACGTTCCTCTAATTTTATAGCATTCACATAATCTCTGATGTGTCATTTTTATAGGCTTGTTTCTCCGGAAGAAATCTGAGCTAATTTGTCATATTTAGCAATATGTAAAGATTTTTCAGGCACGGTTGTCTAATAAACACAGAACAAGTCTCCCGCCCATGCCGCCCAGGCTATTAACATGGCATCCGCAAACTTAACTTTGCATATCGTTCCTATGTATTTGAAACATATTTGTCCTAAATGATACCCCAACCTGTATTTGTCTGCAATGCATTCCGATGTAGAATATGCCGATTTAATGTATAAAACGGGGCTCATAAATATTCAGCGAATGTCTGCTCATATAAAGCTTTACAAATTCCATTCTTATAGATTCCCCAGGGATTGAGATTATAGAATAACTCATCCATATGAAAATGTGATTGCGCTATGTAAAATTTGATCATTCGTTGTATGCAATCTAGCTTTATGCATATGAAGACTTGTACAGTATTTCCTATTTAATCTATCCTAGCTGAAGGGTTCATCAGACCAGTGATATTGCTGCAGCCCTGCAGGGGTTAAAATATATTTTTCCTATTCCAATTGATCTAGCGTCTATGAATGATACTTGATGGCTGAAAGGATTGCCTTTATCATATTTAAATATAATCTGTATTAAACTACATTAAAACTGGGGAGGTTATCGCTGAAGGACAATTTATTATAAGTAAAGAAAATGAAAGTGGATATATATCAAATAATAACATAGAAACTTCACTTGCACGCTGAGATTCCCTGTAGTGAAAGAGGAGCGCGCTTGAGAATACAGACGAGATACAAGAAGGGTGAATATGCCCATTATTGTCACTGCTGAATAAGGGTGCGGGGTGGGATTCAATATATGATATTAAATATAGTGGATTAGTGTGTCGAGCATAGATAAATGTCAATTATGTAATGTTCACATCCAGCCTGAAATTCTTTAGGATATCTGATTTTGGTAGAGTCTACAGAATTTATGAGATTTACCCTCGCCATTGGGATAGGAATGGTCTCCTTGTGAGAACCCCCACTAAAGGGTTAAATCCTGTCTACGTACCTGAAGAGAGTGTGTGGATGGGCCAGTCAGTCCCTCCTTGTCTGGGTGAAGGTCCATTCACATTAGCTTTGCTTAATCCTACAAAAGACCAGAAGAATGGATTAAACAATGGATCTGTCAAAGGGGTTGGTCACACGATGGAAATTTCCCTAGCAGAAAATTCAGCTTTAGGAATTTGAAGGCGGTATTTTCTGCCTCCATTCCCTTCATTACGAGCTATCAGGCAAATTCTGCCTAAAGATTGAGCATGATGCTTATTTTTCCGCTAATTGAAAAAAATTAGAGGAAAAATCTGCTAGCGAAAAACTGAATTTGGCTCCCACTGAAGTAAATGGAGGCTGGCTTCAAGCAGAATTTGGAGCTGATTTTATGGTGAAATCCACCTCAAATACAGTGCCAAATTCCTCCATGTGAATATGCCCTAAGAGTAATGCTCCCATGAAGTGAATGAGTGACAGAAAATACTGCCTGGCAGGTGTGGAATTTGATGTTGGATTCTGATGTGGATTTTGATGCTGAATTTTCAATTAAGAAAAATTCCTGAGGCTGAAATTTCAGCTCGGATTTTTTTTATGGGGGGGGGGACAGTGTTGTTTTTATCATAAAAACCAACATGTTCTAGCTTTGGGGTTGTTTCTGACATATTCTACATAGGTTTATCTACATTACATTCATAACACCATGAAAAACAGGTGTCCAAAATGTCATAAAATAAGAAATGCCACCATAAATGCATATAAAAATTTCATTAAACGAAGCAACATACATAAGCACAAGTAGTGTCTAGAGGTCCATAATATGGAACTATAGGCACTCCATATGACATTGTGCAGGGTCCATGTCCATAGTTTAGCTGTATGCATAGACTCTTAAAGGGAGTCTGTCACCAGAGCCCAACATATCAACTGCAGATAGGTTAGTGTCACTTAAATCAAACAGTATTTTCCCCTTGTGAATCGATGTCTCTGTTGTGATGTTGCTGCTTTGGTCAAAATGAAAATTAGCTCTTTAGAGCATTGAGGGCATTGCTGTCACTCCAAAGAGATAAGCGGCAATGCCCTAATTGCTCTAAATAGCTAATTTACATATTGACAAAAATCGCGATATGTTGGCAACGGATGCACCGATTGACAAGGGGAAAACACTGTTTGATTCAGGTGGCCCTAACCTATTTATCTGCAGTGCTGGGTTGATTTGCTGGGTTCTGGTGACAAACAACTATCATTGTATGTAGAGTCATAACGGGAAGCTGTCAATCACCAAACAGAACCATTCACTGGACTCCTAAATCCAGAGTGAAGTTTGATTAACTAAATGAGAAGTTACTCTAGGTTCGCGTTGCGGTTTCCACTTTTTAAAACGGAAACCCAATCCGCTTATAAAGCGGTTACCCGCAAACCCTATTATAGGTTTCCATCCAAAAAATGCGGAGAGAAAAATCCGCTTGCAGGACTTTTCTCTCCACATTTTTCAAGCGGATTCGGGGACAGAATCCTTGAACGGAGACCGGGTGCAGGTGTGAACAAGCCTTATACTGAATTTTTTTTCAAACCACAAATCTATACATCAATCTGTTCAGCACCTCCTGCTCTACAACATGTTGCCTGCAGATCAGCCACTATGTTCTATGTGCCAGGTTCCCTTTAAAAGCCTTGTCACTTTTCTAATGATGACATTTTCACGTACATACAGGAATATAAGTGATCTGTTAAAAATAGAAAAAAAAAAGTAGTTATCAGTATTGACTTGTAGTCTATTGTAAAACGGTTCCTTCGGGGGGAAAAACAATTAAGCTTTCTTAATGTGGTACACCAATTTATCATACACTTATCAACATCAGTTAGTGAGCTGGTTGTTCTGAACACAATCTCCGCTCATCTCTTGGCAATTTTTGGGCGTTGCAGTCATTTTACACTTCATTGCCGTAATTACGTGACCTTGTCCAAGCTAGATTAGACATACCCTCCAGAGTATAATCTCATTTTTCTGTTTGAGAGACGCTAGTTCCGACTTACCATTAATTATGTCGGAACAGCTGGTGACTGGTTACTTTTTATGTATTACTATCCCATTGCATGATCTCTGTCTTTGTCATTACTTGGAGGAATGCGGCAGGTCAAACCCATTCATAAAGGAAATGAAGCCAGCAGTAAATCATAACACAGTCTAATTGTATAGCATTATTATTCTGAATAATTATGTTTTCATTACACATTAGAAGTCATTATCAAGGCTATAAAATATGTAGATGCCTCTGACAACAACAATATAATTAAATCTCACATGCCTTTTATACTTTAGTATGTTGACACCTTTTTGCACCTAAAACAGCTATTGGTTTTGATGACTTCTCTTCTCGGTAATGAAGGGCGCTACACGTGTGCATAAATAGGCTGAACGTTAACATCAGTGCCTGTAACTACGACCCCGTCTGTTTGGCACGTACGCCTCACGGACCTAGCACATGCACACGGTCACAAGCATGTAGCCTAATGGGGGTGGGGGGCCCAAGCTGAACGTTCACACTATGACCTTTAGCTATGCCCCTGGGCACAATACAGAGTTCTAACAAATTATGTTCTAGAATTGTTATATTATGGGTAATGGCAGTGTTTACTAAAACAAACAAATCAGGGTCGACTTTAAGCCCCAATTTTGGAGGCAAATGCTTTCGAGATACCATCAACAAATTGGGGCCATAAAGAAGATCTATCACCTCTCCTGACACGTCTGATTGAGTAAACACTTGTATTACCCATAAAATAACAATTCTAGATCACATTTTGTTAGAACTCTGTGTTGTGCCCAAGCGCATAGCTAAAGGTCATGGTGGGAAAGCTCAGCTGAGCCCTCACCCTCTTTAGGCTACATCATATAAATAATAAGCAATATAAAAAAGTTATGGGTGAATCTTTACTCAAAGACTTGGATTTTTTGTGAATGTGCTAAAAAAAACTAAATGTGGTATCTCCATAATCATACCGACCCGCAGAATATAGCTAACATGTCATTTTGGCTGCACAATGAACACTATAAAAACAAAATCCATAACAAAAATGGCACAAATGCAGTTACTTTTCTAATTCCACCACTTTCTGAATTTTTTACAGCTACCCAGTACATTTTGTGGATTCTTAAATTGGAACTTTGTAAAGCACAATTTGTCCCACAAAAAATAAGCCTTCATGCCACTCTGTGACCAGAAACCTATAACAGTTATGGCTTTGGAAGGTGAGGGCTAAAAAGAAGAATGAAAAAACAAAAATGGCAGTGGTGAGAAGTGGTTAAACTTTCTGAATTTCAGTAGTATTTGCATATTAAATTCTCTTATTCAGGCAAAAGTTCGAGCACAAAATGTACAATATTCTGCACATCTCAGACCATGACTGCAAGTGGTGACTTTTTAATGAACTCTCCTGCTACTTTGACTCTGCAGCAAAATTCGCTATATTTATCCTTAAACTTCTAAGATAAACATCATATTTTTGCATATGGGGTAATATTTTTACATAGTCATTACCTTCAGCACTTCACAGGCTATACAGAAAGCTTATTCGGCTTTCTTTGTCAGATAACAAGGATGTAGCACGGATGATTTATGCAGATGGTGACTGCATATTAATGGATTTCATAAGGTGATTTTACTTAAAAGAGTATTGCAGTCATAGTAAGTGACGGCATGTCTCCAGGATATGCTTTAGTTTGCTGATTGTAGGGCCTGACCACTGGAACCTAAACCAAGTAATAGAATAAAAGGCTTTCTGATTTTTTCTTTGCAAAGTGTCACTGCAGTCCAGACGCTGTCCAAGTACTGAAAATCCTCCCTGTTAACATCAATGGGGCTGTGTACTGTAGTAGTTCTCTGCACAATGCCTGGATCAGATCTGCAAGTGACAGTATATTCGCGCAACATGCCATCATTTGCCTTGGGTATAATACCAGAATAGCACATGTCACTGTTGCTCTGCCTCCTCTGGGCTTCATTGGTCTGCTAAACTCTCTTTGTATTTTCCATACCAAAACACGCACAACGCAATGGGGGAAATTTATAATGATGGAAATTTTGCTGGAGTCTGTCTTGCTGGAGTCTGATTTGCTGAGATTTGCACCATATTTGTCAAATGGCACACAATGTTTGATGAATGGCACATCTATAAGTCTATCACTTCTGTTTCAGATGTTACTCCAGGTTCGATGCCACCTTTTTACGGGAGAGAGAGGGCAAAAATTTTTGATTTCTGCATCTTTTTAAAAAAGTAACATTTGATAATCTGGTGTAGTTAGGCAAGATGGTAACCAGAAGAACTTTTGCACCAACTTTTCAAAAAAGTGTGTATAAAAATGCAAAAATTTGCTATTCTCTTGATCGCTGAACTAGTCTATGTAGTTATAGAGCTGTTTGCATGACTACAGTCTACTCTTGTTTAGTGCAGTGAGGGCCCATTCCTAATTTATGTGACACTGTCAATCTAGTTGTGCCCTGGGTTCTTCTGATACTTTGCCCATTGTTACTGCTTCAATATTTGTAAATTAAGTTTTTTAGAGAATAATGTGTCATAATTCTGTGTCAAAAAAGTTTAACATGCTGTGCATAACATTTATCAAGGTATTTAGATACTTTTTAGACCCTTTTACAACATGCATGGTTGCGATGATGTGACGCAAAAATGTGCCACTTTAGTAATAGGAGGTGTAAAGGTAGACTAGACAGTCTAAGAATATGACAAAACAACATCAAATAGCATCAGACACTTTGATAAATGTGTTGCAGTTTAGGACTGTCTATTCTACGTTTGCACTGTCTAGTTTTTAGCCAGTATTAGTAAATCTGTCCCACTGTATTTTAGGAAATTACATCATGAAGTTTACAGTTGTGTTTGCTCTTAATTTTTCATAATTTTATTAAGGAACCCCAATTTCTCATGATGCAAACTCAATACATTATCATGTAGAGATGGGCAAATCTTGCAAGATTCGTTTCTCGAATATTTATGAGATTCACCTACAGTAGCTATCTCATTTCACACCAAGTTTTGGAAGTGATATTATTATACTCTATTGTCTCTAGGTGTGAACACATAATAAATGCTGATACTCACCTTCGCTGACCTCTCCTGGACTCCATCGCGCCATCTGAGACTTCTGATTGGGCCTCAGTGGTCTCCCAGGGCCTGTGATGTCACCCAAGCATTTATGTTTTTGCACCTCCCTGAGCCTCCCCTTATTATACTCTGGGGTCTGATGAGACCCCGGAGTATAATATTGATTTGTGGGTGGCAAAGCTGTAATTTTTAGAAAATGAAAAATGAACCTGGCTCATTACGAACAGGTTCGCTCATCTTTATTATTGATACATGCTAATAAGTCTCTCAACAGGCTTTATTTAACATTGTGTTGGCCATATTGTGCCACTTATCTTGGAATAGGTTTAGCCAAGAGAAAACGTAAGGTCATATCTGTACCAATATTTTAGGATGTATTAGAGCAGAACTTGATTAACCACAACTGAATCCTTATTATCATTTTAAGGTGCCCATAGACATTAGATTAAAGATGATGAAAATGATTGATTTCAACCAAAACAAACATATGAAAAGCTGAAATTTATCGATGGACATCATTAAGTTAACCAATGACCAATGATCATCATTGTCTGGAAAGATGTCAGTTGTGTTTACATTTTTTGTTGCTGGTCACCTACTATCTGCTAATGAACATGACCAGAACTATCATTTTTCCTTTGACCTTGTCATTGTACTGTATGACCATCATTCTACTTCTGTGGGTTCATAGCCACTAGATTAGATCATATACAGATGTAGCAAAGTTTATTTGCACTCACCAGTATACTACTACTCCCAGCAGGCTCTGTTGCCAGGTTACTGTTCTTGCTCCTCCATGTGGATGTGCATGTGCATTCCCTTTTGCTGTTAATATTGCTGAGCCTGCCCAAAGGGCAGGCATGAGTTCCCCACCTGCTACTTAAAGAACCAGCACACATGTTGGTAAACCTTCCCCAGCCATTTCTGTAGTTGTGCAGGTATAAAGGTCTGCTTTACCTGTCTGAGCAAAGGTTCCTAGCTTGTCTAGTTCCAGCTCTATGGTGTGCTTGCTCCTGACTGACCTCTCAGTAACTTTTGACTTTGGTTTCTATTTTACTAAGCTGCAAACCCTTCTTTGTCTTGTTGCAGACCTAACCTGTTCCTGACTACCAAACATTTGTATCCTGCCCGGTCTACTTGCATGTAGCTAGACTTCTCATGTATTCCACAATCACAACCTAGGCACGTACTTGACCATTCTCTTGCCTGATCCCTGATACTTTGCACAAGTGTCTCTTTTCCATTGTCCAGCTGTCACCTGCGCCAGCATCACCTTAAAGGAGTTGTCCAATTCCAGCAAATAAATGTTATTGCTTGTGTAATGAAAAGTTATACAACTTTACACGGACAGTTCATGGTCATGTGATGGACACACAAGTGCACAGCTCATTACAAGACCAGATGTCTGATTACTGTGCTGTAACTGTAACAAGTCATGCACCTGTGTGTCCATCACATGACCATTAACTATTATATAAGCAATAACATATCTTTGCTGAAAATTTTACAATCCTTTTAAGAGATAGCAACCTAGTGGTCTCTGCTGCAAGATCTAGATCCCTGTGTAGGGGTTAAAGTGTGAAAACTAGAGAAGAGTTAACTGGTTTGGATCAAACAAGATTCAACCCAAGTTTTGCAAATGTTTCAGGATCCACCTGAACCCCAAAATTTTAGGATTCATCACCCATGAAGCACTATTACACTCTGGGGTCTGAAGATAAGTGGAGGCCCAGGGGAGGTGCGTAAACATAACAAGTTATATTCAGCTTGCCTCAACAGTCCCTGGCAGTCCCTCAGCATTCTCTTCTGGCCTCCTCTGGCCAAGGTCACATTCCCTAGGGTCACCTCTGAGGCGTGTTAATGGGTCTCAACAGTTATGTGGGGCTTGCCAATGTCATGACGCTTGTGTTAAAGCATCATAAACTGCATGAAATGGGTTTTGTGCCGTTCACGAATCTCTAGACAATGCCCTTAAAAGTGGCCCCAAGTCTAACCGTATAGGTGACGCAGGGGGTCCATTACAGTTTAAATTGACTTTCTGCAGCTTGATAACTTGCTGCAGCATGCTGAAGTCAGCAAAAGCCATTGAAAGGTAACCCCTTATGATATCTTGATAAAGTGCCCCATATTAATAGCAAACCTCAATTGCATCAGTGAATACAGTTTTATATGGGTCAAACTTCCCATTTTATGCAATGCTATAGCACAATAACATTTCACCCAATCATTTACAGGAGTTTTACTTCTGAGAAAGCCTCTTGCTGTGTATACATTTCTTGGTGCAGTTGCTTTCCTCCCCTTAAGGCAATATATTACTGAGACATTTTACAGATATGAACCTATCTTTCTCATCTCAGAAAACCACACACTGTTACTTCTCTGTAGCACACGAGATTTCACCACAGAGTTATTAATCTTATATGTGGAAAATCTGCCTCTCCTCTAGTGACTGCTGGGGGTTAAGAACAAGTACAGAAAGGTTATTGAAATGGCAGGACCGTATTCTAACAATATACTGGAAAGTGTAGGTCACAATAAAACAAAACAATTGTACACCTTCCGAAAGCTGGAAATGTCACTGGAAAAAGAACAGGTCGAATCACGCTGCAGGACATATAATGGCAAAATTCTATAACGTGTCAAATAGAAACAAATAAAATGTATTTAATTGAAGACATGAAACTCCTGCATAAGTAATTCGCTTCCAATTATTCATGCGACTCCAACGTATTCAGAGGTTGTACAAAGTCCGTGTCTCTCACCGTCACGTTCTCTATTTATAGCTGGTCTTAGTCTTACAATTGCTGTTCAGTCTACGGCTTCCAACTCATCTACTAAATAAATAAGCATTTTTATATATTTTGTTTTATGGAATTTCTTATGTAATTTCTTTATTACATTATTTGTTTATAGAAGCCTACTTACGCACTTTCTAATATACACGCAGTTCAATTCGGCTCACTTACCTCTATTATAGATGTGTCCATCTTCAACTTTTTTGATCTCGACATAATGTATACAGAGAAGTACAAAGTTGCAGAATGAACTTGACTTTCTACAGTATGATAACTTGCTGCAATGTGAAGACAACAAAAGTCAATGGAAATACCCTAATAAGATTTCCAGTTTTTCAAATTAAATGCACTACATATTGCAAAAACCAAGACAGATTTCCTACCACATCCCAACCACTGGAAGGTCATATATAGGCAAAACATCTCCAGAGTATGCAAATTCATGTTTTTTTTTATCAAAGCTGATTATCTTGCACCATACAGATGTAGTAAAGAATAATTTGACACTTAATGCAGCACTATCGTAGAGTGCTAATGTGATTTTGTCAAGGACTTTCCATTGACTGAACTGATTGTTCTGCAGGCAGAGCTGTACATAACAGTGGGAGCACTCAGCTCCCCCCCAGAGAGCAGTGAATCATGTAATATGTCCTGTCTTATCAGATAAAGGACATACACCATGGAAATAATGTGTAAACAATTGGAGGAATAATTTAACATAGCAGGCAAACAAAGCAGCATTGCTAAAGCAATGTATTTAGGAAAACTCTTGAATTTACATAAGCTAGTAGTATAGATAGGATCCAGGGTCACTGCTTAGGCCTATGATTGGGCCACATGGGGCACGCTGACGTCTAAATGTTTTCGGGGCAAATTTTCCCTGCCAGCATGTGATGTAGCAAACTTCACCTTTACCTAAACTTTCATAGTAACGTAGTAGGTGAGGTTGGATGAAGACACAGGTCCATCAAATCCAACCTATAACCCTACAGTGTTCATCCCAGGAAGGTAAAAAACCCCATGAAGCTGATGCCAATTGCCCCATGCCTGGGGAAAAAATAACTTCCAAACTCCAAATCTGGCAATCAGTATAAAAACCTGGATCAACTTGTCTTCACTGAAATCCTTAACCCCTAATATTTTTCTGTTCAAGAAAGGTCCAGGCCCTTTTTGAACTTGCACAATGAATCCAACATCACAATATCCCGTGGCAGTGAGTTCCATAGCCTTGCTTAAAGAATCTCTGTCTTTGATGCTGGTGAAATGTTCTTTCCTCTAGGCATAGAGAATGTCCCCTTGTCATTGTCACAGGCCTAAGTGACAAAGAACTTTTTCAACAACAATTTTCTGGAAGTATTTATGACATTAAAAACTAGTGTAATATACAGTACTTTAGTAACAGATTTTGTCTCTACTTCTGTTCCTTGTGTATTCTTTGCCTTGTTTCTCTCTAACTGATCATATATCTGGAATTAAAACAGATAAAACATAAATCTTGGTGTCATATGAAAGCTGAGAATTTCACCTGTTCAATGGTTAATGCCTGAGCTATAAGTGCTTAAAGTAACCCACACAGACTCAGTTTTTCTGCTTTATTAGAGCCTGTACTAAGAGAAATTAGGCAAAGAATACAGAAGGGACAGCGAGTGACTTTCACAAGATTTCATAATATGGAAATACAATCTGTTAGTAAAGTATATTGCAATATTTATTAAGTCACAAATGTTGCCAGAAAATCAAACATTCTTAAAAGAGTTTAGTTATGCTTTAATAAGTTAAAGAAAATTGGTCAAGTTGATTTGGTACACTAAAGCTACTCACAGGTCCTTGTGGACCAGGGTTTAGTGTTCCAAATTGCCATCTGTGCCATGCATGGATCGGACTCATCTCTGGTTCTCCACGCACCATCTCAGTTCTATAGTGAAGCCAAGGACGCACACCCCGGCTTCACTGTGCATGCGACCAAGGTGTACTCCTCTGGCTTCAGTGGAAAAACTGTGCCGGGATGGGGATTATAGGGGCAGGGTGAGTATAAATCTTTTTTATTTTTAGTGTGAGCACATATGGCTTTACAACATAGCGATTTGGGAAACTAAACCCCCAGTGTACATCAGAATTAAGAAATCTATCCTGACGATTTTCAGATCCCATACAGTATATATATACTGATAATGCAGTACTTTGTATAGACCCAACATTTTGAAAAACCAAAGTTTTACTGTATAATAATATGGACAATACAACTTAGGATGACAACTTGCATATTATGGAAATCCTTCCTTGACTTTTTGACTTTTAACATTAAATCAGCAGATTTTTAAGCTAAAGACTGAATAAACGAAACATCGCAGCGAACACATTTGTATAATAAAGTCCTGGAGCATTTACATGTTTCCCACAATATTTAAATGTGAGTCTATTAAAAGACACTTTGCTGGAGAGAACAAACGCAGAAGACTATGAAGGTGTGGAGAGAACGAGGACTTTGTTATATTTAATATTAAATTATTAATTTAATATTTAATTGAATAAGGAATATATACATTTTAATGATATGCCGCCGAACTATGCCTGAACTGTTTAGCACTCCCTATTTAGTTATACATAGCTATTATCTATAGATCTGTATGTATACAGTATGTATAGAATCTGCTTATTGCACAGACTGTATGCTTTATTGAAATTTTTTTTAATTAATATCAACCAAAAAATAAAATTTAGGAATGAACTAAATATTCCCCATGGTCATTTACCGTTAGTTGTCTTATATGAATGGGACTCACTTAGAAAGGTAGAAATTAGAGATGGGTGACCCGTTTCGTTCCGAGTAGGCTTCGATCCAGATATTCAAAATTGTTCAGTTTTTAACACAACTGAACAATTGGTGATTCATCTCGGATGAACTAAAAAGGCCACCACGGCATGCATTTTGGTATATTATTATACTCTGGGATCTCTTCATGTAACTGCTGAGGCTAATCACAGGCCTCTGCGGTGACCCCAGGTGCATGATGTCACTGAGGAGGCCGAGAGAGAGTGCCGGACTCTGCGAGAAGGCCCAAAAGAGGTGAGGGAAGGTGAGTATAAATATTTTTTATTTTTTTCACCACCCCTGGGTCTCTATCTTTTATACCCTGGGGTCTGAAGAGATCCAAGAGTATACTTACAGTATTTCACTTCCAGTTCTAGACAAACTTTTTTAACCTGAAAATAATCTGGGAGCCACCCTAACCCAAAACAGAATGAATCTTGAGAGGTTCGCCCATCTCTAGTAGAAACCTTCAGGCTCCAAATAAAATGTTAAAGGGAAACCCCATTTCTTACGGGTAAAATATTCCATTAAATGTGGTATGTTGTAGAGTAGGAGGCTCTCTATATACTTTTGTTGAAAATGATTCACTAGAAATTTGAATTTATTAATTTATATCTCTGCTCAGTCTGGGTTTAGGAGTCCAGTTGGAGGTTATTCTTTCTTGTATCAGTATGCATATAGAGATAGCTGTCAATCATTGAGTAGGACTGCCTACTGGACTTCTAAGCCCAGAATAAGTAAAGGTTTAAAAGACTAAATTACTAGTTTTATCTACTCTTTTCCTAAAAATTGCAGTACTGTGTGCAAAAGTTTTCGGCAGGTATGGAAAATGCTGCAAAGTAAGAAGGCTTTTAAAATAGAAGTGTTAATAGTTTATTTTTGTCAATTCACAAAATTAGAAGAAAAATCTAAATCCCTTGAATATTTGGTGTGACCTTTTCCCTTTGCCTATCATCAATTCTTCTAGGTACACTGTCAGTTTTTGAAGGAACTCTGCAGGGAGGTTGCTACAAACATCTTGGAGAACTAAGCACAGATCTTCTGTGGATGGAGGCTTGCTCCAATCCTTCTGTCTCTTCATGTAATCCCAGACAGACTGGATGATGTAGAGATCAGGGCTCTGTGGGGGCCGTATCATCACTTCCAGGACTATTCCTCAAAAGGACCTCCAACTCCAAATGTTGAAGAAGATCCTGGAAGGTGCTGAGAAAGAAGACTGGAGGTATCAGTATTTTTTATTTCGTCCGCACTTTTCCTAGGCCTCTGTTTGTAATACTCTGGGGTTTGAAGAGTGTAGAAACATGTAATAAAAGCACTTTTAGTTTTGACCCAAGAAGTTCAGTGCAAATCTCATCTATCTCTAGTCATTCCAGTGTACATCACAGGCTTACCGTGTGGGTATGACAGAGAGGACTGTTCTTTATGCTACCTACCCCCTGTGTTTTCTAATGCAAGTACAAGAGGAGCCAGTTAAAAGTTTTGAGTAATGTCAGAAGAGGATGCCATTTTGGTATTATTTCTTCTTATAAAGAGCTATTATAATACTGCTAGGAATCATAGAAAAAAGTGTGTGTCCTGATGAGTTTGCAGGGATTGCTGTCAATCACTGAGAGTGTGTGGGAGGGAGAAGCCGGGCTCACCGGCTTCACAATGAGTTCTGGAGGCATTAACACAGCTTTATACATTAGATATTAAATTAAATCATAGAAAATGATATATGCCTTCAAATAGGGTAGCAAAGGTAAGTCAACAAATCTGCTTGAAAAGTAAACTTTCTGCAGAGATGTTCAGGTCAGGGTAGGAGTTAATTGTCTGCAGACATGTTACTTACCTATTTCTCTTGTCCTCCATGATTTTCTGCAGTAGTGCAGTGGTTAATTCTTTCATTCTGATACTTGACTGTTGAATGGATTAGTTAGCCCTGCAATATACACTTCAGCATGGTGACGGCTCATATAGCGGCCTCTGCTTAGTAATTATAAGTGGCTAAAACCCTTCCAACCCATCACAGAACATTGTCCATATAATGTGAGTAATATCTGTTTCACTGGGAAAATCGTGTGGTCATGGGACGCTATGCATGAGGTTATGGATGCATGGTTACTGCACAGCGTCGACTATGTGAGCCATCACCCTTACATCGTTCACTCACTGCCTAGTAATAAGGTATTTCCTTGGTGGTATTTCTAATTTTTTCTGTAATGTATGTTCTCCAGCTCCAGTTACTGACCTTGTCTTTGACTTTTCTGTTCATTCCGTTGGATCAACACTACTTGTGGTGAATCTCTGTTAACTAGAGATGAGCAAACCCATTCATAATGTGTCAGGTTTGCAACGAATTTTCTTGGACAAAAAAAAAATTTGAGGTTTGCTACTCACAAACCACTATCATACTAGTGAACATTCCCCAACATCTTCTGTCCTCTTCCAGCCACTTCTGTGATGTCATGGCCCCCAGAGGTCACATGGGACGTCCTGGCGTCTAGATAAGCATCATGACGTTGGTGCACCCCACATGCTGGGGCCCAATCACGGGAATCAGTGGTCTGCTGGAGCCTGTGACATCACAGAAGTGGTCGATAGAAGTCCAAAGAGGACTGAAGATGCCAGAGAATGAACACTGGACAATATAAGTGATCTGAAGAGAGGTGAGGGAAGAGGACCAGCGTTTTTTATTTTACCGTACCTCTGATGACAATGTCTAACAGATAATGTATGTCATTGGACCTGGACCTGGTGGCAGATCCTCTTTAAACCTTGAATTTCCTTGTTTTTTCCTTAATCACAGAGCGATTATCTCCAACCCGCCATTATCCGAGAAGAAAAGTCTCACGCTGAGGCAACGTCTCAGTATATTTTGCAGAGTATTTTTGTGCTTCTATGCCGTTTCCTGTAACGTGTATGATCAGCATAACTCCCTGGCTAATAGCAAATATTATTCCCATGGGGATCTGATTTTTTTTTTTAATCTGTCAAAAATGGATGTTGTTTATAGGAACAAGAAACAGATATAATGAATCAACTCCTAAGCTTACCACATATTTAATATCTTTGACAAGAAAAATTGCTCATTAAGACTCCAGCAAGAGTTTCTCAGCAGGACAAGTTTATTTGACAGTGTTAATTAATGACATTGTGCCAGATTCATTGTAAGACAGTCATTGCTACAAATTATGAAAGGATCGCAACCATTTTTTGTCATTGCGGGCAGAGACACAATCATGTCTTTTGTTTATATTAATAAGCCGTGTACCGACTTATTACAAGAGAAATGTTCTCAAAGTAATGACGCAAAGCGCATGAAACTGTGAAATACAAAAATGTTACAGAATGCAAGACATTATATAAGAAGTACGAGAGACACATCTTGTGTCTGTCACCCCCTGATGTGAAAATAATTATATTCCTCATTAAATAACAATTCAGGAGCATCTTTACTTGGAACTCTGTGTTGTTCCTCTGTTATTCTTCCTACAAATTTACCAGTTGCTACCAGTTGGGTGTGTCCCTACAAAGTCTGACATTGTCCAATCAGTGCTGATAGTGTCGTTCGTTCAAACCCCTTTGGTAGGGGGAATGGTAACAAAAAGTTAACCATTTAATGCACCTCCCTACATTTCCTCCCTCATCTCTGTCTATCGCCCAACCTGTACTCTCCGTTCACTCAATGATCTAAGACTAACATCCTCTATTATCAGAACCTCCCACGCTGTGGCGAAGGAGGCGTGTTCAGTTTGATTCTTTGTGTAAGTTTCTTTCTGCTCAGTCTGAACATGGTCCTAGTCAGTGTAATTGATTTCTGGCCCCACCCGTGTCTGAACATTTCTCTCTGGACTGCATAGAGTTAATCTCTTCCTGGCCTGTGTGATTGACAGCCTGTGTACCTATCAGGTCTGGGGGCTGGTCCCAGACTTTCTATATACAGGATGTCATTTCTCAACAGGTTGCCGGTTATTACACTTGTGTTTTGCCTGCTGTCTTTCTATACTCCTTGATACTTTGTTACTTGATTCTCTGACCCTTTGGCTTGCCCCTGACTATTCTCTTGGATTTTGACTTTGTACTGCTTTGCTCATTTGTTACTGACCCCTTGGCCTGCTCACTCTGCTTCTGTGTTGTTTTTGTTTTGTCTAGTTCTGTGTGTCACTTACCCAGTATAGGGTTTGTCTTCTGGTTGTCCTTTTACCGTTTAGGGTAACTGAGGCAATAGGAAGGGACAGTGGCTGGGGTGAGATTAGGGCTCACTTGTCTCTGTCCTTCCTCCCAGACCGCTGCAGTAGTGTCAGGGTTGCTACGTTTGGCAAGACCCTTACATACAGCTTTATATATGTGTAATGACAGTAACCTCTATTACAAAATTGTCTGACCATTGTACAAGCAATGCTATGTCTGTTGCCGCCACCTGCTACCTCCTGTGTCACCCCCTCTACCTCATAGATTGTAAGCTCTTGCGAGCAGGGCCCTCAGTCCCAGTGTGTGAATTGAATATTTCTTTGTAATGTATCTTTTTTGTCAGTACTTTAACCCTACAAATTTTACAGTGCTGCAGAATATGTTGGTGCCATATAAATAAAATTTATTATTATTATTATTAATTACTGGGTCATTCTCCCTGGTTCATTACTGGGCAAATATAAATATATATTTTTGCATGCAGTTTTGAAGAGTATAAAAAATTTTTTTCCTTTAGGTTATTGAAATCAATAGACCCCCAGGATACATATGTGGCTTGACAAGCTAGATTCTATCTGTAGGATGAAGGAGCTTCTAGGGTGGGAAGAGACGAGAAATAAATTTCAGAAAATCTGTATGCCTTGGATTGACTTAAGAGCCTCTGGAGTCCTTGCCCACCCTATCAGTTGCATGTGCAGGCTTATGTTACAGAAGTGCTCTTACTTACCTTTCGTCTTGGATGTAAAACTCTAGATCTGTGGGTCATGAGATGACTGGCTTTTTAAGATAATATAATTTTATGATATTCTTTCTTAATATATATGACTTTATGTGGTCACTCATTGGTGGTATTGGGAATTGCAGCCTGTCAAGTGTTCTGATAGCATGTACTGAATTAGTTTTATGAGAATTTGGAGATACAAGTGAAGGTAATGGTGGACAATGAGACACCTAATAACTAGATTTGATAACTAGATGTTTGTCTTATATGTATGTACACACCAGGGACAATGTCATGTAAAGCCCAATAACCTATTAAGTTTTTTGAGGATGGAAGGAAACAAGTCTACCCTATGGAAAATATAATCAAAATGGAGAAAACATACAACATCCATATAGATTCTGCTCTTGTTTTTTTAGACCCAGTATTCCAGAGCAAAAGTTTCCAACCAGTGAGCCATTTTGATCTAACGTTGAATGTATTCTTCCTATTACTAGTCTACAGTAAACTAGATACACAACTAAAGATGGCCTAAAACAAATTGTTTCTTAGGATAGGCCATCAATGTTTGATGTTTGGGGATCCGACCAAAGACCTGCACATTAAAGGTGAAAATCAATGTTATACCCTTTTAAATAAAATGAAAAACATAGCAATGTGACCCTATAGAAAGAAGAGACATAATTTTATTAAATACTAACGTGTATTATATATAATTCATAAGCAGTGACAGACGCTCGATCTTCTCTTTCACACAAATAATATTCTCAAGTGCTGATCTGGGAAAACTGTTTTAAACATATTTGCTCCGCTGACTCTGACCTTATCTTCCCTGTCTTAGAAAGGTCTTTGGGTTTGTTACTTTTAGTTCTGCTTGATCTTTGACTACTTTCTCCTGATCCCCCACTGGTGAATATCTGCATCTGTTTTTTTGTTGTAGACATCCGAAAAAGTTGGTGGAGACAAGCAAATATGGTTCAGACATTAAACCTATTGGACAACATCTTAATCCTTGATGCGCGAGAAACCTGCAGATAAAAATGAAATGTGACAAGATTTAATTGGCAAAACCCTACATAAATCATCTAGACTTTAGAGCTGGTGGATGATGCAACCTATCTTTATTATATTTGAGCTGTTTTTGAGTTTTCTATTAGTAAGAATGTTATAAGTTAAAATGTATGTTGACCTCTTCAGGAATCAAGTCATTTTGGTGCTTTTACAACCTGAAGATTTTTTTGAAAGAAAATCTATCTGAAGGCTCATGCCCATGGTTCAGTAACTGTGAAATCTGGACAGGCTCCCATGTGCTTATGTTATATTCTGAAAACCTGTGTTTTTTTTTAGAGAAAACAGTTTACAGCTGAGGCTACACTTTGCGGAAAAGCTGTGGTTTTTTTTTTGTAGTAGACATCCCAAAAAGTTGGTAGAGACAAGCAAATATGGTTCAGACATTAATCCTGTTGGACAACATCTTAATCCTTAATGCGTAAGAAACTCATAGACAAAAATGAAATGTGACAAGATTTAATTAGCAAAACCCTACATAAATCATCTAGACTTTAGAGCTGGTGGATGATGCAACTTTTATCTTTATTACGTTTGAGCTGTTTTTGAGTTGTCTATTAGTAAAAATGTAAGTTAAAATGAATGTTGACCTCTTCAGCAGCAAAGTCATTTTGGCCTTTTTACAAACTGAATAATTTTTTTAAAGGAAATCTACCACATTGCCAATGGTTCACTACAAATTTTCTTGGACAAAACTGAGATTTTGAGGTTTGTTACTCACAAACCATCATTCTGGTGCACATTCCCCAACATCTTCTGCTGTTTTCCAGACACTTCTGTGATGTCACGGACCCCAGAGGTAACATAGAGCACCCTGACATCTAGATGAGCATCATGATGTTGGTGCACCCCACATGCCTGCTGAGGCCCACTCACAGGAATCAGTGGTCCATGGGAGCCATCACAGAAGTGGTCAAAAGAGGTCCAAAGAGGACTGAAGATGTCAGAGAGTGCACACTGGACGTTATAAGGGATCCGAAGAGAGGTAAGGGAAAGTTAGTATGCTGTCCATGGTTCAGTCACTGAGAAATCGGGAAAGGCTAAACATGTTGGGGGTCTATGCAGTTTAGGTAGGGTCTAAACTGGATATTAGTTTGCTCTAACAGGCAAAATAGTAATGGCATGTTAGATTTAACCTTTGTTGGTGACATAGAGGCCTTCACTAGGCCTCAGTTACCATGACAACATACTGGCTACACACAATCACATTATGGGTAGGTGAGCCCTAAAACCTACAAACCCCTTAGATGCCACAGTCACTATTGAATTACAGTCTAATGGCTGCGATTGGTCTTTTTACCACCTGTGGCCATGACAGAAGGATGTCAATTGTAGGTTATAGCTGTCATCTTCACCCAATGGCACTGGCTCATCTCCTCAGCTGGAGCCATCCTCATGCCATTCAATTATGGCAGTTCACAGTAACCATTACCCAACCCTGGCGTAATAACAAATTAATATTTGCAAGGTTCACTCAGAAGATTAGTTTCAGACCAAAGCAGAAGTGTTTTTATTATACGAGGGTCTCTTCATTCCCCAGAATATAATAATAGGAGGCCGGGAAAGGTGCGGAAAAATTTAAAACACTCATGCTCAGCCTTCTGGGCTCCATTGTGGTGTCAATGTCATGATGCTTTAACAAAAGTTTGATGATATCGAAGACCCAAATGTGACACCTCAGTGGTTACTCTGGGCCGCTAATGTCAGCAAGGAGACCAGAAGGCACCAGATAGCCAGAGAAAGACCAGACACTGTGGCTGAGCCCAGAAAGGTGAGTATGAGTGTTTTTATATTTTTCTGCACCTTCTCTGGCCTCCATTATTATACCCTGTGACCTGAAGAGACCCCAGACTGTATTAATGATTCATGGGTGGAAAACTAGAAATCTTGGGTTCGGCAAACCTGAAATTTTTGGAAAATTCAATATGATCCCATTTCATTATGAACTGGTTCACTCATCTCTAATTTTTAGTTGCTTGGTGGTTGTGAAATTTTTTCACCGTTTCAAATGTACAGTAGTACTGCAATATGATTTATAGGTATATATGGAATAGCACTTTATTTGTGATAATAAAAATTTCCGCAAAGTTGGCCCTTGTGGTTTTGAAGGATTTATTCCTTACTACATTGACTGCTAATCAGATTCTATTTATTCGTTTTCCACTGGTGCCAGCGAGAAGTTAACACGACTGTTCGACACAGGTGATAGCTTATCCCTATGTAGTGTTTGATGAAGCGAGAGCTATTTATGATAGGAATAGCATTCTTTGTGCATTACAATTATGTATTCTCTTGGGACATTGTCATACTATTTATATCTAGACTTCTTTTGGGAATGCAAGAAAAAGCTTAAAAGTGGAGAAATATATGACAGTTTCTGCCACATGACTGTCATCTTATTATAAGATTGTAGCACCTTCAAGACTTTCCCAGCGATTCTGTAATCTTGGAAATCCTCTCTAAAAATACACTTTCAGATGTTTCTTCTGTATATTGCTAAATATTATGATACCGATGGCTGATAAAGAATCTCAAATCTCCATTCATTCTAATCACGCAACAATTAAAATGGAATTAATTCAATGTATTCAGATTTTCTAATTATACAGCACTTTTGTTTCCTGAATGGAGGCGCAGCAATAAGTACTGACTATTACATTGTATAATGTGGTGTTGTGTGAATAGAGGTCATACAGTGAATGCATACACTTATCTCTCATGACCTTTACATATTTTATAATAATTTCATAATGACACTTATTGATAGTGGGAAATTAAATACATTGCTGAAATATTAGATCAGGTCAAGAGCTCTACAAATGATGACTCGGATGACTAAGGGAAGGTTAAGAGCCATTGAGTCTTCGACGCACACCTAATAAGCATTACTTTCACTGACAAATGAGCATACCTGTGTCTATAGGGCTTGGGTGGCGAGGTTATGGTATGTGTATTGAAAGGGTCACATGACAATTTTCCCAGAGCATGCTACAACATCTAGAATGAAGCTTTCATGAAGAATGAGGTGAAGTTCTTAAAATAGGATTTGCAAGTGATTGCAAGAAGTGCAACTTAAAGGGATTTTCCCATGAATATAATATTTAAATTTGTAGACAATTAAAGGTTAAACATTTTTGCAAATATGAATAATTACAAATTTTGCAGTTTGAGATTTCCTCTAACCATCTTAGTGCTGACAATCTGTTGTCTTGATCGGTTGCCAATGGATATGACCATGAATGCAGGAACTTTCAATGGACTGGAACTTTTCAGAAAACCATCAGGTAAATATGGCCTCTTTCCCAGTGATATGATTTAGAATGATGTTGTTTTCAGTGACTTGTATTTGTTCACCAGACTCAGTGGTTTCATTTTTGCACTCAATATAGCACCCCTTGTGGTTCTAGGGCTATCACTATTATGAGAGTCCCATGGTTGGTTCTTTATTTGAGAAGTCGTCTTGCTTTCAGTGTTATATGGCGTTGCAGGTGTCATTGTCATCTCAGTCCTGTGGCAGGTACTGTATATGAGGATCTTCTTGTTGTCACTGTTATGGTGGTTCTGTAATTGTTAAGGGTTCATCATTATGGCTATTATTGTTATGGAAATTTTGTTACAAAAACTAAATTTTTAAAGGGATTCCTTTCCCTGCCCTGGATTAGCTTTATTACTAATATATAACCAGGTCCCCTTCCTCCCTTATTTCTGCTCTTACACAAATCCAGACTCACCATTCCCCGCCCCCCTTTTTCTGCAATACTCATATCCTAAATATTTTGCTACAACTAATGTGTATGGTCCTATATTGTCACTATACTAGAACTGTTACAATATTCTTCATTACAAATTGTCAGTGAGACATGTTCTTTGTATTGTCACATCTACAGTAAGGCTGACTTTTCTTATTTCTGGCAAAGTTTGTTGATGTCTCTCAATATTGTATTTTGTGTCTTACCTCTAAGGCCTTTTCTTTTGAAAAGCTTGTAAAACTTGTAAAAATCCAATAAACTGAGAATATATATATATATATATATATATATATATATAAAACCAGGTCCCCTAGAATGCCCTTAATGCAGAGCTCAGCGGGCTGCTAGAAGTTTATACGGGCCTCCTCCCCTGCTGCCACTCCAGCTCTGACTCTGCTCCATGCATGCTGCAGGTCCATAGAGTAGAGTGGAGTTGCTCATGTGACCAAGAGTCGGAGCATCAGCAGGGGACACAGAGGAAGGACCAGGGGTGCACCTCTAATGAGGCGAAGTGAGGCGGCCGACGCAGGCGGCACTGTCCGTCACTGTCTGGGGGGCGGCATTTTTTACATTCTATTTACCATAAACTAGCCCAGGTCAGGCCGCTTAAAAAAAAAACAAAGCTGAGCGGGGCCTGTCCTGGGCTGGTTCACGAGATCTCCGCATGTCAGTGTAGGCGGCGATACAATGACGTTATCGCGTCTCCTACGCTGAGACGCAGGCATGGATGAAGAAGAGGAGTAAACCCAGCAGGTAACAGCCTATTTACTTATCGATCCCTGCGCCTGCTGTGGCCGCCTCCACTATCCATTCTGCTATCGGACGCAGAAGGGGGAAGCAGAAGCGGCTGTGAGCGGCCGCAGGCATCGGTAAGTGAGGCCAAATGCTACAATTATTATACTCTGGAGTCTTTTCATACCCCGGAGTATAATAATCATAGACCCAAGGGAGGTGATAAACATAAAAACCAATGTTACTCACCTCTCCAGCGATCCGATATTACTCCCAGCAGGCTTCGGCCTTCTTTGGTGACGTCACAGGCATCACGTGAGCCAGGCCGACGTCATTATGTGGCGATGCCAGTCTGTGCGACATTGAAGAGGGCCGAAAGCAGGGAGTGCACCGTAGCACAGGTAAGTAACACTGGTTTTTATGTTTGTCACCACCTGGGTCTCCGATCATTGAAAAGACCCCAGAGTATAATAATAATTCATGGGTAGGTCACTATGGAGCAGAATACTGTGTGCAGGGGCCACTATGGAGTATAATACCGAGTGCAGGGGCCACTATGGAGCATAATACCGTGTGCAGGGGCCACTATGGAGTATAATACCGAGTGCAGGGGCAACTATGGGGCATAATACCGTGTGCAGGGGCCACTATGGAGCATAATAGTGTGTGCAGGGGCCACTATGGGGCATAATACCAAGTGTAGGGGCCACTATGGGGCATAATACCGAGTGCAAGGACCACTATAGAGCATAATACCTAGTGCAGGGGCCACTATGGGGCATAATACCATGTGCAGGGGCCACTATGGAGTATAATACTGAGTGCAGGGGCCACTATGGAGCATAATAGTGTGTGCAGGGGCCACTATGGAGCATAATACCGAGTGTAGGGGCCGCTATGCGGCATAATACCGAGTGCAAGGACCACTATGGAGCATAATACCTAGTGCAGGGGCCACAATGGGGCATAATACCGTGTGCAGGGGCCACTATGGAGCATAATACCGTGTGCAGGGGCCACTATGGAGCATAATACCATGTGCAGGGGCCACTATGGGGCATAATACTGTGTGCAGGGGTCACTATGAGGCATAATACCATGTGCAGGGGCCACTATGGAGTATAATACCATGTACAGGGGCCGCTGTGGGGCATAATACCGTGTGCAGTGGCCACTGCAGGGCATAATACCGTGTGCAGGGGCCACTGTGGGGCATAATACCATGTAATACTGTGTACAGGGGCCGCTATGGGACATCATACTGTGTAATACTGTATTAAAAAAAAACACCTACTCACCTGTCCCTTGTGCTCCGATGTCTCCCACCGCAGTCTGGTTCTGCTGCTCTGGTGTTTTCTTCTGGCAGAAGTCCCCACCGCACATGACTACTGAGGTCGCTGACACGGGACGTCACAGTGCTGTGGGGAAGAAAACACCGGTGCAGCAGGACTGAAACGCGCTGGAAGACACCGGAGCACCTTCCCCAGCCTCATATTAAAAAAGTGGTTATCCTGGACAACCCCTTTAAGTTGACACTTGGGCTTTATTAAAGGGTCTTTCCAGCTAATTTTTATTGATGTTCTATCCTTAGGACAGATTATCAATAAGAGATCAGTGGACCCCGCCTCTAATCAGTTGTATGGGGGGCTATGGCACCTGTTTATATCACACGCTGTCTGTTTATAGTGACTGTGTGATGTAATTACAGTCTTGCCACATAGACATGTATAGGACGAGGTTGTAGTTACATTACATGGCCACTATGAGATGAATGACACTATGTAAACAGAGAAGCGGTCACGGCGCTTACACAGATACCATGGTTCATTCACACAGCTGATCAGTGGGGGTCCTGGGTTTTTGAGCCCCACTAATTAGTTGATTAGTGACCTGGAAAACCTTTTAATTAGTTAACACCTGGGGCATTATTAATAAGGGGCACTATTTATACAGGGTACAGACGGACAGTATTAATATAAAGATGCACTTGGGAGTATTATTCATTATGGGGGTATATCATATATTATATAATTGGGGTAGCAGCAGGATGGGTGTGCAGGTGAGGACAACGTGGGTTGGATGCCTGGAAAAGTGAAGAGTCAAAGATGTCTGTGTTGCAAACTTTACAGAGACAAGTCACAGCTGGAAGAAGTGGTCATGGTGGTCCAAAGGGAAGAGAAGGGAAATGTGACCGATTAGTCAGAGACGTCACCTGTAAGTCACAAAATGTTACTGCCCTGTATTCACCTAAATGATAGAGGATAAATACCTGATTGATGGGGGTCTGTCTGCTGAGACCCCCACTGAGCCTGAGAATTGGGTTTTTTCCCCCACTGGGTGGGAATTCAGCCTGACCGCAGCCATATATATAGGTGTGTCGCTTGGTGGATGGAGGAACCCGCGTGGCTCTCATTCACTTCAATGGGAGTGCCAAAGATACCCGAAGTCCAGTACTCAGCTATCTGCGGGGCTCCTATTATAGAGAATGGGGGCCACGTGGGCTCGTCCATCCACCAAACAGAAGATGTGTGAAGTTATTGTCATTGTTAATGCCGTGTTGTTGATCTGATACTGAAGTAATACAGGAAGAAGAATTCTTAAAAACTGTTTCATAAGTTTGTGTATGTTTATTGTATGACAATAACAGCGTGTGACGCTAACAGCAAGTAAATGCAATTTTATATTTTTTTTTTTTTGGGGGGGACGCCTTTCTATAGTCCGCCTCAGGCAGCAAAGAGGCTAGGTTCACCACTGGGAAGGACCCTTCTGGCCCCCCCCGCTGAATTAATGAAATAATAATAATATAGAGATGAGTGAAGTATTCAAAAAATCGATTCGGCAACTTCGCTGAATTTCGTGATACAATTCTATTCTATCCAAATTAAATCGCGGCAAATCGCATAACAAAAACAGCTATTTTCTGTCTGCAGAGAGCCGCGGTGGGCGGGTGGGTGTCAAAATGGCGGAACCCCTCGGATGCCGCGTTATGTTTGCCCACTGCATCCAAGGTGATAAAACCCCGGATCGATTATGGAGCAGGGTGTTAACTGTGTGTGTTAACACCTTGGATGCAGTGGTCAAACATGCCTTGTGCACTCACAAAGGGGTTAAAGGGCTGTGACATCACAGAGCTGGCTGCTGATTGGCTGCATGCATGGCATTGTGGGTGATCCCGCGTTCCCAGAGTTCCTTGACCCATGTCTTAATATGTACAGCAACCATTTTGAACTAAATGCGAATCGTTACCATGAAGCGTGAGGAAATTCGGCTTTGATGCGAATTGAATATTTCCTGAAATTCGGATCGAATTCCACTTCTGCAGCTTCGATTTGCTCATCTCTAATAATAATATATTTATGTTAGTAAGAAATTATCCAGTGCAGGGAATGCACTACTAAGATTTATTTCTACCTACATAACCCCTTTCTCCCTCTAGAGAGCAATGATTAAAAAAAATAAATAAATAATAATAATAATAATAATAATAATAATAATAATCTTGCATTTTACATATGAATGTCTTGTCACAAAAACTGTTTTAACTAGTTATTGGATGAGGTGCTTAATGGATTCTCTTATTTAGACCTACACACTTTTTGTACGTAATAAAAAATACTTTACCCTGAGTCTATGTGAGGACAGAAAATCACAGTAAATTGCTGAAAAATATTGGTAAATTCAAGACAATCTAGTGCAATTTACTGCAGTTTAATGTACTGCACCTTAAAGTGTAACTAAAATTTTGGACAACTTTTGATTTTCTGTCAGTATTTGTGTTATTAATATATTTTGTAATATACTTTATTAACAAATCTTGGTTACTTTCTGTAAAATTTAACATTTCTTCACTCTTTCACCTTGCTTCGCTATTAAGAGCTGTCCCCTGATTCTCCTTTTCTCATTGTGTATGGAGTACAGGCTGTGTGAAGTGAAGGGAAAATGAGGGTGGGGGAGGGTCACTGCAAACAGTTATATCTCAGGCATAATTGAAGACAAGAGTCTCATCTTTCATATGACACTAAGGTTGCAGTTCTATTTGTATGATTTCCAGAGATATCGCTGGCTGAAAACACAGTCGGGATTCGGATATTTATAGGCAGATGCATATTATATGTGATATAAATATCCCAATCCCGACAGTGTTTTCAACAAGTGATATCTCTGGAAATCTTACAGAACTGCATCCACTCTCATTTTCTTTTCACATCACACAGCCCCATACTCAATGAGTACACAATGAGAAAATGAGAGGCAGGAACAGCTCTCAATACAGAAACAAGGGGAAGAGTGAAAAAATGCAGGATTTCACAGAAAGGAGCCAAAATCTGTTAATAAAGTATATTACATAATGTATTAATGATACAAATACTGCCAGATAAGTTTGTCTGAAAGTTTAGTTACACTTTAGTTTACTGTTGATATGTAGTTCCACCCTTGGTATCTGAGTATTTCATAGAAAAATTTTAAAGGCATTATCAAATTTTTAAAAAATAGAAGCTAAATAACAGAATGCATCAATGCAAAACACTTCCTAAAATATATCTTGTTTAAATTCAGCCCCATTGATCTGATTAATTCAAGTCATCAACCACAGTTGTAAAGTTTTGTTTGCAAGCTCACTACCCCACCCTGTGAGCAGTTCAGCTAGCAAATGAAATGTCACAGCAGCACATGACCTCCTTGCCTCTTGTAGCCACTGATGGGAGTGATTTATTGCCTGGTGAGATATGCGGAGGAGAGTGATGCTGCACGGACTGAAGAAGTGTGACACAAAACAGACCCTGTAGCAGGGAGAAAATTTACAAACAGGGGACAGTGGAGAAGAGAGGGGTACACAGAGTGAGAGCAGGCAGATGAATCATCATAGTTTGTCTACAGAGTCACTGCATTAAATCACAATGATACAAGGAGTAGCAAGTAAAATAAAGCCAAGCAAAGAGCGCACAAGGGAACGGTGAGGATTTAGCACTGCTGTGGATGTATTTGCAGTTAAGTTTAGGAAGCTGGATAACCCCTTTAATTTTCACCAGAGAAAAATGGTGTCTTTGTCACCTTCTAATCTCTAGTGGCTAGTGGTCGTCCACAGGCTGTCCAAGATTTTTCTTCAATGATAATTAACAGGGATTATAAGTAACAATTAGAAAAAAACACAGGCATAGAATTAGTAAAATCTTAGAGGGATAGAAGAAGGGATAACTCACATGATTGGTTGTAGACAGAATGTCGTGAGGAGAGAAACTTGAGCTGCAGAGAGAGCTGATAGGTAATGTAGCTGTTAGGACATTGCTTATTCATATTTTGGAAATCAGAATGTTACAATATCAAAAACCCATGAATAAAAAGAAGAAGGTCGCAAAAGTTGAAATTCTAGGCATTTTTAATATAAATAAACTAACAGTATATGAATTTGGCATATTAGGGCTACACTACATGGAGTGCATATCTACTATGGGTAGACAATTGCTCTGGGGCTTATGGAGGGAGGGAACCGGCAGGTCCCCCTCAAAACACTTTCATCTCTTGATGTCTGGCTGTGCAAGTATCATAAATCAATCCCCCTTGTTCTGTTTACTGAAATTTATGATAAAATGTGTTGGACATGCCCTCACATCAGAAGATCGTTAACCCTTTAATGAAAAAGTAGTAGTAAGTCAGTATGTAAGTAAATAAAGGAGACTATGAAGAAAAATTTAACTGAAAGGGTTACTGCCTGTCAGCTGGATTAGTGGTTTCTGCGGGCAGAGGTAAGCACACCAATGTTGTAATTATTGTTTTTTTTATTTTGTATTATATTAAAATATCAAGAGAAAATTTATTATTGCCACAACAACTGTCCTTTTGTACCCTGTCTTTTTCTTTTTTTTTTTGGAAGGAGGCGCAATCTATCTATCTATCTATCTATCTATCTATCTATCTATCTATCTATCTATCTATCTATCTATTGTCTCTTTCTCTCTCTCTCTCTCTCTCTCTTGCCTTTAAACCACTTCTATCTCGTAGGGATAGTTTGTGGCATAGTGAACATTCCTTTTAGTGCCAATATACAATATAATCTTCCTTCCGAGAAAAATAACTTTTATTCCGTATATAAATGAACACCTGCATACCCAGGGAGTGGCCACATCTGCCAGAACAACCTTTATGTCTGTGATCCCCAGACATTGGGACCTGTCAATATTTATGATAGGGAGGGGTACAGGATGGTGACCATAGTTTAAAACAGGTACTGGCAGGGGTCACAAAAAAGCTCATTTTCATAGGGATTAAAAGTTGATTTTCACATCCGCAAGATTGCACTTTGACACAAAAAAAGTTATTTTGAAAATGCCACTAACAGCCCTTGCAAAAGTAACATGCAAATAAGCCCTCCTTGGTTAAAAAAGGGGAACTTGCTCTAGCACCACCTCTTGGAAAGTAGCTCCCTATAGATCAATGCCTGGTTGCATAATGTGGGAATAAAGCCAAACCAGAATAACGGCACCTAATATGCTATATAATTGGTTTAGACATGAAAATATAATGATGGTAGACCCAAGTGCATAACTATAGGGAATGCAGAGGTAGTAGTCATTGCCAGGCCCTGGACCATGAGGGGGCTTCAAAGGTCACTCTCCAAAAAAAATGTACTAGTATTCTAAATGGCAAAAAGGGGCCCAAGAGCTTTCAGTTACGTCTCTGGGTAGCCACCTTTGAACTCTTTACAGTTACACAGTACAATTACTCTTTTAATCAATTTTAGGGGGGAAAAACATTAACAAACATCCGCATGCTTAATTTTTTTTCGATTTACACTTTTAATTTTGTGTAAATAAAATGAAATTTATAGAACTTTATCATAAAATTTGAGGTTCAATTACCAAATCTGCTTAGTTTCAGGGAATGAGATTTACTTCTTGTTGCCTAAAATGAATTCAAATCATGTCCTACTGATAAAGGTTTTGGATTTTCTGAAGGGCTCGTCTCATTGTCACCACTCCGGTTCTTATGTGCAGTAAACCTTCATTAAGCCAGATCAGAAACTTGCTGATGCCCATGTATTACACAGTATTCAAATGGCTGGCATGTGATATATACTTGGCAGATGCGCTGCTGCCGATAACTTTGGACTGCCAATGACAGCTGATCGCCTGGGTTTCAGCTATCATACCTGTTTCTCATCACTAGTGGGTCCCTATTTACAGAAGGGTTTTTCCAGATAGCTTAACTGTGTTATATGTGCGAATAGGACATGATTGTTATGCTACACAGTGGCTAACATAGGACACTATGGATATGACCTCACTGGACGAACACATTTAGCAGAGTTGTGTTCTTTCTCAACCAGTCTGTCTGTATACTTACAGTCTGGGTTGCCAAGAGACCCCGCTGCACCCAATATCATATTTCTCTTATTATGATTTTGATTTTCCTATGCAACAGATCAATAATGGAATATGTAGTAGAGAGACAAGCTAGGTCTCAAAGTTATTAAAGTATAAAACAAAAAATGTACAAAAACGTAAAATGTAATTGAAGAAACATTTTGTTTGTGAAGATTCCATGCTGGGCATTGAAAAAAAAAAAAAGTTAAAATATTTTAATATTGCTTTTTATTTTTCTCTGTCATTATCATTTTCTGTTTACAGTCCCTAAACACAGCTTTGAAAGAAAAATTCTTGTGTAATAGAGGAGAATATAAAGTTTTCTGTAACTTAGAGCATTTTAAAGAGAATATGATTCTTAAACATTATTTTCACATTACTTAGGACAATATATATATACAGTCATATGAAAAAGTTTGGGCACCCCTATTAATCTTAATCATTTTTAGTTCTAAATATTTGGGTGTTTGCAACAGCCATTTCAATTTGATATATCTAATAACTGATGGACACAGTAATATTTCAGGATTGAAATGAGGTTTATTGTACTAACAGAAAATGTGCAATATGCATTAAACCAAAATTTGACCGGTGCAAAAATTTGGGTACCCTTATCATTTTATTGATTTGAATACTCCTAACTACTTTTTACTGACTTACTGAAGCACAAAATTGGTTTTGTAACCTCACTGAGCTTTGAACTTCATAGCCAGGTGTATCCAATCATGAGAAAAGGTATTTAAGGTGGCCAATTGCAAGTTGTTCTCCTATTTGAATCTCCTCTGAAGAGTGGCATCATGGGCTCCTCAAAACAACTCTCAAATGATCTGAAAACAAAGATTGTTCAACATAGTTGTTCAGGGGAAGGATACAAAAAGTTGTCTCAGAGATTTCACCTGTCAGTTTCCACTGTGAGGAACATAGTAAGGAAATGGAAGACCACAGGGACAGTTCTTGTTAAGCCCAGAAGTGGCAGGCCAAGAAAAATATCAGAAAGGCAGAGAAGAAGAATGGTGAGAACAGTCAAGGACAATCCACAGACCACCTCCAAAGAGCTGCAGCATCATCTTGCTGCAGATGGTGTCACTGTGCATCGGTCAACAATACAGCACACTTTGCACAAGGAGAAGCTGTATGGGAGAGTGATGCGAAAGAAGCCGTTTCTGAAAGCACGCCACAAACAGAGTCGCCTGAGGTATGCAAAAGCACATTTGGACAAGCCAGCTTCATTTTGGAAGAAGGTCCTGTGGACTGATGAAACAAAGATTGAGTTGTTTGGTCATACAAAAAAGCGTTATGCATGGCGTCAAAAAAACACAGCATTCCAAGAAAAACACTTGCTACCCACTGTAAAATTTGGTGGAGGTTCCATCATGCTTTGGGGCTGTGTGGCCAATGCCGGCAACGGGAATCTTGTTAAAGTTGAGGGTCGCATGGATTCAACTCAGTATCAGCAGATTCTTGAGAATAATGTACAAGAATCAGTGACGAATTTGAAGTTACGCCGGGGATGGATATTTCAGCAAGACAATGATCCAAAACACAGCTCCAAATCTACTCAGGCATTCATGCAGAGGAACAATTACAATGTTCTGGAATGGCCATCCCAGTCCCCAGACCTGAATATCATTGAACATCTGTGGGATAATTTGAAGCGGGCTGTCCATGCTCGGCGACCATCAAACTTAACTGAACTGGAATTGTTTTGTAAAGAGGAATGGTCAAAAATACCTTCATCCAGGATCCAGGAACTGATTAAAAGCTACAGGAAGCGACTAGAGGCTGTTATTTTTGCAAAAGGAGGATCTACTAAATATTAATGTCACTTTTCTGTTGAGGTGCCCATACTTTTGCACCGGTCAAATTTTGGTTTAATGCATATTGCACATTTTCTGTTAGTACAATAAACCTCATTTCAATCCTGAAATATTACTGTGTCCATCAGTTATTAGATATATCAAATTGAAATGGCTGTTGCAAACACCCAAATATTTAGAACTAAAAATGATTAAGATTAATAGGGGTGCCCAAACTTTTTCATATGACTGTATATATATATATATATATATATATATATATATATATATATATATGTATACAGTGCCTTGCGAAAGTATACAGCCCTCTTGAACTTTTCAACCTTATGCCACATTTCAGGCTTCAAACATAAGGATATAAAATTTTAATTTTTTGGTGAAGAATCAACAACAAGTGGGACACAATTGTGAAGTGGAACGAAATTTATTGGTTATTTTAAACTTTTGTAAAAAATAAAAAACTGAAAAGTGGGGCGAGCAATATTATTATTAGCAATATAATACTTTCAGTGCAGCAAACTCTCTCCAGAAGTTCAGTGAGGATCTCTGAATGATCCAATGTTGTTCTAAATGACTGATGATGATAAATATAATCCACCTGTGTGTAATCAAGTCTCCGTATAAATGCACCTGCTCTGTGATAGTCTCAGGGTTCTGTTTAAAGTGCAGAGAGCATCATGAAGACCAAGGAACACACCAGGCAGGTCTGTGATACTGTTGTGGAGAAGTTTAAAGCCGGATTTGGATACAAAAAGATTTCCCAAACTTTAAACATCCCAAGGAGCACTGTGCAAGCGATCATATTGAAATGGAAGGAGTATCCGACCACTGCAAATCTACCAAGACCCGGCCGTCCTTCTAAACTTTCATCTCAAACAAGGAGAAGACTGATCAGAGATGTAGCCAAGAGGCCCATGATCACTCTGGATGAACTGCAGAGATCTACAGCTGAGGTGGGAGAGTCTGTCCATAGGACAACAATCAGTCGTACACTGCACAAATCTGGCCTTTATGGAAGAGTGGCAAGAAGAAAGCCATTTATCAAAGATATCCATAAAAAGTCTTGTTTAAAGTTTGCCACAAGCCACCTGGAGACACACCAAACATGTGGAAGAAAGTGCTCTGGTCAGATGAAACCAAAATCGAACTTTTTGGCCACAATGCAAAACGATATGTTTGGTGTAAAAGCAACACAGCTCATCACCCTGAACACACCATCCCCACTGTCAAACATGGTGGTGGCAGCATCATGGTTTGGGCCTGCTTTTCTTCAGCAGTGACAGGGAAGATTGCTAAAATTGATGGGAAGATGGATGGAGCCAAATACAGGACCATTCTGGAAGAAAACCTGTTGGAGTCTGCAAAAGACCTGAGACTGGGACGGAGATTTATCTTCCAACAAGACAATGATCCCAAACAAAGCAAAATCTACAATGGAATGGTTCACAAATAAACGTATCCAGGTGTTAGAATGGCCAAGTCTAAGTCCAGACCTAAATCCAATCGAGAATCTGTGGAAAGAGCTGAAAACTGCTGTTCACAAACGCTCTCCATCCAACCTCACTGAGCTCGAACTGTTTTCCAAGGAAGAATGAGCAAGAATTTCAGTCTCTCGATGTGCAAAACTGTTAGAAACATACCCCAAGTGACTTGCAGCTGTAATCGCAGCAAAAGGTGGTGCTACAAAGTATTAACTTAAGGGGGCCGAATAATTTGGCACGCCCCACTTTTCAGTTTTTTATTTTTTACAAAAGTTTAAAATATCCAATAAATTTTGTTCCGCTTCACGATTGTGTCCCACTTGTTGTTGATTCTTCAACAAAAAATTTAAAATTTTATATCCTTATGTTTGAAGCCTGAAATGTGGCAAAAGGTTGAAAAGTTCAAGGGGGCCGAATACTTTCGCAAGGCACTGTATATGTGTATATATATATATATATATATATATATATATAGTCCAATAGAGACTGCACCAGTATCAGTGGGTGTCAGGACAGGGCATAGGCTATATCCCAAAAATATCCAAGGAAAAGAAAAATTAGGCAGCACTCCGTAGGTATAGTGAAAATTGAGGTAGTTTATTGCCTCATACTCTGCAACGTTTCAGTTCAAACAAACTGAGCCTTTCTCAAGTGAACACTATACCTACAGAGTGCTGCCTAAATTTTCCTTGGATGGATATATTAGAGATGAGCGAATCAAAGCTGAAGAAGTGGAATTTGATCCAAATTTCAGGAAATATTCAATTCACATCAAATCCGGATTTCCTCATGCTTCGTGGTAATGAATTGCATTTTGTCCTAAAATGGCTGCTGCACATGTTAGGACATGGGGCAAGGAACTCTGGGAATGCGAAATCACCCAAAATGCCATGCGTGCAACCAATCAGCAGCCAGCCAGCCCTGTGATGTCAGAGCCCTATAAATACCCTCTGCCATCTTGGATTCAGGCATTTTCCAGTGTACTTAGTGCAGGGAGAGACATCAGCAGGCGCTAGGGAAAGTGCTAGAAAAGAGTTGAAAACAAATATTTTGCTCAATCGAAGGTCAGGGAAAGAGCATTAGAAGGGTAGGGAAAGGATAGGGAGTATTGAAGCAGAACAGGGTTCATTTGGGGTGTTTGCAGCCTGGGCACTGACTGCCACTGACTGAATCTACACCACTATACAGGCTCTCTGCAGACAGGAAATAGCTTTTTTTTAACTCAATTCGCCACAAATTAATTCGGATTGAATAGATTCTGAAAATTCGGCAAAACAGCCAAATCGAATTTTTGAAAATGTGGCTCATCTCTGGTATATATATATATATGTATTTTTTTATTTTTTAGAAAAGTCTCAGAATACTGAATAATACTCCCCAATCACCCACTGCTCCCATTGTGATACTTTCCAGTTGCCCTGCTGGTCTCCACTTCCTGGACCTTGTCAAGTCACGAGAAATTACTGCTCAGCCAATCACTGGTCCCTGGGGTGACCCATCTCAGCCAGTGATTATCTGAGTGCTTATTTCCTGTGTATCAAGAGGGACCGGGAAGTAGAGGCCAGTAGAGACCAGAACCTGTAAAGTGTCAGGATGGCAGTGGCTGGGAATTGTATCATTATATTATAGTGTTATATTGTTTTATTAAAACAGCATTCTGAGTCGTTTCTGAATAATTTTTATCAACTGGTCAACATGTAAAATTATATTTTGCAGTTTTGAAAAAAAAATCTAAATATATAAATAATTGTGTGCTGCAAATAATCTGTGATAATTGTGTTTGGCAATCAATAAAACACAATTCTGCATCTTTCCATATCTGATAAATGTAGAGCATTGCCAAATGGCTTCATTCATCTCTACCATCCCAGAGTCCAAGAAACAGATAATCACTCGGCTTACGCAGAACCATATTTTCCAATACTAAATAAATACTAAGTTTTCGCTATAAAAGTCGTCTTTTCAACAAGTTCACTTAGTTTCATTTTTTTTTTTCTTCCAACTTCTTGCTCAGATGGTTTTTTTATAGTTGTTCTATGTTTCTGTTAATTCACAAATCACTCTGGAGTAAAGACCAATAAGAAAACTATAGTGTATCAGCTTGGAATTAATTGGTATTCAAGCTTCTAATTACTGGCTCTGTCAAATAGATCTATTCTGATTATTTTGCTTTATTAGTACTGTCACTCCCTTTAAGTCCTAACAGAATATTTAAATAAACCTGTCTCTACCAATTTACATGATTTATACAATTACGCAAGTGATAATTACAATAGCTCAGACATCCAGCAAAAGTGTCTCTAGAAATATAGACTTAAACGTATTATCCATTAGCCAATTACCTCACAAATCAGAAACCTTGTAATTTCCCACATAAAAAAAGGGTGATACATCTTCGCTAAAATGCCTGTTTCATGTTAATTGAAATAAAGCAAATTACTGTTGATTCTTAAAATGCATCTCTAGTACAAATCATCACAATTGGGCATCATGGAGGAGGCAGAGCCGTGTGTACAGAGAGATGTGGAGTCCCTGCGGTGCCGTACTAAAGGGCCGTCATGTGGTGCTTTTGTATGAAATTGTATTACTGAGATATACTCCCTCGGAAGAAATAATTCTGGAGAAGAAAACTCCATAACGCAGTGTCAGATGTTATCTTCTTGGATTTCTATAAAATAAAATTAAAAAGTACTTAAGTAGCTGTGATGAAGTAGAATTTTCCAAGACTCCCCAAAATTTTGGTAAAGGTAGGAGCATTGTATAATAAAACAAACTCACATGTCTGAACCCATGCAGTTCTGGTGCCTCCTCTCCAGTTTTCCCTGCTGGTCACTGTCTGATGCTGCTGTGATGACGTGTCTGACTACCTTACCTCCAAGGCCAGTGATTGGCTCCTGCAGTCACATGGGGTAGTTAGGCACATCATTGTTGCAATGCTGAATTGAAGGACCAGCAGGGATCACTGGGGTGATGCCACTGGATGAATGGGATGTAGGATAGGTGGAGATTGGGTAGGTGAGTAAGGTTTTTTTTTTTGTTATTCTCTGCCTTTAACTTAATGGGGTTATCCAGCTTTTAAAAAATTGATGGTCTAGTCTTAACATTGGCTATCAATTTTAGATTTGCAGGGATCTGACTGTTGGGAACCCGTAGAACAGCTGTTTCCCGGGAAGCGCAGCTCTTGGCATTGTTTACATACTGGGTGTTTCGCTGTTCACTCGCTATACTATTAGAAATAATGGTGTCCCATAGACGTGAATGGGCTACCACTGCCGTTCTCATAACCGCCACTAGGGCAAGTGAGCAGCACTTAGCATATAAACAATTCCAGGAGCTGTGCATTCCAGAAAACAGCACATAATCCTATTGTGTTTCTGGACATATTTTGCCCATGGTGGATACTTTGTACTGTGTTAGATATGTGAAAATGGAAGGCATCCATATGCTGTATGTAATTTTTCCAGACCCATAGATTTGCATTGGCAAGATTTTATTACTCATAGACCAAAATAATACAGGTCTTGATTTTTCTTCAACGAACCAACAGTCCATGAAAGAAAATGTATGTTTGAATGAATACATTAAAGTCAATATATCTATGTGCTGAGTGTGTGAAACATGGACATCACAAGTCTGTGAAAAGTGGATGAGTGAATAAGACCTTTATCCTCTTGCAGTGGTGCTTATGCAAAGGTGACAGCTTCTGTATCAAATCAGAGGTACGGATGTGAGGATGTGAACACACTTAACTCCAATTTTGTGAAAGATTCTATTTTGTCTTGAAACCAATTCAGCACAATAACAAGACATGCTAACAAAAGCCTTGAAAATCTGCAACTCACTCTCCCCCACTGAGTGCTCACACACAGACAGAAGGTAACTTGTCAGGTTGTGAAAAACATGTATTGAGAACAGCAGCTTAACTTGCACTACACATAAGGGAGGACACATACACATATAGATATACAGTAAATTCCATAGACTCGAGTGACATATAATGGATCCTCATGAGAGACTCATGACTCATGAGTAGAGATGAGCGAGCTTGTTTCTAACAAACCGGGTTTGTTACAAATTTTCAAAAATTTGGGGTTTAGCTGAACCTGAAATTTTAGCGGTTTGCCATCCACAAATCATTACTATACTCTGGGCAGCAAGTATAATACTGATTCATGGGTGGCAAACTATACTCTGGGGTCAGAAGAGACCCCAGAGTATAATAATGATTCGTGGGTGATGAACCCCCAAAATTTCAGGTTCAGCTGAACATAAAATTTATGGAAAACTCGTAAGGAACCTGGCTTGTTAGAAATATAATAATAATCAGGCCCAAGAAAAATAATAAACAGTCATACTCTCCTTCTCTCTCCTCTCTCGGGGTCCCTTATGACATCTGGTGTTTGTTCCCGGATGTCTTATATTATCTTCTGGCCTCCTTGATGACATCAGTGACCCCTGGGGACCACTGAAGCCTGTGGTTGGTTCTCAATGGTCATGTGGGGTGACATAGCAACACATCCCGTGTGACTGCTGAGGTCCTATCACAGGCTTCAGCTGTCCACTGATATCACCAAGGAAGCCAAAAAATTACAAAAGATGATGGAATTCATCTGGAAATGAGTACTGGATACCGCAAGGCAGCAAAGGAAAGGTGAGGAAAGATGGGTATGACTAATTATAATTTTTATGCACCTGTCCTTGACCTCTGATTACTATATTGTAAGGTCTCAAAAGACCCCCAAAGTATAATGAAATCAATTCCACTTTGGACTGAAACAAAAATGGTGGGCAAACCTTGTGAATTTTGTCAAATTAATTTTGCAAGATTCACCCATCTCTACTCATGAGTTTGTAGACTCATCCTAATGACATTGAGTTCCAATTCAGGATCCTCAATGTCTGTAAAGATCCTCATAAACTTTTAGAAAAACATTAAGAATTTCTCGGAATCTTCCATAGCAATACATAATCCTGAATCTGGCTTCACCTGTGCTATTTCCTTGCAAATTTCCATCTACATTGCAGTTTAAGTGAAAATATAATGACTCTACAAAGCGTCCATAGAAAGCATAAACAAGTAATTTCATAGTACAAGCCTCCATAAACAGAGTTTAATTCCTTTTAGCCATAGACTATTTGTCTTTCTGCATGAATGAGTCCAAAGAAAAGTATTATTTTAAAGCATTAGTAATTAGAATCTTTTCAGAAAACAAGTAGAGGAAGCGATCTCTAAACATGACACGGATAACACCATCGTGTCACCCAAGGATGAAATTTTAAATTACTTTGAAAGATTTGTTGTCCCAAAGCGCGACTGATCTGATACACCATAGGAATTGTGTTTGCAATTGGAATTTAACACCATGACTATCGAATTAAACTAATTTACAACACATGGATTGTTTCAAAGAAACGCATGCACCATCATTTTCAGTGGCTGGTAGTAGTACAATTATCAGAAATATAAAGAAAGAGAATGTTACTGACCTTTTCCACTTGTTTGTTCCTGATAAAACCTCCATTGTTGAAAGTTTTGCTACTTTAAACCACACGTCTGACTCTGACTTAGTTTTTATTTGCATAAAATGAGTTTGTCTTCTGAGTTTGTTGGGGAATTTGCTCTTTTTTGCTTTGACCTCAAGTTATTCTACTGTACAGTGGGGAAAAAAAAGTATTTAGTCAGCCACCAATTGTGCAAGTTCTCCCACTTAAAAAAATGAGGCCAGCCTGTAATTGGCATCATAGGTAGACCTCAACTATGAGAGACAACATGAGAAAACAAATCCAGAAAATCACATTGTCTGATTTTTAAAGAATTTATTTGCAAATTATTGTGGAAAATAAGTATTTGGTCAATAACAAGTTCGTCTCAATACTTTGTTATATATCCTTTGTTGGCAATGACAGAGGTCAAACGTTTTCTGTAAGTCTTCACAAGGTTGGTACACACTGTTGCTGGTATGTTGGCCCATTCCTCCATGCAGATCTCCTCTAGAGCAGTGATGTTTTGGGGCTGTCGCTGGGCAACACGGACTTTCAACTCCCTCCAAAGGTTTTCTATGGGGTTGAGATCTGGAGACTGGCTAGGCGACTCCAGGACCTTGAAATGCTTCTTACGAAGCCACTCTTTTGTTGCCCTGGTGGTGTGCTTGGGATCATTGTCATGCTGAAAGACCCAGCCACGTTTTATCTTCAATGCCCTTGCTGATGGAAGGAGGTTTGCACTCAAAATCTCACAATACATGGCCCCATTCATTCTTTCATGTACACGGATCAGTCGTCCTGGTCACTTTGCAGAGAAACAGCCCCAAAGCATGATGTTGCCACCCCCATGCTTCACAGTAGGTATGGTGTTCTTTGGATGCAACTCAGCATTCACTCTCCTCCAAACACGACGAGTTGTGTTTCTACCAAACAGTTCTACATTGGTTTCATCTGACCATATGACATTCTCCCAATACTCTTCTGGAACAACCAAATGCTCTCTAGAAAACTTCAGACAGGCCCGGATATGTACTGGCTTAAGCAGGGGGACACGTCTGGCACTGCAGGATCTGAGTCCCTGGCGGCGTAGTGTGTTACTGACGGTAGCCTTTGTTACGTTAGTCCCAGCTTTCTGCAGGTCATTCACTAGGTCCCCCGTGTGGTTCTGGGATTTCTGCTCACCGTTCTTGTGATCATTTTGACCCCACGGGGTGAGATCTTGCGTGGAGCCCCTGACCGAGGGATATTATCAGTGGTCTTGTATGTCTTCCATTTTTTAATTATTGCTCCCACAGTTGATTTCTTCACACCAAGCTGCTTGCCTATTGCAGATTCAGTCTTCCCAGCCTGGTGCAGGTCTACAATTTTGTTTCTGGTGTCCTTCCACAGCTCTTTGGTCTTCACCATAGTGGAGTTTGGAGTGTGACTGTTTGAGGTTGTGGACAGGTGTCTTTTATACTGATAACAATGTCAAACAGGAACCATTACTACAGGTAATGAGTGGAGGACAGAGGAGCCTCTTAAAGAAGAAGTTACAGGTCTGTGAGAGCCAGAAATCTTGCTTGTTTGTAGGTGACCAAATACTTATTTTCCACCATAATTTGCAAATAAATTCTTAAAAAATAAGACAATGTGATTTTCTAGATGTTTTCTCATTTTTCTCTCATAGTTGAGGTCTACCTATGATGACAATTACAGGCTGGCCTCATCTTTTTAAGTGGGAGAACTTGCACAATTGGTGGCTGACTAAATACTTTTTTTTCCCCACTGTATGTCCTATGGTCTGTTCACGTTCTATGATGTTTTCAGTATTCTGCTTGATGCCAATTACAATTCACTAGCAAATACTTCTAAAGGTTTACTGCAGGCACTGAACCAGCAGGGGCTATAGAAGGATGCTGGATTGTGTTGCATAAGTGGGAATACTAACCAGCAAAAGCATAGAGGTATATTCACACTTGTAGGCTTTGTTCAGAACTTTAATGCAGTTTTTGCAATGTGAGGCCGTAGCTTAAAATATCCAGAACTAAGCCTGGATGTATACAAGTACCCTAAGGCCGGGGCCTCACGCGGCGCAAACGCCGCTGCAAAAACTGGAGTGTTTTACAGTCACTGCAAAGTGGATGGGGTTCTTACAAAATCCCATCCAAACATTGCAGAAAAATACGCGCAGTAGAAACGCTGTCAGTATATCAATTATACCTACGGAAACAGCGGCAGTTTCCCCATAGGTATAATAGAAGCAGAAAGTCCGCTGAGAAAACTCTGCATTTCCGCTGTGGTTTTTCCCACAGAGTTTTTTCACTGCTGCCCGCTACTTGGGGCCTTAACCTTAAAGGGGTTTTCTGGCCCCAAATCAATTTTTCAAACTGATGACCTATCCTGTGGATAGTATGTGATCTGTCAGGGTTCACACAGATCAGCTGTTGCAGCAATGCTCCTATTTATCCCCATCGATTGCATAGTGGTGCTTCTGGTAATTGCAGTTCCATTTCTATTACATGAATAGAAGCAGTGCTGCATGCTCTGCCTATCACTAGCAGCTTCCGGCACCTGGAGGCTGCTGCAACAACTGATCTGTGTGGGGTCCCGGTGTTAGGCCATCACAGATAACATACTCCTATGGATAGGTCATCAGTATAAAAAATCTGTTTGGGGCTGGAAATCCCCTTTAAGGTTGGGGCCCCATGGAAAAAAATGCTACGTTTTACAGTCCCTGCAAAGTGGATGGAATTCTGGCTAATCCCATCCACACATTGCAGAAAAAAATTCTCAGAGGAAAACCTGCGTTTTCAAAAACCACCCACATTTTTGTAAATTGCAGCATGTCAATTATACCTGCGGGAACGCTGGCGTTTTCTGTAATAGGGACAGAAAGTCCGCAGAGGAAAACTTTGTGAAAATGCAATGAAAAACGCTGTGGAAAAAACGGGATGTGTTTCTTCCGCCTTTTTTTCTGCAGCGTTTTTTGCTGCGTCCTGCTATATGGGGCCTTAGCCTAAAGCAATTTAAAATTGTCCCAAAAGTATGAGAGATGCTCAAACTTTAAATGGGCGGTCACACCAAATATTGATGTGATTTAGATTTTCTCTTTTTAACCCTTCTATTTCTGAAAGCATTCTTACTCGTTTTTTCACACCTGTTTGAATGTTTGCACAGTACTATTTGCTTTCCCAGTGTTTTGACATATTTCCTCAAGGTACCCCAGATTCATCTCACTACCAATAGGCCATCTGGCTTCAAATAAATTGTCCCTTATATTTGTGTGTCTATGATGAGAAAATTAGAAAATCAGTTCCAATGGGAACAGGGACTTATATGCATGATAATAATACAGTATCTGTACAGCGCTGTAGAATATGTTAATGCTATATAAGCAATTGGATAGGATTTTTTGCAAAATATATATTTTGAAAAGCATAAATTTTCTTGAAATTGATGGCAAATTCAATTTTTCGCCTACATAGATCTTTCTCATGTATATTGGCTTATCAGTCAATTATTTTTATATATAGCGCCTGAGCTTCATTCATTTACCAGGACCTTATGTAAAACATAAATTTTCTTGCTGTCCAGAAAGCGAAGAGATTGTGACAATGTATCTCGTGTCTTGGGGCTACATTGCGTATTAAAATTTAGTGCTGAACAAAATGCCAAGTACAAGACAAAGAGATTATTTTGGTTTGCGTCCGGATGCTACGCTGCTTACCAATATGAAATCCTCAATCTGGTAGTTGTAAATTGATGGATAAAGGCCAGCTGTCAGGCTGTGCAATCACCGGCTACATGCGTGTCTATCCCAATCTTTCTATAGCTATAGCTTATTGTACCCCTAGGGTTATTAATTTAAATCCAGATTAGTAGCCTTCTGTTACTCGGCCTACAGAGGTTGTCAAAAATAAAACCAGGATATTGCAGCTGTGGCTCCTGTATAGGCACCTACAATTGTGTATACTCTATCATTCTCTTTCGCGAATTTCTGCCTTTGGAAAAAGTTAGAAGTTGAGCTAAGAAAAGCTTCAACTGTTCTGTAATTAGATTTATTATTACTGACTCCGTATTGCTTAAGGTTACAAATGATAAGAAACAAGAATGTCTATAGATGGATCCATTGCATCAGAGTATTAACATTTATAATATACATTATGGCCTAAGGAATCGAGATGGATGAATCGGTTTGTACCAAGTTGGGTTTGACCCGAATATTCCAAATTGTTGGCAAAACCAAACAATTGGAAATTCATCTTGGATTAGCTAAAATGGCCGCCACATTATATCCTGTGGTCTCTTCAGACTCCAGAGTAGAATAGGTGGAGGCCCAGGGGGGTTTGAAAGAAAAATATTTGTACTTAGCTTCTGTTACCTCTTTTGAGCCTCTCACGGCATCTACTGCTCTCTTCGTGACATCCAGCACTCTTCTATGACGTCATTGGCCTGGGCTCAGCGCTGAGACCTGTGATTGGGCCTCAGCAGTGACCTGGGCAGCCAAGATTCATGACACCATGACGCTCGGCATGCTCATTTGACTGCTGGTGGTCCAATCACAGGCCTCAGCTGTGATCCCTGGGCTGATGATGTCACAGAAGAGTGCCAGAACACTCCAGGAGATCACTAGATGCCACAAGGAGGCCCAAAAGGTAAGGGAAGGTGAGTATGAAAGTTTTTTTTTATTTTTTACACCTCCCCTGGGCCTCCACCTATTATACTCTGGAGTCTGAAGAGACCCCAGAGTATAATAATGTCACTTTTTCCTTTAACATAACTTCTGCCATAGATTGCTAGAAATTAGATAAATAGGTTTCTAGGAGCCTTAAGAGTGTTCTACACTATGCTTCAAGCCAGTTTAAAGTATAGTTTGTACTGTACTTGTTTGACCCGAAATGAATCAGGGACCCAAGCTGCCGAATCTGAACATGAAACGAATCTTGAGATGTTCGCCCATCTCTACTAAGGAACATGATGAGCCTGAGGATGTTTTGCAATTAGTGATGAGCAAACAGGTTTGTAACCAATCAGGTTTGTTATGAATTTTCTAAAAATTTCGGATTTGGCTGAACCTGAAATTTTTGGGGTTTGTCACCCAGGAATCATTATTATATTCTAGAGTCTCATCAGACCTCAGAGTATTGCACTTGGAAGCCCAGGGAACCACTCATACTCACCTTTCTTGGGCTTTGCTTCAGCATCCGGTCTTTTTTCCTGGTCATCCCCAGCATCTTCTGGCCTCCTCTATGATGTCATTGGCCCGGAGTCACCACTGAGCCCTGTGAGATCATGTGGGGGCATGGATGTCATCATGCTTTTGTCACAGTATCATGATGTCGATGCCCAATCATAGGCCTCCGTGGTGACCTGGCTATTCTGTGGCTGTGGCTCATCACTATGAAAAATCTGTTTGAGGCCAGACAACCCCTTTAAGGTAGCCTGATAAGCTTTTTTCACTTTTATTTTCTCCAAAAAACATATACAGTTGAATGTTAGGAAATAGGGTGAAGTTGCTAGTGAAGGAACTAGAAACGTATTCCATTATGTAAGATACAAAAGCTTTCCTTTTTAGAAATTGAAAACATTACACCATGCCATTCTTGTCTTCTCAAAACATCGGTCAGAATTTCTATTTTTTATTTACACATATATTGAAGTCAAGGGAACAGATATAAAGTTAAATCAAAAATACAGAAAATAAGAGGCTCACCGCTTCACAGAATGTTACAGAACCCTTTGTTTTTATGATTTGTGGTGGATTTATGGCTTTTTTGACATGTCATAAGATAAAAAGTGATACACCCTGAGTGCTACTATTACAAATGTAGAATGTAGTATACTCTATCATGTACAGACAAACAGAATAATAATAAACATCTGACTGTACGGATGTAGCAAAGTTTAAATTAACACTGATAACTTGCTGCGCCACAAAAATATATAAAGGACAGGTCTCAAAAATAAGAAACTAATTATGAAATTTAATTTGTAATAAATATATATTAAAAAGATGTAGAGTCAGGCCCTAACATAAAATAGTTGTCACTGTCCTTAAAGGGGTTGTCCAGGCAAAATGGACAACCCTTTTAATGTTTAAATCAGCTGGGGGTAGTGAAACAAATAAAAAAAAAATGTATATTCACCTGTCCCCGTTGCTCCAGTGTCCTCCCACGCATCCTGGTTCTTCTGCTCCGACGGCATCTTCTGGAGTTCCGCTGAAGCCGCTGATTGACCTCGTAACCACTGAGGCCAATCAGCGAAGGGCCTGCGATGTCACTACCTGCCACATCACGGGTCCTCTTCCTGAGGCCTGCTGAGGCCGGTGATTGGCCTCGGCGGTCACGTGACCACAGAGGCCAATCAGCGGCTTCAGCAGAACGCCGGAAGAGACCCGGGAGACGCCGCCAAAGCAGAAGAACCAGGACACGTGGGAGGACACTGGAGCAATGGGGACAGGTGAGTGTGTATTTTTTTTTTTATTAGTTTCACTGCCCCCAGGGTGATTTAAACGTTAAAAGGGTTGTCCATTTTTGCTTGGATAACCCCTTTAAAGACAGAAAGTGGAGAAGGGGAAAGGAGCTAGAGGGATGATAGAATCAATCCTGCATGTGTATACTCTAGTTCACCAAGGTACTGGATACACGTGGGTCATAGATACAAAATGATTATCTGGATAAACAGACAGAAATTACAGAAGTCTCCACTGCCATTTATTGTTATTGCTGTCCCTTTAAAAGGCAATGAACAGGGAGAACATCTTCAAATTTCCCTGACAGCAATTTATTCTGAGATCTCCATACTAAGTCCTACTATAGAGCCAGACATAGAGGAGTTTCAATTCACCCCAATGGGGGTGCGTTCTCCTATTGGAGTGAATTGAAACTCCTGTAAACTTTGTTACATCTATATTTCATCTGTACTAAATCTGAAACATATCTGCAACTTTGCTCAGGTCACTCCACACTAGACCACCAGACCATGACCACTATGATGTACTTTCATAATGATATCACATCATCATAGTAGCCAGTTACTGCTGTGGAATCTACTGTATGTTATTATGGAAAGGGCATCACTGCAATAATTGGGTTACAGATATATCATTTTCCAAACAAAGTTTTGTATCACACTAACAGTTTGTTTCATGCATAGTCTGGCTGCACATTCACTTTGTAGGAAGGCAGCCGTGCTATTCCATTTACATAGCTTGAAATGGATGTTTGCAGAATTCTAGATCGGTATCTTGTTAGCCTGAGATGTAAATTATCTAATCCACAATTGGTTTGAAGGACTGTTGACTAAGGTGTAGAATCTAAGGAAACTACTTTTTCTTCACTAGTTCAATTACCATCTCATGATCCTCAGAATTAACAGTGACTAATGGAAGTAGAAACAGCCAAACATCAAAATAAAGAGAGCTCGGCCAGAGGATGGATGAGAACAGAGGTTAGTACCAGAACAACAGGTACTAGGCGAGCAATCTCAAGGGCAAGGCAGAAGCTCTATCCAAAAACAAGGAGGAGATTAAGATCAGAGTCAATCATTTATTTATTTTGCTTACTTATACAGCGTCATCATATTACACAACTCCTTTACAGAGATATCACCAATACTGTCCCAAGCAGGACTCAAAAGCTAAATTCCCTATCAGTATGTCTGGAGGGTGGGAGAAAACCCACGCAAACACAGGTTTAACATACAAACTCTTTGAAAATGTTGTCCTTGGCTGGATTTTAACCCAGAACTCCAGCACTGCAAGGCTACAGTGCTAACCACTGAGCCACCATGCTGCAAATCATGGGCAAAGTCAAGATCGGGATCAGTAGCTCAAGAAAGCCATTTGTACGACTTTGACTTCATCTGTCCACTGCTCTGGCACCAAATACTGCTGGACTCTTCTCATTACTCTTCCTTGCAATTTACATACTGCACACATTGTTTGATATCTTCTTTTTAGAGTCAATTCTAAATCAAACCAGTATGAGAGGGGCATATTTAGAATACTAAACCCCAGCTATATAGGTGGGTAGCTTGGTGCCCTATCATCTTCTGACAGGTTTCTGTTAACAGTCGGTTGTGTAGTTTTGTCTTATCTTTGTGAATCGAAACATAAAGCTTAAAACTAATGGGCCATTGATCAAAAAAAGGATCGGATCTTGGCACAAGGGACAGAAGATGCATTCCCTGACATTTCCTGATGATATACAGTAAGAACATGACTAAAAAGCTAGAATGCTGATAAATGAATGTCATCTGAAGGTGCAGATCACTCTGTTTACAGGCTGAGAGAAAGGATGTCCACAGAGGCCATAGCGCTTTACAAATGTTTGCCTTCTATGCCGCACTGTAAATGATATGTTCCATAAATCTATGCATTATAAAGCAGGAAATGTTTATTAATGACAGGCTGGCAGGCGCTGAACAATAAATATCTAACTATGTAACAGGCATGCTACCTTAATAGCCGGGGATGTGAGATTGATTAACCAATCTGTTCTTAACTGTCCGGGTCAAGTGATTACCAAGTTTAATAAGGTTGACAGTGGTTTTCCCAGCAAGCTCCTGTAGATTTATGACAATTTAAAGATAGCATTTGCTGACATTCAAAGCTAGGGAAACATTTCAAGGGAAGTACAATTTAAGCGTAGACAGGACATGGGAGGATTATAACTCTTATTGGGTGTCCTTCTCCCACTTGTCACTTCATTTCTCAAATCAATGAATGCAAATCAGCAATCAGCCATCTTTATTTGCCATTGTGCTATCATTATTTAGTAGTGGTCAATAGTTAATAACAAGGGCAAAGATTCCAAGAAAAAGAGAATGTAACATTTTCTGCAAAGTATTTGTTACTTTAGTTGAATTTTCTTTGAAGGCTGATTCGTTGGGAAAAATTCCAAGATAAAGAAATCAGCAGACTATGTATAGAGTGTATATACAAGTATGTGGGCCAGAGAGGTGAGTATTTGTAGTGTATGGTGAACATAATATGGTTGAACTACACCTACCCTGAAGTCATTTGGAGGGTCAGGCACAGAGGGAGGGAATCTTTGTAGTGTTGAATCCCATCTAAGGAGTTTGCCTTGTTGCTGACAGATGGGCACACTCAATTTGGTAAGAGTTTGCACAAAGAACCTTACTTTCAAGTATTATATATATATATATATATATATATATATATATATATATATATATATATATATATATATATATATATATATATATATATATATATATATATATATATACGTATATATATATACACACACACCGTCATGGCTGTAAGTGTTGACACCCCTGAAATTAAGTATTTCTCACAGAAAATTATTGCAATTACACATGTTTTATGTATTACACAAAAAAAACTGAGAAAAAGGGCAAATGGGACATAATTTCACACAAAACTCCAAAAATGTGATGCTCGTTCAAAGTCACCTGTGGCAAGTAACAGGTGTGGGCAATATAAAAATCACACCTGAAAACAGATAAAAAGGAAAGAAGATGACTCAACATTTGCATTGTCTGTCTGTGTGTGCCACACTAAGCATGGAGAACAGAAAGAGAACGGAACTGTCTGAAGACTTGCAAACCAAAATTGTGGATAACTATCAACAATGTCAAGGTTACAAGTCCATCTCCAGAGATCTTGATGCTCCTTTGTCCACAGTGTGCACCATAATCAAGAAGCTTACAACCCATGGTACTATACCTAATCTCCCTGGACATGGATGGAAGAGAAAAATTTATGAAAGGTGAATAAGCAGCCCTGATCAGGTTCCAAAGGAATACACGCTGTTCTGCAGGCTCAGGATGCATCAGTGTTATCGCGAACTATCCCTCGACATTTGAATCAAATAAAAGACTATGGCAGGAACCTAGGAGGACCCCACTGCTGACTCAAAAACATAAAAAAGCTAAACTGCAGTTTGCCAAAATGTACACGAGTAAGCCAAAATGCTTATGGGAAAGCATCTTGTGAACAGATGAGACCTAGATAGAGCTTTTTGGTAAAGCACATCATTCTAATGTTTACGGAAAACAGAATGAGGGCTTCAAAGATAAGAACACAGTATCAACAGTCAAATATGGGGGAGGTTTAAAGATGTTTTTGGGGTTGTTTTGCTGCCTCTGGCACTGGGTGAGTTGACCATGTGCATGGCATCATGAAATCTGAAGATTACTAAAGGATTTTGGGTCACAATGTAGGGCCCAGTGTCAGAAAGCTGGGTAGGCTTTCTAGGTCATGGGTCTTCCAGCAGGACAATGACCCCAAACATACTTCAAAAAGTACTCAGAAATGGATGTAAACAAAGTGCTGGAGAGTCCTGAAGTGGCCAGCCATGAGTCCGGATCTAAATCCCATTGAACACCTGTGGAGAGATCTTAAAATTGCTGTTGGGAGAAGGCACCCTTCAAATATGAGAGAACTAGAGCAGTGTACAAAAGAAGAGTGGTCCAAAATTCCAGTTGAGAAGTGTAGCAAGATTGCTGACGGTTATAGGAACCAATTGATTTCAGTTATTTTTTTCCAAAGGTTGTACAACCAAATATTAAGTTGAGGGTGCCAGTAATTTTGTTTGGCCCATTTTTGGAGTTTTGCGTGAAATGATATTATTGTTGGCTTTTTTTTTCTCTGTTTTTTGTGTTTTTCCAATACACACAAAGAAAATAAATATGTGCATAACAAAACGTGTAATTGCAATAATTTTCTGTGAGAAATACTTCATTTTCTGGAAAAATTTCAAATGTGCATGTAATGCATATATATAGTTCAGTTGTTTGGCAGTGTGTGCTTGTTGCATTGGGCATGCTGCCCTTCTGCTCAAGACTGACTGTCCGAATCTTTATCAGCAAACTGCTATTAGCTGACCTGTTTGTCCAGAAGATAACAGCTCTGAGAGCAAGCACGATCCTGAAAACTCAGGCCCCCTCCCCTCCAGAGAGCAGTGAGTAACGTCATCCAACCTATAATTCTAGATAACGAGAGATATGGGCCCGGTTCCTTAACTGTGTTGTGTAAACAATGGGGAGGAATAATTTTACATATCAGGCAACGAAGCAGCATTTCTAAAGAAATGTATTTAGGAAAATTCTTGAATTTACATAATCTAGCAGTTTAGATAGGAACCTTGACATGGGAATACCTCTTTAATTCATTTGAATGCCCTGACATGTGTAGCATGCTTTATTGGTGCATTAAAGAGGACAGAGACTTGGACATTTTCAGTTGATAAAACTATTTTGTATGTTTTCAGCATCTACCATGATGAAGAGTTCAAAACATTCCCATTTTTTCCTAAGAAATCGTAAGTCCTCCTGACATAACCTATATTTTAAATTTGGGTAAAAACTACGAAGAATGTCAGCCACAAAGCAGTGAAACATGCAAACTTAGGAACACCAAATGTTGACGTGTAAAATCCCCTATCCTCTGTTACATCACTCACTACAGAATCATAAATTGCCTCAGTAAGTATCATCAGCACAAGAAGCTTCATGCTGTTCGTAGGATGCTACAAAGCAGAGCCTGCTGTATAGAGCCTACCTACATGGAGTCTACTGTAAAATTTGGTAAAGGATAGATGAATACCTTACTTATACCTTAATTATTTAGGTTTTGGGTTAGGCCACTTATTTTTATTGTAGAGTAAAGTGGATGCTACAGAATACAAAGACATTTTAGATTATTGCAACTGCCATTTTAGATTATTTCCAACTGACAGCAGTTTGGGAAAGGTTCAGTATGACTGTGCCCCTGTGCACAAAGTGAGATCCTTAGAGACATTTGGTGATGGAACTCAAGTGACTTGCACAGAATCCTGACCTCAACTCTGTGAAACACTCTTTGGAACAACTGGAATGTGGCTTGCGTGCCAGACCTTCTCACCCAACATCAGTACCTGAGCTCACAAATATTCTTTTGCCTAAACATATTCTCAGAAAAATTTTATGGTCACTACACAGGAATCATCCTTACAGTCACAGATGTGTCCTTCCTTACATTTTCTCTTGGCTGGATATGTCTATATATGTATCACAAGATTAACAACTTCTTGTCATATAATGGAACTAAGTGATATGGTGACACTATGTGACATGTTCTGTTTCCCATATGTGCCTACAGTGGGGAAAAAAGTATTTAGTCAGCCACCAATTGTGCAAGTTCTCCCACTTAAAAAGATGAGAGAGGCCTGTAATTGTCATCATAGGTAGACCTCAACTATGAGAGACAAAATGAGAAAACATATCTAGAAAATCACATTGTCTGATTTTTTAAAGAATTTTTTGCAAATTATGGTGGAAAATAAGTATTTGACCACCTACAAACAAGCAAGATTTCTGGCTCTCACAGACCTGTAACTTCTTCTTTAAGAGGCTCCTCTGTCCTCCATTCATTACCTGTAGTAATGGCTCCTGTTTGACATTGTTATCAGTATAAAAGACACCTGTCCACAACCTCAAACAGTCACACTCCAAACTCCACTATGGTGAAGACCAAAGAGCTGTGGAAGGACACCAGAAACAAAATTGTAGACCTGTATCAGGCTGGGAAGACTGAATCTGCAATGGGCAAGCAGCTTGGTGTGAAGAAATCAACTGTAGGAGCAATAATTAGAAAATGGAAGACATACAAGACCACTAATAATCTCCCTCGATCAGGGGCTCCACGCAAGATCTCACCCCGTGGGGTCAAAATGATCACAAGAATGGTGAGAAAAAAATCCCAGAACCACACGGGGGACCTAGTGAATGACCTGCAGAAAGCTGGGACTAACATAACAAAGGCTACTGTCAGTAACACACTACGCCGCCAGGGACTCAGATCCTGTAGTGCCAGACGTGTCGCCCTGCTTAAGCCAGTACATATCCGGACCCATCTGAAGCTTGCTAAGAGTATTTGGATGTTCAAGAAGAGTATTGGGAGAATGTCATATGGTCAGATGAAACCAAAGTAGAAATGTTTGGTAGAAACACAACTCGTCGTGTTTGGAGGAGAGTGAATGCTGAGTTACATCCAAAGAACACCATACCTACTGTGAAGCATGGGGGTGGCAACATCATGCTTTGGGGTTGTTTCACTGCAAAGGGACCAGTATGACTGATTCGTGTACATGAAAGAATGAATGGGGCCATGTATCATGAGATTTTGAGTGCAAACCTCCTTCCATCAGCAAGGGCATTGAAGATGAAATGTGGCTGGGTCTTTCAGCATGACAATGATCCAAAGCACACCACCAGGGCAACAAAGGAGTGGCTTCGTAAGAAGCATTTCAAGGTCCTGGAGTGGCCTAGCCAGTCTCCAGATCTCAACCCCATAGAAAACCTTTGGAGGGAGTTGAAAGTCCGTGTTGCCCAGCGTCAGCCCCAAAACATCACTGCTCTAGAGGAGATCTGCATGGAGGAATGGGCCAACATACCAGCAACAGTGTGTGCCAACCTTGTGAAGACTTACAGAAAACGTTTGACCTCTGTCATTGCCAACAAAGGATATATAACAAAGTATTGAAATGAACTTTTGTTATCGACCAAATATTTATTTTCCGCCATAATTTGCAAATAAATTCTTAAAAAATCAGACAATGTGACTTTCTAGATATGTTTTCTCATTTTGTCTCTCATAGTTGAGGTCTACCTATGATGACAATTACAGGCCGGCCTCATCTTTTTAAGTGGGAGAACTTGCACAATTGGTGGCTGACTAAATACTTTTTTCCCCACGGTATATTTGGCCATTTGCCAGCATGACTGGATAGCTTTTCATGAGATATTGGAATCCTTAACCAAATTCCAGCTTACTGGGAGGACATATCTGTATAGCTTACTTTCCAACATATCACAGACAGGAAAAAATACGATAAAAAGGAAAAAAAATGCACGCAGTGATGTCACACTGTGGGAATAGTGAATAAAGTTATGTCTCATAATAGGGGTAATGTAACTGAACAGGGATCATAAACATAGTCATGTCACAGTAGAAGAGTTAAGAAACACGATGATGTCACAGCAAAGGAGTTAAGAAACAGTGCTGTCACAGTATAGAAGTTAAGGAATACAGTGATGTCACAGTATAGGAGTGAATAAACACAGTAATGTCACATTATAGGAGTTAAGAAACACAGTGATGTCACATTATAGGAATTAAGAAACACAGTGGATAATAAACACTGCATTAAAATACAAGGATAATATGCTCAATAAAATTTGGACAAGAGTGACCCTTTCCTCCTTATGGAAAGTTTTACAACAGTACTTAGGAACTCGGCTTATGGTGTTGTAGTTCTATGACTTTCTGCAAACTTTACTAAATTGTTAAAAGGAAACTAATAACAGATGCTTAAAGTGCAAGTCGAGACAGGAACATTTATAATTGGACTTGTACAGATTTTCTTGTGCTCAAATTGTAAGCAACTCCTGCCTGGTTTTGTGCTTTTCGGCCTGGTCCGGGGTTATTAATGTACCGTACAGTAAATAACTTTCAGTGAATGTTATGACTTTCAACTTTTTAATAGTTGTTTGTATTTGATATACTATTTCCATATGAACAGTCGACCCAAACATTTTCACCTTTTCTTTACCTGAGGTTATATAGAAGGACAAATTGCCAACTATATTGATGATGCCATTAAATACTGGGAACGACTGACCAGAGAAGATTTGTCTTGTGTGTAATATATGGCATGTTCACTATATTTATATTCGTTTATATTTTTTATTACTAATACTGCCATTACTATTGCAATATATATTTTACACATATTACACATAAGTTAACCTTGATTTCCAGCAGTGTGATAACTTGCTGGCTGTAGCGTGATATCTTAAGTCATTGAAAAGTCATTGACACACCCAAGATAACACTCTGTGCCACAGGTTGTTAATGCATTAAAAGTATATACATCTATGTGTATATATATATATATATATATATATATATATATATATATATATATATATTTGTATATTTATTTATTTATTTATTTTCTATTTCTATTGTAGTGTATAAATTTTATTTATTTTATTTACTTATATAGTGCCAACATATCCTGTAGCGTTTCAGAGATATTGTCCCAAGTACAGCTTACAATCTAAATTTCCTAGCAGTACTGTATGTCTTTGGATTGTTTGAGGATACTCCTTGCAGATGTTGTCCTTTGCAGGATTTGAGTGTAAGACTCCAGTGATGCAAGGCAACAGTACTAACCACTGATGGCTAAATACATCTTGGATATGGAATTAAATAATTTGTACATTCCAGCGGTTACTTTTAGGTAAAAAAAAAAAAAATGCACACAATTTCTGGCCACAATCTCCATTCTCTTCTTCATTTTCAGACCCCCTGATACAACCTGATTCTGGATTTAGACTTTTCTCATGTCGAGTGTCCAGGATGCTGATGCCTTCACAAGCTCTTTTTCATCAACACAGCTTCATCCCTATTGATCCCTATCCATTCTCCTTTGTGCTGACAGACATTGCTTCACCTTTTTAACTTCTACAGAATCTGGTATGTAATCTCCTCTGTATTGTCACATATGCAGAGCCTGTGTGTGCTGGCTATACCCTAATACAGTACAACCTGTGTGATCTGCCCACCCTGAGGACTAGGATGCCTTTCCCATTCTTCATTCTTACCTGCCATATACATCCATCTCCCCATTCCTGCTGTCTAAAACTGAGAAAGGAGAGGGAGAGCGAGCTGAGCATATTACATCATGACTAAGCTAATACAGCATTTGAGATGTTTTTGTGCTGTTGCTTTGTTTTTGGTGAAACGCCTTTAGTTAACAGTTTTACTTGTAAATTTAAAAACACATCCGTGGCTGTTTTTTGAGGTGATTTTTGATGTTTTTTTTCTGAATCCAATGTTCTGAATGCACTGTTACCCTAGATTGACATCACCGAGCTCCACCTTTTGAGTTATAGTTTTTTTTGCCACTTTCTGTTTTTACTGTATAGACAAGCACAGCATGTCTACATCATTTTGACCAATGCCAGTCTTCAAAATTCAGGTTAAAAAAATTGTTCCATCTGGACAACACCTTCTTTCAGTAACTCTAGATTCACACGACCGTGTTTCAACCATGAAATTTGGTCCGTGTGTTTGCCAGATTGGTTGGGAGAGGAACTCCTAGCATGATTATCTATGATGCTGGGGGGTCCCTGCCGATAATAGTACAGGACTATATGTCACTAGGGGACAGGAACTCCTAGCAGCGTAGATAATTATTATCCTAGGAGTCCCTCTCCCAGCAGTTCAGGCCAGTAAATCCGGCAAACACACAAACCGAATTTCACGGGTGAAACTTGGTCGTGGAATCTAGGGTTAATGAAAGAAGGCGATGTCCAGATGGAACAATTTTTTTAACCTGACTTTTGAAGACTGGCATTGGTCAGAATGATGTAGCCATGATATCAAGTAAAAACAGAAAATCAAATAGATCATAAGAAATCAGAACAGATTTATCCTATTTATAATACTTCATGTAAAAGCCATAAAGCAAGTTTTGTAAGACAATTTACAAACACATTTCTGGGTTACTTATTTTTTATGGCTTCAGGGTATAAACATTATTATGGCGGACTTAATGTCTGAATAATTTTTCATTTCTGCTATATAGTCATGCAAAAAAAAATAATTGCAACATATGATGAAGATGACTGTTTCGAACAAAGAGCATGTGTTTTCTAAGTGTACGCATTTCTAGTAGATGTGTAGTTTGGCACAGGCATGTGTGTATTATAATACGATAATGGAACACAACTGTACTGCATTCAGCATAAAACTAACATTATATGTATGAGTTCTTTGAATTCTATCGTATGTAACTCGATGTATTCATGCTCTAATTGCCTTTGCATAGCAGGAAGTAAATGCTGACGTGTGGAATTTTGTGTTCTTTGCCACACGCTGGTAATGAGGGTATGAATGTGCTGACTTTCACAGGTGAACACGCAGGACACCATTTAGACACTACGGTTTTATTATGTTATGCAACTGTGTCATATCAATATTGCTTTTACTCCTTAGAGCCAGGCTTTGGTTTTTCAGACAATTAACCTGCACTGAAGTATGACAAGTAATCATGAAACCTTATAGGAAAAATTCTGTGGATTCTTCTGTAGCCGTGGCTAAACTGTGTTTTCATTAAGAGCATATATAGTGCACAAGCTAAATACACACATACACATACATACAATCTATCTATCTATCTATCTATCTATCTATCTATCTATCTATCTATCTATCTATATATATACTGTTGTGCAAAAGTTTGGAACTCGGCAGGGAGGTTGTTCCCGCCATCTTGGAGAACTAAGCACAGATCTTCTGTGGATGTAGGCTTGCTCCAGTCCTTCTGTCTCTTCATGTAATCCCAGACAGACTGGATGATGTTGAGATCAGGACTCTGCGGGGACCATATAATCACTTCCAGAATTCCTTCTCCAGAGAGCAAAGGTCACACCAAATATTGGTGAGATTTAGATTTTTATCTAAATTATCTATTTATTTTGTTCATTCACTTCATTTTTCTAATTCACAAAAATAAACTATTACGCTAGGACCCGAAGAACGGAAACCCAAAAAACGGAAAAAGTGTTTACCCGCAGAAACCCATGGACCCCATAGACTATAATTGGGTCCGCTGAGTTTCTGCCCAAAAAATGCAGAAAAATGCGGAGAGAATAGTCCTGCTTGCAGGACTTTTCTCCCAGCATTTTTTAAGCGGGTTTGGGGACGGAAACTCCGAACGGAATATAGGCGCAGATGTGAACCTAGCCTTATGCTAAGGCCACACATAGCAAAAGTGCAGCATTTTTGGCTGAAATAAAGATACATTTTACAACACCAGCAAAGAAAATGAGACTTCATTAATCTCATTCATGCATTGCAGGAAAAGGTGCTGCAGAAAACACTTGCATTTTTGAAAATTGCAGCATGTTAATTTTAGCTGGGTAATTTATAGCATTTCCCTATATATTGAACAGGGGTGAAAAAAGCAGAGAAGATGCAGCAAAAAGTTTTTTTGCTTGCGATTCACTACATGGGTAGCTTTAAAGGGGTTTTCTGAGCAAAAAATGTTGATAACCTATCCTATCCTGACACCCAGCACCCCCACAATCAGCTGTTCTCAGCAACTGATATACAGCAAATGGAGCAGGAAGCAGACAGCTCTGTTCTTTATGTAGTGGCCAGACCCAGTACTGCAGTTCAGCTTCCATTAATTTGTTTAGTCACTACACAGACAGCAGTGCTTTCTGCTTCCTGCTCCATTCTCCCTGCCTAAAACTTTCTGTACAGTACTATATATAATTTTACAGGTATAGTGCAATTTTTAATGCAAATTTTAACTTGACATTCAACTCTTTGCATACCATTCAGTAAAATAGTGAACATGTTTCTGTAATATACAGATGTAGCTAAGTTTAGCTAAGTCTAACTTGACATTTGATGCATTAAGTAGACAGTTGCTAATCACATTAGCTAAATGTTTTCCCTATTGCTTTTGTTGTGAGTTATGCAGGTGCAGCAAGTCATCTGATTCAAGTTGAGGATGGCTACATCTGTATACATAGTCCATACATAGGGCAGCAAAGTTTGGCCAAAAGGAGAAGCGTCTGCAGGCAGCATGTTATAGAGAGGAAAGAGTTGAGTAGATTGATATATAGTTTGCTAAAAAAAAAGTTCTAGTATAATTTGTCATTTATTCATTTGAGAGGGGGGTCCAGAGGGGGGTCCTACACTTTAGACCCCTGTGTCGTGCACCTGCATGGTATTCCTTTAATATTTTCTATATTTTTGACTATTCATGTTTTGAGCTTGGATGAATTTACTGCGATTTTGGAATTTTAGTTTTCCTGTGATAAGTAGAGAGTGCGATGATAACAAGCTGTCAGTATCCTCTAATAGTCATAACCTCCCACGTTCCTACTTTGCGACCAAGTAGGTTGTGGGAAGTCAACAACCGTGACAGGTCAGTATGATTGGTTTTAATTAGGAGCTTAATTTCATAAAAAGAAGAGCACAAATGACAGGCTACATGAACAGCATGCAGAGTGAATCACTTCCAAGCCAACTGTTCATGATTGTCCAAAAAAGAAGCTTCCTGCTGCTTGATGCTACATTCTGCATCTTAAACTGACAGCTCAAGCACAGACTATTTATAATTTATTCATTTTCACTAATTTTATCAGTTTATGTGGACTTTTAACTTAATAAAAACTTTACTCATACTCTGTAAAAGAATTCCAACCTGTTGTGCTGAGAATGTTTGCTTTATATTCTTTATGATTTGTGTTGCGAGCCTTATGAGATTCGTTTCAGACCCCGAGTATAAAAATCAGAGGTCCAGGGTAGGGGAAGAAAAAAGCAATCATACTTACCTTTCCTCTTCTGGACTTCACTGCAGCATCCGGTCTTCTTTTCTGGGTGATCCTGGCATCTTCCAGCCTCTTCATTGATGTCATTCTGTTACATGGGGGCGGTAATGTCATGACGCTCTGACAAAAGCTCTGACACATCCTACATGAGTTAGGAGGACCAGGACATCGCAGGGGCATGATGCAACGGCAAAAGTAGGAGTAGAATAGCCTTTCTAAAAGGTATTCCAACGTGTCCTTAGTTTAAAATGCATATCCACATATCCCCAGACTCTCTGCAGCCAGGAAAATTGCTGTTTTTTAACATGATTCTCCGCAAATTAATTCAGATGGAATCAAATTATTTTGGGAAATTCGGCGAAGCTGGCGAATCAAATTTTTGAGAAATTCGCTCATCTCTAATCTTAAGCCATACCTCCTTTTCATCTAAACCGCATCTCCTTGTTAAACTAGTGATAAAAATTAACTTAATCTGGAGGATATCTTGGGTGGCTAAAAAGCACCTTTTTGAAGCCAGAATTCAAGTTTGGACACCATAGTAAATCTCTCCAATGAACTATTGATTCATGTAAAGATTGCCAGCCAGCAAGGATCAACTGTTGACGTCAATGGGAGCTGAGCAGCAGTAATGGTGCTTAGTCACTATACAACGTAAAGAGTAATTTGCTTTCGACTCCATGCGCTGTACAGTATGAGCATTGGATGCAGCCCCAAATTAAATGATTAACACTGTAATGCCATCTTGGCTCTAATGTCACTTATCACAGTACTTGCACAACAGAAGAGAACAATGATGTTACATCCATGGGTGTGGACCAGACAGAATAGACTGTCACTTCTGGAAGTTTCCCTCATATATGGTTTTACAGTTTCCCTCACAGTCAGAATACCATGGCTATGTGGGTGTGGGGAAGAGCAAAATCAATTACCAGTAGGTTATATTACTACTTCTGACAATGAAGGAATGACAGATTTTATGTAAAAAAAACATATTAAGACATTTTATAACAGGAGATGTGGGTGTAATGCATGAAATGGGCATTTACCCCAGAAAAATACTGTTCAGAAGCAATTGGGTACATTATTGTCCCTAGGGGAGTTTTGCAAATATTGTCATTTTTTTTGTCTTTTGATCGCAGGCAAACTTGATCAAATAGTCTTATATTCCCCAAAATGGCACCAATTTGCTTGCACACAATTCCACTGACAGAAATTGAATAAAGCTATGGGTCTTAGATAGTGCAAACCAAAAAAAATAAAATCTTTGTTTATTAGAAAAAATAGTAAAACTTAAAAAAAAAACCTAAACAAATTTCATATAGATGTAATCATATCAACCCAGAGAATAAATTTATTGGTTATTTAATCCACACGTTGAATGCCGCAAGATTTATAGTGTAAAATTACAATGATAGAATTGTTGTTTTTTTCTATTCCCTCCAAGAAGAACTTAATAAAAGTTAATCAATGGGATATATGTACACCGATATGGTGCCAATTACAGATGAGCGAAGTATTCAAAAATTCGATTCGGCAACTTCGCCGACTTTCGCGATATGATTCTATTTGATCCAAATTAAATCGCAGCGAATCGCGTACCAAAAACAGCTATTTATTGGCTGCAAAGAGCCGGGGTGGGCGGAAAGATGGCGGAACCCCTTGCACATGGCATGTTTGACCGCTGCATCCAAGGTGTTAAAACCCCGGAATGGTTATGGAGCAGTGTGTTAGGTGTCAGTTACAAATAACACCCTGCTCCATAACCGATCGGGGATTTAACACCTTGGATGCAGCGGTCAAACATGCCGTGTGCGCTCGCGAAGGTGTTAAAGGAATGTGACATCACAGGGCTGACTGCTGATTGGCTGCACGCATGGCATTGTGGGTGATCCTGCGTTCTCAGAGTTCCTTGCCCCATGTAAAGCAGCCATTTTGAAGTGAATGAGAATCTTACCACGAAGCATGAGGAAATTTGGATTTGATGCGAATCGAATATTTCCTGAAATTCGGATCGAATTCCACTTCTGCAGCTTAGATTCACTCATCTCTAGTGCCAATAAATACTATAACTTGCCCCACAAAATAGTTCTCATACAGCTACATTGACAGAAGATTAAAATAGATATAGCCCTTGGTATGCTATGATGAGAAAATCTAACCAATGGTTTGGTCATTAAAGGATTTGTCCAAGATCTGAACATTTTTGATACTAATGACCTATCCAAAAAAGAGATCATCAGTATCATATCGGTTGGGGTCTGACACCCAAACCCCGAACTGATCAGCTACGGCTGCCAGAAGCCATATACTAAGATAACAGCCAAAATGGGAGCGGGGCTGCAGTTCCAGGTGCCACCACTACACTGTATGGACTACACATGAATAGGGGCAGGGCTGCTTCTGGCTGTATACTTAGTATATGACTTTTGGCAGCCACATGAGCTGGATGTCGCACCTTGAACGATCTGATACTGATGACCAGCAGCTTATCAGTATCAAAAATGTTCATATCCTGGACAACCCTTTTAAGTAATGAAACAGGCTGGTTATTAAGGGGTTAAGTGTTATGAAATGTAATTCTAGTTTCCTCTAGTTTTAGCTTTCTTTGTACTGAAAATATTCAAAAACTGATTAAATTCTCCTTTTTAATGTAAAGGCTATTGCTTTTCTTGACAACTCGTGGTTGTCGGTCCATTAATAAGCTGCATTTGTAGTCACATCAAGGAAGGAAACTACATTTCGCTTAACTGACAAGGTATAATAGAATTAGGCTAGCTTCACATAAGCATAATATTTTATGCACATATTCTCATCCTTATTATAACTATCAACCACTTTATTATGCAAATTTTTAGTAATGTCCAGCAGTAATTCCAAATTCTGAAAACACAATGACAAAAAAGGAGTTTAGATAAGGGATTTAATAGAACAGCTTTTAAAGAGGATCTGTTAGTTCTCCTGACATGTCTGTGTTAGACTTGCATTTCATATAATATAAAATTGCTGGATCATCTTTTCTAAGAACCGTACATTGTGCCATGGTTTTGTTATTTTACCTAGAGATGTTAAAAAAAAAATACAAAATCAACAGAAGGCTGGCACGACTCTCAAATGTAAGTGAACAGTGCCACACACCCTAAACAACATCCCCCATGACTCTCAATAGATTTCTATAGACATGAGTCATCTGAGTTGTGACCTGCAATCCATCTCGAGATCAAAACAGCAGTGATTTTCGTGATGAAAGTAATTTTAGGAAAACAGCCTGATCACAGCAGAAAGATGTAGTTATTAGATAAAATATAACATACGGTAGTTTCTTAGAATCACCTGTACTATGTAGGGGAATTGCTAGTTGAGCAATTCCCCAATGCTTCTGCAGAAACCTGGGAGGAAAGACAGAGACAGTGAGCCCCAAACTCGACCCAGCCCCTGTCCCTGCCTTCTTGCCTGACTGTCCTAGGTGACAGCCGACAACTTGGAGGCGATTCCTTCTCTGAATAAGTGACACACAGAACAAGAAAAGACAAAACAACACAGAAGCGAAGTCAGCAAGCCAAGGGTCAAAGCCAGAGAGACAAGCAGAACTAAATCGTAATCCAAAGGAGTAGTAACAAGGGAAGCCAAAGGTCAGAGGTCAGAAATAATACATTAAGAGCAAGTAGGAAGCTAGCAAGGACAAAGTCACAGGACAGAGTACAATAGCCAGCAAACCTGTGTGGGCTGATGACCTGTATATGAAATGTCCAGGACTTGCCCCAGACTTGATTGGTAGACAGGATGTCTATCACCCAGGCAAGGCTAAGATTAACTGTTAGAGGAGCAGAGAGAAACAAAGTGCAGGAGACGGGTGTGGCTGAAATTCAGTTACAGAGAAGAAGTACTTGGACAGTGTTCAGACTGAGCAACAAGAACCTTAAGCACGGAATCAAACTGAACACGCCTCCTACGCCGCAGCGTGCGAGCGGTGGGTTGTGCAGAGTCCCGAACAGGCAGAGACGTTACCTACAATTCATTTAAATAAAGTTTATTGAAATGACAGTTCCTATTTAAACCGACATTCGACATAGCCACTTCATCTTTGCAGTATTGCACAATGGAGGCTCGGAGCTTATGCCCATGATCAGTGTTAACTCTGATCGTGAACGTTGCCTTTTCTGTGGCCCCAAAATTAATTTTTGCCCTCCAGGGGCCAACCCACTGGCCTCATACCTTTTTTTTCCGTTGTAGGTCAGCTCCTGCATGGTAGCGAGAGACGTCCTGCTCCTGTGGCAGCCGTGAGCCTAATGAAGGCTCCCAGACCTGTCCTAGGAATATTCTAGTTTGTGACCAGCTTCAATAGCTATGTAGTGAAAGTCCCATAGACTGCAATATAGTTGAATTGCAGTCTATGGGACATGCAGTCAAGAGACTGCAGCTTCAAGTCCCCTGGGTAATAATAAAAAAGTAATAATAATAATAATAATAATAATAAAATAAAAAGTAATAATATAGTTGTTTTAAAAGTTATACAAAAAGCTAAAAATTTAAATCACCCTTTTTCCATAGATTTTAAATAAAAATCAACAAAACAACATGAACAAATTATACATCCCTGAGTTCAAAAACACATGGTCTGCAAACATATTAAAATATTTTTAAATACGGAAAAAAAGAGAGAAAAGCAAGATTTTGCCACAAATTATCACAAAGTGATATGCTAACTATCCTATTTGTGTCTAAGTTTTGTTATGTTCTCGAATCTACTGTAAAGCAACTCTCAGATACTGATGTAGCAGCCTCTAAGGAAGAAATCATGTAAAGAAATAGAATCAAAAATATACATAAATATTTTTTCTTACTAAATACATGTTACACTATAAATTTTTAAGCAGTAATAAAAAAATAAAGTGATACGTTCACTTTTTTCTGACAGGTAAAAGAAGATTTATTTATTATTTAAGGTTTATTGTCCGCTAGGTTTTATATCGCATCTTCATAGACCATCCATAATTCCCAGGACAGAAGTTTTGACTATCCCAGACTAGAAGCCTTATCCATATGATCCCCTGATAATGACGGAGATGTTTCTTTTTATTTTAAGCACAACCTTGAGTATTCAGTACCCACAAAAAAAGAATTCTCTTAGATTTATGTGTATACAATAAGCAGCTGCATTTTTCAAAAGTGACACAATTTCAATTCACAGTTCTGCATTATTTTTTCATATTTCTTATCCAGAAGTAAAAAAAGAAGCAAAAAAAAGTAAAGTAGATTGGAACCTTTCCAGAGAACAAAAGCATTTAGATGAATTTCAGCAATAGGGATAGAAATGTCATATCTACATTTTATGTCATATTGTGCTCGTGAATAATTGATGCTTTTTAATTGGCTGTCAGGATTCTGACTCCATATTTAAAACACATATATACAAATCCTTCTCGTGCGATGAATCGGTTTTCGAATAGCTGTCTTCTAAGTCTACACAAACTCATGTTTTCAGGGGTTGTAATTGTTCAGATGGACTTTGAGATAAGTAAATAGTAAGCAAGAAGGGAAAATCCTCTAGGTCTGTCCTTATTAGTTTAACACTTTTAAGCCATTTCTAGCTGGACTATTGCAATTTTTTGTGGTGTTCATAAAATGTTAGGTTTTTTTTTATAGGTGTGTCACAGAAGAAAAAACAATATTACAAATAGCAAAGTTGTGCATTGGTAACCAGACACTTCAATTTATTTCTCTGGTTAAAACCATAGCAAAAAGGATGTATAGGAACCCAGGGGGTATACTTCTATATTCTGTTTTTGTAAATATATCATCAGCTTTGTCTTTCATTCATTTTCACGGGCTGAAAACGTGTTTTTTGTGACTCATTTGACATCTTTATATATAACAAAGCACAACTTAAAGGGTATATTTTGGACACTAACCCACTCACAGGTCCTTATGAATCAGTGGTTTAGTGCCCCAAATCACTTACTCCTAATACTGACAAATACTAATTCTGAGGCCAGTTTCACAAAAATATGTTTTTGCATTTTGAATAGTGTTTTTTTTTACAGCAGAAAAGTGGCGTTAATAATGCTGCAGAAAGATATTACAGGAAAAAAGCGCCATAAAATAAAAATACAGGCACTTTTTATTGCATTTTGTCATTGAAAAAAGGTCATGGTCAAGCTATGTGTGATGGTAACCTCATACTTACCTAGAGGTGAGTCCGATGAGTATAATCAGACTCACATACTCTGATGCTCCCAGAGTATGCACCTTTGATCCGGCACATTCACACTGAAGTTGGGGTGTACTCCTCTAACTTCAATGACCCATGTGCAGGTGTTGGTAGTACAGCAGCCAGGTAAGTATAAGGCTAGGGTCACATGGTGAGTTTGACTGCGACTCTCATCGCATGACCAAAGATTAATGTGTTGCTATGCGACTCCTTCACTCATATTAGTGAAGGAGTCACAGAGCAACATGGTAATCTTTGGTCGTGTGATGGGAGTTGCAGTGTGGCCCTAGCCTAAAGGGTTTTTTTATCATCATTGTAGACACTGACAAGGTTATGAGTAGTCTATTTAGGACATTAAACCACTGGTCCAGAAATACCTGTGGGTGGTTTTGTGTCCCAAATAAATATCTGATTTGCTACATTGTGATAAAGCACAAGAAAAACCATTGACAATGTCAAGTTAAATTTACTGTAACCTTTTTTTTTTTTTTACACAGTCATGTTTAAGTTCTGTAGACCTGTATTATGTTAGACTTATATCACTTTTTGTAAGTCTAGAAAGCCCAGCATGCTAAAGGTGACTGACCTTTCACAGGTTGCATTGTACCGAGTCAGCTGAAAAACTGACACCTTCTCATTTTTCAATGTTTTTTATCTCGCGTCAATGAATACATACTTTCAGGTCAGCGTGACTATGAGGAAAGTCATTTCGGTTGAAATACATATTTGTTCTTCTTTACCTTTCCTCTTGACTTGACATATAGAGATGTGGCATGAAACGACTAATTTAACAAAAAGTAAAGATTTTGCGATACTCTGTCATGAGGTGTCTATCCTACATATATGTGTGAGGTCGCCCAGTGGCTATATTGTGAATTACGGCCTGTCAAGGGTTTTGCGAACATGTTATGATAGGTAATTGAACTTTTTTTTATGGGAATTGCATAAAGGAACGCAATTGCTTCTGACTGATGAATAAAAAGTGATGAAGAAAATGACTTGTCTCAAGCTGGATCCAAAAGCAATAAATAATTTACCATTTTATTTGACTTTTTCCTTGCTGTATATTTTGGATTCTTAATAATCTTGGTATTCTACTTTTCTCTTCCTATACTGCATACCATAAATGCTGCTTTTTGCCCTCCTTCCTACAGGTTTAAGGCGTATCTGTCATTCAGATAAAGACCTGTATAGAAGATGAAATTTTTTTATAATTTGTCACCCTAGACTCTAGTAGCTGAAGTTTACAGAAATAACTTCCCTTTCATTGCTATATTCTCCCTCACCATGAATGGCTATAGTTTGTCTTGTAGGTTGCCGTGAACAGTAGGGATGCCATACTTGAGTGAAAGGTGTTCTTGTTTTTGTTCTGTCCACAAACATCACGCAACAATATGACATGAATCATTGTATTGTGTTATCATTGTCCCTTCAACATGCCAAAAATTGGATTTTTTTTATTCAATAACAGACAAAGAACCTCCTAGAAATGTCAATAGTTAACTAAACATTCCCAAAATGGTAGAATTCAACACAATAGCATTTGGTCAAACTGAGCTATTCTGTGCTCTTCCTATTCTATGTGACCTACTGTATGTTCAGATCTTACAGATGAGCAGAATGTCTCACATATAATGTAGTTTCTGACTAGATATACATGATAGAATGTACAGTCTTTGGCTCCAAGCTGTAATATTACTCAGATAATAACGGCTTGCTACGTTAGATACCAACAGGGCAACCAGCCATTGCTTCGGGTTGATTTAGAGAAGTGAATTTCTGAAGATGTAGCGTGTTGCAATATCATTCTTATTGAAATATTGATCTGGTAGCATGCCTTATGGGTTACAATGGCAATTGAGTGTAGCTGCTTTGCTAGGTATTAGGATTAATGATGCCATAAAAGTTATTTTTTTTTATATTTATATGTTGATTATAAAATAATATGTCTTACAATAATTTTTTGTTATAAATGAGTAAATTTCCAACTCTTAGATTCATTTATTAATATATCCTCATATGGATCGTAACTTGGTTTCTCTGACATAGGACTCCAAATCTCCTGTATAGACATACAATGTAATGCCGTCACCATTAGTGGTTGCATAGGAACTTGCTGATTGTTGCATGTCCAACTGTTCAGACCCCCGCCAATCAAGAGAACAGGGAAGTTTTGACCCATGTTCTGAATAGAGCGATGGTTGGGCCCGCACCCACACTGCCCCATCTATTTTAATTGGAGTGCAGGAGATGGATGATGTTCTGTGCTTGGCTATCTCTGGCGCCCTCTTTGGAAAGATTGGAGTGATGCATGTGATGGCCCAAATATGGCTCCATTCAGAGCAGGGGAAAAAACTCCCCTGTTCTCCTGATGAGTCTGAGCCATCGGACCCCCTTTGGTCTGCAAGTTATTTTGCATCCTGGATGGGATGATAACTTGTTAATATGGGAAAACCCCTTTAAATATTGATCTTGATATAAAAAACAATAAAAAGGCTAACCTCCCTCTAGTGGTTGCGGCATGCAGCCACAATTTTTATAATGTAACTCTATGTCTATGCAAAGTATTTGGAGTTCTGTGTTAGAAAATAACAAGCCCTAGCCCATTTGTTCAGTGTTGAATTTACTTTATTTAGATAGGGCAGCATTGTGGCTCAGTGGTTAGCAGTATTATCTTACAGACTTTAACTTCCGGGGTAACCTGATGAAGGGCAACATCTGGAGATTGTATGTACTCCCTGCGCTTGTTTGGGTCTCCTTCAGGTGCTTGGGATTTCTCCCACACTCAAAAAATATACTGATAAATTGATTCAGAATTTATATTGTAAGCCCTGATGGGAATAAGGAATGATTTAAGAAATGTCAATCTATGAAGAGCACTATTGCATATGTTGGTGCGCTATAAATAAGTAAATAAATAGTAATGGGTGAGGTTTGCCTGTAAGTTTTGTTTTTGGGTCAGAAACGAAAGTGCTATTATAATAGTCTATGATAATCTGAGGTCAAGGTAAGGTGTGGAAAAAAAACAAAAAAACAATCATACTCACTTTTCTTCACCTCTCTGGGCTCTGCTTCCATGTTCATTCTTCTTTTCCAAGTGTTTCACTGAGGCCAAATGACAAGCTTTAAGAGTGACTCGAGGCCACTAACATCACAGAAAAGGCCTTAAGATTCCGTGGACACCATGGAAAGAAGACCAGATGTCACAGAGGAGTATAGCAGAGGTGAGGAAAGGTTAGTTTCTACACCTCCCACTTAGCCTCTGATTACGCCATAGTAATAATGATTCATAGGTTGCAAGTTCCCAAAAAAATTGTGTTTGGCCAAACCCAAAATTTTTGGAAAATTCATAACGAACTGTGTTTGCTCATATCTATAAATAAATAAATAAACATATATAAATTTTATTTACTAAATATCTTAAAACAGAAAATTGTAATAATTTTATTATTATGTTAACATTCAACACAAATTCTTTTCCCATTTGTGTTTATGAATATATTGTAATGTTGTATGTATATGTATATGTAATATGTATAATATTGTAATTAATAGTACACAAAGGGCTGACGTGCAGATGGCACACCATGACACTTGGGTTTGTTCTATATTTTGTTTGTGTCAATTTATGTGACAGATAATAGTAATAGCTCTATAAAACATTGCTATTTATATAATATGACAATTCAGTACCTTAACAAATCCCTTCTTTTGACTGCTAGTGTTGGCGGTTTATAATGCTTTGTGAAAGATTTCAATTGCAAATAAATGTAAAATTGCAGTTGAAAAGAGTTTCTCCAGTTTAGGAAAACAGATTGCTTCTAGTGCTAATACTATAGTGAAAGTACTGTCAGCAGATTCATTTTCTTATAGTGATAACAGTAATAAGAATATATTTTTCCAGAGATTTCAGCAATGTTATTGAGTCAGACAAGTAATTTATAGATGTTTAAACAATTTTAACAATTTTTTACTTAGAAATATTTACTGAAAAATATTCTATCTTCTGCATATTTTTTTATGCTATTTTCTTTACGTTTATGGGATCAGCAATCTTTCTTGAGCTGTTGTACAGCAGATACAGAGATTTGCTTTCTAGCAGCCACCTGGACATTAAAAAAAGACTAATGGGGGAAATTTACATGAAAGGAATTTGTAAAGTCTGCGGGGAAGAATATGATTAATTTTACACCAGAAATCAAAAAGTCACAATCTGGAGGGCTTGGGCTATTCTTCGCTAAAATTATAACTTTTTGACTTTTTATTAGGCATGCATTAGTAGGAGTGGAGTGGCCTTCCATGACCCAGCATATTTATTATAATTTACACTGCAATTGGTGTGAATTGTAATGCAAATCTAAACCAGCTCTTAGCTAGCATACACTTATAGTTCTGGCACATGGACTGTTGCTAATTATACCAAATGCTCTGAATTTATTAACCACTTCAGTACTGGGACAATTTCTGGTCCAGGATCAGACACATTTTCAGATTTTTTTGTATGTGCGGTTTTGAGGGCTGTAACATTTTTATCATATGCGTTATTCAACTAATTTCTGCTTCTTTTTTCGGTGACACATAGGGCTTATTTTTATTTTTGCATGTGTTTTCATTTTTTTTTTATATCCAGGAAAATATAAACAAAAGAAGATGGAAAACGTATCCATTTTTTACTTTTCTTTTTTTTTTTATTTAATAACACAAAGTGCTATTAAAAAACTTTATAATATAGTTTTTTGTTTCCATTACAGTAATTTTTATTTTGTATAGTGTCATCGGGGGTGGGGCTTTAACCTTTAATAATGGCGTTTTTTTGGCATATTATTTTATTTCTTTTTTAATTATTTTATTTACATTTTTTTAGCTGTTCTATAAATTTTTTATTTATTTATTTATTTTTTTACTTTGTGTCCCTATAAGGTCATAATAGACCTTTGAGGACATCTGATCACTTTTTTTTTTGGGGAGGCTGATTTCCCCTGTAACTGGGGCTAGTACATTTAGCTCCAGTTACAGAAGGAATACAGCCTCCTGCCCGTTACTATATAGCTTACGGAGCTGATCTGGGTCCTGGGTCCGCCGGGTCAGAGGGGAGCCGCAAGATGGCGGCACCCATAGTACTGTATACAGTGCTCATTTAGCGCTGTATACACAACAATCGGGAAGGCAGGGAAGGTAATAAACCTTCCCTGCCTTCTCTAGGGAAGCTCTGGCTGAAGTTACAGCCGGCTCCCCTTTTGAGCATCTGCACGATTTTGTGCAGCTGCTGAGTTCTGCTTGGACGTACCGGTACACCACCTTCTGCATGTAAAAACCCAATGGGCGGTCCGGAAGTGGTTAAGAAGAATATGCCTCTTAATAAGTTTGACAGATCTAGATCCAGCATTTATGAAATTTACACTGGCATAAAAAATGAATTTGCAGAAACTGTCTAGTTCACCACCCATTAGAAAGATTACAGAAAAGTAGTCCATATAAATTAATCCCAGCAAAAGAGGGAAAGCTGCTCCATAAAATTTAACATTCAATCAAATGGATTAAAAATATCCCCTAAAAATATGTATAAATATGTGCATGGAAATAAATAAAGGGGAGGGCCATAATCAAATATATAACGTTCTTACCATGGAGCCTAGTGTTTCATAGAGCAATGTACCCAAAAAAATTATATCGTCACAATAGGGTAAAAGTTATGGTTCCTAATCCAACACATTTTCCCCTGTACTAACCAGGGTTTCTCAGGGACAATTATGACCAACAATGAGGCTGTAATGACACTAAATCCACACAAAGCTAGTGCAGCATATAGTCGAGCTCCACTGTCCCAAAAAAAGAAACATACAGAATCATTTAGCATGGGAAATTGCCAATGGTAAAGAAATTATAAAAACCAAAATGGTTCCTATATACAGTATTAAGATCACCGATTCTTGCCATATATGATAATACAGGATGAATAGCTTATGGTTCGTCAGCACTGGGTATACAATTTATATATATGAATTAAGGCTTATTCACACAATGTGTGATGGCCATTTTTGCATCATCCAACACACATCCATTTTGAGAACATATTGAATATAACGTGTCTATTCACATGTCCGTTTATTTTGAATGTCCGTTTTTCACAGCCATCAAAAAAACTGCCATGCTCTATCTTTGTCCACAGCCATAGACACATGAACTCAATAGAAATCAATGGATTGTTTTTTAATGAATTGAGATCTGTTTTACAACCGTTAAAAATAGATTAGTGGGTTGGGCTAAAAAAAAAAGACCAATGAAGTTCATCAGTTTTTTCACTGACAGTTAAAAGCTGAAGCAAAAAGGAAAAATGGAACAGAAGGGATGCAAAACGGCATCAATGTCCATTTTTAATGGAAGTTAGATCTGTGAAAAAGGTCACTAGCGTGTGCATAAGCCCTTACCATTTAGGTACTAGAACATATACGTACAATAACATTTAAACATTTTGAGCAAATAGGTCCAAAGAGATGCAAAGTTGAAATGTTTTTGCAACTTTTTGATACCAGAATTCTGATGTGCAGGGTTTGATAAATTACCCACACAGACTTTTCTAGAAGAATGTTCAGACAGATAAAGATTGAGGTTTGAGCTGTGATTAAGCTGTTTATGCTTTTTTGATGCTTGTAAGTATTTTTTATTTTTTTTTTGCCAGTTTATTCAAAGTAATTCTGGTCCTTTTGACACTGGGAGATGCCAAACTATACCTGGAACAATTCCTTGTAGAAATTAATGAGAATTAATTAAATTTAAAAATTTGCAGCATGTTTACAATTTTGGCAGAGTTGCAGTAAAGTTTAAATTGATTCTTAACCTTTTAACTAATATCAATGTCAAGTTAAACTTTGCTACATCTGTAGAATTTCTGTACAACAAAATTATTGTTAAGTAAGCTGCCGTCAGTTACAGTGTTGTAAATTTCAAGAAGAGACACTATGAAGTAATCTGTATGCAAAAATTTGTAGAAAAGCATTGTATATCTCATAACGGATATTTTGAAAAAGATACAAAGAGAGCGAGAGAAATATCAAGAAACCAGAGTTTACTCATAATTCTATTATTCAACTTTGAAGCAAATAAAAATGATTTAATATCAATATTTCCATTGTTAACAGTTGGGTCGACAAGAAGATCTGGACTTGCAGGCCATTAAAGTTAAAGAAACTAAAAATTACATGTATATTATTTATATGTCTCAAACATTTGAAGGTACTTAATTTCTTAGAATTGAACAAGTAAAAAAAGCTGAATGGGGAAATACAAGGGAAAAATTTTTTAGAACATACCTTTACAGGAATGTAAAGCTAGAAATCAATGACGAATGTAAAAAAAGTAAAACAAATATATATATATATATATATATATATATATATATATATGTATGTATTTATATATACACGTGTCCACACCGTTTTCCAGTTTACAGGATTTTATGCTTACTCCTAAAGCAGACTAATAGAGAATACAGGTATCTACTGAATAGGACTTTTTTTTTCTCATAACGTACATTTCTGATTGTGCCATGCTTCTATTATTTTTTTTTTCTGAACTTTCATTTTTTTTAGTAACTTAGAGCACCTCACTATTTAAGGGTGGGTGCACACTACCGTTCAATATCCGTTATGATAGTGTCCGTTAAAACAAAAAACGGACATCTATCATAACAGACATTAACAGACAGTAACTGATGTTTTTTTTTACTGATTCATTTAATGGATACATTAGCATCAGTTAGTGTCCGTTTTTATACTGTCTGTTTTTTTGCTTTTTTTTGGTTTCTACTTTCTGAGCATGTGTAGAAAAAAAGGTCAGTGATAACAGATAGTATAATGGACACCCGTCAAGAAACTATTTTTTTTTTCATGGACACAAAAGTCCTGCATGTCAGATTTTTTGTCCATGAAATATTTGGATTTGGTGTATAATAATAATAATAATAATAATAATAATAATAACTTTATTTATATAGCAGCAACATATTCCGCAGCACTTTACAAATCAGAGGACACATGAACAGACAATGAGACATTACAATGTGACAAAGAAACAAACATATTAAACAATAGGAGTGAGGGCCCTGCTCGCAAGAGCTTACATTCTATGAGGAGATAGGGGGTCACAAGAGGTCACTATCGGTCACTAACAGACACCAGATAAAACCATATTGAAATGAATGGAAATTTTAACAGATTTGTGACGGTTCTGATAGTGTCCGTTGCTAAAATCTTGTAACAGACACCAGCGGTAGAGTGAACGACACCTAAGTGATCAGGTAGGTTGACACACTACTGTATTTGTGCTAAAATTTGACTACCCAGGTATTACTACAGTTATAAGTGCACAATTCAGCTTTATACTCCCCATATAGTTTGCACTTAGATTATAATATTCATATAACACACTTTGATATAAACTGTACCTTAGAACTCCATGACTATGTTAAATGTTTTAAATTTAGTATTACACATCATATAAATAAATAATTTGAAGATTACGATATGTCATCATACATGAAATATAGTTTAGTTCTACAAATATATTTTATGGACTTACCAAACATTAAATAAAAATAGAAAAGTGTCTAATTATGAAAATTGAGCAATAGCATTGTTCCTTTGGGTTTTTTTTTGCTTTGTTTTTTTTTGAGTTTTTGAGAATAGCAAAAACAAAACTTTTGTAGAGTAAACTTACTTTAACTATAGAATAAACATTTCGTCCTAGACTTTTATAATTATGACCAATAAAAATAAAAATTAATTTCTAGTCGGAATTGCAATAATATATTTGGATATAAAATAAAGTACATAATTAAAACTAATGATCCACAAATCAACAAAATTGGAAAACAATTATAAGACGATGCGTTATATATAGAAATATAACCAGGCTAAACTTAGCTTAATAGAATTATGTGTTTTTATGGTATTAGATGTATTTTGCATTATGTTAATAATCTTTAAATAAATAAAACACAAATTGGAACATCTTTAAGAAAAAAAAAATTTTAATTGTGTATTTACAGCATACTAAATATTATTATATTATATAATATAACACTATAACTCCTTATCAAATGTACTGCATGATTCTATACATTGTGAAAAAAAAAATATTTATAATATATTAATATATATATACAGTATATATATATATATATATATATATATATATATATATATATAATAAAATACACACACATATATATATATATATATATATATAGTATATATATATAAAATATTGGCATACACATATATATATATATATATATATATATATATATATATATGCCATTATTTTATTTATATATACATATATATATATATATATATATATATATATATATATATATTATAATATATATATATATATATATATATATATATATATATATATATTATTTTATTTGTTTGCTGCTATTATTTTATTTTTGCCTTAATTTTGTATTGATCAAAATGTTGTTTGTAATGTACTTCAATAGTTATCATATAATCTGAAATATGAAGAAGACCAGAAAAATATCAGGGTGAGTAAGAATTAAAATGCTATAAAAATATTTTTAAAGCGAAGATGGATTTTATGATGGACAGATATATTATGCACACAGGCTGATTTTGTGCACAGCATTTTATATCAGATTGCAGGCTGCATATTGCTAGAATAAAGAATTATTTTCTCATTCAAGTGGTTCTTCTATAGCTTCAGTGTTTTAACATCCTACCATTTGGCCTGTTATGTGTTATATTTTTTGTGCTCGCAACCATCGCTTGTCCCAGTTCACCTCTTCCGTGACAACAGCATGGAATCTGGGCTGATGCTAATCTAGACAGACAGTCGAAGCTCATAAAAGAATTATCACTGCTAATCAAATCAGAGCGGAAACCTACCACACTGCATCGTTGGAGACATTTCACGTCCTGAATATTTCATGGGATGAGGGCTGCGGACAAAGACAGAACATTATCTACAGCTCCATGTTGCGTGCAAATATTTACTTAAACACTCTTGTGCGGTCAAACTGATGTGTAGCAACACTATTAAGCTTTGAGTGATCCTTATAAATAATGGTAATTACATTTGGCACCACTTTTACTGGGTCAAAATGGCTTAAAGTCAACCCCATTGAATTGTCAGAGCTCTCCTTCCCTGCATGATTAAGTGGGCAATGTGCCACAGGAAATTTGATGCATACTAGATGACAAATGTCTGTTTTGGCTGCTGAGAATTGAACTGAATCGTAGATCTGCAGAAACATCAAAACACAATCAAGGACTGACATCAAACCCATGAGCCAGGAGAATTCCTCAGGCAAGAGGGGCTGAACTCAAAGCTCAGTAAACAGGTGCTCCGTCTCTTCACATGCCGTTTCAGCAATTCATTTCCACTGGCTTAGGAAATGGATTGCGTCTGCCTTTTCACAGTTAATTTTAACTACTTTCTTTTACAGTCACTCCATGACTTTTAACGGCTGTAAATAAAAGCATAGTAATAGTAAAAGGGGGATTTGTACTTGCTCCGGGAATTCAGCTGAACCTTCAAGTCAAACTGTGATTTCATCTTTTGATGAAGCTATATATGTAAACAGCGCAGAAATCCGATATATCTCATCCCACGTTATTTATACACTGTCTTCAAAAAAAGATTGTATTATGAACTTGGAATCAGCATAAGTCGATAGTACTGTGAAACAATGAAGAATTCTTTAGTATGAACCGGCGCATAACCTTGATAGTATTGGTTTAAATGTTTTTTTCCACCAATTAAATTTGTAGACAATTAAAAGTTAAACATTTTTACAAATATAATTTAAAAAATTATAGAGTTTTAAAGATTTTCTCTAACCATATTATTGGAGACAGTCTTTTGTCTTGATAGGTTGCCAATGGATAAGGCTGTAAATGCAGAAACTCAGCCATGATTTCCTTATTGTGACTGGGTTATCTTCTCATACATGTAGTTTCCATGCCTAATAACCTACAAGAAGGAAATCATGACTGTGTTTCTGACAAGTTCCAGACCATAGAAAGCATTTATGGTCTGAATTTGCCTCAAAATCAGCACTAAATTCCACCATGTAAACATACCCTTAGATGCCCCGTATACACTGTAGCTAAACTGCAGTCACAGATTACAACGTTGTCCCATTGGAGCTGAGCTAAAAAGCAGTCTAGTAACAGGATGTGAGAAAAATAAATAACAGGTAATAACCATCCAATGTAGTTTTTGACGAGGGATGAGCAAATGAATTTGTTTAGAACCTGATTTGACCTGAAATTTCCAAAAGTTTGCCCGAACACAAAACTTTTCAGGTTAGTCACCCACAAAATACTTTTATACTCTGGGGTCTTCTCAGATTGTGGAGGGGAGGTGAGGAAAAATAAATAAAATGTTTATACTCACTTTATACTCACTTTTCCTCACCTCTTCTGGGCATCCTTGAGGAGTCTGACGGTCCCCTGATGTCCTCTTCAGACCTATTCCTTCCTCTGGCTGATCTCACCTGCCCTGGGGTCATAGCTGAGGCTTGTAATTGGGCCTCAGGGGTCATGTGGGGTGTGTCAATGTCACAACACTAAGCCTTAGTCACAGGCCTCAGTGGTGACCCAGATGTCAGCTTGAGACAGGAATAGGCCTGAAGAGGATGCCAGAGGACCATCAGAGGCCTCAAGGATGCCAAGAATAGGTAAGGAAAGGTGAGTGTAAATGACAAGACCCCAGAATATGATAACAGCAAACCAAAGGGCCAAACCTCACAAGTATTTCTCAAAACGATTCTTGTGAGGATCGCCCATATCTAGCCCTGACTTACATATTGCATTATTTTTTGGGATCCTCACTAAAGGGTTACATTAACATTTTATTAATGCATGGATACTTAAATGTTCTGATCCTCATATGGAAATGTGTGTTAACAAGCATGGATACAGAGAAAATTAGGTTATTAAAGAAATATTTGCTAATTTGCTAATATTTTAAAAAGTCCTCTTAGCACTTCCACCAACTCAAACACTTTGCAACCTTCAATAGGTGCCGATCCACTGATTTTGGTGGAGTTTGAATTATTCCTCTAGCCAACCACTGTCCCTGAGCAATAAGTGCTGTTATATCAATACCCAATGTGCTAGTTAGGCTCTCTGTTATCAGGTAGACAGTCCTGGGCTGGAGTAGACAGTCACGGACTGCCCTCCTGACAGTACATGGCCTCAGGGGTGTAACTACTGGGGTAGCAGCGGTAGCGGCTGCCACAGGGCCCGAAACATGTTTTTTTTTTTTTTTTTTTAATAGGCTATTACCTGCTGGAGTAACCCCAGCAGGTAACAGGCCCTATTTACTTACCAATCCCCGCTCCTGCTCATGGCCACCTATGCTTCCCATTCTGCAGAGGTGGTGGCGGCTGTGAGCAGAAGCGGGGATTGTTAAGTGAGGCCGCAGGCCGCGAACACCACAAACACTGCTATCATTATACTCGGGCGTCTTTTCAAACCCCCAAGTATAATGATCGGAGGGACAGGAGAGGTGAGGAAACATAATAAAAACACTGTTTCTTACCTCTCCTATGCTCCGCAGGCTTCGGGCCTGTTGGTGACATCACGTGGGCCTGACCTGCGTCATTATGCTTTGCGGCGCTGACACGGTTCACTCGAGATCTGGTCCAACATTGAAGATGGCCGAAGTAGCGGGGAGTGCATCGGAGCCAGGAAGAGGTAGGTAACATTGTTTTTTTTGTTTGTATCCTCCCCTGGGTCTCCAATCATTATACACTGGGGTCTGAAAAGACCCCATAGTATAATAATTGTTCATGGGTGGTCCACAATGGGGCATAATACTGTGTGACGGGGCCTCTATGGGGCATAATACTGTGTGCAGGGGCCACTATGAGGCATAATACTATGTGCAGGGGCCACTATGGGGCATAATACTGTGTGCAGGGGCCACTATGAGGCATAATACTATGTGCAGGGGCCACTATGGAGCATAATACTGTGTGCAGGAATGAGGTTTGTGTGGGGGGTTGGAGGGGGCGGTTCGGGGGGGCCCCATGTCAAATGTTTGCCTTTGGGCCCAGCCATTCCTAGTTACGCCACTGCATGGTCTACTAGTATATTGCGTGCGGAAATACTACTGATTGCTCAGGAATGATGGGGGCTAGAGAAATAAATTCCACTGCGCTGGAATTAGTGGAGCAAAGTTTATTAAAAAGTGCAAAGAGATTAAGTTGGTGGTAAAGTATTCTCTCAGTACAACTGAGGGCTGGAGGAAACGCGGTAGTGCGAAACGGCCATTGCCCGGACAGCTTGTGTCTATAGCATGCTGCTATCCTATGTTTGTCATGCGATGAGCTACCAATTAAGCAAGAAAAAGTTTTAGAGAATTGTGAGTGCCGCTTCGCTTTTTTCTACTGCATATGCATTCTCTTTAAATCGACAAGTTATGGGTGAGGTAAACAGATACTGGGGGAGGACTGCAGTAGGAGCACTGGATCTATGGTTGAAGAAACAGGTAAGAAATGTTTCTTTTATCAATGTAATTTTTTGCGTAACTCAGAAAACCTCTTTAACATACCAAATTAGAGACATTTAGAAATACCTGGAGAGTACCAGATCCATCAGCCTTTTGATTGTTTCCAAGTCAGTGGTCCACATAGCAGGAATGATGGATATAGTGTTTGTTTCTACATCCATGCCCCTATTATGACCCTTGGGCCAGTGCCCCTACCCTATTTACAAACATTAGCAAGCAGGGAGGGGAGTAGTTATTTGTATATGTGAATTGTATTTATTACATTGTGTTCTATGTGAGTTTCGGTATTTCCTTGGTATTGTTGCACACAGCACTTTATGACTGTTATTATGTATGCCCATATTTATATAGGTTTGAAATAAAAAACATAAGTTTAACCTGCAAGTAGCATTTTTCGCTAAAATTCTCTAAGTAAATGAATAATGAGTGGTACATTGTAGAATGGCCAGTGCATTAGGAACCAAAGCAGAGAGTGTACAGTACATGAAAAACATGAAAGCAGAATAAAACAGCAAGCAGGGACACAATGTACAACACAGGTCATAAATAATAATAATATAATAATAATAGTCCTTTAATAGTCCCACAATGGGGAAATTCAGTGTGTTACAGCAGCAAAGATAAGCAGATACAAATACAAATACAACATGTACAGGAATGTTCCAAGGTGAGAGGCATTACATTAATAGCAGACAGACAGATAGGACGTAGCAGAGGGGGGCGGGGGGGGGGGATTTAACAGGCAGAGAGATATTTCAGTTCTCTGTGTGTAATGATCTCCCCTTAGGTCGGTGTTGGTTGTACAGCCTAACTGCGGAGGGGAGGAAAGACTTCCGATAGCGTTCCTTCTCACACCTAGGGTGGAGCAGTTGGTCACTGACAGTACTGCTCAGCGCGATCAGTCTCATGCATGGGATGGGACTTCTTCTTCTGCATGGAGCTCACCACGGACAGTATCCTTCTGTAAACCACCACCTGCACTGGGTCCAGTGGGCTCCCCAGGACAGAGCTGGCCCTTCTAATCAGCTTGTCAAGTTTATTTCTGTCCCTGGTTGATATACTGCTCCCCCAGCAGGCCACTCCAAAGAAGATGGCTGATGCCACTACCGAGTTGAAGAAAGTTCTAAGAAGTGCCCCCCGGATTCCAAAGGCTCTCAGCTTCCTAAGCAGGTAGAGCCTGCTGTGGCCCTTCCTGTACAGGGCCTCCATATGATCTGCCCAGTCCAGGTTATTATTAAGGAGCAAACCCAGGTACTTATAGGTGTTCACAATCTCGATGCCCGTCCCCAGGATATCCACTGGTTTAGGAGGGCTTCTGCCTTTGCGGAAGTCCACCACCATCTCCTTGGTCTTTCCCGCGTTAATCTTCAGGTGGTTCCGGTGGCACCAGTCCACAAAATCCCGGTTCAGTTCTCTGTACTCCCTGTCATCATCATCTGTGATGAGACCCACTATTGCAGAGTCGTCAGAATACTTCTGTAGGTAGCAGCTGGATGAGTTGCACCTAAAATCTGCAGTGTACAGTGTGAAGAGGAAAGGGGAGAGAACCGTACCCTGAGGTGCCCTCGTATTACAGATCACGGTACCTGACACACAGTCTTGGGCTCTCACGTATTGAGGTCGATTTGTGAGGTAGTCTAGGATCCAGTTGGAGAGGTGGTGGTCCACTCCAGCAAGGCCCAGCTTGTCCCTCAATAACCTGGGCTGTATGGTGTTAAAAGCACTGGAGAAGTCAAAGAACATTATTCTCACTGTGTTCCCTGGTTTCTCCAGGTGAGACAGAGCCCTGTGCAGAAGATGGATGATGGCATCATCTACCCCAATGCCCGACCGATAAGCAAACTGGAGGGGGTCCATAGCGGGGCTCACTAGAGGGCGGAGATGTGTGAGAACCAACCTCTCCAAGATCTTCATCAGGTGGGATGTCAGTGCTACAGGTCTGTAGTCGTTGAGGTCCATAGGGTGGGGTTTCTTTGGAACTGGTACCACACAAGAAGATTTCCATAATTCAGGGACTATTTCCTGCCTCAGGCTCATATTATACATATATGTAATTATACCACACAGCTGGTCCCCGCAAGTCTTAATTAGCCTTGCACTGATGTCATCTGGCCCTGCGGCTTTCCTCGCCTTGATCTTTTTCATCTCCTTCCTCACCTTGGCCCGTGTGAAGGTCAGACTGTGGCCAGATAAAGACGGATTTCTGGATTTACTGGTCTGTTGGGAAGTGGCCGCATGGGGAGAAATCATTGTGGTGGGGGAAGCTGAAGGACATACTGGGGTGGGAGGAGCTGGTGTGTGATCAAATATGTTGAAGAATAGGTTTAGTTCATTAAGCCAATTAACATCTGCCTCAATCTGGCAGACAGACTGTTTATGACCCGAAATTGACTTAAGCCCCTCCCAGACCCCCCTTATGTCTTTTCTTTCCATTTGCTTTTCCATTTTTTCTTTATAACTGGCTTTTCCCTGCCTGATTTGATGCCTCAGCTCCTTTTGTACTTCCCTCAACCCCTCCTTATCTCTTGTCCTGAATGCCATCTTTTTCTCCTTAAGTAGTGTTTTTATATCAGAGTTAATCCATGGTTTGTTATTGGAGAAGCACCTTACCACTTTTGTGGGTACTGTGTTGTCCACACAAAAATTAATGTAGTCTGTTATGCAGTGTGTGAGTCCTTCTATATCTTCTCCATACGAATCCTGCAGCACTTCCCATGCGGTTGTGTCAAAACAATCCCTCAGAGCCTCATCACTCTCCTCGGACCATATCCTCACTGTGCGGGTGACAGCTGGTTCTCTACGTACAAGTGGCTTGTACACAGGTTGGAGATGTACTAGGTTGTGATCCGATCTCCCCAGGGGCGGTAGGGCTGATGAGTTATATGCCTCCCTCACGTTGGCAAAGAACAAGTCCAGTGTTTTGTTGTCTCTTGTGTGGCAGGTTACATACTGTGTGAAACTGGGCAGTGTGGATGATGGAGAGGCATGGTTGAAATCACCCGACAAAAGAAATAGGGCCTGGGGATGTTTTAACTGTAACTGGCTCAGCGTGGCTTGTAGGACCTCGCAGGCAGTGTCAGCTTTCGCAGAGGGGGGGACATATGCAGCAATCATGATGACATGTGATAGTTCCCTTGGTAGGTAGAAAGGTCTCATGCTCACAGCTAATAGTTCAATGTCCTTACAGCAAGTTTGCTCCTTAATCACAATGTGCCTAGGATTACACCATCTATTATTCACAAACATTGACAGCCCTCCTCCTTTCCTCTTACGGCTCTCCCTTGTCCTGTCTGCCCGAAGGAGTTTAAAACCCTCCAAGGAGACCAGAGGGTCAGGAGTAACTTCAGTGAGCCAAGTCTCTGTAAGTAGCATCATGCTGCACGCCCGAAACTCCTGATGATGCCTGGTGAGCGCTGTTAGTTCATCCATCTTGTTTGCAAGAGATCTCACATTGCCCATGATGATGGAGGGAACAGCTGGTCGGTAACGCCTCTTTTTAATCCTCTGAAGAGTACCAGCTCTGCATCCCCTCACCCGCTTTTTCTTTCTCCAAAGCTCGCGGGGGATGTGTGACCAGATGGTATGCCGCCCTGCTGTGCCTCTGAGCTGCAGAATTTCCTCTCTTGTATAGACAAAGGAATTGTCTGCATACACAAAAGATCCCATTTTCAAGCAGAACAAAAAGACAGATAAAAATAAAAAAAAAAAGTATCACAAGGGTCCAAGTCTTTGTGTGTGTTTCTTCATAGTGCAAAGTCCTTAAGTAGAGAGGTACAAAACGAGACATAGAAAGAAAAATAAGATAGAGAGTCTCAGAGCTGCTGTCGCTGGCAGCCACTCCAGCGGCGCCATCTTGGAAAAAAAAAAAAAAAAAAGAGCCTATTTCCAATAATTGTAGTACAAAGGTATAAAATAATCCCTACCTTCTCGGTAGTCAGTCTTGTCAGAGTGTTTTAGTGGTCACTTGAAGGTTGTGTTGAAAATTTAGTAAAGCCTATGGAGAATATGTGCGCTCAAAGATGTATTCAGAGGTCATTCTATGCAATGTGTGTAAATTGAGATAACCATTTCTGCTAACATTATTAGCACAGTCCTATTTTGTGTATACAGATAATGAATATCAGTGACAGTATAGCCTTCATTTACTCTCATCACGAGCCTTCAACTTCAAGAGGTCTATTCATAAAAATCGCAAGAGAGAAAATAGCCCAAAACAACAATAATGGGTTTGTATTACTGTGAATTACTATTGTGAATAATTATATTGTAGATTTGCATTGATTCATAAAATTATGTACACTTAAAGGGGTTGACCCAATTTTAAAAGTTATGTACTTAGAACTGTACTTGTACTTAGAACTCTAACAGTGCTATAGAGAATAAATGAAGTAGTAACTAGAGATGAGCGAACTGACTCATAAATGAGTCGGGTTTGTTACGAAATTTCCAAAATTTTTGAGGTTGTTTTGCACGAATTGTTATTATTCTTTGGGGTATCTTCAGAACCCAGAGTATAATAATCAGTGGCCCAGGGTAGATGCGGACAAAATAAAAAAAAAAAAAACATTGATATTCACCTTTCCTGGGCATTCAGTCTTCTTTTCCAGTGTCTGGTCTTCACACATAGGGTCTTGAGGCTTCTTCTGGTATCTTCTCTGACATCATGTGCTCCAAGGTCACTGCTGAGGTCTGTGAGTGGTCATGTGGGGCTTGTAAATGTCATGCCGCTTTTACCCAAGAGCCTGAGGGTGGAACCCCAGAATATAACAATAGTGCTTTCAATGCTAGGTCTTAACTGAAACTTGCAGGTGAGACAAAAGTGATCTTTGGAGGAGGTTTGAAGGAGATGTAAAATACAAAAGAAGTTTTACTAACAAACCCCAGTTGTCTGTTTATTTTTCTTCTCCTCCTCCAGCAACCAGTCGGTTTTCAATTCATCTTGGAAGACCCCTTTAAATTCTTCTTACCAGTGAGATCTTGTGACACACGGCAGAATTTTTCCACATTGTGATGACACATGGAAAGTAATTGATAGCTCAGTAATCGTGTGATTGCAGCCTGGACTGTATGACTCTTCACCACATCGGCACCACCCAGATGACTCTTGATGCATAATTTACAGCAGCACTGTTTCATAATTTATGTATATACTGAAACAGGTGATTTTTCATTTTGTATATATTTTTAATACTGAAACAGATGATTTTTCACAAGATATTGTAAAGCAATATAACAACATAGCAGTGGTTTAATCTCCTAAAATGAAGTGACAGGGTCCCTTTAACCTTCCTGTGGTCACAATGTCACAGACAAATAGTCACCACTGTAGTCTGAACATTATTCTTTAATCCTTCTGTGTCCTCTTGCTATGTGTAATGTGCTATACTGATATATTATATTGGTTCTTCCTTACAGTAGCATGAGATGAGTTGCACATTTCCCGAATTATAAATACTGAGAAACAGACCTTATTACAGATTAAGAACTTCATTTCAAAATAAAAATAAATTCATATCTCAGTTTTAAAGGTTATTCAAGTTCTTACTGAGTTTTCGTAGAGAAATTCTTTGACAAACACTATAACTAATCCATTAAAGATTGGGCATCAATATTTTATTATGTGATCAACTGTTTTTGCACATTTGACTGAAATCATGTTGGTAAGTCACTTCTATTAAAATCTTTTCTGTTTGCCAATACGGAGTTGACCTGCAGCCCAAGAATCCATTAGAGCCAGCAACTAGAGGACTGTGGACACTTCAACTGCGATGGAATGGAGTAAAGATGACACTGTCTCTACATTAACAGAACTAAATTCATCCAAAAGAAAAGTCAATTTTTTTCCCCTGCTGGGAAGTCACAATCTCCGGAGAATCATTCTAGAATAAAGAACATGATATGAAAATCAATAAAAGGCATATTGTGCTAGGGATGTGTCCGGTAAGTGTCATCTTATATCTTCCCAGTGTATAGCTCAAGAAAGTTTAGGCTTTCATGCTGACAATAATTAAATAAGCCCTTTTTCATCAATGATCTTTTGTTACACTACCCAAAGAGAAAAAATATGTTCCAGTTCACAAGTGAAATAGAATATTTTCTAATACACTGAATGAATTATTTTTTTATTCACGAGAACAAAAGAGCCCTCAAGTTCGGAAAAAAAGATTTCTATTTTATAAGTTTACGAAGGATTAAAGAAATCATTATTTTTGGAAAGCAATGCATAATATGAAGGGATGGTACCCAAGAAAACTAATAGGATTATACGTCTAAATAAATCAAAACTAGTTTTATTAACCGTATAGATAGATAAACACAATGCAGATGTGTCCTACCTACCATTTCTCCTGCTTAATGTTACATAGAGGTAGGTAGCACAAAGTGACCAGCTTTGAAAAAACCTCTTACGTTATTCAAAATTTTTCTAAAGGTTGCGGGCTTGACCTGAACCCAAATCTTTTGGGATTTGTCACCCATAAAACACTATTATACTCTGGGGTCTCCTTTGTGTAGGCCCATGGGAGGTGAGTAAAACGAACAAGCAGTTATACTCAACTTGCCTCATCTCTCCTGTGTGTCTCTTGGTCCTCCAGCATTCTCTTCAGGCCTCTGGCTGACATCACATGCCTTGGGGTTACTTCTTTCACCCAGCGTCATGACATTGGAGTTCCCTCTGTTACCACTAGGGCCCAATCATAGGCCTTAACAGCCAGAGGTCTGCTGAAGAGTAGACGCCAGGAACTGGATGCCCATCAAGGATGCTCAGGAGAGGTGAGGCAAGATGAGAATAACTGTTTGTCATTTTTACTCACTCCCCTGGACTGAGGAGACCCCAGAGTATTATATTAGCACTTCCAGTTTGTGCCGAACAAATTCGGCCTGAAAGGGACAAGGGGGCCAAACCTCACAAATATTTATCATAACTAGAGATGAGAGAATCGACGATAACGAAGTGGAATTCAATCCGAATTTCAGGAAATATTCAATTTGCATCGAATCGGGATTTCCTCACACGTCGTGGTAACAAATCGCACAGCTCCGATTGGGGTTTTTAACCCCTTGGATGCCGCGGTCAAACATGACCGCGGCATCCAAGGGGTTCTGCCATACTGCATGTCCCCCTCAGCACCCCCCCCCCCAGCGAGATCGGCTTCAACACCCGGCATACCCAGGCAAGTGCCAGGGCTCCATGATAGCGATGGGGGAAAGCCTGGTTCCCCGACCACTATACATACTGCTAATGGAGAGGGGCCTGGCAATCGCCAGGCCTCTTTTCATTAGATGCCAGGCCAGGGGAGGTGATTAAAAATAAAAAAAATACTGATAGTCACCTGTCCTGGGCTCAGCATCCACTCCGGAGCTCTTCCGGCTGGTGACTGAGGTCCTGCTCCCCAGACCTCACTGCTGGGTCCTGTGATTGGGCCCCAGTGGTCATGTGGAGCGTGCCGTCATTGTGCCCCACATAACCGCTGAGGCCCAATCACAGGTACCAGCAGTGATGTCTGGGGAGCAGGACCTCAGTCGCAAGGAAGAAGAGGAGCGAGGTGGATCCTGCAGACTGCCGGATACCCAGAAGAGTTGAGGTAAGGTGAGTATAAGTGTTTGTTATTCTTAATCACTTCCCCTGGGTCTCTGATTATTATACTATGTGGTCTGAGGAGACCCTAGAGTATAATAATAGCACCAGCTCTAAGGGGGGGGGGGGTTAAACACTTTTTTTTTACTTTTTTTTTACATTTTTTTCTTTTTGTTCCCACAGGGGATTGAAGCAGCGATATTCTGATCGCTGCTTCAATAGGTATACGCTGCAATACACATGTATTGCAGTGTATAGGAGACTGTCATCCCGTGCAGACACATAGGCTGACAGTCTCCATTCAAGGCAGGATCAACCAGGTATACAGAGGGACAGCGATGGGGCAGACCCGTGGTCACGGGTCAGACCCCGGGCTGCTGAATAGGAGCAGCGGCACCCCCTGAAAATGTCGTGGTGGGGCCGATTGGGACCCCAATATAAATATAATGTAATAAAACCCCTGAGATGCCACAGTCATGTTTCACCGCAGCATCTCAGGGATTAACACCTGCGATCAGGGCTCAGTGTCCTGTTACATACGGCTGACACCCGCAAAGCAGGGTGTGCACACACTTTGTGCTTCCGCCATGGTTTATGGGAACTCCTTCCCGGCAGCGCTATACTATTAGGGTAGGGGTTAACGTGATTTCCAGTGCATTAATTCGGATTGAATTGAATTGTTATGGAAAATTCAGCGAATCGGCTAAATTGAATTTTTTAAAAATTCACTCATCTTCAATCAATGAATCTCACATAATTTTTATTTTTAAGCTGGTCATTTTACACCACATACAGATGTAGCCATCTTCAAATCGAATCTGACAACTCTCTGCAACGTGATAACTTAAAATAAAAGCCTTTAAAAGCAATGGAAAAAATGGAGTTAAAGTGCCTAGCAACTGTTTACTTAATGAATTATAAATCATGTTAAACTTGGCTACATCTGTACCTCAACATAACTCAAGCAGGCAAAAAGATAAGGTACGATATTTCTGTTTATTTAGTTCAACCCCTTCCCCACATCCACTCTACTATTATGGCAGAGGCTGGGTATTTAAAGATGGCGACTGCTCAAATGCAGAGCGGCTGCCATACCAGGTCTCCGCTGTAATGTGCAGAAGAGACCTGGAGCTAATTAGGCATTCCTAAGTGTCCCCCCAGGTGTAAAATCTTCCCCTGGGGCCAGTTGGGTGCCTTTTCCGTTGCAGGCCAGCTCCCACATGGTGAGCTCGAATGAAGGCATGTTATAGGAATATTGCTATTATAAAAAAGCAATAAAAAACTAAAAGTTCAAATCACCCCCCATTCCTTAGAATACATATAAAACTAAATTACTGTGAAACACATACACATTAGGTATCCCTGTGTCTGAAAACGCCCGGTCTACAGACCTGTAAAAATATTTTTCCTGTACGATGAATGCCATAGCAGGAAAAATAATCAAAAGTGCTGAACTGTCTGTTAACCTATCAGGATACCATGTTGGTTTTAGAAAAGCTGCTTAAAGGGATCATCCAGGATTTAGGATTTTATGGTCATAAAGCCATACATATTTGATTGTGTGGGGCCAAGAGCTGGCCTCTGCAACACTCAGCTGTACACGGTCGCTTCGGAAGCCCATACTATACACAACATGGAGCAGTTTTCTCCATGTCCTGTATAATGAGAAGTTAATGAGAGCTGAGCTTCAGTAATGACACCCGGCCACTATACAGAGATGGGCATTATCTGCTTCCGACTCTGTGTTATGTATAGTGTGGGAGACAGAAGTGTCCCTGTGCCAATCCATGCAGGGGCTGCTGTTGGCTCCCCACTGATCAGAAATTTAAAAGTCCTAAATCCTGGACAACCCCTTTAACATGTGAATGTCCAGCCAAAATAACGGTAATTCTAAATATTGTCTTGTACATATGAATACATAAATATCTTCTAGTGCGCAACTAACATTTTTTAATATTTTTCATTTTAGGGTAACAGGTTGTGAAGGTGTGGTACATGGCACTCACTTTGCACCAGACATGTCTGTTTTTTTGTATACTTCTATATAAACTTTTTTTTTATCTCTCATTGTTCTTAAATTATACATTTCTGAAGGCTTTGCATAGTTAAAGGCGCTTTCCATGCACGTGTTTGGACATACTTTTAGTATACTGTATGCCATAACATGAGGATCAATGGCTACTTATCACCTCCCCCAGCCTTGAACTTTTCAGAGAACAACAATTCACCCATATTCTAGTAAATGGGTATTACTGTCCAGGGACTGTTCAAGAAAAAAATCATAAATTGCTCCTTCATTCTAGCAATAGTACAGGATCTCCACTGATCAGTAAATGAGACCTTTTAACTGATTAAGTAATGTGGATTAAAATGATGTCAAGTCACCCAATATTAGTTAAAACCATTGCAAAAAAAAAAAAAATTAACCAGTGGTAGAGTGATTTTTTTTATTAAAAAACATGAACATATATCAGTTATGTCATAGTGTTATATAAGTCTACACCTTATACTGAAGAAGCAAAACTATTTGTCTCTTTTCAGTACTGAGATATTTGTTCAAAAGAATGTGTACTTTAGAAAGAGGTAGAAAAAGAAAAGCTATACAAACAATAGCATACCTTACAAGAGAATTATAAGAAATAACCAAGGACACCATAAGGTGATAACACAAGACCTATGTTAATAGGCTTCAACTCAAGATGTCAAACAGAAAAAAAGCAAATGCACATCACATAAAACAGAGAATAGAGTGAAAAGCGTTCAAGCTTATTCCTTTAAAATGAAAAAGCAATGATGAAAAGACAGATTTTTTTTCTATTTAATGCCATCAGAGAGCGAAATAAAGTGAATTCTATACCAGAAAAGATCTAAACGGGTCTAGATTAAACCTTTTGAGTTTTGACGCTCTTCAAAGCATGACAAAAAGAAAAGACTGGCTGTGGTCAATACAAAGCATTGAAAGAGAAACTCCATAAAAGACTGTAATGAAAAAGTTACACTATATATGTCCTTATGGGGAGCTTAGACTTTTACTGGTTTCTGCACTTTGTGGTTTGGACTTTGTAAAGGAGTCATGAACAATAATGCTTTGAATAACCGGAATGTTTAAGACCATTTCCCCACCAAAATCCCTGAGTTGTCCTTCCTTGGGTGAATTATTATAATATTCTATCCATATTACAAATATGATATAGGCTTCCAAATGACAATTGATCACTTTAATGAGGTTGAGCTGCAATTCAGAGACAGCCATGGACAAGAGTAATGTTCTTTCTGGAAGAAAAAATTGCCCCTTTTTATAATCTCACACAAACTTTTTTAAAGGAATTTATCACCATTTTAATGTGTTTATTAAAACAAAAAAGAAAAATCACTTTTTTTTTCAAATCTGCTTTCAGATTGTAGATTTTTTGTTCTATTTTCGGTACATGATTAATGGGGGTTTACATTTTCCATTAAATTCTCCTGTGCTCTGTTAACAGCATTTTGTGATATGCTTTACAGCTTAGCCATGCTCATAGGCAGCAATAGTCTAGAGCTGACTCACTGAGGTTTACGGGAGAGTTTTCTGGCATACTCTGTGCAAGGAGGGACAGTACATAATCTGTGATATCATCTAATGTCAGTAGTGAATGCAATGATAGGTGTTATGTAAAATTGGGCAAACCCCAGAAGATTTGTTTTGTACTGTCTTCGGACAAAGCAAACCCCCATTTAAAGAGGACCTTTGATGTCCTCATGTATATGCGGTTTTATATACCGCTAGAAAGCCGACAGCGCGCTGAATTCAGCACACTGACGGCTTTCCTGGTATGTGCCACCGTTCACTGTCAGAAGGGCTTCCTGACAGTCTAGCTGCGCTGTGAGGAATGCACTCCCTGACTGTGCTCATCCATAGCACTGTACTGACAGTACCCGGCTATGGATGAGGACAGAGAGAGGGGGGCGTTCCTTACCGCCCAGTGATGACGCTGAGCAGTAAGGAATGGCCCCCCTCCCAGTACAGTGCTATGGACGAGTACAGTCAGGAGGGGCGTTCCTCACAGTGCAGCTAGACTGTCAGGAACGCCCTTCTGACAGTGAACGGTAATATTTAGACTCCCGATATCTCCAGCCCCGGGGCATATAACTGGAAAACCGACAGTGTGCTGAATTCAGTGCGCTGTCAGCTTTCTAGCGGTATGTAAAACCGCATATACATGAGGACCTGAAAGGTCCTCTTTAAGTCCAAACTTGTTCGGATAGAACCGGAAGGGAAATTATTATACTCTGGGGTCTCTTTAGATCCCAGAGTATAATAGCTGGAGGTAATAAAAGCAAAAGTTATGCTCTCTGCTTGATGCGTTTCCCAATTGGGAGGTAACATCCTCATAGAACCATATAGAGAATCCACAGCACTACTAAGTTATGCTTCATCAACTTTTTCTTTAGAAGTGTTAGCTTATATTGCATTCCAGTCTGCCTTGTCTGAGATATAAATGATACCTGCAATGAAAACCCTATAGAATTGACAAGTGTCGGTCTTTCATTAGACTTAATGGCCAGAGAGAAAATTGCAGGATATAGCTCTTTTTTAAAATACAGATAATGACAAGAAAAATGTAAAAATAAAAAAATAAAAATTCTTAAAAAAAATATGATTAACATAAAACCTTGGTTTAAAAATGTTGTCATTTTTGTGACACATTTATTTTAATTTTTGTAGATTGCCATTAATTTTCAGGGCTCTGAACATATGAGATACAGAGTTGTTTAAATGTATTTGAACAAATCATAAAAACAGATAAGTACAACAAATAAGAGCCTACTAGAGGGAGGTACAAAATGAGGGGATGTTGACCACAAGAGAAAGGGAAGAAGTGGGTGAGAGTAGAACCTGTTTATTCAGTTGTGTAGTGGTGACAAAATTATTGCAGGGTATGAGCCTTTCTTGAAGAGATGGATTTTAAAGTTGTTGCTTTTAAATGTTTAGTTGGTGGAAGAGATTCTGATGTGCTATGGTAGCGATGGTATTGTAAGGATCAGACAAGAGGAAAGCAGAGAGGAAGGGCTTGGAAGGGCCGGATGTTCAAGTAGGGATCAGATGTCTGGAGGGGACAGGTTGTAGACAGCATTGTATATTATTATCAGTATTTTGAAGCGTACTCACTGGACAATGACTGGGCTAGACTGATCTAGAGGAGATACTTGTTAGGGAATTGCCTGTTGAGCAATTCCCCAGTAGCTGATGCTGAAACCTGGGAGGAAGGGAAAGACAGAGACAGTAAGTCCTAAACTTGACCCAGCCCCTGTCCCTACCTACTTGCCTCAATTGTCCTAATGACAGGGACAACTGGGCGACAGTCCCTTCTCTAGATAAGTGTAAACACAAAACGCGGACAAGACAACACAACACAGAAGAGGAGTCAGCAAGCCAAGGGTCAAAGACAGAGAGACAAAGTAGTACCAAATCACAATCCAAAAGTGAAGTCAAAAGCCAAAAAGCAGAGGTCAGTAAAACAATAAAGAGCAAGGAGAAATGCTTAGCAATGACAGAGACACAATAGCCAGCAACCATTTGTGGACTAATGGCCAGTTAAAGGAAGTCCAGAACCCGCCCCAGGCTTGATTGGCAAATAGGCTGTCAATCACCAGCACACAAGAGTTAACTCAATAGTAACCAGAGGACAAATAGCACTGGCTGAGCTGACACACTGAAATGAATCCTCAGCTGTGCTATAACAACATAAGCAGAGGATTAAATATGGACACGCCTCCTGCGCCATAGCATGTGGCTGGAGGATGATGCAGAGGTCTGAACAGGCAGGGATGTTACAGCACTGTAGTGAAATTAGAGAATAGGAAGATTAATCAAACAGACTAGTTGGGGATGGTCTGGAGGGTTGTAAGATGGGTAAAGGGAAGGCTACAGAGGAGGATGTTGCTGGACATGTACAAGCATTTAATTGTAGTTGATTTAAGATTGAGAAAAGAACTACTCAAGAAATGTTCTATATTTGTAGGTAGCAGGAGGTCATAAGTGTATAAGAAATGGTTTTGAGCCTGTTGATTAAAGCTCACAAGAGAATGGTGAGAGCATCCAAAGTCCATGCAGATGTGACATAACAATCCAACCATGTCCAACGATTATTAACCATAATCCAACCATATCAAATGATCATTAACAATAATCTAACTGTAATAAGTATTAACAATTATTATAATTCCTATGGTGGTAAAATAATAAGTTCTGACCAATTAAAATTTGTTCCATCAGAACCAGAACAATTATTCCAATTTCCTATGCTATTTCTTACAGTATTACACATTAGGAATGTTACTATCATAAAGTAAAGTAATATAGTGCAATAAAGTAAAATCCATGAAATAGGGAGTTATAACCATAGTCATTTTGCATAATCATTTTGTGCTACCTCTCGTATATCCTCATCTGTGTATTGATCCTGGGTCATTTCTGACTTTGCTCCTGCTTGCTGACTCTGTTTTACTAGGTACTCGTAATTGACCTTGGTTATCCTTTAACTACCATATCTTGCTGTTTTCCCATACCTCTTAGGCTGTCCCTCACTTCAATTCTGCCTTGTCCTGGTTTCTTGCTGGACCTCACCAGCTGCCAACCATACCGGAACATTCCGAGAGGTTGCAACCTGGTAATCTTTCAACATCAAAGTCCAGATCCCTGCATGGGGGTAAAAGTGTAAATACTGGCAGGATTGGTTAGATAATGCCCATGGGATTAGCCCAAAGTCATAGTGTTAGTTGGTTAAAAATCGAAGATTGGCGCCGAGCCACTTGTTAGATGATGTCCTCACAATTGGACAAATCCAGACCGGTTAAACCCTTGCCTTATCACGTGATAATTCGTGAGATGGTCCAAGGTAGAGGTGGCAGCTGGGTGTGGTTTTGCGTATGAGATGGTCCAAGGTAGGGGTGGCAGTTGGGTGTGGTTTTGGGTATGAGATGGTCCAAGGTAGGGGTGGCAGCTGGGTGTGGTTTTGCATTTACTGGGAACATCACATCAGATTGTTTTTATGCACTTGATAAAGGAGCTTGGTGCTCCGAAACGCGTTGTGATTATCACCCTAATAAATGTGAATTACTTCTATCATCATCTGTGACCGTGGGTTATTTCCTAAGAGCACGGGTTGGTACAGTGGATCCTTGGGCAACCATAGATTCCATATATTTACCTTCCATAGTGTTAGTTGGCACAGTGGGCACGTGATACCCAATCCCAGTTGCATTGTCTCACCCAATTGTATTGTCACATCAGACTTGTGTTCCCATAATTACAACATATATTGTATGTATCACAGCAAAAATAAACTCATAGTACTGTAATGTCTTTACCAAAAACAACTGATTCTATTCTAATGAGTAACTTTAAGTAATCTGCAGATATGTTCCTGAGCCCTGAGAATGAACATTCCAGGGAGAATGCTGTTCATGTAGTCTGACGTGTAGTGACAGTCCCATGCTTCTGTCAATAAGCATTCATGACATTATTATTTATATGCAAGTAACATGGTTCTCCTCATTTTGGTTTCTATTTGTGTGATCTTAGTTGCATCGATTTATTGTCTTCAACTAAATTAGATGGAAAAAGAATAAACACAATTAGAACATGCTTTCTACATTATATATTTTCAATGCAATTATGTCAAATTGCTTCCCATTAGATTCGGAACATGTCATTATTTTGGCTTTGGAAATGTATTTTAAATGTATTTTTCACTTAAAAAGTAATTTCATTAAGCACCGTCATTTGTGTTTTCTCCATTGTATCCCTACATTTAGCTTCTCGACAGTTTTATAGTTGCCCATTTACACATCAGTTAACATTAAATTTTCATATACTCTTCGATGCTACTAAATAGATTGGAATTTATATTTTCTCATCTTCAGTCTTTGAACACAAAAATAACACTTTTTTTTTTATAAATATTATGTTTTTGGTTTTCTTACAGTGAAAATAAGGCTTCCTTTACACACAATATTTTTTAGCATTTTCAAATTTCCATAAACATTTTTTCACATCGATTTCTACAGCAATTTTTGGTGTTTTTTTATTTTGTTACTTTTTTATGTTTTTAACATGCATTTTTTGTGGTGTTTTTCAAATCCTATACAGAAACCTATGGTGGAAAAAATGCAACAAAAACTGTCCTATGCTGAACATGATGCCTTTGGAAAAAGACAGAAATTCCAGAAAATGCCACAAATATACAATAAACCAAAACTTTTTGTATATAGCTAGTGCATTTATATTTGGCTATAGATTTTAATGTAAAACATAATTTATTACATTATACATTAAAGGTTTGTAAAAAAAATATATTGCACATAATTTCCATGAATAACGCTTTGAAAATGTGTCACACTTCTACTAGCTAGTCTATAATATACAGTACTTTATAAAGGTTTTAGGCAGGTGCGAAAAAAAATGCTGCAAGGTAAGAATACTTTTGGAAATAAAAGTGTTAGAAGAGAATGAACAAAAGAGAAATCTAAATTCCCATCAATATTTGTTGTGACTACCTTGTAGAGGAGAAGTTCAGGTAGTGATGATATGGCCCCCACAGATCCCTGATCTCAATATCATCCAGTCTGTCTGGGATTACATGAAGAGATAGAAGGATTGGAGCAAGCCTACATCCACAGACGATCTGTGCTTAGTTCTCCAAGATGGAGGGAACAAACTCCCTGCCGAGTTCCTTCAATAATTGAAAAGTAGTTACAGAATTAAATATATTTTAAATTTTTATACATTTCATTAAATTGCAAATCTTTTTGATTGTATATTTTTCTAAGTGTACATAGATAAGTGATCTTAGATGAAATCTCTAGGGCTTAAAATATGAAGGTCTGTTCTACAATATGACATTAATGTTTGGTTGGTGACGGTCCATCTTCTAGGATCCCTTCCAGTTAATACATTGAGTCTAAGAGTGCCATATCCCTTATGAATTTATATAGGCATGTGACTCACCCAGCGTTCATACTATTTACATGAGTCATATCTTGAAAGCATACTGTAGATCTGTGGTACATGGAATTGGCCAGAAAACTCAGCTATTCAGAGTGCCTATAACTGTCCATGGTAATAAGTCAACTAACACATCACAATGGTAGTTAATATATCTGCAGATGCTGCATTGTTGAAGTGCATGTGTTGTGTTGACAGGTTGTCTTCTAGCATCTCTACAGTACAGTGTTGCATTTATTGTACAAGCACCATGTGAGGGCACTGGATATTTTCTGTTCATTTTGTGTACTGTACAGCACCTTGAAGACATTTCTAACTAGAGATGAGCGAATTTTTTCAAAAATTCGACTCGGCAGCTTTGTCGAATTTTTTGATACGATTTGATTCGATCTGAATTAATTTGCGGCGAAACACGTTAAAAAACAGCTATTGCCTGGCTGCAGAGAGCCTGTATAGTGGTATAGAATGCTATGCCTTGCAGTAACACACATAGGGAGTCCTCACTTCTGGGCAGGATCAACCAGGTACTGGGGGCTACTAGCAGTCCGGGGTCACTGGCCAGACCCCGGGCTGCAGAAGATGTATATCGGCACCCCCCGATCTTGCCACGGCCATTTTAGGAAAAAATGTGATTTGTTACCACAAACAGTGAATCAAATATTCCCTGGAATTCGGATCAAATTTCGTCAGCTTCGATTCTCTCATCTCTACTTCTAACCGGTGAGGGGCTGACCACTGAAACCCCTACTGATCATGAGTCCTGCATGTCCCTATTTTAAGTGAAGGAGAGCTGAGGTAGTCCTTCAGTGTCGCTACACAGTGAGTGGAGCCTTCTAGTTCTGAGCTTGTCCACTGTATATTTCAAGAGACAGGTAGTAGCTGATCATTGGGGGTACCAGACTCCCACCGATCAGATATTGATGGTCTATCCTGGCAGTCTATTAAAATGCCTGGAAAACCACTTTAAAGTCACCATAAGTGAAGTAAAAAAAAAATTGAAACTACTTCAACATACTGTGTAGTTTCTTCCATTGTATAAAATGAGTGCTGAGACTGAGATGATAAGTAGCAGATCATTGAAAGTCAGAATTGCTTTCAATTAAAGGGTCTTGGGTAGCTGATACTTTCCAGTCCAATCTCTAAATGTATTCAATATTTTTCTTTAGATGTTCACAAGGAAGACACAACATAAGACTTGGTAAATTGAGAAGCCATCAGCAGGGTCAGGCTGGGGCTCCATGGTATGTATTGTATTGCTTTCACATGATAGGTTTCTCCACAGATAAAAATAAAACTTAACTTTTATTAAGAAACCACAAAATTAAAAGTATATCCTAAAATCCCGTTTAGGACAAATTGTCCCTGTAATCCCCCCATAAGTGAATCATAGCTGAGGATATATTGTGTTATGGGCAGAGAGTTAGCAGACCAGATATATCACCAGACTTGATAGTGAAGGCTACTATGATGAGATAGATGCTTGAGTAACGGTTAATATCCACAAGAAAACTCTCAATTAGCAATACATGTAAGAGAGTATGTTATTCAGAATACTGCTATTCACTACCAAAAATGCAACATAGTATCTTTAGCAAGAATGCTTCTTATTGAGCACAGAACAGAGTTAGAATTCACCGCAGTGGGCGTGCACTCTATAAAGAGCGTACTCTGTATTTTCTATCTGGTTTCTAATGTTGCTGCTAGTTAAAGCATCTCATTTGACGTGGATTTCAACTGTCATATGCTCTATATCCCTCTTACAGTATATCCCTCTTATATCACTCTTACAGGTGCATCTTAATAAATTAGAATATCTTTGAAACGTTCATTCATTTCAGTAATTCAGTAATACAATCCATAATCAGCGTCTTCCATGATTGTGTGTCCTACTGAACCAGACTGAGGGACCATTTAAAGGCTTAAAGGCCTTTAAAGGCCTTGGCAGGTGACACTGAATTTACAATACTGAACTTTTTTACAATATTCTAATTTTCTTAGATTTGGCTTTTCATTACCTGTAATCCATAATCAACATTTACAGAAATAAAACACTTGAAATAGAACACTATGTGTGTAAAGAATCTAGAAAATATAGGAGGTCACTTTTTTAATTTAAATACTGAAAGAAATAAACGTTTCAAAGATATTCTAATTTATTGAGATGCACGTGTATATCAGTCTTAGATTAGTTTTATAGAGCGCACCCCCACTGCAGTGAATTCTTAATTTGTTCTGGGCTCAATAAGGAGCATTCTGGTTAGGGTTACTATGTTGTATTTTTGGTAGTGAGTAGCGGTATTCTGAATAACAGACTCTCTTACATGTATATTACTAAATGAGAGTTTTCTTGTGGGTATTAACCATTAATCAAGCATCTATCTCATCGTTGTAGCCTTCACTATTAAGTCTGGTGATATTTTTGATCTGCTAGCCCTCTGCCTTTAACACAAAATATATATCCTGAGCCATGAATCACCTATGGGGGAGGGGGGAATTACAGGGACAATTTGTCCTAAACGAGATTTTGAGATATACTTTTAATTTTCTGATATTTTAATAAAAGTTAAGTTTTATTTTTATCTGTTGAGGGACCTATGAAATAAAAGCAATACAATAAGTACAGATAGATAGTGTCCTACTCTTTCATCCTGTTAAGTATTAGGTTACTGTTCATGGTATTTATGTATCATATGAGATGTTTTGCAGTAAAATCCTGTATAAGATCAATAAGTTCATCACCATTTTATGCAATAGACATGACCTCACATAAAATCATATGGTTAAGGTTATGGAGGTTCTTATGTTTAAAAGTAAAATATTAAAGTAAAACAAGCAATTTCATGCAGCACCATAGGAAAACATTGCATGCATCATAACTTCAGTCATCACGGATGCTATGTCTCCTTACGTAGACTGCCTTTGCAGGCCACCTTGCTTTATGTAGAGTCTTACAGACCATACATACTCTACTAGGAATTTGGGAAATAAGTTCTTCTTGATGGACAAAGGAAAACTTGCTCTAGCACCTCCTTTTGCATGGTAACTTCCTATAAATCAATGCCTGGTTTTCAAAGAAACCCAGTGACATTGAATGGAATTAAAGCCAAACCAGAACATCTCCTGCAAAAGGAATAAAGACTGCAATCTGTGAATGGATCTCTCTTTTTGTATATCTTCTCATTTGGCTGTAATCCCAGTCAATTGCACTAGGTTTCTTAGAAAACCAGATATTGATCTATAAGGAAATACCTTTCATAAGGTGGTGCTACAGCAATTTTTCCTTTGCATATTTCATGTAACATGACGCAAGTGAAGGATCAATGTACACTACCGTTCAAAAGTTTGGGGTCACTCAGACAATTTTGTGTTTTCCTGACTGGTCTAAATTATATTTCCGATGCAGGAGACTCTTAAATATTCTGCTGCATCCCATTCAGAAGAATTAAGACTGGCGTAGGAAAAAACGGTTTTAAATTACCACGATGAAAGGGAACCTGTTACCATGAAAATGTAGTCTGCTGGCAGCATGTTATATAGCAAGAGGAGCTCAGCAGATTGATTTATAGATTTTGGGAACGTATTCCGCATAACCCGTCGTTTACTCATTTATATCTTTGCTTTTTATATAGCAATTGAGTCAAGGAGGCGGTGCTATCAGTCACCGACAGCTATATTTATATATACAGTCATTGAGGTGGGGCTGTCAATCACTGACGGCTCCGCAGACAACTTCCCACATCTGCTGTACATACAAAGACTCCTCTGTGTGCTTTAAAGCGTAACACCATTTTTAAACAACTTTTCATAAATGAATAGTATGGGTGAATATAAGAAACTTTGTAATATATGTTATTAAAGAAATATGTTTTCTTCTCTACCTTTAAGGCAGTTACTTTCTTCATATTACAATATGAAGAGAGGAGGGTGGGTTAGAAAAGACACTCAAATAATTGCTGCAGTTCCTTTCTTTTTTTAACACCGCTAAGTTGTATATTAGAAGCTGATAATACACAGAATGATGCAATAAATCAATTAACCAGATGGCAAAAGAATTCTGCCCAGCCCCTCCCTTCTGCATAGAGTTGTATGTGTGAATGGCTGAATACGGAGACGGATATAATGTAAACAAAGCAGTCAGACTGATGATAATGAGCAGGAGAAAAGCTTAATAATTGGAAAAGAAATACATCTCCATAATAAGATATATTACACCAGTTTGTTATATTTAAATGCACTATTCATTTATGAAAAGCTGTTTATAACTGGAAGTACACTTTAACTTTGGAAATTTTAAAAAATCCGGTAGTGAAGAATTTTATGACCCCAGTAACTCCACTATTTACAGTATATTAAATGATACAGAATTGATGAAGAGTACGTATCCGCTTCATACATTCTTAGCTTAATTGCTTTTCTTGTGGTCTGTCCATTACTGTTTCATATCTAATTTTTACAGTTATCATTAAAGTAATTATATCATAAAATTTAACATCCACGATTGCTAGGACCAATATAATAAACATTAAATATATCATCAAAAATGTGCAAGCAATAAAAGCAGGTGTTTCTAATAAATACGGATTACTATGTTAATGTGTATTGTAAAAAATTAGCTCTTAGATATAAGCAGTAGTTACTACATCTTGTACAAATCAGAGAACTTTATTACTGGGAAATACTTGACATTGACAGACTACATTCTGCTTATCCGTAGCATAATAATATCAAGCACATTATATTGTATAAGTTGCCTGTGATAAGCATGACTGCAATTTTACTGAATTTAACATCATTTTTCCTTCTCGAAGATTCCTTCATTCCCACTTTAAAGGGCCCAATTTAATGTGAGACCCCATCTAGCAGGAGAATCAAGATGACCCAAAAGTCAAATTGGCCATAAATTTAAATAAACTGACCCCATGTGTGCAACACTCTCCATATTCAAATACATGGGACTCTCATTCTCCCAAAAAGAGGTGGTATCAAGGAAGGGGGGGGGGTAAAAAAAAGAGAATTCCAAAGAGAGAATATGTCACTTATTTTTTAGTAAATGAAATTAGACACTGATAAGTTTTTTTTTTTCCTGATGGTAACTTATTGACTTCTAAGAATCTTGTGGGCATGCTCTGTAACCTGTGCAGAGAGTGGGAAGAGGGGAACTTTGACCATCAGCTATTGTGAATAGTGGGTCCTGTGTTAACTATATAGAGGTGATAGAGATAATCCTGCCTCTGATGATAATAAGATAACTGCTAAGAAGTGATCTCTACTGATCAGGACATGTCAGGTGTAACGTCTCTGTCTGTTCGGGTCTCTGTGCCACGCTTTGCTCGCACACTGCGCTGCAGGAGGAGTGTTCAGTTTGATTCCGTGCTTAGGGTTGTTGTTGCTCTGTCTGAACATTGCTCTATTACCTCCTCTCTGTAATTGAATTTCTGCACCCATCTCCTGCACCTTTATTTCCCTCCACACCTCTAACAGTTAATCTTAGCCTTGCCTGTGTGATTGACAGCCTCTCTACCAATCAAGTCTGGGACAGATTCTGGACTTCCTATAAACTGGTCATCTGCTCGCACATGTTTGCTGGTTATTGAGACTTGTCCCTTGCTAAGTGCTTCTCTTGCCATTTGTTACCTGTATTCATATTCCTGACCTCTAGCTTACCCTTTGACTATTAGGGTTTTGATTTGGTACTGTTTATCTATCTGGCTTGACCTCAGCTTGCTGACTCTGCTTCAGTGTTGTTTGTCTTGTCTTGTTCTGTGTGTCACTTATTCAGAGAAGGGATCGCCTCCAAGTTGTCGGCTGTCACCTAGGATACTCAGGCAATTAGGCAGGGACAGGGGCTGGGTCGAGTTTTGGACTCACTGTCTCTGTCTTTCTCTTCTTCCCTCATTTCAGCAGCAGCACTGGGGAAACGCTCAACTAGCAATTCCCTTACATCAGGGTATTATTATGCTTAATGGTCAGAGAGAAAAAAAATTATGGTTTTAGTATTTGTAACGTCTCTGCCTGTTCGGGTCTCTGCGCCACCCTCCGCTCGCACGCTGCGGCGAAGGAGGCGTGTTCAGTTTGGTTCCTTGTGTAGGTTTCTTGTTGCTCAGTCTGAACATGGTCCTAGACAATGTAATGGATTTACAGCCACACCCGTGTTCTGAGCATTTCTCTCTGGACAGCTAATAGTTAATCTCAGCCTTGCCTGTGTGATTGACAGCCTGTCTACCAATCCAGTCTGGGGCTGGCCCAGACTTTCTATAAACAGGTTGTCAGCCCTCACATGGTCGCCAGTTATTGCTCTGACTTTGTCTGCTCTCTTTGTGCCCTTGATATTTACTGTGCTATTTCTCTGACCTTTGGTTTGCCTTGTGACTATTCTCTTGGATTGTGATTCTGTACTGCATTGCTCATTTATTACTGACCCCTTGGCTTGCTCACTCTGCTTCTGTGTTGTTTTGTCTTGTCCTGTTCTGTGTTGTCACTTACTCAGTATAGGGCTCGTCTTCAGGTTGTCCTTTTACCGTTTAGGGTAACTGAGGCAATAGGAAGGGACAGTGGCTGGGGTGAGATTAGGGCTCACTTGTCTCTGTCCTTCCTCCCAGACAGCTGCAGTAGTGTAGGGTATTGCTACGTCTGGCAAGACCCTAACAGTATTATTTAAATATAGGTAAAATCATGGGGAAAAAAATTCTAAACATTTTGTTCAACATAAAAAACTTGTTTAAACAGAAGGTAATTTCTGATTTAAAGGGGTTGGCCACTTTCAGACCAATATTGAGAGACAAATGTTATTGTTTGTAGTGGATGAAATTCTGACCATGGTCATGTGAAATTACATATCTATCTACCGAATCTTGCATATGTCTGACTACGGCTGATCCACTGCTCCTGTGTACCGAATCTTGCATACGTCTGACTATGGCTGATCTACTGCTCCTGTGTACCGAATCCTGCATAGTCTGAGTATGGCTGATCTACTGCTCCTGTGTACCAAATCTTGCTTACGTCTGACTATGGCTGAGCCACTGCTCCTGTGTACCGAATCCTGCATAGTCTGACTATGGCTGATCTACTGCTTCTGTGTACCGAATCTTGCATACGTCTGACTACGGCTGATCTACTGCTCCTGTGTACTATTCCTGCTATTTAACTCCTCATCTACTACTGTTTCAGTACTGTGCCATTGCCTCACCAATTGGACTCCAGATCTGATAACTAGCACCGTTACATGTGCTCTGTGACATGATGGTGGCAATTCAATATGTATGGGGGAGGTAGTAGACTTTAACAGTGGTGTAAACTAAAATTACAGATGTGCCTTAATGGAGCTAAAAGAAAAAGAAGCCAGCCAGAAGGAAAGCATTGTATTGACCAAATGTAATGAAATTGGTAATTATAATACAAACCAGTACTTGTCACCCATGTATTATATTGTATATGTATTTTATGTATTATATTACTTTATGACCAAATATACAATCTGACAAGTTAAGGGTAATGAGAGTATACTGTATATAGGTGACTACTTATATATAAATATATAGCACCGTGTCTGCTTTCCTGGTATTTGTATGTAGGTCTAGTAGCTTTTCAGTCTTTTCCAGGTAGGTGTTACATATTACCCAGTTTATCTCACAAACAATAAACTGTATGTATCCAATCCATTCTTTTTACCTTTGTTATTAGATGATCCTTTATACTTGTCATCATTATCACAGGAGATCTAGCTGTGTGAGGGCTAAATTACTTTTCCTACAACGGATGTGAGCAATCTACAGGATAATCTCTCTATACTGATGCTGTAATCTTCACCATCACGGGGTAATGACATTTTTGATAACAGCATAAGTTTTTGAAGTGAGTTATCTGTAATAATTGACAAGTGAAGCACTTGAGGCTCTTAGAAACATAAAACAATACATTGTAGCAAAGAATAAAAAAAAAAAGTCGGACAAGCAGAACTACAGCCTGATAACATGGAAGTGTCTTACAGTACCTGAATTAATCATAACGTATATATTTCCACAAACCTTACTATTGTGCTATGCATACCTTGGCAATAAGACCTTCTCGTCACATGTGTTTATGTTGTAACAAACATTGGTGGTAGAAAGTGATGAGAAAATCTCGTGAGATTCTTTCTCGAATATTTGAGAAGTTTTACAGAAAAATTTGTTTCAGTTTGAACTTGTTTGGTCCAAACCAAAATTGATTATTAGAGATGAGCAACCCAATTCAAACTGGATTAAACAAATTTTTCATGCTTGAACTCAACCAGAAACTTTTGGGGTTCATCACTCACAAATCACTGTTATACTATGGGGTCTCTTAAGACCCCAGAACCTCTTCTGGTGCCAATCAAGGTCTTCTTCGGCTGGTTTTCTTACAGCCTACTGGTTGACATCACCGGCTACCAGGAGACTGTTGAGTCCTGTGATTGGGCCTCAGCAGTCACATGAGGGGTAAAAACATCATAACCATTGCAATAGAGCAATCAAGTCAGCATGCCCCATGTGACCACAGAGGCCTGTGACTGGGTCCCCCAGGGGAGTGTGATGTAAGCCAGGATACCTGAGGATGCTGAAAGAGAACCCCAAGGGAGCATCAAAGGGATCTCAGGACAGGTTAGTTAAGGTGAGTATAAATGTTTATTATGTTATACACCTCCCGTGAGCCTCCACTTTTTATACACTGGGGTCTGAAAAGACCACAGGCATAATAATAGAACCACCAGTTTGTGCTGAACAAGATCGGCCTGAAACTAAACAGGTGGACAAACCCACAAATATTTGAAAAATCTTGTGAGGTTTGTCCTTCTCTATTATTATACCCTGGGGTCTCTGCAGACTATTGGGCATTTATCAAGGCTCTTAAATACATAATAATAAAAAAGGGCAACTGCACTCTAGTCTATGGGTAACATAAAAACCCCAGAGAGCACTAGAATCATAATTTACATGTGGTGAACTTTTCACAAAATGTATGACGCAATTGCGTCTTTTTGTTCAAATAAGGGCACTGAATGCCAAGGCATAAAAAAAAAAAAAAAAAAAAAAAAAATTTCAAAGATGCTAAAAAATTACACAAATGATAAATAACCCCAATGTGGCTGTTATACAGTCATGGCCAAAAGTTTTGAGAATGACACAAATATTATATTTTCACATGATCTGCTGCCCTCTGGTTTTTATGTGTGTTTGTCAGATGTTTTTATCACATACAGAAATAGAATTGCATTCATATTATGAGTAACAGAAGCTTATATTGACAGTTAGAATGAGTTAATGCAGCAAGTCAATATTTGCAGTGTTGACCCTTCTTCTTCAGGACCTCTGCAATTCTCCCTGGCATGCTCTCAATCAACTTCTGGACCAAATCCTGACTGATAGCAGTCCATTCTTGCAGAATCAATGCTTTAATTTTGTCTGAATTTGTTGGTTTTTGTTTGTCCACCCGTCTCTTGATGATTGACCACAAGTTCTCAATGGGATTAAGATCTGGGGAGTTTCCAGGCCATGGACCCAAAATCTCTATGTTTTGTTCCCTGAGCCATTTAGTTATCACCTTTGCTTTATGGCAAGGTGCTCCATCATGCTGGAAAAGGCATTGTTGAGCGCCAAACTGCTCTTGGACGGTTGGGAGAAGTTGCTCTTGGAGGACATTCTGGTACCATTCTTTATTCATGGCTGTGTTTTTAGGCAAGACTGTGAGAGAGCCGATTCCCTTGGCTGAGAAGCAACCCCACACATGAATGGTTTCAGGATGCTTTACAGTTGGCATGAGACAAGACTGGTGGTAGCGCTCACCTCTTCTTCTCCGAATAAGCTGTTTTCCAGATGTTCCAAACAATCGAAAAGGGGATTCATCAGAGAAAATGACTTTACCCCAGTCCTCAGCAGTCCACTCCCTGTACCTTTTGCAGAATATCAGTCTGTCCCTGATGTTTTTTCTGGAGAGAAGTGGCTTCTTTGCTGCCCTCCTTGAAACCAGGCCTTGCTCCAAGAGTCTCCGCCTCACAGTGCGTGCAGATGCACTCACACCTGCCTGCTGCCATTCCTCAGCAAGCTCTGCACTGCTGGTAGCCCGATCCCGCAGCTGAAACACTTTTAAGAGACGGTCCTGCCGCTTGCTGGTCTTTCTTGGGCGCCCTGGAGCCTTTTTGGCACCAATGGAACCTCTCTCCTTGAAGTTCTTGATGATGCGATAGATTGTTGACTGAGGTGCAATCTTTCTAGCTGCAATACTCTTCCCAGTTAGGCCATTTTTGTGCAGTGCAATGATGACTGCACGTGTTTCTTTAGAGATAACCATGGTTAACAGAAGAGAAACAATGATGGCAAGCACCAGCCTCCTTTTAAAGTGTCCAGTGGTGTCATTCTTACTTAATCATGACAGATTGATCTCCAGCCCTGTCCTCATCAACACCCACACCTGTGTTAATGGAGCAATCACTGAAAGGATGTTAGGTGGTCCTTTTAAGGCAGGGCTGCAATGATGTTGAAATGTGTTTTGGGGGATAAAGTTCATTTTCTAGGCAAATATTGACTTTGCAAGTAATTGCTGTTAAGCTGATCACTCTTTATAACATTCTGGAGTATATGCAAATTGCCATTAGAAAAACTGAAGCAGTAGACTTTGTAAAAATTAATATTTGTATCATTCTCAAAACTTTTGGCCATGACTGTAGAACCCACAAAGGGAGGGTACACACCTAAGGATACACCATCAACCTTCCAAATTCTGTATAAGGGTCTTCTAGACCTTAAATTGGATCCTAAATTCTATCAACGTGAATCAATCTCGTCTAGTATTATTCTGCTGTAGAGTGCTCGACTTTTTGCATCTTAGATGATAGATAAATGAGGATAAGTTATGCCTTATTCATAATTTCTAAATAAAGTAAAAAGCTTTATTGCTCCTTCAATACTTTTTCCTCTGCTAGAAGGAATCATTTTCTGTTAGACTTTATCATCATTAATTCTCATTTTTGGTGATTTTTGTTTCTATAGATTTATTCTCCCTCTTCTAACTGAGCAATCATTTACAAAATGATTGGAGATTGCTCTTCAGGTTGGTGCGGCAGTCTATTGATCTAACACATTAAGATGATAGGGTTGAGTCTGAAGGTTCAATACTACAGTAGTACAGGAATGAGCCGCCTTTTCAACATGAGAATAAAATTATTGCTTTTGCTTGCAACAGAAGTAGAGTTGAGCAATTGAAAATATGACATTAAAAGAGGAAATGGCTTATATGTTGTGTTATGTAAAAAAAATGTTACTGTGTCGCCCAAGAGAAAATAGAGATCGACATGAAACAAATGACATATTTATCCGCTAAGGAATGCTTTATAGATACTATGAGCCATCTTACCAGGAGATTAACTCAAGCTGAGATCAGCTCGATAGTGGTATTATTTATTGTAGAAAGAAAAAGGTAAGAAAGAAATTATAAGGTACTAAGAACAGCAAAAGAATCCAACATAGCAAAGGGTTTAAAGGGAAAGTATAGCATTTTTTTTCTTATTAAATCTGTATGCTGACACATTCTTTTTTTCTAATCTATTTTTGTTAATGTGTATTTTTTAAATTGTATTATTAATTAAAATTATTATTAATGATGGGGCAGCTACCGTATCTTTGAGCTGCTCTGAGTGACTTTTTTCAGAGTTTAGTATCATGTGCAAATATTGAGATTCTACTCTGTAAAGCCTTAACCATTTATTAACAAAAATACTACAAAGAGAAGGACTTGGAGATCTCTGGGAACTGAAAACACACCCCTGTATGCTTTGTTCCACCGCCTGGCCAGTGGGAACCAAGCAAGTGATGACATCACATGGGACTCATTTTCCACGGGCCAGGGGGTGGAACAAAGAATACAGGGGCATGTTTTCTACAGAGAGATCTGTGCTCGGAGATCTCTGGGAACGCCTCCTGTGCTCTGAGCACCTAATTTGCATAATGAAGAAAATGTCTTTTTTTTCGGCATCTGCGGGACTGTGACACATAATGAAGGTATGATATGGAAGCATGTCACAGTGCCTACAGCACTATGGTGGCAGCTTGAAGGGGTTAAAGAAGGTGATAGACTCCTTTTAATGTTTCTGGGCTAAATGTTTTTGAAGTTTCACACTACATTTGTTATGTGTCAATCCTGTGGAACAAACCCAGTCATTACTGAACCCTTAAATAGGTACTCCAGTTTCTTCCCACACTCCCAAGATATACGGATAGGGAATTTAGATGGTGAGTCCTATATCGGACAGTGACTGACAATGTCTGCAAAGTGCTGAGGAATATACAAGTGATAGAATAAATAAATACTAAATAGATACACACGTGTACAAAATTGTTGGTTCCCCTCGTTTAATGAAAGAAAAACCCACAATGGTCACAGAAATAACTTGGATCTTACAAAAGTAATAATATATAAAAATTGTATGAAAATGAACAAATGAAAGTCAGACATTGCTTTCCAACCATGCTTCAACAGAATTTTTTAAAAAAAAGAAAACTCATGTAACAGACCTGGACAGAAATGATGGTTCCCTTAACTTAATATTTTGTTGCACAACCTTTTGAGGCAATCACTGCAATCAAACAATTCCTGTAACTGTCAATGAGACTTCTGCACCTCTCAACAGGTATTTTGGCTACTCCTCATGAGCAAACTGCTCCAGTTGTCTCGGCTTGGAAGGGTGCCTTTTCCAGACGACATGTTTCAGCTCCTTCCAAAGATGCTCAATAGGATTTAGGTCAGGGCTCATAGAAGGCCACTTCAGAATAGTCCAATGTTTTCCTCTTAGCCATTCTTGGGTGTTTTTAGCTGTGTGTTTTGGGTCATTATCCTGTTGCAAGACCCATGACCTGCGACTGAGACCAAGCTTTCTGACACTGGGCAGCACATTTCTCTCTAGAATCCCTTGATAGTCTTGAGATTTCACTGTACCCTGCACAGATTCAAGACACCCTGTGCCAGATGCAGCAAAGCAGCCCTAGAACATAACAGAGCCTCCTCCATGATTCACAGTAGGGACAGTGTTCTTTTCAAGATATGCTTCATTTTTCCGTCTGTGAACATAGAGCTGATGTGCCTTGCCAAAAAATTTCAATTTTTGTCTCATCTGTCCATAGGACATTCTCCCAGAAGCTTTGTGGCTTGTCAACATGTAGTTTGGCAAATTACTTTTGTCAGATTCAAGTTATTTCTGTGACCATTGTGGGTTTTTCTTTCATTAAATGAGGGGTACCAACAATTTTGTCCAAGTGTGTATAAGGGTCTGTCTATTACCAAGCATAATTCCTTCAGAACTTGGTGGTGAACGACATCTGGACCCCATGAATTGGCTATTTTAGTATTTTGAAGGAAGCATTGAAGTACCTCTTGGGTTAAGGACAATTATTGAAGAATTTATCTTACCCCTAATCATGTCATTGGTCATTGGATTTAGTTGTGTAAATACAGTACAGAATTGGGCATTGGTGTTAGTTAATTGTAAAGTCATGCCTCCCAAAATGTGAATGTCCATTTTTGGCCCATTTAGGATAGATGGGAGGTATATAAACTGTCTGCTGATGAAGAACATATGGCTGCTGAGAAATAATTTATCATGAGGCTCAATGATAAAGAAGAGCAGTGGTTGTAGAAATGATGGATTTTTATTGATATTTTTAAGTAAATGTCTTTGCAGAACAATGCTCAGGAAAAATTACAACAATGGTGTGCTTACGTCTGCCTACAGAGTCCACTCGTCCAGCTGACAGCAATAACCCTAACAATTACATGTTTCTCCACTGCCTCCCTTATGAGGCTATTTACTAATCAACTGGTACCATTTATTTTAGGGTTTAATGATCTCCTGACAGGGTAATATGTAGGGTTGTATCATAAACCTCAATAAACAGAGCAGGGGGAAAGGATTTACAACACTTGGACTGTCAGACATCAAAGAAGGTCAAAGTGTTGCAAGAGTGACCTGGGGAATCCCTCCTGCTAAAGGCCCTATAGCAATTGCCTACCCTGCGGTAGGTATGCCATTTTCCTGAAATTCATGTGGGTATTACTTTGACATGTACAGTTCCACCCATATACACATTGTTGCAAACCAAGTACACCCCTTTATGACGATAGTAATCCTATATGGCATCTTTGAGCAGGTTAGTCTACCTGCAACAACATGAAAATTGTCCATCAGAACCCAGCATATCAACCCAGTACCGCAGATAGATAGGTTAGAGTCACCTGAATCAAGATGTGTTACCCCCTTAAGAATTGATGCCTTGTTCCTGAGATATTGCTGTTTTTTTCCAACATGCAAATTAACTTTTTAGAGCAATGAGGGCATTGCCGCTTATCTCTTTGGATTAATGGCAACGCCCTCATTGTTCTAAATAGCTCAATTGTATATCTACTAAACAATGGTCAGGTGACCTTAACCTATCTATCTGGGTTTATATGCTGGGTTCCGATGACAGATTCCCTTAAACCCTTTCATGACTCTGCCAATTTATGTTTTTGCATTTTTGTTTTTCACTCTCCCCATTCCAAAAGCCATAATTTTTTTCATTTTTCAGTTCAAAGAGTCACATGATGGATGGCTTATTGTTTGCAGGACAAATTTTACTTTGTAATGGCACCATTCAATATCCTGTACAATGTACTGGGAAGTCGGAAAAAAATTCTGAATGAGGTGGAATTGGAAAAAAATGCATTTGCACCAATTTCTTGTGGGTTTAATTTTTACAGCATTCACTATGTAGTAAAAATGACATGCTACCTGTATTCTGAGGGTCAGTACGATCACGGCAATACCAAATTTATATGGTATTTGTAATGTTTTGATACCTTTAAAAAAATTAAAATCTTCGCAAAATAGAGATAAATTTTTGTGCCTCCATGTTGTAACACCTGTAACTTTTTTATATTTATGCATATGGAGCTGGGTGAGGTGTCTTTTTATGCGGGACAAGATGGCGTTTTAATTGATGCCATTTTGGGGAAGTTCTGATGGTTTGATCTCTTTTTATTCCATTTTTTATAGGAGGCAAAGTGTTGAAAAAAATCGACATTAGGCTATTTTCTGATTTTTTTCCCCTACTACGCCGTTCACCGTATGGGATAAATATTTTAAAATTTAAATAGTTCGGACATTTTGTAGCACAGGGATACCTAAAGTGTTTATGTTTATTATTATTTATTTTTATATGTGATCTAGGTAAAGGGGGGGGTGATTTTTTTTGTGTGTGGTTTTTTTTTTTTTATACTTTTGAAAACTTTTTTTCTTTTACTTTTATTTTCAGACCCCTTAGAGACCTTGAACCCTAGGGGTCTGATTGTTCATACTATTCCCTGCAATACTAATATATTGCCTTGAATAGTAAAATCCATACACTTCTTACACCTCTGGCAGGGTGTAATAGAAGTGATATAATGAGAAGCCTGGGAACCTTCAATAGGTTCCCAGGTCTCATGGCAACCAATCGCTGCCCTCCGACGACGATCTGCCGATCGGTCAAAGATGGCGGCGCCCATGGTGGCTGCACACTTTAGATGCCGCGGTTGCATTTAACCACAGCATATAAAGTGCTAACAGCTGCGATCAGTTTCGGCACCGATCATAGCTGTTAGCAGCGGGTGCTGGCTGTATTATACAGCTGGTATTCACTGTATCAGCTCCTGAGCTCCCTCCATACTTCCCTTCCCGCGTAATGATGTAAATTAACGTGATTAGTGAACGTGTAGTCAACCATTGAATCTATGGATGTATAGCTGTGCAACCTGCTGTCCCCACACATGGCAAATAAAGTACACGCATAACCTGAACCACGGACACAAAGCAATTAATGAAATACACGAAATAAAACAGACGGCCATAGATTTGATTGGTGGCATTGATTATGACTTCACTGAAGCCTTAGAGGACAGGGCATCTAAGGGAAAGTCAAAAATGAGCACCGGAAGATGGGGGAGGGCCTTTAAGGTACTTGATCAATACTTCAAGGTTTTGACTTGGCCTCCAGATTCTCCAGATTTCTGTCTGTTTGAACATTGTCTGGTTTTGAAGTCTGATCCAGTTGTCTACGGGGCCTTTGAGTACAACTTGATGTAAAATGATCAATTTCTCAAAACTGATAGACTGTTATGTGTAGTGCAGGGCGCATGACTTAAAGAGTTTCAAAGAACACTCAGTCTATATTCACACTAGTATCATTACAGTATGTTGTTGTCATATGTCATAGGATGACAGAAACGGACATTTACGGTAGCAGAGTCACAAATACAGATGGAACCCCCTCCATTTGTATCTGATCCCATTGACTGTAATGTAAAGAACATGACGGACGCTTCTATCATGTTTACTTTTGTTATGGAAGTATAAGTCCTCCATGCCCAATTTTTTCTTCGATCAGAAAAGTAAAAAACACAGTTGAAAGTTTTTTACATTGCAGTGAATGCAGATGGACATGGGACAGAGGGGGCTCCTTCTGTATCTTTCATTGAATGTCTGTTGCTCTCATCTTGTGATGAATGTGAGGAATGAACATTAAGTAATGGTAGTGTGAACCCACTCTTAGGGTAATTTCACATTTGCATTGTTTCAAGAGGTTGTCCAGGATAAATTATTTTTTTTTAAAATTAGGCCAGGGGTGGTAAAAAAAAAAAAAAAAAAAAAGCATACTCAGCTGTCCCTGATGCTCCGGTGTTCTCCCTGCGCCGATGTCTTCTTGCGGCGGAAGTCCTCACCAGCCGGACCTGATCGCGCTGGGAGAACATGGGAGCATCGGGGACAGGCGAGTATGTTTTTTTAAATTTTTTTCACCTCCCCGGCCTAATTTTAAAATAAAATTTTATCCTGGACAACCCCTTTAGTCCTATCATCTTGTCCATCGAAGGAGCAGAAGAACGGATTAAACAATTAAAGACGGATTTGTCTAATGACGAATAACAATGGATCCCAAGGGACCCCATTGACTATAATGGGGTCCATTGGGTATCCATTTTTTTGACGCTACACGAAAAAGTTGTGCTTGCAGGAAATTTTTGTCCATGATTTTAGGCAGACTTTGTGCCAGATGGACTCCGACGCAGATGTAAACATAGCCTAAGACTAAAGTAGTTTCCTACCCCCTCAGTGCCTGCCCATTTTATTTCTAGAGTGTTCCTTTAAGTTGTGCAAAATTAACTTACAGTACAACGGCATCTATTAATATGATGTGAAGTCTATATTCATAAGTCTGACATGGGAATTTTCTGTTTAATATCCCTTTAAATGACCTGCAAATCCAATTAAGATTATATTTATTACATGTTAAGACTTAAAATACTGAGAATTATGATAAATCCCCGATGCACTGGCAACAGTTGTTAAGCCATACCTCAATAAACCCTTTCAAATGCAATATGAAGGTTAACAGAACACATGGTTCGTTGAACTGACTGAGACAGCAAGAAGTAATAAAGAAACATATTTCTCTTGGGGGAAAGGGCTTTTTTCTGTCATTTACTAGAGAATTGCAGCACAAAAGAAAACTTCAAGCATGATGATGTTAAAAATGAGTTTAAATGTCAGTAAACTGCATTACTTGGCTCCAAAGGAAAAAAAAAGGCTTTCATTGGTCTCGTCCTCTCAAAGACTAGAGGCTAAAATTTCAATTTATCATTATACACTGTGGGCAAACTATGTTCTAAAATTTCTCTATAGTCAGGCTCTGGTGATTTAGATTTGGGTTTATATAGGATTTGCTTCCTTTATGCTCCTGGCTTATGTACCAGTGGTAATAATGTGAGACCAGGGTGCATGGGGCCTACTAGTAAAATACACTGTGGGGGTCTACTGTAGCCCTATATGCAAATAGCACCCGATACTCACTAATTCTTAACATTTCATTGAGACATTTTTGTTTCCAAGTAGCAAGTCCCATGGACTGTTTTTACTCTGGGCCCTGTCAGTTGCCTGCTGACAGGCTCATGCCTTGAACTATGGTCCACTTAGCTCTGTGAGCCATGGATATGATAGGAGGCCTCAGATAGCAGCAAGAAAAGGCAAGATGGATGGCTGGGTGGTGTGATCTTCAACTGAGATGGCTCCACACCTAGATGTCATGTCAGCCACCTGTTACGTCCAGTGGTAGTTAAGCTATAGTAGTAATTTGTTAAATAATCTACCCATAGATGCATAGGTTGGTTGAGATGCTGTATGCTGCCTCTCTCTATACAGTATAGTGAGTGTTCTGTTCTGTACACCGCTCATGTAGGGGGTGGGGGCCCACCCTGGCTCAGAAGCCAAGCAGGAGACTCACCTGTTCCCTTTTGGGCCAGTCCAACTCTGAGTGACGATCATTTCATTTACTATTGGTTACCATTAACATTACCATTTACTATTTATCCAACAGGTTATTATTTAGGATTTTTGATGGCAGGTTAATTTAAAGGGTAATTCCACTTTATCTGATATTCCATACATTCCCACAATACGTTCCCATACACTAGAGCAAATGTGCAGCTTTACTTAGTAAAGCTGTGCAATGTTATAATATATTGTCAGGATAGTATTTAGAGATGAGCGAATCGAAGCTGCAGAAGTGGAATTCGATCCGAATTTCAGGAAATATTCGATTCACATGGAATCCGGATTTCCTGATGCTTCGCGGTAACGAATATTTAGTAAGGACCATTGTAACATCAGACAGTTACATGATATTCTCTAGTGATGTGATTGGGTAGTCGTGTCTTTACTTGTTAGCAGATTCTTCCGTATGAATAAAAGTTGTCCATGCTGGAGAGAGAGAGAGAGACATGACCGCAGCATCCAAGGGCTTCCGCCATTTTGCCGCATACCCCGGCTCTCTGCAGCCCGGAAATAGCTGTTTATTCCCCGCAAATTAATTCGGATCGAATAGAATCATATTGCGAAATTTGGCAAAGTTGCCGAATCTAATTTTTCGCTCATCTCTAATAGTATTATATTTTTGTGAGATCTCTTATTTATTTAGCATAATTTCAGTTTAAGGATATGTTCACATGGCTGAATTTGGAGCTGCATTTGACGCATATTCCGCTCTAAACACCACCTGAAATCTGCCTCCCATTCAGCGGAAAAAAATAAGCATCATACTCTATCTTCAGGTGGATTCCACCTGATAAATCCCATTGATATTAATGTAAGGCAGAAAAATACCGCCTGGCCAGCGCGAAATTCCGCAGTTGAATTTGGTCAAAAATCATCTTTAAATTCCTAAAGCTGAATTTTTCAGTTAGTAAAAACACAGCCATTGAACATACCCTAAGTGTTTTTATTTATAGATGAGTAAGTCTAAAGGCTGGGACTTGTGCGATGATTTTGACCAATCACATTGACTTTTGAACAAAAGTTAATGGGTGATCACATGACAGGTGATAGAGCTTGAGCTGGTAGAGATATCGCAACCTCCTAGACCACATGATCTAAACAAGACTACTGTTATGACAGGTTTAGATGTGATCCCTGAAACTAGGTCATTGATCTACAGTAATTTCAGTGTCTAAGACTAACCTCTCTTACCACATGATCTAAACTAGCCAATGGCAGCCCCAAGCTGTTACAGCTGTCATTGGCTGGATTAGATTGTTCTCAGTCATTGAATGTAGGTCAATGGCTAAGGCAACATGCGCACAACTGTGGGCATGTAGTGGGCCATGATTGAACAGTGTGGACTGTATATGGAAGGTATTCATGTGCGGCCCATGCCTCCACATTCCCATTCCCCAGGCCCGGGATGCAAAATGGACAGGTCTAGGACTTGTCCTGTGTTTTGCCCCGGGCCTGGGATAATACACAAGCCTGTGTATGTGGCCATAGAAATGAATGGGTCAGTGTACTAGCCATGGAAAACATGGCTAGCACCATGACAAAGTGTACAATCGTGTCTATGTAGACTAAGGGTGACTACTGGTCTTTGTGTTATACCAAGTGTCCAAAAAAGTTCACTTTTCAGAGCAACTGGGGCACTTTTGATTTAAACTGAATTTATTACAAAACTACAATATTCAGCATGCCCTGAAAGCCTCTCATCCTGGAAGTTGTAGTCTCACCACGACTTGAAGCTATAGGTTAGCAGAACACCGGTTGAAAGTAAAAGCAGCCAAAGATTAGCATAATAAAATGTAAACATAAAATAAACTTTTTAGCAGTCTTGTCATCTCTCCTCAAACAATCCAAGCTTTATTTAGAGAAGTTTCTCCTGGCGAGCAGATGCAGCAGGAGCAGAGGAGGACACGGGTGCTATAGATTTCTCCAATAATCTTTCATCAGGTGATTTCTTTTCCCATTTGTTTTAATTTACTTTAATAAGAATTGTAAAATGCATGGAGCTACTCCCCTGATGTCGCCAGACCCGGCCGCTGTGCATTCTTATGCATCAGATTGATTATGAAACCCTGCACTCCTCTGCATTTTATGACTGCTTTAATAAGTCACTTTTCTTATCAGCTTGAGTGCTCTAATTTCAATACATGTAAAATGCAGGGTATATACTTATAGACTGGGAGTCATTCTCTCTTTAACACACTAAATATACAGCAACATCCAATGCAAGCAGTCCTATACAATAATTTCATCTAAGGATATTAATAGAGATGAGCAAATTTTTCAAAAATAAGAGTCGGCCGATTCGACAAATTTTCCGTAACGATTCCATTTGATCCGAATTAATTTGCGGTGAATCTTGTTAACCCCTTTCCAACATCCGCCCTAATAGTAAGGCGCTGCAGGGAAGGACTTCCCACAAACCACTGCGGAAACATGGTGCACACACAGAAACTGTGTGCGCACCCTGCTTTGCGGGTGTCAGTCATATGTAATGGCTGACACTGTCCTCTAACACCCCCAGTCGGAGCTGAGCTGAATTTTATTATATATTGGGGTCCCGATCGCCCCCCAAAACGTTTTCGGGGGGGGGTGCCGCTGCTCCTATTCGGCAGCCTGCGGTCTGAGCAGTGACCCCGGGTCTTCCCCATTGCTGTCCCTCCGCACACCTGGTTAATCCTGCCTTAAATGGAGACTGTCAGCCTATGTATCTGCCTGGGCTGACATCCTCCTATACACTGCAATACACGTGTATTGCAGCGTATACCTATTGAAACAGTGAATAGAATACCGCTGCTTCAATCCCCTATGGGGACTAAAAGAAAAAATGTAAAAAAAAAAAAAAAGACTCCCCCTAGAGCTGGTGCTATCATTATACTCTGGGGTCTCCTGAGACCCCAGAGTATAATAATCAGAGGCCCAGGGGAAGTGATTAAAAATAACAAACACTTATACTCACCTTACCTCACCTCTCCTGAGAATCCAGCTGTCTGCAGTGTCCTCTTCGCTCCTCTTCTTCCTTGCGACTGAGGCCCTGCTCCCCAGATGTCACTACCCCCTCCTTCCTCTCTTGATCTCACAGATCTTTGCTATAGTCAGCCAGCCCCCATAACACAAGTCAAGTACCTGCAACAAACACAGAAAGTTGCTCAGCACTGTCAAACAATATGAACAAGAAATGCAGGATTTTTACTTTTTAACAAGTACTTTTTAATGTCTGCTTATCTCTATTGTTATACACTTACATCATATACTGTACATTAATGACACATCTACAAGTGAAAGCATGCTTGGCTGTTTTGGAACGCTTATAGAAGTGGATTGCGTGAGAGCCGTACATACGCAGCCACCTCTCCGTTTACCTGGGACATGGTACCAGATAAGATGAGCAGTTAAGGGCCAAGTTTCTGGACATACTGTAGGTATGGCTCCAAGAGGTGGACCCTCATCTATTAGACCTTTATGACATATCCTGGAGATTTGCCATAAAATTCAAAGTCTGGAATTCCCCTTTAGATAATAGACTACATGTCTTATAATCATGTCAACCTCCATTTAGACTTATTTTGAATTCTGTTCCTTCTTCCATAGAATAACTTTATTAAAACTAACATTTATAATAAAATATATATTATGAATGTCAAAGTACTGAAAAGATATTCGCACTTAGCTTCAGTTATAATCCTCTCGGTAAATGCTAACCTTTTGCCATAAAACAAGTATGCTGAAATAATTGTAGCAGCACTTCTAGGACAGATTCAGATTACACCAGACACTGTAATTTTTTACAGCACCATTTTATTTAAACACAGAAATGAAGTTACGTTTTATACCTCAGCTGCTAGACACTAGACACCGGCTCGCAAAATAATGTGTCTGACCTTCAGAGAGTGGATGTAGCACTCACTAGGCTGCAGTTGTGACATCAGCTCAGTGACTTGCTTGGATTATTTATTTTATTTATTGCCATCATATTCCGCAGCACTTTACAGATTTAGAAAATATTGCCCAAGTAGGACTCACAACCTAAATTCCCTATCAGTATATTTTTGTCATGTGGGAGGAAACCCACGCAAGCACAAAAGGAACATATAAACTCTTTGTAGATTTTGCCCTTGGCTGGATTTGAACCCAAAGCCCTAGTGCTGCATGACATTGATGCTAACCACTAAGCCACCATAGCATGGACACGTGGGTTATGATTCGAGCATTCAGGTCTAGTCTTAAAGTGCCCTTACACCTGAAAGAAAAGTCAACTTAACCAGTCAATTTTGCCTATTTTCACAAGAGTAGTGCCAACTTGACAAAGATTTGGACAGCAACAGATCCCAAAGGACCCCATTGACTATTTTGTGCAGACTTCACTGACCAAAATAGTTGGACTTGCAAGACTTTTTCGTCTGGGATTTCTGACAGACTTTGCCCCTACTCTGAACAGAGCCCCCCACACAGATGTAAACGTAGCCTTAGCCCCAGTGGCGTAACTAGGAATGGCTGGGCCCCAAGGCGAACATTTGACATGGCCCGCCTCCCCCTGCACAAACTGCATAACCCTCAGTCCTACACACTATTATGCGCCATAGTGGCCCCTGCACACAGTGTTATGCCCCATAGTGGCCCCTGCACACAGTGTTATGCCCCATAGTGGCACCTGCACACAGTATTATGCCCCATAGTGGCCCCTTCACATAGTATTATGCCCCATTGTGGACCACCCATGAACAATTATTGTACTCTGGGGTCTTTTTAGACCCCAGAGTTTAATGATCGGAGACCCAGGGGAGGATACAAAAATAAAAAACTGTGTTACTTACCTGTCCCTGGCTCCGACGCCCTCAGCCTTCTTCAATGTTGGACCAGACGTCATGGCCGGCGTCACAGCCACCTCCAATTATGCAGAATGGGAAGCACAGATGGCCGTGAGCAGGAGCGGGGAACGGTAAGTAAATAGGGCCTATTAAAAAAAAAAACACCAGGGGCCCACAGGGCCCCCTAATATCCACTACCGCTGCTACCCAAGTATTCACGCCACTGCTTAGCCTTTCTGGTCTAAGGGGGTATCACCAGGAATCTTGACTGTATTTAGGCAGTAAATAGACTGTGTATAGCATTTTTATTAGGGCTTGTGTATGGGATTATTAATTCTTCCCTTTATGTTGGTATTAATTATTTGAGAATGTACGATGGTTCAGAATATATTTTTTAGCATTGTGTGACATGACTACTAAGGCACTACGCAGCATATTTGTGCAGTATATGTTGGTTATAATACTTTATACTGTAGCATTGGAAGAGGTCAACTTTACAGAATTTTCAGCTATATTTTCTGTATCAGTTCCTTGCAGATTTCAAGATCCCTGCATGTAGACATTCAGTAGAAAGCAGGAATTAATAAGTACACTGGAAAATTCTATACAATCACTGCAGGTTAGTGCTGTGACTTAGCAGTGCATTTCTAAATGGGACTCACAGAATACAATTTACAGAATACTACACAATAGACAAATCTATTGCATGTGTTCAGTGCAAGCTTATGTGTAATTATATTGGAAAATTGTTATATATTATATATTTTATAATAAGCAACCTTTATTTCTTCAATCCGGAAAAATAAAAAAATATATGCTCACCTTCTGTTACTTCTTTTGGGCCTCCTTGCAGTATCCAACGCTTTGTCTCTGCCACCTCGGTGACGTCTGTTGCTCTCCTGTCAGTTCATGCGCCCATGGATACAGATGATGCAGCAAGGAGGACCAAAGGAGGTAATGGAAAGTGAGTATAAAGGTTTTTTAATTTTGTCACCTCCCCTGGGCCTCCACCTATTATATTCTGAGGTCTGAAGAGACTCCAGGCAATTATAGCTTATAATTAATGTTGTGCCATTTTAGTTCATCCAAGACAAATTCCAAATTGTTCTGTTCCCTTAAAAACCGAACAATTTGGAATATTCGGGTCCAATTCGGTTCATTACGAACTGATTCTCCCATCTTTATTAACATTGTTGCCTTTCAGCACAGACATTCTAGGTTTACATCTGAACAAGGACAAGATCTACATGAAGTTTTCTGGTTGATGTTCTCTCTGTTTGTTACGGTTTCCTCTGACACTCTAAAAATATTATGATAAGCTAATTATATTTCTATGAACTTGCCACCAATACATATGAGAAAAGAAAATTAAATTGTAAGCACCATAAAGATGGATTCAATCTCTGTACAATGCTGCAGAATATTCTGAAGCTACAGTATATAAGCAACAAGAGATAATCTACATAGTATGAGACATAACTGCAATTATAATACCAAAGAAATAAAAGATATGACAAATGCTATAAATATGTTACTTTTGCTTGAAATGTTCAACAGAAAAAAAAATGAAATGTATTGATATTGAGGTATTTAAGCACTGATACATATAGAGTTTTATATTGTACATTGGATCAGTGTGTATTTCTGCTGACCCCTGCTGGTAATACTTACTGTATGAAGTATATAAGATACCTGCATATAGAGTATCTGAGAGCACCTAAAAATAAAATAAATATGTTAAAATCTGATTAGTGACTGTGTGTGATAGATAGATAGATAGATAGATAGATAGATAGATAGATTGATAGATAGATCAATAGATAGTAATTAAATAGGTAGTATGTATTTGCAGAAGCTGGACTATTACTCTGGATTATTTCTTTGCTGTATTTCTCATTATCCATGGTGTTACTTGATGTTGTGTTATTCTGTTTGTCTTCTTATTATACAGTTCTTTATAAGCTTTCACCTTGGTGAGTTGATAAAGTACTATTTTATTGCTACATTGTATGAAATATAAGTGCTGTCATAAAATGTATAGATTAGAATGTATTGCACTATTTGCCATACATGGAAATGACTTGTTTCTAATTTAGTATCCATCATGTTATTCATATTAATTTGTGATGACAATAATATGTACAAGGTTGGGTATGTCACATGTAGCAATGATGAGTAAAATGTGCCAGAATCTTGTGGGAAAATGGAGCAAAAAGTGTATATGGCATGTGCTAAATTTATTATGTATTAAAATGCATTTGATCACAGTTCACTAAGCCCTTGGAGGGGTGGAACATGAGCTAAGTGGGTGACCACTCATTAAATAGATGTAGCATTTCCTGCTAAATAGAACCATCATCTCATGGCAGATGTCTTTTCATTGACATCTATTAATACATTGTCCCCATTGCATTATATGTGGTCCTCCAAGTACTACACATACAACCCCATTTGAAAATGAGCCTATGTGTAGTGTAATGTTATTGAATACTTTTATGACAGCTTTATTGTGAAGTTATCTGTTCCCTTCTTGAGCAATGACCTCCTCCCTGTTCCTTTGATGCAAAAATTGGGGCAGATTTAATAATAGTATCTTATAGGGGTTTTCCCACAAAGTGAAGACTGCAGGACCTCTCTCCTGCTAAATATGCAAACTGAGAGCAGTCATGCTGAATGAGGAGGGACTGGTGAAGGTTGGTACTACCATTCACTACTATGGGAGTGCAGGAGATAGCCGAAGTACAGCACTTGGCCATCTCTGCCGCTTCCTTGAAGTGAAAGGGGAACACCGAACTCCACCAGTCCCACCTACATTCAGCCTGGCTGTGCTCAGGTTGAATGTGGAGTGGGAGAAAGGTTCTGCAGACTTCACTATAGGACAACCCCTTTATAGTTAGACAAGACAGTCTTAAACTGTACCAGATTTACAGTGCTGGCCAAAAGTATTGGCACCCCTGCAATTCTGTCAGATAATACTCAATTTCTTCCAGAAAATGATTGCAATCACAAATGCTTTGGTAATAATATCTTCATTTAATTTGTCTTCAATGGAAAACCACAAAAAGAATTGTCAAAAAGCCAAATTGGATATAATTCCACACCAAACATAAAAAAGGGGGGTGGACAAAAGTATTGGCACCCTTTGAAAAATCATGTGATGCTTCTCTAATTTGTGTAATTAACAGCACCTGTTACTTACCTGTGGCACATAACAGGTGGTGGCAATAACTAAATCACACTTGCAGCCAGTTGAAATGGATTAAAGTTGACTCAACCTCTGTCCTGTGTCCTTGTGTGTACCACATTGAGCATGGAGAAAAGAAAGAAGACCAAAGAACTATCTGAGGACTTGAGAAGCAAAATTGTGAGGAAGCATGAGCAATCTCAAGGCTACAAGTCCATCTCCAAAGACCTAAATGTTCCTGTGTCTACCGTGCGCTGTGTCATCAAGAAGTTTAAAGCCCATGGCACTGTGGCTAACCTCCCTAGATGTGCACGGAAAAGAAAAATTGATGAGAGATTTCAACGAAAGATTGTGCGGATGGTGGCTAAAGAACCTCGACTAACATCCAAACAAGTTCTAGCTGCCCTGCAGTCCGAGGATACAACAGTGTCAACCCATACTATCCGTCGGCGTCTGAATGAAAAGGGACTCTATGGTAGGATACCCAGGAAGACCCCACTTCTGACCCAGAGACATAAAAAAGCCAGGCTGGAGTTTGCCAAAACTTACCTGAGAAAGCCAAAAACTTTTTGGAAGAATGTTCTCTGGTCAGATGAGACAAAAGTAGAGTTTTTTGGCAAAAGGCATCAACATAGAGTTTACAGGAAAAAACAAGAGGCCTTCAAAGAAAAGAACACGGTCCCTACAGTCAAACATGGCGGAGGTTCCCTGATGTTTTGGGGTTGCTTTTCTGCCTCTGGCACTGGACTGCTTGACCGTGTGCATGGCATTATGAAGTCTGAAGACTACCAACAAATTTTGCAGCATAATGTAGGGCCCAGTGTGAGAAAGCTGGGTCTCCCTCAGAGGTCATGGGTCTTCCAGCAGGACAATGACCCAAAACACACTTCAAAAAGCACTAGAAAATGGTTTGAGAGAAAGCACTGGAGACTTCTAAAGTGGCCAGCAATGAGTCCAGACCTGAATCCCATAGAACACCTGTGGAAAGATCTCAAAATGGCAGTTTGGAGAAGGCACCCTTCAAATCTCAGGGACCTGGAGAAATTGGCCAAAGAAGAATGGTCTAAAACTCCAGCAGAGCATTGTAAGAAACTCATTGATGGTTACCGGAAGCGGTTGTTCGCAGTTATTTTGTCTAAAGGTTGTGCTACCAAGTATTAGGCTGAGGGTGCCAATACTTTTGTCCGGCCCATTTTTGGAGTTTTGTGTAAAATGATCAATGATTTGACTTTTTTTCATTCTCTTTGTGTTTTTTCATTGCAAGCAAAATAAATGAAGATATTATTACCAAAGCAATCATTTTCTGGAAGAAATTGAGTATTATCTGACAGAATTGCAGGGGTGCCAATACTTTTGGCCAGCACTGTATGCAAGTGACTAATGCTATTTGATAAACTTGTTGCATTATTATACTGTCTAGTCTAACTTTTTACTTCATATTACTTGGCTTACTTTATGCCAGAAAAATGTGCCAAAATTTTTACACATTTTTTGGCACAACTTAGGTCATCCCCACTTTCCCTGAAGTCACACCCATTTGCAGCTAAGCCACCAACCTGTGCATAACTCAGAAATGTGGCTAGAAAGTGGCTAAAACACTTGATAAATTAAAGGGAATCTGTCAGGTCAATCTGGGACATTAAACCACCCACAGATCCTTATAGATCTGGGGTTTAGTGTCCCAAATTGCCCTGTTGTAATGCAATCCACAGGCGCATTAAAAATGAAAAACCTTTATACTTACCTAAAGAAGGGTCTGATGTACGCTGTTCGTCAAGAACAGTGTGGCTTATTCATGAGCTTCTTTGTTGGCACGCCTCCCGGCACCTGCTCTGTTCTTCAGTGAAGCCAAAGATGGACACCCAACAGCCGAAGATTTGGGACACTAAACCCCTGGTCCATATGCATCTGTGGATGGTTTAGTGTCCCAAATTGCCCTGACAGATTCCCTTTAAGTGGAAGGCACTTTAGTTTGTGGTTGAAATGATGCCAGAATTCTGGTGCTTTTTGCTTGGTTAATTTCCCCCAGTGTTTCCTGTATGAACAGGAGGTCAAACTCACACTGCAGGTCTATTATTGCCTCAATATGACTTCCACAGATTTGCAGTGTGAGTTTGACCTCCTTTTCATATAGGGAACACTGTGGATCAGAGGAGCAGGAAGGAGGTCATTGCTCCAGAGGGGAGCACATAACTTCATAATAAAGCTGTCAAGAAGTTATTCCAGAAACCTGACACTACATGCAGGCTTTTTGGGTGGGCAAAAAATTCACAAAATTACTGATGGATCTGTAAAAATGGCCTTCTGACATGTCTATTCAAGTGAATTCCCCCCATGAGCTGTTCCTCTGTTATTCTTCCTGACTATTAACTAATAGACAACTTGATGTTACTATTCCTTTTGAAAGAAATTGTCCTACATAATTTGGTACTATCAGCACTGACTAGGCAATGTCAATGTTCTTTCCAAGAAGAACAGAATAATATCAAGAACGACAACTGATAAGTATTTATTAAAATAGACTTATCAGGAGAATTCCGCTGATCCCAAGACAAACAGTCCAGCTCTGTTAAATCTGTAAGTGTGTAGAATATGCTTGTTTGACATCTGCAGTAAAATACTAAATCTTACCACCATCATATCTGGGAAGCCTGGCAATGGGCAGGGTTATATCCTTTATTACATGTCAGTAGCCCTTACTAAAGATCAATGACTTTCCTTCAATTGTTAAGAACTTTCTTTGTTGGCTGTTTTTGATTATTTTGAATCCTTAGAATAGAAGACAATTGTTTTTTGTAATATTTATGGAAATAAGATGTAAAGTGCAACATAACAGCAATATATTGTCAACGTCCTGCAGCTACATTTTTGCTTTATGATATGAAGCACAATAAACATCTGCCAGTTGTTTAGGAAGAATCTTGCGCTATTTTTCTTACTCATTTCCCTTCCAGAGGGGGATTAATAATAGCAGAGAAAACTTAAAAGGGTTTAGTAAATTTGTGCTGTGAAAATATTTCAACCAGTAATAAATTTTACTTGAATCTCATGGAACAGCTTTTATGGGTTTTTATGTACTTTACTCTGATGACCTTATACAAGCTCATGTAACTAACATCATTAATGCTCTTATCATCGAATGAAGAAGAGAGATTCACTTTAACCCCTTGCTGACATCTGACCATATGAATATGATGGATGACAGCACTTTAAATATGACGCCCACTCAGGAATAGTAGAGAGCGGGGACATGGCGGCAATGCCCATGATCAAATTCTGATCATACCCATTAACTCTTTAGATGCCTCGGTCAAACATGATCAAGGCATCTATTTACTGGCAGGGCAGCCTGTCATAGAACTAAATGGATTTTACATTATATTGCAATGCATAAACATTGCAGTATATTGTACCAGTGATCAGACCTTCTAGGGTTTAAGACCCTAGATTTCTTGTCCTGTATTGTCCCATTGCAGTTCCTGGGAATGCTGGGAAACATGTCAGGACCAAGATCCATAGATTAACATGGTGACATCGACACTCTAAGACACAAGTCTGAGCTCCAGTATAGACCCATTGTATTGGGTTCAAGACCCCTAGGGGGTCTCAAAATAAAAAATAAATGTCATGTCCTGTATTGTTGGGCTCTACTCCTGCTTCATGTCTTTGTATGATTTGTTTGTTCATACCTTGATGCATACTCGCACTGTTGGGGTTTTCATTACCTCATGTATATCCCTTACTGGCTGGACCTAGAACAAGGATTGCAGGTCTTCGTCCTGGAGCTGTCATCCATGAGAGGTTGAGTTAGGTTCCCACTGGATAGGATACTTTCCTGGGACCCACAGTTCTTCAATACTTTTAAATTGATGTATGTTAGACCTACTAACAATGGAACATATAACATATAATCTGAGATGTGCTCACCGGATATTATGTTGTTATAAAATCAATAAAATGTTGAATAATAAAAAAAAAGTTTCAAAAATATATATAAAAACTAAAAACTATAAAAGCTCAGATCAGCCGCCTTTCCCAATATCAAAAATAAATAAATAAATAAACACCAACACATACACATTAGATATCCCGTGTCCCTAAACTACAAATAGTAAGTAATCTAAAAATATTTTCCCATATGGTGAATTCTGTAGCAGGAAAAAAATTTAAAAAAATGTGCAAACATCCATTTTTTTTGCTCTTTCGCCTCCCAAAAAATTTGAATAACTTTAAGAGTTAAAGTCTGCCTATCGTTTGACACCCAACCAATAAAATTCTATAATGTTTGCAGATTACATATACTACTGAGCAGGTTTCCTCCTTTATTTCCTGTTTTCCCTAATTTCCATTTGTCTGTGCACTATTCAGAACATGGACTCCCTGTAGCCAGACAGTGGGGGTCTCTATCTCCAGCATCGGCCAGTATATTCTGGTACTAATATGCTGCTCTAAGTTCCCAGTATCCTTTGTGGTATGATCGGAGGATGCACTGTTGTGACATCAACAAGAACCGGAAACTTATCACAAGGCTGAAACCATGCAGCCCTACACCCTAGAGTTGTCTACAAAGAATCTATGATGATCTGAATATCCACCTTGGTCTTCTTCATACCTTATGTGTCAGGAAACCTACAGTATGGCACAATATCTGAAGATAGAATAGGGTGGCGGGAAAATGCTCATGTCAGGGAAATATATTTGTCTTGTATTTTAATGGATTAGACTGTTAAATGTTGCCGGAACTCATAAATAAGGTTTATAAGCCCTGTTTCTCGTCCACAGAGACTGCTTGCCTCTCAACTCCCTTAAAATTAGTCTATCTCCACAACCCAGCATACCAACCCATCCCTGTAGATAGATATGTTAGGGTCACCTGAATCAAACAGTGATTTCGCCTTGTGAATCAGCTCCTCTGTTGCAAGTATATCACTATTTTTCATAATATAAATGAGCTGGAGCAATGTTGTGTTGTCAGTACAGTAAGGTAAGCGGCAATGTCCCTGTTGCTCATTTGCATATTATGAAAAATAGTGATATCTCGGAAACAGAGGGGGGGAAATATTGTTAGATTCTGGTGACCCTAACCTATCATTGAGTCTGGATTGATATGCCGGGCTCTGGTGACAGACTCCATTTAACTCTGGGAGTTACAAATTCTCTAAAACATTTCCTAACCCTGTGAATCAGTAAAATAAGAAAAACTTGCTACATTATATTGGGCGTTTCTTTGTAACTCTTCCATATAGAGCGTGCACTTTTGTTTATTACTCTTGTTGTTTATGCCTGTAATTTCCATTTTGTGGATGTGTCCGCAGTCCTGACTCCTTACAAATACTATTCCCAGAATGTACTTCATTTGCAGTGCACACTGTTGTTTTACAATATACTCATACCAAACTAATGCTGTATGAGAAAGAGCTCTCTAGCCTACCCATGCACGTATAATCGGTAGTGGTGACACATACAGTATATTGGGGAGGGAATAGCAAAAGGAGATCACATTGCGGTTTTATGATACAGGGTGTGAATTTGTTTCTCTCTGTTCTTTATGAAGATGAGTCATTATATCCTCTAAAATAAGTCATTAATTTTGTAAATGTTTTTTCCGAAAAATCCTTTAAACTTTTTCAAGATAAAGTCTTAAAAAAGATAAATCTTCAAGGTCAACATTCTCCTCTTTATCCTATAGTGTAGGTGGTCTAACAGGTCCTATAGAAAAGTCACTTTGAATGACTGTCCAAACTCTTTAGACATAGTAGAGTACTATATGGGCTATGAATTACTATTGAGGCACCAGATAGCTTTATGTGTGTGGTCCCTATATTCCACAATAAGGGCAGTGAATGCTACCATCTAAGTTGTCATAGTCACAATTTAAGCATTATATGTGTCAAACATATATTTGGGCACTGTCTGATGGTATCATTTGTGAATTGCATGGTAATATTATTTATTATTAATCTGTGGTGGGATTATTATGCTTCTAAGGCAGTTTTATTTGGACACTAATATTGGACACTGTATGATGGAGTTACTGGAATACTACAAGTATGTATGTGAAATAACCAAAACTAAGACAGGATCTGTACTAGAGATGGGTGAACTCATTATTTCCGAGCCGGGTTTGATCTGAATATCTCAAATTGTTCGGTTTTTAACGAAAACATAACAATTGGGTATTTGCCTTGGACAAACTAAAATGACTGCTGCTACATGCATTGTGGTAAATTATTATACTCTGGGGTCTCTTCAGACCCCAGAGTATAATAGATGGAGAGACAGGTGAGGTGAAAAAAATAAAAAAACATTTATACTCACCTTCCCTCACCTCTTTTGGTTCTCCTTGTGGCAGTCGGCGCTCTTCTGGTGATTTCATAAGCCGAAGGTCAACGATGAGAACTGTGATTGGACACCACGAGGAGGCCCAAAATAGGTGAGGGAAGATGGGTATAAATGCTTTTTTATTTTTTACACCTCCCCTGGGCGTCCATCTTTTACTCTCTGGGTTCTGAAGAAACTCCATAGAATAATAATTTCACGTCCGGTTCTATCTGATCTTGTTCGACCTGAAAAGAATCAGGGACCAGAGCTATCCGAACCTGAAACTAAATGAATCTTCGGAGGTTCACTCATCTCTAGTCTGTATATACTATATATCTATACAATATATTCATATATATCATAAATAATATATAATATCCAATTTTCTTTGAAGCCTTCTGGAATGCCAGCCTTCAGTATTCTAATCCTTCGCTATATTACAAGACTCCAAGTTTTATTTCTTGTGTTTCCTGATTTACTTTGAGATCTGTATTTAGAGAAGCGCAGCTAATTCTGATTTTCTGGTTCAGGCCAGAGGTTTCAGCAGGTTAATACTTACCAAGTCTCCTGCGTGCAATTGGTTATACTGTACAGTGGCCACGAATGAATGTTATTATGACCATCGGGGTGTGTTTAAGCTTAGTAATTTACAAACCAGTGAACAGTCCATTAATTTCGGCGATAATTGCACCTCACAGCACAGGCAAATTGCACAACCCTACAGCTGCATTACATTACCCAGATTTCAATTCACCAATGAGAAAAGAAATGCGGGGATTTTTTTCACTTTATTTTTACCGTTCCAATAACTAGAATAACTATAATTTTAAAACACCATTAATTCCAGTTTCTTTGTAATTTGACCTTAGTTATCCTTTTCTGTTCTCTTCTAAAATGTTGCAGACTGATAATTTTTTTTATGTATAAAAAAAATTGTGAATGTGGTGACTTATTAGTCTTGCCTAGAATTGTTGATTCCCAATTTAAGATTTATTATTTTTAATTCCATTAAAATTTCATAAGTGATATATATATATATATATATATATATATATATGTATATATATATATATATATATTTTAAATAATATTTATTTAATTATTTTTTTAATGTGACATCATATTTAGTAGTACAGCTTAAAGGGGTATTGATAACATACCTTTAGGACTCCTAGCATCCCCATCAACCAGATGATTTCTAGCAAACTTTTTATTGTAAATCAGGCACAGAACCGTAGCTATACTTTACTTGACCATGAGCACAGGTTTTATTTTCTGCCATAGCTCTGTATCTACCTGGCAGTAGTTTGTTTGCATCCCCTTGCATCTAAGCATTATGACAGTGCCATGCCCCACATGTTCGCTGAAGCCCAATCACAGGCCTCATCAGACCCTGACATCATTCAGGAGACCCAAAGAAGATGGGGACCCACACCTAAACCTTCAATGTCACCCAGGAGATATGAGTATGATTTTTTATTTTTTTTGCTGAATCCCAAAAATTTGGGGTTTGGCCAAATCTTAAATTTTTGGAAATTTCATACTGAACCTGGCTCATTATTAACTGGATAACTCATCCCTACTCTGCATGGAAAGTGACTATAGTCATAATACACAAGCTAAAGGGATTGTCCTTTTCTTTTTTTTTATGATCTCTCTTCAGGAAAGTTCATCAATAAGAGGTCAGTGGTATTTAAACACCCATGACCTCCTCTCATCAGCTGTTTGAAGGAGCTGTGGTACTCTTGCAAGTGCCGTGACCCCTTCACTGTTTACATTGCACAAAGGCTCTGTTGGTAGGTCTTCAATAAAAATAAAGTTGGCCACTCCTTCAACAAAATGTGTTTGAGACTGAGGCCGCACGTTGTGGAAACACAGCTTTTTTTGTGGCAGATTTTTTTTTGTTTGTTTGTTTGAACCAAAGCCAAGAACAGCTACATAAGGAATGGAAAATATATAGGAAGTTCTTATACTTTTACCTTCTGCTCAATCCACTCCTGGCTTTGGCTCTAAAAACTGCAGCAAAATCTGCAACAAAAAAAGCTGCGTTTCTGGAACATGGGGCCTCAGCCTTATCATTTGCAACTTCAGCTATGAGCAATGAGTAGATTTAAGATATAGGGAAATTTTGTTAATTGTCCCTTTTATGGGTCTTTATGTAGATCTTTTGGTTCTTTGCCCGCTTTTTATGTTCCAAAAAACAAACTTTACATAAGCATATTAGTGGGACTTATTTATTCTGGAACATTGTTTATTTGTTCATTAAGCTTTGAGAAAAAAAGGGCAGGAGCGGATACAACAAAGTCACCTCTGGATGTGCCAATGCTTACAGAAAGTAATTAACTAATTCATTATGCTTTTTTATCTGTAAATCACATTGGTCTTGCAAACAGAAAAGAAAGGCAGCAGATTAAACAACAAGAGGAGCCAATTAATATGAGGTATGGGAAGAACTGGCTGGTGTGGAATAAGAAGAAGCTGATCAAAAAATATCATCATTATATAATATATTGGGCCATATATAGATTAGAGATGGTTCGTAACAAATAGAATTAAACCTGAATATTCAAAATTGTTTGGTTTTTAGTAAAACCAAACAAATGGTGATTTGCATCAGACGAACAAATGTGGCCAATGCATTATACTCTGGGGTCTCTGCAGTCCCCAGACTATAATTGGTGAAGGCCCAGGGCCCAAGGGAGGTGACAAAAATAAACATTCATACTCACTGTAAGTTACCTCTTTTGTGCCTCCTTGTGATGTCGAGTGCTCTCCTGTGACGTCATGCGCGTGACTCACGGCTAAGGCCTGTGATTGGGTCACCAGTGGTCACATGGGCATGCTGAGCATCAAGACATCAGTGACCCCCGACGCATGATGTCACAGGAGAGCAACAGACATCACCAAGGAGGCAAAGAAAGAGCAACTAAAGGTGAGTATGAATGTTTTTTTATTTTTTACACCTCCCATGAGCTTCTACCCAGTGGCGTAATGATCGTGGTCTCAGAGGATGCGATTAAGAACTGGCTATATGTCTGTTTTTATGCATTTTGACATTGATTTAAAGGGTACCTATAATGTTGAAGGTTTTCTCCTCTGTCACCAGCTGATAGATCAGGCGGTACTTTTGCAAGAGATGCTTCAGGCTTCATATAGTTGCCTTGGCAATGGCGCTCCCAATCTGTTGGCTACTCTGCTACTCCATCAGAGTTTGCTTTTGTTTTGAGTGTCTATATTATGTGTTCACCCTGTGGTTGTGATAAAGAGCTGAGCCTGTCAAGGACTTGCAAGCAATTTATGAACGTATCAATTTTGTGAGAAATTAAAGTCCTTATGAAATGTGTGAAAATATAAGGGTAGACACAATGAATTGACATTTAGATTGCTGTCTGCCGTGACTATAGCCTATTTTTCATCGTTTGTATGAACAATACCAAATTTTACCTTTGGACTTCTTCCAATCAATTCGCTGCCACACTTTGGAAAACCCTACCAGCTAATCCATCAGGTGTTGCTACTATAGACTACTTAGGGACACAACCTGGGGATTCCTTCAGAAAGACCATAGGGGCATCTTAAGGTGGAGATTGGGCAAACCCTTAAACTTCACCCTCTGCTTTAGTAAGAGATCACTCCCGATTCAGTCCTGTTCTCAGCAATAAATATATGGCTGCTTGACATGTTATGTGCAGTGCGGTGGCTCAGTAGTTAGCACTGATTCCTTGCAGTCTTGTGTTTGAACCCGACCAAGGGCAACACATGGATGGAGTTTGTATGTTCACCATGTGTTTGCGTGGGTTTCCTCTGACCTGCAAAAAATATACTGGTAGGTACACTTGCTCCCTATGCAAACAATTGACCCTTGTGGGTTTTGGGGATGAGTGCTTGTATAGCAGACACTAACTCCCCTGCTCCACAATGTTCCCTGCACTTTGAGTGCAGAAGCTCATATATTTGCCATAAAAAGATCATGTAAATACCCATTGTCAAACTAGGATGCCATGGGTCCAGTATACAGCTACATGCAGCTTTTACCTGACACTGGTTTGCAAACTCCTAAAATGTTGCCAACAGTAGTAGTTTTCTGCCTAGCTCTGACCTCTCATTGTTTCTGTACTGGGATCCTGTCAGTAGCCTGATGCCTGGATGATACTGTATGACAAGTATATATATATATATATATATATATATATATATATATAGAAGGACCCGGCTTTGCACGGGTGCATTTCATTTTTTGTTCATGTAGTGGCTCCATAAGAATTGACCAATTTTGCCCTTGACATCCAGTATGGCAGTCCTGTATAGGTGTAGTCTATTTATGACTGTGTTGCTATGGAAACCTGGTAAATGAAATGTGAACTTACAGTATATTGGCTGATGCACGTCATATGAGTGAATATTTAAGGACCTGCGAACTGCTATTGACTCATACAGGTCATAAATAGCTTGGTTGCTATGGAAACCTGGTGTAAAGCTGTGTGTATGTCAAGACTGAACAACCTGCAATTTTCCATTGGTCCATAAGCATCATGTGATCTTGTGTATCTCAGTTTGGATATCAGTGAAAGACCTGCGATCGGTTGTTATGGAAAACCTGAAGTAAAGCTGTGTGTAAGTGACCTTGTGTAACAGTGTCATCCACAGCGCCCTGCCCCTTTAATGCTGACCTACAGCTGTGAAGAAAAATGGCTGGGTTGTTATGGAAACATGAAGTGCAGCTGTGTGCATGTGGCTGACAATGCCTTGTCAGATTGGAAACGGGCTTGGGTCTGCTGGGTTGTTTCAGCAGCTCGCTGTTGTCTGTGACATACCTTTTCAGATTGGAGACGGGCTTGGGTCTGCTGGGGAGTTTCAGCAGCTCGCTGTTGTCTGTAACATACCTTATCAGATTGGAGACAGGCTTGGGTCTGCTGAGAGTTTTCATTAGCTCGAGCAGCAGCCATGCGTTTTGCTGCAGGGGACATGAGTAGTTTGAAAACATTTCAATTTATAAGAATGCTGAAATCCAGTATGGCAGTCCAGTCAGTGGCGTAAATACCGGGGCAGCAGTGGTAGCGGCTGCCACAGGGCCTGGGACATTAGGAGCCCCAGCAGGCACCTGATGTTTTTTTTTTTTAATAGGCCGTTACCTGCTGGTGTAACACCAGCAGGTAACGGGCCCTATTTACTTACCGATCCCCGCTCCTGCTCACGGCCGTCTGCACTTCACCTTCCGCAGAGGCGGCTGTAAGCAGGATCGGGGATCGGTAAGTAAGGCCTGTGGGCCGTGAACCCCACAAACACTGCTATAATTATACTCTGGGGTCTTTTCAGCAGGCTTCGGGCCTCCTTGGTGACGTCCCAGATGTCGGTGGGCCAGTCCGACGTCATTATGCGTTGCGATGCATGCCTGGCTCACGTGACATCTTTGTGCAGCGGCCACTATGCCGCAGAATACTGTGTGCAAGGGCCACTATGGGGCCTAATAGTGTGTGCAGGGGCCACTATGGGGCATAATAGTGTGTGCAGGAATGCAGTTTGTGCAAGGAGGGGCGGGGGGTCCCATGTCAAATGTTCGCCTTGGGGCCCAGCCATTCCTAGTTACGCCACTGAGTCCAGTATAGGTACAGTCTATTTATGGCTGTGTTGTTATGGAAAGCTGGTAAATTAAATGAGAACTTATATTGGCTGATATACGTGATATGACTGAATATTTAAGGACCTGCGAACGGCTATTGACTAATACAGGTCATAAATAGCTTGGTTGCTATGGAAACCTGTGTGCCTGAGGAGACTAAGCGCCTGTGAGCTTCTATTGGCTGATAAGGGACATGTGACCGTGTGTATGGCAGTTGGAATATGAATGAAAGACTTGCAGGCTTGTATTAGCTAATGTTGGTCATTTTTTGGGAATACTGTATCTCAGGAACGGTACGTCCAAGAGAGCTGATACCCAGTCTAAAATATTCCCAGACGCCTGATGTACCTGTGTGCCAAATTTGGTGAGGATCGGTCCAGTCGCTTGGTCTCGCATAAAGAACAGACAGACAGAAACTCATTTTTATATATATATATATATATATATATATATATATATACAGTATGTATATACAGTCATATGAAAAAGTTTGGGCACCCCTATTAATCTTAATCATTTTTAGTTCTAAATATTTGGGTGTTTGCAACAGCCATTTCAATTTGATATATCTAATAACTGATGGACACAGTAATATTTCAGGATTGAAATGAGGTTTATTGTACTAACAGAAAATGTGCAATATGCATTAAACCAAAATGTGACCGGTGCAAAAGTATGGGCACCTCAACAGAAAAGTGACATTAATATTTAGTAGATCCTCCTTTTGCAAAAATAACAGCCTCTAGTCGCTTCCTGTAGCTTTTAATCAGTTCCTGGATCCTGGATGAAGGTATTTTTGACCATTCCTCTTTACAAAACAATTCCAGTTCAGTTAAGTTTGATGGTCGCCGAGCATGGACAGCCCGCTTCAAATTATCCCACAGATGTTCAATGATATTCAGGTCTGGGGACTGGGATGGCCATTCCAGAACATTGTAATTGTTCCTCTGCATGAATGCCTGAGTAGATTTGGAGCTGTGTTTTGGATCATTGTCTTGCTGAAATATCCATCCCCGGCGTAACTTCAAATTCGTCACTGATTCTTGTACATTATTCTCAAGAATCTGCTGATACTGAGTTGAATCCATGCGACCCTCAACTTTAACAAGATTCCCGGTGCCGGCATTGGCCACACAGCCCCAAAGCATGATGGAACCTCCACCAAATTTTACAGTGGGTAGCAAGTGTTTTTCTTGGAATGCTGTGTTTTTTTGACGCCATGCATAACGCCTTTTTGTATGACCAAACAACTCAATCTTTGTTTCATCAGTCCACAGGACCTTCTTCCAAAATGAAGTTGGCTTGTCCAAATGTGCTTTTGCATACCTCAGGCGACTCTGTTTGTGGCGTGCTTTCAGAAACGGCTTCTTTCGCATCACTCTCCCATACAGCTTCTCCTTGTGCAAAGTGTGCTGTATTGTTGACCGATGCACAGTGACACCATCTGCAGCAAGATGATGCTGCAGCTCTTTGGAGGTGGTCTGTGGATTGTCCTTGATTGTTCTCACCATTCTTCTTCTCTGCCTTTCTGATATTTTTCTTGGCCTGCCACTTCTGGGCTTAACAAGAACTGTCCCTGTGGTCTTCCATTTCCTTACTATGTTCCTCACAGTGGAAACTGACAGGTTAAATCTCTGAGACAACTTTTTGTATCCTTCCCCTGAACAACTATGTTGAACAATCTTTGTTTTCAGATCATTTGAGAGTTGTTTTGAGGAGCCCATGATGCGACTCTTCAGAGGAGATTCAAATAGGAGAACAACTTGCAATTGGCCACCTTAAATACCTTTTCTCATGATTGGATACACCTGGCTATGAAGTTCAAAGCTCAGTGAGGTTACAAAACCAATTTTGTGCTTCAGTAAGTCAGTAAAAAGTAGTTAGGAGTATTTAAATCAATAAAATGATAAGGGTACCCAAATTTTTGCACCGGTCAAATTTTGGTTTACTGCATATTGCACATTTTCTGTTAGTACAATAAACCTCATTTCAATCCTGAAATATTACTGTGTCCATCAGTTATTAGATATATCAAATTGAAATGGCTGTTGCAAACACCCAAATATTTAGAACTAAAAATGATTAAGATTAATAGGGGTGCCCAAACTTTTTCATATGACTGTATATATATATGAGCTGAGGACCCACCTGGTTCAGAGGTCCACAGGGGGATTCACCTGTTCACCAGTCTCCAAATTTTGCTCCAATGTTTCCCATCTGTAAGGCAGTTGCTATAAAATCCTATTTTTATATAAAATAAGATATCAAAGTTTGTTATCTAACTCTTTAACTCTTGTTCTTAACCTGCCATGACTCACTGCTTAGTATGTTTGTAGCATATGGCTCTAGTGCTACTTTATACCAAGGACAGAATATCGGATGAGAAAAGCTTAGCTTTTACACTGCTAATGATAAAAATGGAAACTTATTATAACACAATTTATATACTTGAGATCTGAAAGTTTACTTTATGTAGTAACAATGAGCAACAGATGGGAAGTAAAGGACAAAATGATGAAACGTTAGGAATAATGGAATGGGTTAGAATAGAGATGCTGAGCTCTTGCTTGTAAGGTCAGATACTTGGACGGTAAATAATATAGCCAAACAGGGAGAACAAACGAAGAAGGATAATAGGATACAATGCAGTCCCATAACTTAAGTCTTGCAGGCCTTGGAGTAAACTTTGTCCGGGGACCCTACCCTACAGCATATTCTTGATAGTGATGGTTATGGATGCTGCAATGGTATCCCATAGACTTTAAAGGGATGCAACTTTAATACCCACAACTGCAATTATCAAGAATATGGTATGTGAGCAGCACAATGTCTGGCATGTAAACAATACTGAGAGATACATGCTTTGTGACACGGCAAATCTGTGGGGGTCCTAACGGTCGTGCCCCTGCCAATCTAAATTTGATGGCTTATTTTAATGATAGCCATCAATTTTTAAAGTTGGATAATCCCTTTAAATTGGTATTCCAGTTCCTTTTTTATTAATCAATTAACCAATCCTAGACATGATTTTCTAAAAGTTTAGAATTTGTCCAGAATTTGAAACTTCTGCGGTTCATCACCCATGAAACAACATTATACTCTGGAGACCCCACAGTATAATAAGTGGAGGCCCAGGGAAGGTGAGCAAAAATAACATATAGTTATACTCACCTTGCCTCACCTCCCCTGGGCATCAGGTGGTCTACTGATGTCCTCTTCAGGCCTCTTCTAGCTTCTGGCTGATGTCATGTTCCCTGGGGTCGAATAAGGTGCGCCAAAATCATGATGCTGGGTCAGAGTGTCTTTACGCCATCTCACCCCAGGTGACCACTTAAACTCAGTCACAGGCTTATGACATTATAGGCCGAAAGAGGCCTGAAGATGATGCCTAGTGACAACCAGACACCCAAAAGAGGTGAGTATAACTGTTTGCTATTTGTACTCACCTCCCTTGGGCCTCTACCGCTGTCATGATTCTGCAGGGACATCTCCAGCTGGTCGTGGTCCCTGTACCCCTTTGGTCCCGGTCATCCTGATACATTACATTATGTCCCTGATACAATGAAAAGATAAGATACAGTATAGGAACAGTGGCCTATTGCTGAAATTACTATAGATAGATTATTATGCAAGTTTATTTAGAAAATTTATGAATTTTTGTTGACCAAGTCACTTAAAAAGTTGCTAAGTCATAGTGTGTACCCTGGATGTATCAATAGGAGTCTAACTACTGAAACTCCAACTAAGCTCCAAATTCCTCCATGTGAAGATACCCTTATGTTTGGTAGAGGTCTAGTATCTGTGAATCCAGGGATAACATAAATTGTCATTTCTTAGTGATAAGTAGAGATGGGTGAATTGGTTCACAATGAACTGGATTCCACCTGAATATTCCAAATTGTTCAGTTTCTAATTAAGCCAAACAATTTGGGATTCATCTTGGACAAAGTAAAATGGCTGATGCGACATGCATTGCAGCAAATTATTACACTCTGGGTTCTCTTCAGATAGAGGACCGGGGATGTGACAGCAATAAAAAAAAAAACATTTATACTCACTCTGTTACCCCTTTTGGCCTCCTTGAGGTGTTAAGCGCTCTGTGTCTGCCTCCTCACGATGCCCGGCGCTCTTCTGTGATGTCATTAGCCTGGTGTCACCACTGAGGTCTGTAATTGGGCCTCAGTGGTGGCATGAGCACGCCAAATGAGGAGGCCCAAAATGGGTAACAGAAGGTGAGTATAAATGTTTTTTATTTTTGTCACCTCACCTGGATTTCCACCTATTATACTCTGGGGTCTGAGGAGAATCCAGAGTGCAATAATTTCCCTTCCAGTTCTATCTGAACAAGTTTGGACTGAATCAAACCAAGTGATTGCTTTGCCGAAACACAGGATGAAAAAAATCTTTTGAGGTTTGCCCATATGCTGATACACCATGTTGTTAAATTATCAGAATTCCTATAATGTCTAACTTGCTTGGATAGTATAACAGAAGTAGAGCTTCGGGGAATAAAGCCAGTCCTTCAGAGCCGCAAAGTTTACTTTTGCAGAGTGCAGCAGGGAAGGCCTGAACTCTCGTTCTTATTCCTTCCCTGTCCACGCTCTGACTGTCAGTCACATGCAGGGGCGCACCGCTAATGAGGCAAAGTGAGGCGGCCGCCTCAGGCGGCACTGTCCGGGGGGCGGCATTTTTACTATTTAATGTAAACAAGCCCAGGACAGGCCGCTTTAAAAAAAAAAAAAAAAACAGAGCTGAGCGCGGCCTGTCCTGGGCTGGTTTACAAGACGTCGCATCTCAGCGCAGGCGGCGATACAATGACGTCATCACGCCGCCTACACTGAGACACAGACGTCGTGGACAAGAAGAGGATGCGGCGGCGGCTACATCAAGGCATCGCAGGTGAGTATAGCTTTTTTTTATATATATAAATAGGCCGTAACCTGTTGGAGTATCCCCGGCAGGTAACGGCCTATTTATTTACCTACCCCGCATCTGCTCGTGGCCGCCCCCGCTTCCCCTTCTGCTATGGGCCGCAGAAAGGGAAGTGGATGCCACTGTGAGCGGCCGCGGGGATCGGTAAGTTAGGCCGCGGGCCACAAATACTACTATTATTATACTCCGGGGTCTATTCAGACCCCGGAGTATAATAATCGGAGGCCTAGGGTTGGTGAGGGAACATAAAAACCAGTGTTACTCACCTCCTGCGATCCGATGTAACTCCGAGCAGGCTTGAGGACTCTGGTGACGTCATCAGGTCGCGTCGCCGGCCTGATCATGTGACGTGTGTGCGCAATTAAACAGGGCCGAAAGCTGCAAGGAGTGCACCGGTGTCCAGGATAGGTAAGTAACTCTGGTTTTTATGTTTGTATTCTCCCCTGGGTCTCCAATCATTATACTCTGGGGTCTGAAAAGACCCCAGAGTATAATAATAGTTCATGGGTCGGCCACTATGGGGCATAATACCCTGTGCAGGGACCACTGTAGAGCATAATACCCTGTGCAGGGTCCACTTTGGAGCATAATACAAGTGCAGGGGCCACTATAGAGCATAATACCGGGTGAAGGGGTCACTATGGAGCATAATACCAGTGCAGGGGCCACTATGGAGCATAATACCAGTGCAAGGGCCACTATGGAGGATAATACCAGTGCAGGGGCCACTATGGAGCATAATACCAGTGCAAGGGCCACTATAGAGCATAAGACCAGTGCAGGGGCCACTATGGAGCATAATACCGTGTGCTGGGGCCACTGTGGAGCATAATACTGTGTGCAGGGGCCAATATGGAGCATAATACCGTGTGCAGGGGCCAATATGGGGCATAAAACTGTGTGCAGGAGTTGCTGTGGAACATAATACCGTGTGCAGTGGCCAATGCGGGGCATAATACCGTGAGCAGGGGCCACTATGGAGCATAATACCATGTGCAGGGGCCGCTTAGAGGCATAATACAGTGTGCAGGGGCCGCTGCGGGCCATAACACTGTGTAATACTGTGTGCAGGGGCTGCTGTGGAACATTATAGTGTGTGTAAATGGGGCGCTATAAACATGGGCTATGGCACCTGTTTATATTATACGCTGTCTGTTTATAGTGACCGTGTGATGTAATTGTAGCCTTGTCACATACTGTAGACATGTACAGGACGAGTCTGCAGTTACATTACATGGCCGCTATGAGATGAATTACACTATGTAAACAGAGAAGCAGTCACGGCACTTACACAGGTACCATTCAAACAGCTGATCAGTGGGGGTCCTGGGTTTTTGAACCCCACTGATTAGTTTATTAATGACCTGGAAAACCTTTTAATTAGTTAACACCTGGGGTATTATTAATAAGGGGCACTATTTATACAGGGTACACACGGACATTATTAATATAAAGATGCACTTGGAGGTATTATTCATTATGGGGGGTTATATCATATATTATATAATTGGGGGTAGCAGCAGAATGGGGGCTTTGTGTAGGTGAGGACAATGTGGGTTGGATGCCTGGAAAAGTGAGGAGCCAAAGATGTCTGTGTTGCAACCTTTACAGAAACAAGTCACAGCTGGAAGAAGTGGTCATGGCGGTCCAGAGGGAAGAGAAGGGAAATGTGAAGGATTAGTCAGAGACGTCACCTGTAAGTCACAAAATGTTACTGCCTTGTATTCACCTAAATGATAGAGGATAAATACCTGATTGATGGGGGTCTGTCTGCTGAGACCCCCACTGAGCCTGAGAATTGGGTTTTTTCCCCCACTAGGTGGGAATCCAGCCTGGCTGCAGCCATATATATAGGTGTGTCACTTGGTGGATGGACGAACCCGCGTGGCTCTCATTCACTTCAATGGGAGTGCCATAGATACCCGAAGTCCAGTACTCAGCTATCTGCGGCGCTCCTATTATAGAGAATGGGGGCCACGTGGGCTCGTCCATCCACCAAGCAGAAGATGTGTGAAGTTACTTTCCTTGTTAATGCCGTGTTGTTGATCTGATACTGAAGTAATACAGGAAGAAGAATTCTTAAAAACGGTTTTATAACTTTGTGTATTGTGTATATTGTGCGACGATAACAGTGTGTTAAACTAGTAGCATGGAAACTCAGTTTTTTTTTTTTTTTTTTTTTTTTTGGGGGGGGGGCGTCTTTCTATAGTCCGCCTCAGGCAGCAAAGAGGCTAGGGTCACCACTGGTCACATGACCTACTCCACTCTACTCAATGGACCTGTGACTGGAGTAGAGGGGAGTTGGTGACATCAGCTACAAGGGAGGAATCGCTCACTTAGTTCCAGACCACCACAGCACTCTGCAATAGTAAACTTTGAAGCTGCGGGGGACATACTTGTATATTAGTACTAAAGCTTAACCAGTGCGGGAAATGCAGGGAAAGCTTCTATTCCTAGATAACCCCTTTAAAAAAGACCAGCCAGAATGTATTATAAGACCCTACTGTGTGCTTAAATTCTGGCTGGTAAAAACCAGGGCATTTAGGACCCGCCTTGTCACCTACACGCCAAGAACAATCCCCTGGAGTAGGGTTTGCACCTAAAAAGGTCATAACATTCCCAGCAACTATGAATATTCTATATGTAATTATTTCAATTTACAAACCCAAAGCATGAGGTTACATTACGGAGAGCGTCTCTGATCGCACCATATTCACAGAGTTGTCCTAGAGCTCTTATTAGCATCAGAATCTACATCACATGAATATCTGCATCCTAGGTGACATGAACAGTATGCAAATTGTCATGTTAAATAGCTATGCATGAACTGAACTGGATCATATAATATGAACCCATATAAGGTCTCCATGATAAAGCTGAGCATTACACAAACACAATGAGGAATATCATCAGATTCTCTCAGTAATGCAGCATCTTGCTTACGGCCTGTAACTTTATGTCAGCATAAATGTGAGACCATCAAACAATTTGAAATTAATATAGAATTGAAAATGAAGGTTTGATGTTAAACATATTTGATAGATTTTGGTGATTTTTTATTTTTTTTTTTACATGGCAAAGTTTATATTATTAACTACTTCCGGACCGTCCATAGAGTATAGATGTCTGTGCAGTCTACTTGTAACCCTGCAAGAACATACCTGTACATCCTTGCAAGTTGTGCACAATTGTGCAGCTATGGGATCAGAATGTCAGCTGTTACTACAGCTGTACATCCCATAGGGAAGGCAGGGATGGTTTATTACTGTCCCTGCCTTTCCAAAGAGCTCTATGTGCACAGCTATGGGAGCCACCATAATGTGGCTCCCCTCTGACCCATTGGTCACATGACCTCTAGGGAGAGGGGTACTCTAAAAGATACTAGGTCCTCCTGTAACAAGGCTGTATGTATAAGAACCAGTTACAAGAGAAATTATAAAAAAAAAAAAAAAGTTAAAATGCCTCCACAAATGTCTATTATGTCCTTATGGGGGACGTAAAAAAAAAAAAAAATAAAAAAATAAATAATAATAATAATAATAATAATAATAACAATCACACAAAAAAAATAAAGTGAACGCCCCGCAACTACCACGACCCCATCAGAGGTTCTAGCCCCGCCCCCAACGACACAACAATAAGTGTCACCAAAGTAAAAATGACTGTAAAGGAGAAGAAAAACTATTTTATTTTTATTTTTTTTTAGTAGCAGTTCATGTTATTAAGAAAAAAAACGCAAAAAATATGAAAAACAAGACATTTCCTCTCCGTTTTTGTTTACATTTTCTCAGATGTTAAACTAAAAAGAACATAAAAATAAAGTCCTATTTATCACCGAAAAAAGACATAAATATTATTTGATTATCCTAAAGGAAAAAAATGTTGCAGCCCTCAAAATAGCATGTATGAAAAAGCCTAAAAATGTGTCTGGTCGTGAACCAGGAAAGACAGCTGAAGTGGTTAAAGGGGTTTCCCATGAGCATAACCTTAATTAAATTTGTAGTCAATTAAAAGTTAAACATTTTTACAAATATAAATAATTAAAAATTTTGCTGAATTAAAGATTTTCTTTAACCATCTTAGTGAGGACAATAATTTGTTTTGATAGGTTGTCAATAGAAACGACCATGAATGCAGGAACATTCTATGGTCTGCGACTTGTCAGAAACTCAGCCATGACTTCCTTACTGTTACTATACATGCAGCGCAGTGGGGTAACAAAAGTCTTGTGGGCCCTGGTGCAAACTTTTGTCCGGGGCCCCCTACCCCCTCCCTACAGTAAATTCTTGACAGTGACGGTTACCGGTGCTGCAGCGGTATCTCAGATACTTGAAAGGGATACAACTATAGTACCCACAACTGCAGTTATCAAGAATATGATGAGTGAGCAACACAGCGCCCGGCATATAAAAACAATACTGGGAGCTGCATGCTTTGGGAAACAGCTGCAGGGTCCTAACAGTCTAAGAGATATAAGAGATCAGTGGGGATCCAACACCTGGGGCCCCTGATGATCAATTCTTTGAAGTTAATGTGGTGCTTTTGTGAGTGCCGTGACTCCTTCCCTATTTACATTGCACAGAATCAGTTTTATAATCACCAAACAATGTTATTACAGCCTGTAATAATAGTGCACGGCTGCCATAAAACAGATGGCGTATGATGTGAATAGTGAAGGGGCTCCAACAGTATTATATGCTCCACCGTGGCTCCCACACAGAATTATATGCTCCACAGTGGCCCCCACACAGTATTATATACTCCACAGTGGCCCCCACAGTATTATATGCTCCACACAGTAACATATACTCCACAGTACTATATGCTCAGCAGTGGCCCCACCCAGTATTATGTACTCCACAGTGTTCCCCGTCCAGTATTATATGCTCCACACTGACCCCCACCCAGTATTATATGCTCCACACTGGCTCCCACCCAGTATTATATGCACCAGTGGCCCACACTCAGTATTACATGCTCCACAGTGGCCCCCACACAGTATTATATACTCCACAGTGGCCCCCACAGTATTATATGCTCCACACAGTAATATATACTCCACAGTGGCCCCCACACAGTACTATATGCTCAGCAGTGGCCCCCATCCAGTATTATATGCTCCACACTGGCCCCTACCCAGTATTATATGCTCCACACTGACCCCCACCCAGTATTATATGCTCCACACTGGCCCCCACCCAGTATAATATGCTTCAGTGGCCCCCACTCAGTATTACATACTCCACAGTGGCCCCTACACAGTATTATATGCTCCCAACAGCCCCCCTCCGCTCCAGTGCTATTATTATACTCTGGGGTCTTCTCACCTTGCCTCACCTTTCCTGGTTATCCTGGCTCAGTCAGGCTGTCTTCAGCATCTTCAGCCCTCTTCAGTCGTCCCTGCTGAGGCCTGTGATTGGTCCTCAGCGGTCACGTGGGGGCGCACTGTTGTCATTACGCCGCTGCGCCCCATGTGACCGCTGGGGCCTAATCACAGGTCTCAGCGTGGCCTCAGTCACATGACGGAACAGCCACAGGAAGGATGCTGAACCCAGGAGAGGTGAGTATAAATATTTATTATTTTAAGTCACCTCCCCTGGGCTTTCCCCGACCGCTAACATAGTGGTTCAGGGCCCTGGCCATCTCCAGCTGGCCACGGGCCTTGTACCCCAAAGGGCCCATTACACCACTAATGCAGTATCTTTACCTGAAAACCTTTCCACAATGGCTGAATTTCTGACAAGTCCCAGACCATAGAAAGTTCCTGCATTCATGGTTGTATCTATTGGCAAGCAATCAAGATAGTTGGGGAAAATTCTGCTAAATTTTTAATTATATTTGCAAAAATGTTTCACTTTTAATTGTCTAATAATTTAAATAAGTTTAATGTTTTTACTAGTGTTGGGCAAACTCGAGGTTCGCTCAGCAGTTTTATTTCCCATGCTGGAACTGCTATTATTATTCTCTCTTCAGACCCCAGAGTATAATAAGTGAAGTACCAGGGGAGGTGAGTAAACATAACAAACAGTGTTACTCATCTCTACTGGGCTCCGTTTCGGTGTCCATTGTGGGACCCTGTCTAAAGCGAGCTCAGACTATAATACGAGTTGTTGTTTTTGGGTGACAAACCCCCAAAATTTTAGAAAACTTTTGGAAAACTCATAGAGAACCTGGCAGGTTACGAACCAGGTCGCTAATCCCTCTTTTTTACTCTGGCCATTGAGTTTCATAAAAGGCTGATACTTCCTGGTCTCTGGAGATCCCGAATTAGCAATCATCTCATTATTATTACAGGTAAGATTACAATGACAGGTATCACATTCACTTACATTGGCAACACAGGATCCATCATTCACAATAGGTGATGAACGTCTTTCACTTCCAATTCATAGCGAATCTGGCATATTACCAACCAGGCCGCTTATCCCTTTTTTTTTTTTTTTTTTTTTTTTACTCTGGCCATTGAGTTTTGTGATATTCGGACACTTCCTGTTCTCTGGAGATCCCATTTTAGCAAATCTCATTATTAGCATAGACAGGATTACAATGACAGGTATGACGTACATGGTTGTATCTATTGGCAAGCAATCAAGATAGTTGGGGAAAATTCAGGGGAAATAGTTGGGGAAAATTGACAACACAGTATCCATCATTCACAATAGGTGATGATCGTCCCTCACTTCCTCCCCGGCTGCGCCACAATAGTGTGATGGTTTGAGAAAATTACATCAACTTTAAAATATTGTGCTGCGAAGTTTATGTGTATAGGGGACACTGTTTTATGTTATCCAGACATGTTTAGAAGAGTTAATGTCTGAATAACTTTATAAAGTTTCAGATTCTTCAAATTCTTTGTCACTTAATAGCTAAAGTTATTTATACCTAAAATTCTGAAACAGAACCATTAAAACCGTTTTCTGTAGTTGTTTTTTGGAAAGAGTTGAGGCTCAGCAGGATAATTTCCTGACTTAAAAGCATCTACATTTCTACTGTAGCGCCGGAGATGAATTGGTAAAAGTATATAGAAGCACAAACATTTCACAAGCTGCGGGGAGATGATATTCCTATAGGAAGAAAAAAGAATAAACAGTTTACGTAGTCCGTACCTTCTTCTATCAATCCCTAAAACCTCGCTGTCTTTATTTATCTGCATTATTCTGCACTGATAGAGCAGCTTTGTATCATTAAATGAATTCTTGTGGACTATGTAGTTTCTGTGTTGTGATATAAACTTGACAATGATCGAGCCCATAAAAATAATTTACGTGAGAATCATTTATGCATTTTTCTTGTAAAACGAAGTCTAGCCACATGGTGCGCTGTTCAAAATAAACTTGTCACAGAGGTGTAATGTGAAGCTCCTGGGTTCCAACACTGTTACCCCTTATAGCTACGCCCCTGAGGTATACAGTGGAGGACATGATGTATGTGTAGCAAAGTCCAATTTAGGAGCTCTAGGATTACAAAGAAAATTCTGAATTTCAAATTCTACAAACTTCACAGCATTGTAGATATTCTGTAAAGCTGAGCTGAAGAATATTTTCGATAGATACACTTTGATTTTTACTGGTCCACCATACAACATAGTATAAGATGCCAGATAGATAGATAGATAGATAGATAGATAGATAGATAGATAAAAAAAGATTTATATATTTCTCTGGGTAAATTTTAGAGATGAGCAAAATTTGATCGAATTGGCTATCAGATTTTATTTGGTCCAAGTAGAGAAATAGATAAATAAATAGATTGCTTTTTGGAACAATGAAGGTGTTTTCATTGCTCCAAAGAGGTAAGTGACAAAGCCTTTCTGCTCCAAAGAGCTCATTTGCATATTGACAAAAAAGGTGAATTCTCATGAATGGAGACCACGATTCACAAGAGGAAACGACAGTGTGATTTAAATGATCCTAACCTATCTATCTGCTCGATTGGGTTGGTATGCTGGGTTCTGGTGACAGACTCCCCTTACAGATCAGGACCAGTAGGTTTAAACATGATTTACTAACAGTAGAAGCTTTTAACTTTATGGAAGATGTTTTCAGAGATAAAATAACATTTTGGGGAAAATATTTTATTCTATGTAAAATTCATCCTTGGGATTACTATAATTATATGGTAGTATAATGATTTTGAAGAAATATTTTGTGCATTAAGAACTGGATTGTTATATGATAAGTTAAAACTAGCCCTAAAAATACATAAAAAGAATACAGGAGATAATCTTGTCCCCGCTGTTTATCAATCTGCTGCTTCTTCTTCTGTATCTTCCTGAAACTGATTTATATAAAATGATTAACATTATGCTGATTTGTTTAATTTTTGACTAGTGAATGGCTGAGAAGTTGGGCTTAGGAAAGTGGTAAGACTCAAAGATCTGTAAGTCATACTGCAGACTGAGCAGAGGGAGGTCTTAAAGCCAGACACAGAACAGTGAAGAGGAGAAGGAGGAAGGAAGATATGGCAGAATGGAGGGACCCAGAAAGATTTTTTATTATTTTTCTCTGTTTAAATTGTATTTGGAGATGTGCAAAATTTCCCAAAATTTGTTTCAGATCCAATTTGATTAAATGGTTATCAATGGTCATTGGTTATCAATTTTAGTTGGTCCAAATAACCCTGGTCTGAAACAAGAGTTCCCTAAACGTGCCTGAAAGGTGATACTTTTGGAGAATTCTTAACAAGTTTGATTTGTGCCAAATTCATTTGCTCATTTCTAATTGCAATTTAATATAAAATAAGATCAAAGGAGAAGGTAAATGAAGGAATTGCTGAAACATTTTTTGTGTGAATTTTTTATATTTAGTGTTTGTCGCGGAGGGTTCTTTTACTTGACTACACGAATCAACAAAAAGAGCAATTTAATTGTACAACCGATGATAGAATAGGTAGCATGCCGCGCCAGAAAAGAATACAGTCCATACAAAAGCACAGTCTGGAGCAACAGGGGATAAAGTACAGTCTACCAACTCTCCAGGCAGGATATATATAATATATATACACAAATACATACACAGTATCCTTTTGTGGGGTTAGCTGCTGTCTCAGCTATCCTTCACGATCCTCAGGCCATGTGTAAGGGAATTGCCAGTTGATCAATTCCCCAGTGCTGCTGCTGAAAACTGAGAGGAAGGGAATGACAGAGACAGTGAGCCCTAAGCTGATTCCCCCCACCCCCCTGTCCCTGCCTACTTGCCAGAACTGCCCTAGGCGACAGACGACAACTGGGTGACAATCCGTTCTCTATGCAAGTGTAAACACCAAACGTGGACAATACAATACTACACAGAAGAGGAGTCAGCAAGCCAAGGGTCAAAGCCAGAGAGACAAAGCAGTACCAAATCGCAATCCAGAATAGTAGTCAAAAGAAAGCCAAAGGTCAAAAGTCAGTAATTACAATACAATAAGGGCGAGTAGAAAGCTTAGCAAGGACAAAGTCACAATAGCCAGCAAACCTGTATGAGCTGATGCCCTGTTTATAGGAAGTCCAGGACCTGCCCCAGACTTGATTGATAGCACAAAGGTTGTCAAACATACAGGTAAGGCTAAGATTATCTATTAAAGGAACAGAGGGAAACCAAGGTGAAGGAGATGGATGTGGTGGAAAATCAATTGCAGAGGTGAGGGAATAGGGCAGTGTTCAGGCAATACAAGAACCTAAAGCAAGGAACAATAACTGGACACACCTCCTGCGCTGCAGCGCGCGAGCGGTGGGCGGTGCAGAGACCTGAACAGGCAGAGACGTTACACCATGTTTTTCAGGAGGTGTAGACAACAACTACTCCTTGCTCGAACAGACATCAGTAAGCATCCACAACCACCAATCTTCTTCCAGGGTCCCTTCTGGTCTCTCAGGACAGGGGATCTTCTTTTTTTATACCTTTGGGTGCTGGCCTCAAGATTGGTTACCATTTCGGTCTACATCCAAGACTAACTCCTCATAACCCACCAGGTCCACTTCTATATCTGTATATGGGGGGGGGGGACAACAACTTAGACAGTTGAGCAGAGAAGGATGCAGGCTCTGCAGGGCATGGGGTGTCTCCAGTATATAGAAAGTCAGATGCAGCTACTTCAGCTACAGTGTAGATGTCCAAATGAATCTCCCTCCCCCCATTGTGTTCATTCCTGGTGTGGAAGACAGTACTTGGACAATACATAAAAGGACACAATTTGCATGAAATTCAGTACAAAGTTAATTCAGCATACATCCTATAGAATGCACCATCACAGTATTTTATTAAACTGTCTTTATAAGATTAGAAAAGCAGGTCCATAGCAAACACAGCCCCAAAAATTCTACTGTTTATGGGCTGTACTTGATAGGGCACATTCATTTGAATATTGTAGTATCATGGGACAAGAAAGGAATTGTCTCAAATGGAAACTATATTTTTAACTATATTGCTTTTTTAACTATTCCTCTACAAAATATATATATATTTTTTATATTTTTTTTGCCTTTTTCTGATATGAGTTTATTTGTAAATGCCAAATATTTGTCAAGTTTTATTGTGTAAATTGATGGATATATTGTAAGTCCTACTTGTTGAACCAACAAAATGACTAAAGTAGGTTAACTCAAAGTCAAAAGTCATTGCAAGTCAGAAGCAAAATAACAAATTAAAAGGTACCATACACATAATAGGAATAATTCTCTGCCTTGGACAAAGATCTAACCATGAGTATTTGCCTTCCTCAAATAAATCACAAAGACAGCTTCAGTCACACACTGTCAATGTAATTGCACCCCACAAGCTGAAGTATAGGATTACATAGCTAGTAATACCGCAGAGCTATTTAATTCTATAAATAATTCATAGATTGTAATGGGGATCCTAAGGGTCATGTATCTTTTTCTATTAACTTTCTTAGACTCTCGCCTAAATCAGCATTTCTGTCTGGTCTGTAGCTTGAAAATTTCCCTAACTCTACAAATAAAAGCAGTCAGCTTTCTGAGGCTTCAATTTGCAACTTATAATTATCTGGCTTTTTTAGTATCATTAGGGAACATCAAATTCCAAGCCGTGCAAAACAACACAACTGTCTGTCAGCCTGTCATTTTGTAGACACAAACATCTTTTCTGTTGACAGTGCTAAATTGGTATCTAAATTAGTCTTTTGGTGCACTTAATAGTTACCGGTGGCGGCCATTGTTGGCAAAACTTTGACTCCTTATACTTAAAATGTAGTATAGAAATGGGATATACACAATGAAATGAGATGGTATGACACATTAATACATAGAGTGATATGATTGGCTCCTTATAACTTTAAGAAACTGCACAGACACCAGTTGTCAAAAATCATCGACATGCTGTACAATGTGAGTCAATATCATGACCAGTACAATATCTGTACTGTACTGTAGTTACATAGTACGATTGAATAAAGACGCACGTCCATCAATTTCAACCAGGGTATGGGAAAGGGCATAGCCAAAGGGACAAGTAAAGGAAATTGGTATTCTATATATTTCCACAAGCATCAATGCTATTTTGCTGCAAAAAGGAATCTAAGCCTTTTTTGAAGCTGACAGCTGTGACTGCTGTGACCAACTCCTGGGTAGGCTATTCCGCAGATTCACAGTCCTTACAGTGAAGAAGCCTTGTCACCTCTGGAGATTAAACCTTTTTTTTTTTCTCCAGGTGGAGGGAGCGCCCCCTTGTCTTTTGAGAGGATTTTACATGGGAGTTTCAGTGATCAAACCTCCACCAATCAGCAATTTATTTTCTATATCAGTGATTCCCAAAGTGGTCCAGGTGGACCCCCAGGGGTCCACGGGAGACTCGACGGGGGTCTACGTTAGAGCTAATCTTCACATTTTTTGACGAGTTTTGGGAATATGGTAGAAATGTAGCAGCAGGGGATCCACCGAAACCAGTAAAATTTTGAAAGTGGTCTACGAGAAAAAAATACAGCCAGCACCTGCCGTTAACAGCTGCGATCGGTGCCAACACCGATCGCAGCTGTTAAAACTTTAGATGCTGCAGTTAAACAGTAGTATTTCAGTGAATAGTATGAGCGATCAGACCCCGTAAGATTCAAGGTCCTTAGTGGGAATGAAAATAAAAGAAAAAAAAGTTTTTAAAAGAATAAAAAAAACACAAAACTTAAAAGTTTAATCCCCCCCCTTTCCCTAGATCACATATACAAATAAACAATAAGAAACATAAACACTTTAGGTCTCCCCTTGTTCCAAAATGTCCGAACTATTAAAATATATAAATATTTATCCCATATGGTGAACAAGTGGAGAAAAAATGGGGAAAAAAATCAAAATGGACAACGCTCTGCCTCCTATAAAAAATGGAATAAAAAAAGATCAAACCATCAGAACTTCCACAAAATGGTATCAATAAAAACGCCATCTTGTCCCGCATAAAAAGACACCTTACCCAGCTCCATACACATAAATATAAAAAAGTTACAGGTGTCACAATATGGCAAAATTTTGTTTCTATTTTGCAAAGTTTTAAATTTTTTAAAAGGTATCAAAACATTAGAAATACCATATAAATTTGGTATAGTCGTGATTGTACTGACCCACAGAATACAGGTAACATGTTATTTTTATGACATAGTGAATGCCATAAAAATTAAACCCAAAAGAAATTGGCACAAATGCGTTTTTTTTTCCAATTCCACCTCATTCAGAATTCTTTTCCAGCTTCCCAGCACATTGCACAGGATATTGAATGGTAACATTTCAAAGTACAATTGTTTCGCAAACCATAAGCCATCATGTGACTATTATGGCTCTTGGAATGGGGAATGAGGAAAAAATGGAAGTGCAAAAAAAGAAAATTGGCTGAGGCATGAAAGGGTAAAGCTCAAGTCATATCAGCCAAGGACCATTCTGTTAGAAGTGTTCTAAAATTTTAGAGTCATTGTACTAAACTGTATTCTGAATTCTGCCTTTATACATTGCTTTCAGAGGTATTAGAATGTGAATTAAGGTCAATTAACCAAGCCATGGAAACCACTAGTAAGGTACATTACTATTACATTGGAATGTAAATGACTTGTTTAAATTCTGTTCCTATTTGTAACCCAATCGACTGGAGTAAAGAAATTTGGGAAGTTGCTGTAATTTAATACTTTGAAAGTCTTGGTATGTCAATAAAAACAGCCAGGGGACTGATAGAATGAAAAATGTTACTTCATATCAGCGATTTAAATGAGCTTTGAGATTTTCATCTCTTTTTCTCCCCAAAGAACAGAAATCTGTACATTTTACTTAAGCAAAATTGGCTTTTTGAAGAGTAGAATTACATAAAGCTGCATGATGGTTTTTAAATATTATCATAAAAGGATGAATAAGTATATAAATAATAAAATGACAGCCATTAATGCAGTTTATCAAGAAGACAGATACTTTTAATTCCTTATTTTTGTCAAAAAGTTTTCTTTCATCATATATATTAAAGTGATACTCAACTTTAGATTCACATTACGAGACCTCCAGGATCTAAAGGATCATCGGGGATCTTGGTTTCCCTTACTGTAGTTTATTGACTTATTGAATTATAGCAGAAAATTGCGTAAATACCTTAAAGGGAGTCTGTTACTGGAATCCAGCATATCAACCCAGCCCCACAGATAGATACAGTGCCTTGCGAAAGTATTCGGCCCCCTTGAACTTTTCAACCTTTTGCCACATTTCAGGCTTCAAACATAAGGATATAATATTTAAATTTTTTGGTGAAGAATCAACAACAAGTGGGACACAGTTGTGAAGTGGAACAAAATTTATTGGTTATTTTAAAGTTTTGTAAATATTATTCGGCCCCTTTACTTTCAGTGCAGCAAACTCACTCCAGAAGTTCAGTGAGGATCTCTGAATGATCCAATGTTGTCCTAAATAACTGATGATGATAAATATAATCCACCTGTGTGTAATCAAGTCTCCGTATAAATGCACCTGCTCTGTGATAGTCTCAGGGTTCTGTTTAAAGCGCAGAGAGCATCATGAAGACCAAGGAACACACCAGGCAGGTCCATGATACTGTTGTGGAGAAGTTTAAAGCCGGATTTGGATACAAAAAGATTTCCCAAACTTTAAACATCCCAAGGAGCACTGTGCAAGCGATCATATTGAAATGGAAGAAGTATCAGACCACTGCAAATCTACCAAGACCCGGCCGTCCCTCTAAACTTTCATCTCAAACAAGGAGAAGACTGATCAGAGATGCAGCCAAGGCCCATGATCACTCTGGATGAACTGCAGAGATCTACAGCTGAGGTGGGAGAGTCTGTCCATAGGACAACAATCAGTCGTACACTGCACAAATCTGGCCTTTATGGAAGAGTGGCAAGAAGAAAGCCATTTCTCAAAGATATCCATAAAAAGTCTCATTTAAAGTTTGCCACAAGCCACCTGGGAGACACACCAAACATGTGGAAGAAGGTGCTCTGGTCAGATGAAACCAAAATCGAACTTTTTGGCCACAATGTAAAACGATATGTTTGGCATAAAAGCAACACAGCTCATCACCCTGAACACACCATCCCCACTGTCACACATGGTGGTGGCAGCATCATGGTTTGGGCCTGCTTTTCTTCAGCAGGGACAGGGAAGATGGTTAAAATTGATGGGAAGATGGATGGAGCCAAATACAGGACCATTCTGAAAGAAAACCTGTTGGAGTCTGCAAAAGACCTGAGACTGGGACGGAGATTTATCTTCCAACAAGACAATGATCCCAAACATAAAGCAAAATCTACAATGGAATGTTTCACAAATAAACGTATCCAGGTGTTAGAATGGCCAAGTCAAAGTCCAGACCTGAATCCAATCGAGAATCTGTGGAAAGAGCTGAAAACTGCTGTTCACAAACGCTCTCCATCCAACCTCACTGAGCTCCAGCTGTTTTCCAAGAAAGAATGGGCAAGAATTTCAGTCTCTCGATGTGCAAAACTGATAGAGACATACCCCAAGCGACTTGCAACTGTAATCGCAGCAAAAGGTGGCGCTACAAAGTATTAACTTAAGGGGGCCGAATAATTTGGCACGCCCCACTTTTCAGTTTTTTATTTTTTACAAAAGTTTAAAATATCCAATAAATTTCGTTCCACTTCACGATTGTGTCCCACTTGTTGTTGATTCTTCACCAAAAAATATAAATTTTATATCTTTATGTTTGAAGCCTGAAATGTGGCAAAAGGTTGAAAAATTCAGGGGGGCTGAATACTTTCGCAAGGCACTGTAGGTTAGGGCCACCTAAATCAAACTGTGTTTTTCCCTTGGGAACCAATACCTCCATTGCTGAGATGTTTTAGTCAATATGCAAATGATTCCAATAGAGTAACCAAGGTGCTGCGATTGCTCCAAAGAGGTAAGCAACAATGTCCTTGTTGCTCCAAAGCTGTCATTAACAAAAACAGCCTCTCGGAAATAAAGGTTCCGATTTACAAAGAGAAAACGTGGTTTAATTCAGGTGACCTTAACCTATCTGCTTGGTCGGGTTGATATGCTGGGTTCTGGTGACAGACTCCCTTTAAAGTTGTTAGCAGGTTTGTCTCCTCAAAACTGTTGACAAAAGTAGGCATGCGAGGTGTAAAGACAATTAAACTTACTGTGGGTGTTTCCTTCGTGTATCCCAGACTCTCTGCCCTGAACATTTGCCAGTGTCAACTCTGCTACATTGGTTTCAGCTCTAGCAATGTCCTGGTTGGATATTAGAATAGAGGAAGGTTTTGGGGGTTTAGGGGTTGAAAGTACTGACAGATTGCCTTCAAAGGGATTGCCTAATAGAGCAATGGGTGTCAAAGAAAGGTGTCTCCCACTCAGGTTATCCATTGAAGGGAGTGACAAGAAGAGTGGTTCCAGCTCTCTCCCCTATACCCAATCTGCTAAAACCTTATTTTTCTCTCCCTGCAGGTATTGAGTTGACACACAGGCCTAAACACTACATACATGTAACCATAGCAAAGGACTTCTGCTCATGGGAATATTATTGTACCACAAAACTTTCAAGCTGTACACGGCCATAATGTGGCACTAGAGGCAAACAAGTTTTTCAGATTCCCCATGAACTGTGGTATTCTCCATAGGAAGCTATAATATCTTAGTAAATCTGTAAAATAGGATGCAGCATATTGTGTGGTTAGCGTTGGTTAACCCTTACGTGATGCAGACATTTTTCATTTTTAAATTTTTTACTCCCTGCATTCCAAAAGCCACAACTTTCAACTTTTTACGTATTCATATTAGGGCTTGATTTTTGCTTGACACCTCTAATTGTACCTCAAATTGGAACCATTTTATAATTCTGTACAATGTACTGTAAAGCGGAAAAAAAAATTCTTACGTTTTTGTTTTTACGGCTTCCACTGTGCGGTAAAAATGCCATGTTAGTGTTATTCTTCAGGTTGGTACGATCACGGTGATACCAAATTAAACACTGGAGAAAGACTTAGGACTTTCAGATTGTGGTTATAAATGGTTGCCCTCGAGTGAAGTCTCTATAGTTAGTCATGCGCACCAGGACATATATTTATGTCCTGGTGTGCATAGAGGTTAAAGCACAGGGGTCTCAAGCTCAAAACATCCTGTGTTGTCCTGGGTTTCCTCCCACACTCCAAAGACACAGTACCATACATATAGGAAATTTAGATTGTGAAACCTGTTAGGGTCAATAAGAGATGATAGTGACTTCATATTCTGTTGAATTGATCTTATGTATATGGCTTTCTAAAGATAGGTACAGCTGACAGAGGTGGGATCTTCATCTATTATATCCTGTGGATATGCAATAAATATCTTAGACGGGAAAACCCCTTTAAAGGGAGTTTGTCATCAGAGCCCAAAATTCCAACACATCCCCACAGATAGATAGGTTAGGGTCACTTGAATCAAATAGTATTTTCCCCTTGTCTATTGCTGTCTCCATTGCTGAGATATCACCTTTTTTGTCAATATGCAAATGAGCTCTTTGGCACAATGAGGACGTTGACTCTTACCCAGGGCCGGTTTTAGACAAAGTGGGGCCCTGGGCAAAATTAAAAGCGGGGCCCCAAATGCTGATATGCAAACAACACCATCGTCTTCCAGTGACAACCCCTATAATAACGCCTCCTTTCTGTCAACAAATAAGTAATAACAAGCCCCATTTTACCACACACAATTCAAATGAGCACCTTTGTACCGCCTAATAGATTTTTGCGCCCAGTCATCAGTTATTATAGCGCCTCCTTATAAATAATAGTCCCTGATTATAAATAATATTACACCTTTATCAGTAATAGCTCCCTTATAAATGATAAATAGTGCCCTGTATCAGTAATATTCCCCCTTATCAGTAACAGACACCCTGTAAAAATAATACTGCTCCCTTATAAATAATAGCCCCCTCATAAATAATAGTTACCCTTATAAATAATAGTCCCCAATATCACTAATAGCCCCCTTTATAAATAAGCCCACATAACAATTATACCCCCCTTATAAATAATAGCTCCCCCTTATAATGGATGCCTTATATATAATAGTTCCCCCCTTATAAATAATAGCCCATCTTATAAATAATAGTTCCCCCTTATAATAGCCCCCTCATACTTAAGTTTCCCAATTATATATAGTAACCCACCCTTATATATAATAGTTCTCCGTTATACAGTGTCGGACTGAAGGGCCTTAGGCCCACCAGAGGATTTTGTTCTGGGGCCCCACCCAACAGCTTCCTACTAATAGCCTACACCACGGCTCCTTCACTGAAGTCTTACATATGTGCTGACTATCCGGTGTTACTGAGTATTTTCACAGTATAGTCAGCCCCTATAGTACTGTGCAGGCCCCAATAACTCCATGGCGAGCTCATGCACAGTACTGTATGTGGAATGACATGGCCATGGAGCACTACACCTATGTGCAAGATTATAGTGAGGGAGCTGTGATGCAGACATAGCATACAGGGCTGCCAGCAGGAATTGTGAGCCCCCCCCACAGTATAATGCTCCACATGGTATATAATGCTCCACAGTATAAAATGCTCTCCTGAGCCCTCCAGTTTCCCCACATGGTATATAATGCTCCACAGTGACCCCACACAGTATAAAATGCTCCCCTGGGCCCCCCATAATGGCCCCACATGGTATGTAAGGCTCCACACAGTATAATACTCCAGTGGCCCACACAGTATACTACCCCTTAGTGGCCCCAGACAGTGCAATATGCTCCCCAGCAGCCCCACACAATATAATATGCTCCATACAGTATAATATGTACCCCACAATGCCCCCCCAGTATAATGCTCCAGTGGCCTAACACAGTATAACATGCTCCATAATGACCTCCACACAGTATAATATACTGCCCAGAGAGATTTCCCCAGTATAATACTCCACAGCGGCCCAAAACAGTATAATATGCTCTCCAGAGCCCCCCCCAGTATAATGCTCCACATTGGCGCAAAACAGTATAACATGCTCTCCAGAGCCCCCCCCCAGCATAATGCTCCACAGTGGCCCCGCACAGTATAATATACTGGGGGGCCCCTTTGGAGAGCATATTATACTGTGTGGGGAAACTGTGGAGCATTATACTGGAGCGGGGCTCTGGAGAGCATATTATACTGTGTGGGGCCACTGTGGAGCATTATACTGGGGAGGGGGCCCTCTGGAGAACATGTTATATTCTGTGGGGCCTCTATGGAGTATTATAAAGTGGGGGGGCTCTGGAGAGCATGTTATATTCTGTGGGGCCACTGCGGAGCATTATACTGGGGGGCCCCTCTGGAGAGCATATTAAACTCTGTGGGGCCACTGTGGAGCATTATACTGGGGGGCCCCTCTGGAGAGCATAATGCTCCAAAGTGGCCCCACATAATATAACATTATCTTCAGAGCCCCCCCACATTATAATTTTCCACAGAGGCCCCACAGAATATAACATGCTATCCAGAGGGCCCCTTCCCCAGTATAATGCTCCACAGTGGCCCCAAACAGTATAATATGCTATCCAGAGGGGCCCCCCAGTATAATATGCTATCCAGAGGGGGCCCCCAGTATAATGCTCCACAGGGGCCCTACAGTGCTATTATTATATTATATTCTGGGGTCTCTTCAGACCCCAGAGTATAATAATCGAAGGCCCGGGAGAGGTAAGGTAAGATAACATTCAGTTATACTCACCTTGTCTTAGCTCTCCTGGGCCTCCTCGCGCTGCTCCTCTATCCCCGCCGGCGCTGGCTTCTTCTTCGCTGCGGCTGACGTCACACATTGTGGACGTCATCGCTGAGGCCTGTGATTGGGCCTCAGCGATTACGTGAGGCAAGCTGTCAGCACGCCCCACGTGATCGCTAAGGCTGAGGCCTGGCCTCAGCGGTGATGTCCGGAACGCCAGAAGATGACGTCGGACGCCAGGACAGGTGAGTAAAAATGTTTGTTATTTTTACTCACCTCGGAAAGGGGCCCTGCGGTCCCTTTCGGTTATTGATTTGGCCGGGCCTGACTCCTGATGACTCCGGATCCCGGGGGCCCCTTTGGGGACGGGGCCCTGGGCAATTGCCCAGTTTGCCCCCCCCCTAACGCCGACCCTGCTCTTACCTCTTTGGAGCAAGAGCAACTCCTTCATTGCTCCAAAGAGCTCATTTTCCAAATATTGACAAAAAAGTGATATCTCAGAATTGGAGGAACCAATTCACAAGGGGGAAAACACTGTTTGATTTAGGTAACCCTAACCTATCTATCTGTGTTGATATGCTGTGTTCTGGTGACAGACTCCCCTTAATGTAAATGACAAATACCATAAATTTTGGCAAAGTATAAAGACATTTTTAAATATGTTTTCTATAATGTAGAGTACAGTTTACGATTAGAGATGAGCGAATTTCTCAAAAGTTCGATTCGGCAGTTTGATTCGAAGTTCCAAAAAAATTAGCTTAGATCTGAATTACTTCGCGGCGAATAAACAGCTATTTCTGGGCTACAGAGAGCTGGGGTGGGCGGCAAAATGCTGGAAGCCCTTGGATGCCGCGGTCATGTCTCTCTCTCTCTCTCCAGCACGGACAACTTTTATTCATGTGGAAGGATCGGCTAACAAGCAAAGACACGCCTACCCAATCACATCACTAGAAAATATCTTGTGACCGTCTGGTGTCACAAAGGTCCTTACTAAATATTCGTTATCACGAAGTATCAGGAAATTTGAAATCGTGGAGAATCGAAGATTTCCTGAAATTCGGATAGACTTCCTCTTCTGCAGAATCGATTCGCTGATCTCTATTTACGATCACTGATACTTTTCTAGTCCGTTACCCTCTTACTATTGCTAATAAATGTATTAAAATCCTAAATCTATCCCATCTAAACTCGCCCACTCTACATATTGTCTCCCTGAGCAGTGAGAAGGGCCAGGAAGGTTGTTTAATTTATAGGAAAAGAGATTTTAATTACAAACATTAATGAGAAATGATGAAAGCTGACATGTCGGCGCCGTCCCTCACTTCTCATATTTAATGTCTTGTAACATTTTCAAATGTTTATTATCTTAGAAGTCAGAAAAATGACTTTCGGTTGGCGTTTTAGCTTTTGTCATTAAAAAAATATTTTTATTTAATAATTATTTTTGTAAGGCTGATAATTCGCTTAGTAATGCTGAGTAAAATAAATTAAATGACGCTTTTATGATGACGGCTCCGAAAGTAGACAAGTCTGTGTAACATATCAATAGGCTTCTTTAATATTCATAGTGTTGTCTTAGATTTACAGTTGAGTAAGTCTGTCAAACCTGTATGCGTGTGTCTACCAGAAGCCATGATTTCAATGGATGAAAGTCAAGAAACAGCTTCAAAATTCATCATTTATTGCCCAAATCTATAGTTCTGCTTGTTGACATTGGAAACAGTCCACTTATCCATAAAGAGGTTGTCTCATGAAGACATTGGGGCGTATTTATCAATAGAAGTCTGACACTTTTCTGTCTACATTTGCACCAAAATTTGTGTTGCACAGCATTTACGATGTGTGTGCACCAGAAAGAACAGAAAAATACAACTGGCTAGACACTTTTGCAAGATGCCAAAAATTTTAGAGTTTTGATTCGTGCGCCAAATGTTTGTTCCTGACAGTCTGTGAGGTACGTTTTTTGTCTACATATTTTGTCTAAATATATTTTGTCTATATGTTTTGCACCAAATATTTGTCTCATGGTGAAGCTCAACACTTTTAGTCGAACGGTATTTCAGTCAGAATTTTGAAGCTTCTAGACACATTCCATATTTATGAAGGTCCATACGAAAAATTCCTAAATATGTTTAAAACTACAAATGGAATTCGAAGTTTAAGACAATGCAAATTTCAACAGTATTGATAAATGTGGTAGAGTTTACAGAGTAAAATCTCAATATTTGCAGATAATACTAAGCTCTGTAAAGTAGTCCATGCAGAGGAGGATAGTGGAATATTACAGGGGGATTTAGGGTAGCTGGAAGCTTGTAAAGTTGTACACCTGGGACATAACAGGGAAATAAATAATAGGATAAATGTCCCTAAAACCCCTTTCAGCTAATGTGCATAAGAATAAAATGCTAATTTTCATGAAAGTGGGGCAGCAATGCAAAATAAGAACGGCATATTTGGAAAGTGTAGAAGCAGTACTTTAAGGTATTGTCATTAGTTTCATACTAATTTTCCTGCTGACAGACTCCCTTTAATACTTAATGGGATTATGCCATGAAAAATATTTATTCTCTATCCATAGGTTAGAGGATAAATTGCTTATAACCCCCGTACTCGCAATCAGTGGTGACCCCAACCTTCAGCAATTTATAGGATTAATATTTTTTGTGGCATAACCCCTTTAACTATTGTAACACCATTTACAATAGTTAAAGGGGTTATTTTGTGTAATATTCCTCTGTAGGAGTTTGAAACTAGAAAACTTGAGAATAACTTGAAGTGTGATTTTGTTTCTAGAAGCCTGGAGTTGATACAAACATAGCACGTTCTCTCATTTCTTCCAGCTAATTTAGTAGGTTAAAAATATATTTCCTTTGTCTCCACCTGCTATCAACTTTACACCTCTTACCCCCACAAAAACAGCATTTCTAAAAACAGCAAGTATAAATTTAACTTAAACCACACTTTTTATTTCAAAATTATCTGAATGTTTTTCACTATTTTTGAAGATTGATGTGCATAATTGCCTGTCAATCAAATGTGAACCTGATCTGCAATAGCTACATGAAAGGGAAAACTGATCAGCAATCATAATCCTGATATAAATATAAGTAATAAAAATGACAGAAAATGTAAAATTTAAAAGTTGGGTCATTTTGTTGGATCATCAAGGGGTCAATGGTTGTCCACTAAGTATATTTTTTTTTCCTTGCAAATATTTATTTGCAAAAATGTATTCCAAAGTATATAAAATGTATATAGAGTGGTATCTTGTTGGAGAAAATCCTGCATTGATAAATCAGCCTCCATGTTTTAGCTAGTTAGCTTTTCATATACCGGTATCTCTATAGACTGGTTATAAATAATTTATATTTTCAGCTTTTGAACAAGGTTTTTGTAAGTTCCTGCACAATTCCAGAGGAAATAATAATACACATCTGTCCTGACCTGTTGTTCCTTACATTTGTATATTTACATTCCCTTACATTTATATTGCGTTTTCTACATACTAAATGTAAGATTATACTTGATTTTATATTATTTGAATATGTTTCATTCAAAAATATCAGAATTTTTATTATATTTGTTCAGTCTCCTAGAAAAAAAAACGAACATACGAAAACAACAACAATATTATTGAAAAAGTCATTGTGAGTATTCTAAATCTAAAATATTTATATGGTATATATTACTCCATTATTTCTCTATTTGAACGTTGAATTTTTTAGTCCCTAATATCAATGGAGAATATTTTCTTAATAAAACTATGCATACACAAAAGATAAATAATTGAACATAAATTTAGAATGAAGCAAAAGGGAAATGAAAAATAAAGTGCACTACATTTCTTGCCAGCGTATATGCCCTCCCTGCATATTACAGGAGATATTAGCATACAAGTGGAGATAATGTCAGTATCCCCATCTGCATGTTGAGCCTAGTTTGACAAAACAGGGTTTTTTGATATGTTAGCAATTTTCATGTTAAAAACTTAAATGTACGGGAATGAAAAATACAAAAGACTAAAGTGTATAAATATAAATAAAAATGTTCTGCCTGCATGCTGAGGTTAAATATATATATATATATATATATATATATATATATATATATATGTCAGTCGTGTAACATATATACAGGAAGGCAATATTTAATACTGTAACTGTATGTACATGGTCTTAGAGGCATTATAAAATGTGGTTATGGTTGTGATGTATCTAGGTGAATTTTGCACACTCCAGGGGAGTCTGTCTCCAAGTTTCTGCCAACTAATATGTTCAAGCTGTTTTTCCTATTTGTACACATATACTTTGGACCTAAAATAATGATAGGTCTCCTGGTGCTCAGTTGCCCAGGAAAGAGATAAAAGTACATTCTTGGAGCAGAAGAGAACAAGCGAGCTGGTGCTCTGCTGTGCTCCACACTACCATGAAGAGACCCAGAGAGCGAGCACTGGGTGTGATACAGATTACAATAGACCTGTGAAGACCGACTTTTTGCTGCTTACTTGGCCAAACAAGTATACAGTGTTTGCTATTTTAAGCATCAGTAAGAGTTGAAAGTATGAACTGAAACACCCCTTTAACACTAGTTGCTATGTAAACAAGACTAGTAACAGTTGCAAAGAAGACCCCTGGGATACTACACGTGGGAGGAGAGGGAATCTTCCTCCCCCACAGAGATGCTGCCAAGGATGGGGAAGTTATGTAATGCAAGTTACTTCCTGTTTGTGTTGATTGCATGTTTTAACTTTTCTCTGTATGTTACGGAAGACGTTCAAGTAAAAAGTTCTAAAAAGCTTGTGAAAGCAGTCTGTCGCTATCCTTACACACCCTTACATGTATATATATTTTGAATTAATCTACAGTATATTGACAATGTCATAACTTAATCTTGGATTTTGCTTAAGGCTAAGCAAAGGAGTTAAGTCTAAGAAATTATCACTAGGCCGGGGGAGGTGAAAAAAAAAAAATCATAATCACCTGTCCCCAGTGCTCCGGTGTCCTCCCAGCATGGTCCAGTCCAGCTGCTCTGATGTCTTCTCAAAGTGAAACTGCTCACCAGCTGTGACATCCCTGATTCATTCTGCTGAAGCCAATGATTGGCCTCAGCAGTTGCATGTCTGCTGAGGCCAATCAGCCACCTCCGGGAGATACCCCGGGACGTCTCAGGCAGTGACATCACGTACCCTTTGCTGAGGCCGCAGATTGGCCTCAGTGGTCACACTGGGACCCTAGGACCCAGCAGCTCACATGGTTATCACTCCCTAATGGTCATATGACTGGGTAAGAAGGGAACTGCATTGTGGTGTCTAGCATTGCTGTAGACACAGTGATTGGGAAGGCATGGGTGGCCTATGGGATCTCTGACTGTAGTTACAGCCGGTAATCCCATGTTACAGCTGCACAATTTCATGCAGCTGCCTCAGCTTGCAAGGACACATAGGTCTGTCCTTGCAGGGTTTGAAGTGGACCGTCCAGACGTATATAGTTTACAACTAAGGGTGAACCTAGCCTTTCTGCTGCCTGAGGCGAACTATAGAAAGGCGCCTCCCCACAAAAAAAGATATGCACATGGTACGCGACACCCTTTTTGGCCCCCACATGGTACACGACCACCTTTTTTTGGCCCCCACTGAGTAAACAGCCCCCCTTTCTTTAACCCCCACACAGTATATGACCTCTTTTTTGGTCTGTCCCCAATATATGACTCCATTTTTGCACCCCCAATATATGAACCCCTTTTTAGGTCCCCCACAGCAGATGGCCACCTTTTTTACTTATTCCACAGTATATGGTGCCCTTTTTTGCACCCCCACAGTATATGACCCCCTTTTCTTTGTCCCCCATAGTATATATATCACCCTTTTAGCCCCCTACAGTATATGAGCCCCTTTTTTGTCCCCACAATATATGACCCCCTTTTTCCCCCAATAAAATATTGCCCCCTTTTCTTGGCCCACACAAAGTATATAGCCACAGTTTTTTGCCCCCCCCCATATTATATGACCCCCTTTTTTGTGGCTCCCAATAGTATATGACCTCCCCTTTTGCTATGCCGCCCTGCCAAGTATATGTCTGGGGGGGGGGCAGCATTTTTTTTTTAATCGGCTACTACTTATTGTATTATTGCAATAAGTAGTGGCCAATACTTTTACTCACCCATCCACGCTCCTGTACAGGCCGGCTCCACTGCCACCTATAGGGTGCACTGTAGCTGATGTTGGAGAACCCGTCCAATGCCCTGGCGATCTTCAGCTTTGTGACATAAGTGCAGAGGCACCTAGAGAGGACAGCAGAGCCGGCCTGCACAGGAATGTGGATGGGTGAGTAAAAGTATCAGCCACTACTTGCAATAATACAATAAATAGTGGCCATCGCCTCAGGTCATCTCATGGAAGGTGCGCCCCTGACTAAGATTCAATAGTGACTGACATAGAAAGCCTATCTGTCATAAAATTATACAGTCAAATATTGAAAAACACATACACAGCAATGTGTTCAGGGTTTTTGGGGGTTACTGACATTTTAGTGCAGCATGCTCCATACATCTTTTTTCTAATGATTTTCTCTTCAAAAATGCCAGAAAAGGTGTGAGCTACAGTACATGTATAAAATAAAATAATACCATGAAAAACACGTGTAATGCATGGCATGTTTAAAAACACTGAAAAAAAACTGAATAAGCTCTTTCTCTGGAAAGAAAGTTAAGTAAAAGGAAGGTTAAAATATCCATGGCTGGATAGTCATTGGCTGAGCATTACTTCAGTTTGTACCCACCACTTTTAGAGAATCAATGTGCACTAACAGGGTATTAGCACAAGAGTAGCGGTGGTGAGCAGAGCAGGGACACTGTCTGGTTATACTGCATTTGATTTTTCTGTTTCATTATTTGTTTTCCATTTGATAGGTATGTTGTGAAGTTTTTTTTTTATAAGACAGCAGATGGACATAAAAAAAAACTCAGTAGAAAAATGCATCGTACAGAGGTATAGCATCGTCCATAGGATAACACAACAGATCTGTTCTACACAGAACAAGTGTATATAATAGGAGCATGTGCGTGTGTGCATGCAGTGTTATAACTAGAATAAACTACTGTAGCCACAGAAATAAAGTAGGGATTTTTTTAATTCACACTTCTTACTGAATAGTACATGTGAATAAAAGAAACTTAAATATATCTTATTAAATGAATGTATTTCCATCTCCATTTATTGAGCTGAGTTACTTTTTACATAGAAGTCTATGCAAAGGGGAGTTGGGAGGAGGCTGCTGAAAAAGACACACAAATAACTGCATCTGCTAAACTCTGCTACACTGTAAGTGATAAAGCTTTTTTGACATTGCTGTATCTTTCAAAATCAGATTATATCGCTGCACAGCATGATAAGTCAATTAACAGCCCCCTCCTCCGCTTTCCCCTCTTCATAGCCTTCTGTGTTTGAGGCTAAAGGTGAGACAGATTCTATACAGGTAAAGAGTCTGAGAGAAGAGAAGTGGAGAAGGATAAGATAGATTACAACATTTCTTATATTTACATGTACTATTCATTTATGAAAAATTGTTTTATAATTGGAGTTACGTCTTAAGAAAATCAAAAATCCTGTAAAGATATTCTAAGAAGAATAAATTTATAATGCCCTCCTTATTCAAGGTCACAGAAAGAAATACATTATGTTCTAGCATCACGGTATAAGCCATCACCTCTAATAAGAGGCTAATCCATAGTTTATCAGCATATTGTGCTACGACATAATTTGAAACATAACTCTCACCACTGACTTGTACTCTTTAACATGTTTTCCATGAAATTGTTTTTAGCTCATATTTCATACTGTAGAATAATATATCATTTTATATGGAATAATTTACTTGTTCACAATTCGGAGTCTAGCATCGATTTATTTTTCTTCTGTCTTCTTCCTCTTGAAATATGATATAGATTTTAGTTTATCATAGATAATATTTTCATTAGGGAGGATGGTAGGTTCACAAAATAAGAAAAAAAAATAAAATGTTGTAAAATAAAATTATAAAATAAAATACAAAAACCTCTGCTCAATTTAAAATGCTCCTAAAGAATATTTTAAAATGCCTTCTTGTAAACCAGACAACCCTATGAACATCATAAGATCGTATGATGAAGAGTCTAAATCAATGGTATATTTTTACTGTAAAAAAATATCGTGTATTTTAAGGCTGAGGTCCCACAACGTGGAAACACAGCTGGTTTTGTTGCAGATTTTGCTGCGGATTTTTTAGCTTTAGCCAAGAATGGCTACAAAAGAAGTTAAGTTTATAGTAAGCTCTTATTCTTCTACTAGAGATGAGCAAATTTCTCAAAAGTTCGATTCGGCAGTTTGATTCGAAGTTCCAAAAAAATTTGCTTCGATCCAAATTACTTTGCACCGAATAAAGAGCTATTTCCGGGCTGCAGAGAGCCGGGGTGGGTGGGTGGGTGGAAAAATGGCGGAAGCCCTTGGATGCTGTGGTCATGTTTCTTTCTCTCTCTCTCTCTTCAGCACGGACAACTTTTATTCATGTGGAAGGATCTGCTAACAAGCAAAGACACGCCTACCCAATCACATCACTAGAGAATATCATGTGACCGTCTGATGGTCTTCGTTACCACGAAGCATCAGGAAATCCGGAACCGTGGAGAATCGAAGATTTCCCGAAATTCGGATCGCATTCCACTTCTGCAGTATCAATTCGCTCATCTCTAACTTCTACCCTCTACTGAATTCACTCCTGGCTTTGGGTAAAAAAAAAAAAAATGCAGCAAAATCTGCAACAAAAAAAGCTGCATTATAAACTAGACAACCGTATAAACATGAGATCATATGATGAAGAGTTAAAATCAACTCTATATTTTTAGAGTAAGAAAAGAGATGAGATCGTGTATTTTAAGGTTGAGGCGGAAATGGAGCTTTTTTTTTCTTGCAGATTTTGCTGCAGACTTTTGAGTCAAAGCCAAGAATGGCTACAAGGAACTGGAAATATTATAGGAAGTTCTTATACTTCTATCTTTTGCTCAATCCTCTCCTGGATTTGACTCACAAAAACCGCAGCAAAATCTGCAACAAAATAAGCTGCATTTCCACATAAGGACGGAGCCCCACGGAAAAAAAAATGCAGGATTTTACAGTCACTGTACAGTGGATAGGAGTCTAGCGAATCCCATCCCCACACTGTGAGGGAAAATACATGAAGCGGACACGCTATGATTTCCAAAACCAGCGCGATTTTGTAAATTGCAGCATGGCAATTATGTCTACGTAAACGCCGGCGGTTTCCCTATAGGTATAATGGAAGCAGGAAGTCTGCAAAGGAAACCTCTGCAGACTTTCTGTGACAAGCGCTGTGGGAAAAACAGCAATGCAACACCACCACGGTTTTTCCCGCAGCCAAAATGGGCTGTGGAGTCTTAGCCTAAAGGGGTTTTATGGCCCCAAATCATTTTTTCATATTGATGACTTATCCACAGGTCATGAGTATGTAATCCGTCATGGTCCAACATCCAGATTCCACACAGGTCAGCTGTTGCAGCAGCATCTGGGTGCTGGAAGCTGCCAGTGGACTGAGAGAGTGTTCAGGCTGCTCCTATTCAAGTAGTAGGAGCAGCTGCAATTCTATGAAACCACCACTATGCAGTGGATAGGGCAGCTGCCCTGGTCTTATTACTTGAATAGGAGCAATACTGCATGTGCTCCCCATCCACTAACAGCTTCCTGCTGTAACAGCTGATCTGTGCAGGGTCTGGATGTCAGACCACAACAGATCACATTCTGGTGACTTATTCTGTGGATAGGTCATCACTATTAAAAAAAGATTTGAGACTGGAAAACCCCTTTAAGAAATAGTAAATACTACACTACAATGTTATAAGCAATGGTGAAGTGAAATGAGCCATTCTTTCCTGAAAGCCTGCCCTATATATATCAAACAGGAACATGGATTTTTTTTTTTCATTTCTACTGAATTTAATTTGTAATATTCTTTTTATGGCAGTGAATGTTAATAGTATGCACATCCTGTGAAACGTTAACAAATTAATTTAGAATCTAATTATAGTTCTCAGTAATGTCTTATCTGGTAATGAAGTTTAATCTAAGGCCATACATATCACCTACTGTATTAAACATTCAGTCAGCCCCAAGTTGATGTATGGCTGTCACATTAAAACTGTGTTAAATAGGTAATTTGATGATGGAATAGAAAAATGAATAAAACTTCTTAATTTTATTGAGAAATATAGAAACAATATGTGAATTGTGGAAGCAAAATTATAACAGAAGAGGAAATTCTATAAAGATTTATAGGTACATTTATAAATAAATTATATAACATCCCGGCACATAGGCTTAAAGGGACTGGACCAAGTTTATCGGCAGAATAGGTGATAACGTGGTGATCAGTGGGCATCCCACCACTGGGACCTCACCAATCACAAAACTTAGGGTCCTGCTTTCTGTATATGAAGAGACGGGTCTTGTAGGAATTCATTTCTATAGGTTTGCCAGAGATAACAGAGTACTATAAGAGATCAATGGAGAGGCAGTGCACCCGTATAACCTGTCACTCCACTCATACAGGGAATACTCCCCCTTTTCTCTTGATCAGTAGGAATCCCAGTCATCACAATAGGTCATAGGTGTGAATATCATCTCCATGGAGATAGGACCCCATTTCTCGTGATTGTGAATCCCAGCCATAACAATAGATAATAGTTCTGCATAATAACTTCTAAACTTGGTCCAAACCTTCTAAAACACACTACTCAGAATAAAGCAACTTTTATACCACATTTTATCTTTTTCTTTTTTCTAACAAAAAACTATTATGGTCGGGGCCCCATGTAGCATAAACCCCGTGATATGGCCGTGGCGGAAACACCACAGTAAAAAATGCAGTGTTTTATATTAACTGTAAAGTAAATGGAATTCTGGCTAATCCCATCCACACTTTGCAGAAAATAATCTGCAACGGAAATGCTGCGATTTGAAAAACACTCGCGTTTCTGCAAATTGCAGCATGTCAATTATGCCTACGGAAATGCTGGCAGTTTCCCTATAGGTATAATAGGGACAGAAAGTCCGCAGAGGTTTCCTTTCTGTGAACAGTGATGCAGGAAAAACCGTGATGCGCTTCTGTCGTGTTTTTTCCCGCAACAATTTTGGCTGCGGCCCGATACATGGGGCTTTACCCTTAATCTCAATTTTTGCTCTTTTTCACATAAAAATGTGAGGGAGTTGACCTTATTGCCCCCACATATCGAGCCACAGCCAAAAAGTGCTGCAAAAACACCAATTCTTTTCAATGCATCTTGTTTTTTTCCACAGTATTTTTCACAGAAAGTTCACAGAGTTTTCCTCTGCGGATTGTCTGTCCCTATTATACGTACACAGAAAATGGCAGGGTTTCTGTAAGTATAATTGACATGCTGCGATTTACAAAGGTGCAACGGTTTTTGGAATCGCAGCATTTCCGCTGTGGATATTTCTCTGCAATGTGTGGATGGGATTAGCCAGAATCCCATCCACTTTGCAGGTACTGTAAAATGCCATGTTTTTTTTTTTTTTTTTTTTTACCTTAAAGAGCTTCTATAAGTGTGTCTGCACTTAACTGAACTCCATTTCCAGTCTTTGTGGTACATCACCTTTATCTGTGCTGGCAAAGAGGTGAAAATGTTCTCTACTGTGTTACTGTATGTAGATTTTATAATAAAAAAAAAAAGTAGATACTCTATTAAAGTCTATGGCATTCTCTACAAAATGCAAAGATAAACAATCTTAACAATGTATAAAATAGATTTAACAAGATTTATCCTAATTACCAGAAGCCTAGATCCATAACATATCAAAAAGATAAATAAAACTTAACATTTAATATAATAGTTAAAAATTGAACAAGGTCCTAATTTGCATGTAAATAGACAAATAATTGGAACAATCTTACCGATTTCAACGGTGGACTGTAGTGGGTCCAAATGTGGCAAGGATTGTAGCAAAGGATGGGTATAGGGAACTGATAGGATCATAGGAGGAATATCTAGCTCTTTCCCTAATACCCAAAGGTATAGAGCTCCCGCCATGACAAGGGCAGTCCCGAAGCTTTCCCTAAAAAAGCCCAATATGCACCTGGGAGTTAATTAATTAACTGATCTAGTTATTTTGTTCTCCTTTTTTGTGTTTAAGATTTATCCTAAAAAAAAATTAACTACATCCAAAAATATCACAAAAAGTGGCAGATTTACTCATACTTTGTTCATCCCACATACACCTAATTCATAACATAACATAAGAATGGCTGTGCTTTTATTGTACAAAAGTTCTAAAATATATAAAGGAAATAAATAGCTATAGTTATAAGGGGTCAATTTGTAATCTGTCTGGAATGTGCTGAGGGCTCCTGCAGTATTACAAGGAAATCTGAAAATTTCTAACCCCTGCAGACTTAGATGGATTATTAATGCTTTTATATATAGCATTTTCAATAATAACACATTATTACAGAATTTCAAGGTAGTCATTTATATAATGTATATGTTACAGACATTGTGTAAAAAAATTTATTCTTACTGTATTCTATAGAATAATTTAATTTTTATTAAACCAGATAGTGAAATCTATCACATTTTCTAATGTTTTTTATTTTCTGATTGCAGATTTTTTTTTATTTTATTTTCTGTACATGATTATGACGGCTGCCATCTTGCCAGAGCTTCTTCTCTGTTCTGTTAACAGCATTTAGTTGTATGCTTTACAGCATAGTCATGGCCATAGGCAACAATAGTCTGGAGTCAAGTGACTGAGGTGGGAGAGTTTTCTAGACATTCCCTGTGCAGGGAGGGGGAGTAGATAAGCTGTGAGATCATCTACTGTAATGATAGCTCAGTAATGTTATCCATAGAAGTGCTATCTTCTATTGTAATATTGTCTATGATGAGGTGACTGTGAAGAGAACCTTACAGAATTGGCAACTGTCAATCTATTATTAGGCTTAGTGTGCACAAAGAAAATCACAGTTTTTAAAATATAGATAGTGACATGGATAATTAAAAATAGAATCTTGATTTAAAAAATAGTTTGTTTTAGTGACACATTCCCTTTAAGAAATTAAAATGAAATTAATCTGTACTTATTCCCAATGTATTATGTAAATTAGCAAATTTGATTTCGGTAATGTGTGAAATGTAGAGACTGAAGACTAAAACAATGTATAAAATAAATCTGTATACATTAGCAGCTAATAAATAAAAGACTAAGACGTAATGCAATGTTAGCTGTCAGACTGCAATACATTAAATACAAATGTTCTCATCTCTGTTGTCTCATATTTTAATTACCATGGGTGTTAGACACATAAAGAATTCATTTCTAGTTATCGGTTTTTGAAGGAAAAATCAGCATAAAACAGTAAAATCCATTATTCCTTTATTACCTTTACAAAATTAAAGTGATCCTGTCAAATTGGAAATGCAGGGAAAACTGAGAAGATCAATATGGTTTATATAGTTTTGTTACAAAGATTTCAATATGATGTGTCATTTATGTATTTAAATTCCTAATTCAATTTTTACCTTAGGAGTCCAGGGGGAGGACTTAACCATTGATCGGCTGTTATTTTTGTATGCACACTCATAGACACTTGATCTGGATGAGCTATCTGGAGGACCTGTGTGCAGAGTCTTAGAGTTTCTGTTTGGTTTCACATGGTGCTTTCATATCAGGGGTGCACTAAGAGAAGATAAACTAAATATGTTATCATTTCTGCAGTTCAATGCATATGGATGTAATGGTGGCTGGAGAAAGTGGACTTATATGCCATCCCTATATACCTGTACTAAAAAATTTAGACCCAGATTTACTATTGTGGCTATGACAAGACGCTTTCGTATATATGGCACATCTTTGGTATAGTTGGCATATCTCAGAGCATGTACTATGAGCTAAAATTTCTTTGACTAGCTAGACATGTGACTGTGACTCAAGAAAAGTGGACATGACTTAAATGGACCATAAACGCTCCAAAATTGCATTGTAAGATTGTGGCTTAAAGCAAGTCAACTCAACTCAACATTCCCTGTGCATGAAGGAGGAATAGATAAGCTATGAGATCATCTATTGTCAGTAGTGGATGTAATGATGGCTCACTCATCCATATAGGTGTTATCTTCTATTGTAATATTGTATGTGATGAGGAGACTGCGAAGAGAACCTTATAGATTTGGCAATTGTTAATTTAGATTTATTATCCAGCATCAGCCTCTGTGATAAATCTGGTGCATTTTTAGACTGCCTATCTAAGTTTGGCTTGGCTAAAATCCCTTTTGCTGTCTTAAGACTCGGTGAGTCAAAAGCAAATTGAGGATCTGTTACATCCAACAGAGGGTGCATGAGCTTCCCAGCTCCTTTCCCATAATGCCTTGTGATATGTAGATGCTAAGTAGAGGGCAAAAGGCAATTCAATCTCTACACACCTTCACTGGTGCTCTCCTCAATGTGAGAGATTCTTGTCCCTAACCCACTCATTGCCTCCCACAAAGCCAGCCAGTTCACTTTGCTCTGTACTGATGAGGGACAACAATCCTGAAACAGCGCTGTATGCAGATAAGTGAAATTGGCTTGGCTAAAATCCCTTTTGCTGTCTTAAGACTCGGTGAGTCAAAAGCAAATTGAGGATCTGTTACATCCAACAGAGGGCGCATGAGCTCCCCAGCTCCTTTTCCATAATGCCTTGTGATATCTAAGTTTACACATGTCTTTTAGTAAATTTGTGTCTAAGGTTTAAAGTTTTCTCGCAGAAATGGTTGTGATTGCCCTATTTATCTGAAATCCATGCGCTTGTCACCAGAACCCAGTTAAAGCAATGGAAGTTCAGTTTCAGAAATTCATGCTACAAAATCTGCCACATTCTAACAGAAAACTGTGCTGAACCAATTTATATTAAACAGGATTCAGTTATGGCTGACTTCCCCTGCCTTAAACCACTTCCCTCAACATCTGTGCCAAACCACTGTAAAAATAAGGTACAATGGTTACCAATCATTTGCAAATACCAGGACCAGCTATAAATAGAGGAGGTTATTTTGCATTCAATAAATTGGCACAGAAATTCTTGAAATTCTTTAAATCCTGCTTATTCATTTTGCATACGGTGCCAAAGAATAACTCCATGAAATGAAATCCTTTGAAACACTATTTTTTTAACTGTTTGTTTTTTTTCTGATATTTGTCTCTCTCTGATTCATATGAAATCTGATTGGGAAAAAAACACGGTATGGTCCCATATTAAATTGTAGGTATATAGGGGTACAGTAGACTTCTATAGGTGCCATATTACAGGTTGGAAGTTGTACGGTGTCATAGTATAGCGTCACGTTTTGTCACTGTCATGGTAAAAAATGTCATTGCGTAAGATCCATGTCTCGCGATTAAATATTAATTTACTCTGCAAGATTACACAAAACATAACAAGTTGTTGTCAATTTGAACAGATCTTAAAGAACTCTGTTGTGTCTAGATAATGTTACATACTTACTATGTTTCCCCCTGGTGTTCATTTGATTTCCAGTCAGAATGTCCACCTACTGTAATATGTCCAGTGCTGGGGAGAAGCCACTTCTAGTGCACTGATTCTTATTGAATGTCTCCACAACACCATGGATTACTGTGCTGCCCATATAAAAGATTATGCACATGGTGGGAAGGAGAGCTGCAAAGCATATGGATCACCAGCACTGGACACATATGGTGGATGTTTTGACAGAGAATGAAAAGAGAAGGGGATGTCCTAATAAGAATGTAACAATATCTGAAAAAAGGAGCATTTTTTATTTTATTTTTTTTATTTTATTTTTTGCCTGATCAAATTGAATATTTATTTGCAGGACATCCCCTATAGGAGAACTATCAGGCACCCATTAAAACAGCCATACAAAAAAAAACCAAAAAAAAAAACTTTATTTAGTTTAAAAAAAAAAATGCTAGAGCTGTGGCTTGATATAGCCATCAACTATCACATGCTGCTTTGAAGGGGTTTGCTGATGAATACAACATATCCAATAGAACTGGTGATAAGTTGTAGACTGCAGGGAGTTGACCTATTGCCAATGGGACCAGTAATTTTTTAAAATAATTTTAATACAAATATTCACAATTTATAACATCCACATTTTACAATACAAAGGCATAAACATGCTAGCAATTGTATATTATGAAAGGTTGACCATAGCTACTTACTGTTCCATTCACATTTTACTTTTGAAGCAACCATATTTACTACCCTTACAGCCAATAACATCCTACTCACTATCCACCTACTCTCCAGGAATTAGTTTAAAAGATGGGTTAATAAGAGAAAGCTCCTGGAATGGAAGTATTTCTTGTCCACAAATTCTAGAAATAAAGTTCCAAAATTCCACTACTTTTGGGCAGTTTTTCCACATGTGTTTCAAAATAAATTTGACTAACCAAAAGCAAACATTTGATTGGTCACAATAAATACTTAAAACCTTCGCCAACTTTTTTGTGTTCTGCACATGGCCTCAAGACTTTAATAGAATAAGACTTATTGGACCTTCTAATCACTTTTAACCAAGCACTCACCTCAAAGATTTTTCTTACATCCTTTTCCTAAATATGATAAAAGACATATTGCCATGATATTTAAGATACTCACATGGACAGAATTGTTGGTAACCCTCGTTTAATGAAAGAAAAATCCACAATGGTCACAGAAATAACTTGAATCTGACAAAAGTAATAATATATAAAAATTCTATGAAAATGAACAAATGAAAGTCAGACATTGCTTTTCAACCATGCTTCAACAGAATTTTTTTAAAAGAAAACTCATGAAACAGGCCTGGACAGAAATGATGGTTCCCTTAACTTAATATTTTGTTGTACAACCTTTTGAGGCAATCACTGCAATCAAACAATTCCTGTAACTGTCAATGAGACTTCTGCACCTCTCAACAGGTATTTTGGCCACTCCTCATGAGCAAACTGCTCCAGTTGTCTCGGGTTTGAAGGATGCCTTTTCCAGACGGCATGTTTCAGCTCCTTCCAAAGATGCTCAATAGGATTTAGGTCAGGGCTCATAGAAGGCCACTTCAGAATAGTCCAATATTTCCCTCTTAGCCATTCTTGGGTGTTTTTAGCTGTGTGTTTTGGGTCATTATCCTGTTGCAAGACCCATGACCTGCGACTGAGACCAAGCTTTCTGACACTGGGCAGCACATTTCTCTCTAGAATCCCTTGATAGTCTTGAGATTTCATTGTACCCTGCACAGATTCAAGACACCCTGTGCCAGATCCAGCAAAGCAGCCCCAGAACATAACAGAGCCTCCTCCATGTTTCACAGTAGGGACAGTGTTCTTTTAAAGATATGCTTCATTTTTCTATCTGTGAACATAGAGCTGATGTGCCCTGCCAAAAATTTTGATTTTTGTCTCTTCTGTCCATAGGACATTCTCCCAGAAGCTTTGTGGCTGCCAACATGTAGTTTGGCAAATTACTTTTGTCAGATTCAAGTTATTTCTGTGACCATTGTGGGCTTTTCTTTCATTAAACAGGGGGTACCAACAATTTTGTCCACGTGTGTACATAATGGTGGGGAAATTACTACTCCCTCTACACCAGAAGACTGATGTAGAAGGGTGTAGATGTAATACATATTTGGGGCACAGCCTTTTTGATACCAAAGATGTACCACTTTCCTTTTTGTGCGCTCAGCTTGCCACTTTTTAAGAACATAGATGGAGTAGGAATCAAGGTGGGCTGGGGCAGAGATGTCTTGGCCCATCAAATCTACTCTAACTGAGGCCAGAAGTGGCTTTACTTGTACCGGACGACCATAGATTTCAGTTCTGACACAAGGAGCTTCCTGTGGAAGCTTTACCTTCTTAATAATGCTGTTGCATCTCTTGCCAGTGGGTGAAGAGGTTTATATATGGCCAAAATACCTGCTTGCTGTTTCCTTGGAGTGTAAAATATTACCATACTTTGTAAATTTGGAACCCACATAATTTAATTTGTAAGCAATTAGCAAATATGTAGGAAAGACTTAAAGGGGTTGTCCAGGCAAAACTTTTAAAGTTTAAATCTGCTGGGGGCAGTGAAAAAAAAAAATGTATACTCACCTGCCCCCGATGCTCCATTGTCCTCCCACACCTCCCGGTTTGTCTGCTCTGCCGGGTCTCTTCACGTGATCAGCGTCTTCATCACAACACTGGAAGTCGCCGCCGGAGCAGATGAACAGGGAGGCGCAATGGGGACAAGTGAGTATACATTTTTTAAAAATTTTTTCACTGCCCCCAGCAGATTTAAACTTTAAAAGGGTTGTCCATTTTTGCCTGGACAACCCCTTTATTCTCATCTGAGAAGGTGATCGATCTTCATTCATTCAAAAAAAAAAACTATAATTCGTTGACCTTCACAAAATTCCTCCAGTGAGCATATCTCCAACCTTCTCCATAAATTGAAATTGATATTTTGTAATAAATTCTCCAGATAAACCAATAACAAATGTTTAATCTTAAGCAAGCTATTCCCTACCTCTACTGATCAGGAGAACGGGAGACTTTCCATGGGGGCTTCAGAGATAGGTGAAGAACAGCCCTTGGCTATCTCCAGCACTCCCACTGAAGTGAATGGAGCAGTGCGTGCACATGCTACCCCATAAAGTCGCCCATTCGCCTTATCAGGGGGTTCTGAGCATTTGTAACCCCCCTAATCTACAAGTTATACCCTATCCATCATTTGCTTCTGCGGGAAAACTCTTTTCAGGATTAAGCCCCTGGTCCCATGTGAATAAAGTCCATTACAAATGTTTGCTGTTATTGTTGTATTTATGTACTAGTACTCTATAGATACTTCCATTTATCCTTATAAAGAGGATAAAAATAAAAATGGTACATATATTTATTCTAAACTATGAATATTATTGAGAATATTTTTCTCTATGGCGCTACCAACCATTTTATGTTATTTCACTTATTTCTTAAAAAGCCTTAAATTTGTAAAAAAAAAAAAATGTATGCTGAGACATGCAATAGAAGTATTCATAGCTTCATAGACTAAGCTCGGCATTCTGTATCCTTATTCTAATTACTTCCAAATCCTCCAAAAATAATGAGACATTTTAATTTTTCAGAAACAAAGCAATGGCTTTTCTTCTAATACCGATACAGAATGTAATGTGGTTCTCTTTTGTATAATAAATAGCTTTATCACTGAGGGAAATAAATTATTTTTTGTCTCACAGAAGCTTTTTTTTCAGGCGCACAACAGATGTTGTTGCCACAAATTAGTTCATAATTTCTTTCATAACTCAGTCAGAACAACCCTTCAATTTATTGTCAGGAAATGGATTTAGCGCTGCATATAATGTTTGTAATTATGTAACAAAACTGCACTTTGCTAGATGAAAAGCTCAGGCATCAATCACTCAGTTTAGTGTATGGGTAACTTAATCTCTTGTTGTACCAGCTGTGCCTAGCCCAGGCATATCCACAAAGGGTTTTATTATACCGCTGCTGCCTAATGGCTACATGATAGATATAACTACTGTATTAAATATACACATACGATACAAAAGCGACTTACTCTGCCCAATACTCAAGTCCGTGTTTGATTTTATGTGCTTCGATAATATAGGAATGGCTGTAGTATTATACTGTGCATGTGTAGTTATAGCGCTGTAATTATGACGGATTGAAGGTTGCCATCTAAATCACAATAAAGAAAAGGCAATCAAGATCATGCAAATTTCGATATTTAGAAATCTATCCATCAAAAGTGTATATTTATCTCATGAGACAATAAGCCGCCTGTTGCGTTGTTCTAGCTAATAACAAAAGAGTATGCAATTTTCAACATCAGTGTCCTAATTTTATATTACAATATTAACTTGGATCATGTCTGTATAACATTGGAAAGATGAGAATATTTTAACCCTGCATATGCACACAGCATTTAAAGGGGTGTTCCGAATCCTTTTTTTTTTACCCCCTAGCGAGGCTTAATAGTAAATACTATAATAATAAATAGTAAACACTGTACAATATATTTCTCCGTTTGGCCAACGATCCACCATTTGTCTCCCCAGTCTTCACAGGTGCATGTCAGACTATCAGAGGTTAATGGTGCTGCTCTGTTTGAACACTGATTGGCTAACAAGCCAAAGTCAGGAACACCAAGGACTCAAATGGAGGCTCTTACTGGATCCCTGGCCAAATGGAGAGGAGAATATATAGTATTTACTAATAAGCCCTGGTAGGAGGTAAAAAATGATTCTGAACTATATACCTGGAGAGTATACAGTGTTTTTTTTATTTTAAGCCTCTGTCAGGGGTAAAAAAGGACTTGGAGCAACCCTTGAGGTATGGTCAACTTTTCCTTGGGAAAATGGTCTTTAGATATGTATCTGTGAACCTTACATGGTTCAAGTTGCACTTTGGTGTTAACAGAATTCTGTACTGTTTCTTTTATTTTCAAGACTTGTATTCCATGACTTACCTATATTTAAAGCTGCAAGTTCTGTGCTCAGTAGGTGTTACCTGTGAAGCAAGCTCCCCCTTTCAATTCTCCTTCCATAATTCTTGTTGTGACCACAAATCTATACTTCATCTATAACAATCTTCTTTCCCACATCTTAAAGGGGTTTTCCCACAAAATACATTTATGGCATATCCACAAGATATGCCATATGGGTTTGATAGATGTGGGTCCCACCTATGGGATTTACACCTATCTCTCTAAAATTAATTCCTCCAGTCTCCGTGCCCCACTAACTACGTGACCATGATCTTGCTCTGAGATACTGTTTCCGTAACTCCCATAGAAGTGAATGGGGGCTATGGCAACAGTGTAGAAGTGAGATAATTTGAAACTGTATGGTCTCAAAACCACATCAATGAAGCATGCAGCAATACTGGCAGAAGACAAAAAACTTAAACTGCTGATAGATGAGAGGACCCAAATCCTGAGGATTGTAGATAGAATAGATGATTCAGCAATGGAGTGGTTGTCAGAAGGCAGGCATACAGGTAGATAGTGGATTGAATGTCAGTGAACAGGAAAGAAACAATACTAAATGTCCCTATCTGAATTCAATCCAGCATACAGACAGGATAAAACAGCATAACAGCTGACCAAATCCAAACACAGACACAAAGTAAAATCTGCACTACAGATTCCAGAAGGCATAATAGACAAGAACAAGATCAAAATAACAAAATCTGGAAAGAAATGCACATGGTCAAATAATATACAGGACAATCAGAATAAAGTAAGACCTGGCTATAAATAAGGTTGACCATCAGCAACTCCACACTAATCCACCAAGCATGGCTAGGCGGTAACCAAATCCAGATTTAGCTGCGACAGCACCCACATAGGGAGTTTCTCCCCTTCAAAATGCACAGCAGCACCCAGTCTCCACTAAAGGTAAGGATGTAAAATCCTTAAAAATAAATGAAAGTTCTTTAATGGAGCCCAAGACAGGATACACATTGACCCTCGCAAGGGTATTTGTCAAGTTCAAATCTTACACATTCTCCCACCCACTATTTAAGATAATCTCCAATCAAATCTCCCAATACAATAGCTAATCTTAAACATCATTATAATGTCACATATAAAAGTCAAGCTGTAATGTGGTGTATTTTGAGCTCCATTAAAGAACCTCCATTCATTTTCAAGATTTCAAGATGGATTTAGATCCAAGGAAGTAGATGGCAACTGAAGGATCTCACGCAGGTGCTCTTTAAAAATGAAATTGATACATGGATTCATTAAAAACCAAGGACATGTACATTACACTTGAACTGGTTATGACTTTATCAGTGGAAAACAGGTAGAACACTAAAGATAAAAACAGATGTGTGCATCTTTGATTCCGTGCTCTTCTTTGCCCCCCCCCTTTCTTGTCTAATGGAATTTTGTAAGTAATTGTACAATATGTCTTGCAGCAACCACATGGCTCATATAAGCCTGAAAACTGGAGATGTCTCATTGACTTTTAAAAGACCAAGTTGTGAACATACTTTGTGACTTGTGCAGAAGTCATTATGCAGGATCATCACTTATTGTGAATGATGTCAACATCTTGTGGGCCTCCTCGAGGTGTCCAGTGCTCTCTCAGATGTCATGACGCTTGGTGTGTCCATGTGACCACTGTGACCCAATCACAGGTTTCAGTGGTGGTCACGTGTGCATGCATCACCAGTAGAGCATCAGATGCTGTGTGAAGGCCTCAAAGAGGTGATGAAAGGTGAGAATAATTTTTTTTTTTTTACCTCCTCTGGCCTCCACCTATTATACTCTGGTCTGAAGAGACCCCAGAGTATAATAATTTACTGCAATGTCACTGGGACCATTTTGGTTTATCCAAGAAAAATCCCCAATTGTTTGGTTCCTTAAAAAACCAAACATTTTGGGATATTTGAGTCAAACCCACCTTGTGGCAAAGCGATTCACCCATCTCTAGAGTTGTATGTGGCTGTGTCTCGAAGCCCCATCAAACTGAATGGCATAGCAAATGCCTATGCTGCCTCCTGCTCCATTCATACATTCTCATAATCGGTACTGGTCCCATGAGTTGGACCCCACCAATCAGCAACCTCAGGATAAGTGATATCTTGTAAACTTTAACAGGTTTTTTTTTTATCATTTGTAAGCACAGAGACAAATACACTTACAAATACAAAATTGTAGGAAAGTTTTAATAGTTTCCAAATTTGATCATTTTATGTTTTTGTTTTTTTGAAACCATTGAAGCAAATAAAAAATAATATTTGCCAAATTGCACATACCTATTTAATCCAACCACATTTTCTTTCACCAGTTACAAAAGTTTGCTATGTATTGTACATGTACCTATGTTTGAACAATCACAGTCTATACGTAATAGAGATTTGGAATACTTCCATATTTAGATGCATTCATCATATTCTTACTATGGTTCTCAATTGCAATTAAAGTCAGCTGAAAATAACGGGTGAAACCTAATGCTTTTACTTTTTTCCCTGCAGTGATATTCCATACAAATGAGCACTTAGTAGTTTTACCCCAGACAAACATTGAACTATAGGTGAACTTAGTAACTTCTTAGAGAACTGTCCCACGAATAAGTGTCAATCCCGTCTGACTGGTAATGGCTTATGCGGCTGATATTAACCGTCTTCACAATTTTCTTCACTGTTCAATGTGAAACTAGAGACATACTACAGCACGGCTTCTACCTGAAAAAGTATGCAATGGGATATATTATATTTCAATTAAAAGGGAGAGTATCACACAGAAAGCCAACATGGCGCTCATTGGTCCTAAGCAGTCTGACTCGAGTTTTTTGGCCTGTATCCCAGAGCAGACCCACACACTGCATAGAAACATCTGGTTATCACTGTGGGTTTATCCCTATGGCTAGAGCTGTTTTCCAATATTTGCATTGGTTATAGCAATAATTGACATGTTGTAGGTTCCAAACCCTCACACAAAACACTTTGTGCTCCAAGTGTGCAGATGGGATTGGTTTAAGTGGCATTCACATTACTGCTACTGTAAATTGCAGCAGGTTATGCTAGGTTCACATCTGTGCCTGTGTTTTCATTCGTATGGTGCATCAATTTTTGTTGGAGACAGAGACTCTGAATGGTGTGTCCATGCAGATGTGAACACAGCCTTAGCCACTGGCGATTCTGCAGTGATTTTGCAGAATCTAATTCACTGCAAGCCGGCCATATTTGTCCCCAGCCTAAATCCAGTATAGTAATTAGGGGGTCTCATTGCAGGAAAGTGCTCCAGGTCTTGCTTCATATCCCTGCTTAACTATCCCTCCTCCATGTCCTGATTGACAAGACAAGTTGTCAATCATGGATCCCCCATTTCTGACATCATGGCTCTCCCCATTTCATACATCATGGCTCTCCCCGTTTCTGACATCATGGCTCTCCCCATTTCATACATCATGGCTCTCCCCGTTTCTGACATCATGGCTCTCCCAATTTCTGACATCATGGCTCCCCCATTTCTTACATTATGGCTCTCCCCATTTCTGACATCATGGCTCCCCCATTTCTGACATCATGGCTCCCCCATTTCTGACATCATGGTTTTCCCCATTTCTGACATCATGGCTCCCCCATTTCTGACATCATGGCTTTTCCCATTTCTAACATCATGGCTCTCCCCATTTCTGACATCATGGCTCTCCCCATTTCTGACATCATGGCTCTCCCCATTTCTGACATCATGGCTCCCCCATTTCTGACATCATGGCTCTCTCCACTAAATATTTGTGCATGTGCAATTTGTTTAGAGTCAGACGCATGTTGCTCTCCATTAATGGCCTGTCTATCCTGAAGTTGATTTCACTAGCAAGAAGGATATGTTCAGAGGTATGAAAATATCTCTGCACCTGCTAGTAAGTTCCCTACCGTACACTGGGAGTCACCTGGAAGGGCAAAGACTCTGTTTTATAAATGAGCAGGTACTGTGTAGGCAGATAATGTGCTTGTCATTCTGTTCTTCATATCACATTACAAACCATTACATGCATGTATAGTTGTATACCCAACCAATTATTCCATCATTTCTCTATTTGGATTGAATAGTTTGCCTTGGTCTGCACAAGTTCTCTTGTACTTACAACTCCGACTCTTTATCACTGTAACATGCATGATTAGTCTTAAAAGGTCTCTGCGGTGATTTTCGTTTTTAATGAACTGGTCTGAATTCATTAAACAGTAATTGTACGGAGGTATTAGAGCCAAGCTTCTGTCTTAGACTTTCTGCTGTTAACAACCTGTCATTTTTATGCTGGAAAAAAGACAAATCGATACACATTTTGTCTATGATAAATGACCGAGATGTTAATGTGGAGCTACCTAGGAACACAGAGTGCTGGGTGCTTTATAGGAATTTACTTTAGTTTTTGTAGCAGTGGACATTCTGGATCTATTAACTCTTTCATGTACTATGCCATATATATGTTAAACTGCTGTTGTACGGCTAGGACTGGAAACATTGGATAGTAGCTGTTTGACCTCTTGCTTGCAATAGCTAAAAGGGTTTTCCCAATGAACAAAACCATATTTAACTTTTAATTGTAAGCAAACTTTTTAAATAGAAATAATTAAAAATATTGTAGAATTTTAAAGATTTTCTCTAAACATCTTAACGGTGACTTTTTTTCCCCTCTTGATCTGTTGCCAATGGATATGACCATGAATGCAGGAACTTTCTATGGTCTAAAACCCAGCCATGATGTCCTTATTGTGGTCGGGTTATCTTTTCATACATGTAATGTCCCTGCCTAATAACATGTCCACAATAAAGAAATCATGGCTGGGTTTCTGGTAAGTCCCAGACCTAACCTGTAGATAGGTCATCAGTATCAGATTGATGGGGTCCAACATCCAGACCCTGCACTTGTTATCAGCTGTAGCAGCCAACCATCCTGCATCGGAAAATATACAGCAGGCAGAGTAGTCAGAGTTGGAAGCAGAAGGCGCCCTGACCCCTCTATATGTTTTTCAAATCTTTGATACTCCCTTAAAACCCTAGGTTATATAAGTTATATCACAAATATTTGAGACATTATAGAGCAAAAAAAAATTGTACTCTTTTTTTTTGTTCTTAACCCCACTATGGGGCAATGAGTAGATTCCACATTTTTGGTTGATCCAGGGTAAACAATTGAGAGTCAACCAGGATACAACTCAAGTATTGTACTTACTTGAGCAAGAATTTGGTATTGCATATATTACGCTTCAACATGATGGTATAGTATGGGGAGAAGAGAATTTTCTCATTGTCCTAAATGTGAGTATCTAATTATTTAACTAAATATGGAAGATCAGAGATATGTCCTGTGAACATTTGATCTTTAAGCTATTCAATAGGCTATTTTTTTAGATGGGGGTTGTTGTTTTTTTCTCTCTGTTCTTTGCTCTACTATACTAAGTGGTCAGTTGAGCGGAGAACATTGAGCTGAAGATTTTGCAGTGAAAGTTATAATACTGGAAAAGTGCTTTTTACTGTTGTACATTCTTAATAATAAAAATAAATGTAAAAAAGAGGAGATGAATCTTCATGGAGTATTGGTTGGTACATTTCTAGCTATGGATAGTCCGCCCTAGGGCTGCATTTTCATATTGCATGTTATTAGGTCATACCTAGAGGAATTATATCACATCTCATCCTCATATATGTTTAAAATTGCTACAGAGGTGTTGGAAAAACAATTCTAAACATTCAAATTTTTTCTGTGATAATCTAAGCCAATCTGAGAAAAAGCTCTCATATTCATGTGCCATATGTGTTAGGCGTCCACTATATGTTTTATCATCTCTGAAATGTTCTGTGTTATTGGCAGCAACCAAACCCAAACCTCTCCCCTTCCTCTTAATATATCACACTGCAGCAACTTTTTCTTTATGTGTATATCCAATTGCGATGATTATGGGAATGTGGCATGTTCCTAGCCTGTAGCACTCTTTTCTCTGTCTACAAGTTCATGTAAATATCATGATCCCTAGCCACCAAAAATTGGGAAGGGGGAGTTTTAAGGGGGATGCTGCTTCATTTTCTCACTGCCGTGCTTAAATAAAATTGGGGGGGTGGGTGAGCACATCACACCATGTCCCCCCCCCCCCCTCCACACTCTGCAAGCATGGAAAACTGTACAAAATTTGTGAGACGAGCCCTGTTTGTTGTACATTTCAATTTTGGCATATGGGAACTCCTGAGATGCACCAGAATTATTAAGATACCAAAGCTTCTTAATAATTCTGACTCATCTTACATCAGCCAAGGAATTACCTATGACTGGCATATGAAATGCCAGTCTTAAAGGAGTTGTCCAGTTTTAGCAAATAAATGTTATTGTTGGTATAATAAAAAGTTATATATTTTTCCAATATACTTTCTGTATCAATTCCTCACAGTTTTCTAGATGCCTGCTTGCTGTCATTCTTTGTTTACTTCCAGTGGATAAAATCAGTCTATGGTCATGTGACATACAGTCTATGGTGATGTGATATACAGTCCATGGTCATGTAATGTACAGTCTATGGTCATGTGATGTACAGTCCATGGTCATGTGATGTACAGTCTATGGTGATGTTATATACAGTCCATGGTCATGTAATGTACAGTCTATGGTCATGTGATGTACAGTCTATGGTGATGTGATATACAGTCCATGGTCATGTAATGTACAGTCTATGGTCATGTGATGTACAGTCCATGGTCATGTGATGTACAGTCTATGGTCATGTGATATACAGTCCGTGGTCATGTGATGTACAGTCTATGGTCATGTGATGTACAGTCCATGGTCATGTGGTGGACACACAGGTGCAGAGCCCGTTACAGTCACAACACAGTAATCAGAGCTGTGTCTTGTAGCTGTGCACCTGTGTGTCCATCAAATGAGTATGTACTGTTCCTCACATGACCACAAACTGTAAATCGCATGGCCATGGACTGATTTTTATCCACTGGAAGTAAACAAAGACTGACAGCAAGCAGAGATCTTGAAAACCATGAGGAATTGATACAGAAAGTATATCAGAAAAATATATAACTTTTTATTATACCAACAATAACATTTATTTGCAGAAAATGGACAACCCCTTTAATAAATCCCTCACAATATTATTAATTGCATTGCATCTAAAAAAAAAAAAAAAAAAAAAAGCAAAAAATCCATATCAATAAACATTTTGTAATAGACTGCTGACAAGGGTCCATAGGACTTGTATTTGTGAAGCCTTAGAAGTACAAGTTCCTATCATACTGGAGTGTGTACATTTTTATTTTCTGGTTAAGCTTTCTAGTTCTGCAGAAATATATAGCAGAATATGATATACATAACATGAAATGCATTATTAACAGCATTTATCTTTTCATTTTGCTTATTATCTCTCTACAGTTTAATTTTGCCGACATCCTTATATCTCCTTGGCAGACAATAATGCTGTATCAGTAGAATCTTATCGGAAGTGAAAAAGATTCTATTTTACACATTTATACTGTGGAATCTGCTTCAGCTCATTGAGATAATGTATTGTCTTATTACATTCCCTCTGCAGCTGCCACTCTGCCAGATATTCAGATTTATAAATGAACTGTGACAAGTCATTTAGCGGGTAATTCAGTGACGAAATGTAAAAATACACTTCCTGCTCCATGTAGTATTAGCTTTTGCAGGAAACAAGAAGTAAAAATATGGACTCAGGCTCAACATTAGCAGAACTCTGGAACATATACAGTCATGGCCAAAAGTTTTGAGAATGACACAAATATTATATTTTCACATGATCTGCTGTCCTCTGGTTTTTATGTGTGTTTGTCAGATGTTTTTATCACATACAGAAATAGAATTGCATTCATATTATGAGTAACAGAAGCTTATATTGACAGTTAGAATGAGTTAATGCAGCAAGTCAATATTTGCAGTGTTGACCCTTCTTCTTCAGGACCTCTGCAATTCTCCCTGGCATGCTCTCAATCAACTTCTGGACCAAATCCTGACTGATAGCAGTCCATTCTTGCAGAATCAATGCTTTAATTTTGTCTGAATTTGTTGGTTTTTGTTTGTCCACCCGTCTCTTGATGATTGACCACAAGTTCTCAATGGGATTAAGATCTGGGGAGTTTCCAGGCCATGGACCCAAAATCTCTCTGTTTTGTTCCCTGAGCCATTTAGTTATCACCTTTGCTTTATGGCAAGGTGCTCCATCATGCTGGAAAAGGCATTGTTGAGCGCCAAACTGCTCTTGGACGGTTGGGAGAAGTTGCTCTTGGAGGACATTCTGGTACCATTCTTTATTCATGGCTGTGTTTTTAGGCAAGACTGTGAGAGAGCCGATTCCCTTGGCTGAGAAGCAACCCCACACATGAATGGTTTCAGGATGCTTTACAGTTGGCATGAGACAAGACTGGTGGTAGCGCTCACCTCTTCTTCTCCGAATAAGCTGTTTTCCAGATGTTCCAAACAATCGAAAAGGGGATTCATCAGAGAAAATGAATTTACCCCAGTCCTCAGCAGTCCACTCCCTGTACCTTTTGCAGAATATCAGTCTGTCCCTGATGTTTTTTCTGGAGAGAAGTGGCTTCTTTGCTGCCCTCCTTGAGACCAGGCCTTGCTCCAAGAGTCTCCACCTCACAGTGCGTGCAGATGCACTCACACCTGCCTGCTGCCATTCCTCAGCAAGCTCTGCACTGCTGGTAGCCCGATCCCGCAGCTGAAACACTTTTAAGAGCCGGTCCTGCCGCTTGCTGGTCTTTCTTGGGCGCCCTGGAGCCTTTTTGGCACCAATGGAACCTCTCTCCTTGAAGTTCTTGATGATGCGATAGATTGTTGACTGAGGTGCAATCTTTCTAGCTGCAATACTCTTCCCAGTTAGGCCATTTTTGTGCAGTGCAATGATGACTGCACGTGTTTCTTTAGAGATAACCATGGTTAACAGAAGAGAAACAATGATGGCAAGCACCAGCCTCCTTTTAAAGTGTCCAGTGGTGTCATTCTTACTTAATCATGACAGATTGATCTCCAGCCCTGTCCTCATCAACACCCACACCTGTGTTAATGGAGCAATCACTGAAACGATGTGAGGTGGTCCTTTTAAGGCAGGGCTGCAATGATGTTGAAATGTGTTTTGGGGGATAAAGTTCATTTTCTAGGCAAATATTGACTTTGCAAGTAATTGCTGTTAAGCTGATCACTCTTTATAACATTCTGGAGTATATGCAAATTGCCATTAGAAAAACTGAAGCAGTAGACTTTGTAAAAATTAATATTTGCATCATTCTCAAAACTTTTGGCCATTACTGTAGACATTGCATGACAGGGATTGTTCTGTCATCATGCTATTGACAGCACATAGCAAAGCAAAGTCAGTGACCAGAGGTCAGAAGTGCGATTTTTCTTCTTGCATTTAGACAAATATTACAAGTGCAGTGTGATCATTTCACATTGATTTCTGGGGCTTATAGGACAGTTCACTATCAGTCATATTACAGAAGTGACTTCTCTGACATTCCTATTGGAACATGTTTATTTTTGCCCTGGAAGTATAATGAACTTCATTTTCCTGTCGGAGATGGTTGCTTTCATGCAAAAAAATGCAGAATATACAAAAAAAAAAAAAAAACCCTCACCATGGCTATGGCCCTACATTGCGGAAAAACGCAACTTTTTTTGTTGCAGATTTTGTTGTGGTTTTTTGAGCCAAAGTCAGGAGGGGATTGAGCAGAAGGGAGAAGTATAAGAACTTCCTATATATTTCCCATTATTTTTTAAGCCATTCTTGACTTTGGCTCAAAAAAACGCAACAAAATCTGCAACAAAAGAAACTGCGTTTCTGCAATGTGGGGCCTTAGCCTAAGAAAGGAACACAAAAAAATCCAGCATTTCTTCTCTTTATCTTCTTCACTGTGATCTTATTCTGATATTACAATTAAGATGGAGACCTTTTCTTTGTGTGATAGCCGATTAGTGGGATGAGCGAACCAGCTTGTAACAAGCCGGGTTCATTTCAAGTCTTCCAAAAATGTCAATTTTGGCTGAACCCAAGATTTTTAGAGTTCGCCATCCACAAATTATCATCTTCAGGGGTCTTCTCCGACCCCAGATTATAATAAATGGAGGTTTGTAAAAATAAAAAAAATTCACTTCTGCAGGGCTCCATCATGGAGTCTGTTCTTGATTCCCTTGCAACCCCGATGTCTTCCTGCCTCTTCTGTGAGATCAGCAGCCCTGGATTACCACTGAGGCCTGTGATTGGATCACAGCAGTGACATGGGGCCAATTATATCATGACAGTCTGACAAGGAATCCAGAGTAGAGATGGGCAAACCTCTCAAGATTTGTTTACTTTCGGGTGGTTCAGGACCAAGATTCATTTCGGGTCTAACAAGGTACAAATCACACCTTAATTGGGTTTAAGATATAGTGTAGAACACTCTTATGGCTCCTAGGAACCTACTTATCCAATTTCTAGCTCTCTATGACAAACACAGCCGAAGTTATGTCAGAGTGAAAGTGACATTATTATACTATGGGGTCTCTTCAGATGCCGCAAGAAGGGCCAAAAGAGGTAACGGTAGGTGAGTATGAATGTTTTTTTTATTTTTGTCACCACCACTCAGCAGAGAGTCCAGAGTGTAATGCAGTGGCCATTTTTGTTCATCCGAAGTGAATTTCCATTTGTTTGGTTTTATTAAAAAATCTAGTTTGTAACAAAGCAGTTCACCCATCTCTAATCCAGAGTATGTCTAGTCCAGTACTTCTGGTTGTTCTGTTGAAGCGAGAGTTTACAAGCAAACCCAGATATACATATCCAGGATTTGTACTTTACATTTATGTATTTTTTCAAAGCTAGTCATCTTGCTCCATACATATCAGGATATACTGAGCCAGTACTTATATGTACTCCTACATGTACCTGAATTCCTGAGCTATAATACCAGAGCATATAAATTAGAGAAGAAATCTAGTCCAGACTCGAGAAGAGTGGCTAGACCTCTACCAAAAATATAAGGTTTGCCCATCATTACTGATTAGCCATGCCTCTTCTCTTCCACGCTGTCCTGTGTCTGGCTGTAAAACAGTAGGACAAAAAGATTGCCAAGCCCCACCAGCTGGGCTAAGCTACACCTTTATTTAGTCTCCAACATTTTCACCATATTTATTAATCAGCACACAATCAATTTTCTGAAGAGAAAAGTTGCTGAACACCTTCATAAGTGGGTTTTAATAAGTGGTTTTAATAGCAGTGGAGCCAGGAACTACAGTTCTGCTCCCATTCACTAGGATTAGACCTGCTTCCACCTGTATACCTCATATATGGCTTCTAGCAATCTAAATAGCTGACTGGTGCGGGCTCCAATTGGACCCCAATTGGTCAGATACTAATGACCTATCCTGTCGATAGGTCATCAGTGTTCAACTTTTTTGGGCATGGACAAGCCCTTTAAAAGTACAAACTTGTGTACAGTAATATATATACACACACATAGGTCTTACATCTGGACCCTGTACTAATCAGATGATTCGATTGTCTTCTGCGCTTCCTAAGCTGTTGTAGTGGACGGGGCCAGAAGCAGTTCTGTTCAAGAAATAGGGGCAGAGTTGCAGAACCTTGGCGCTACCACTATACAGTGGATGGGGCTACAGCTCTGTGCCCTATCCAGTACATTATCTTCCACCACTATCCATCCTGTCGATAAAAAAACACCCCATTAATTTTGCTTATTGTGCATTTTTAAAATCTAATATTTGTAATAAAAATTATTGATTTCGAAATAAATTTCTAAATTGACAACAGTTTTTCTTTTTCTTCCAGATCTTTACTGTCAGAATACCTGTGTAGAGAAGTACAGGCGATGCTAACTATAAAATTCATTCCACTAGATTTTGATAAAGATTGATTGAGCTGAGAAGGAAACTTATATTGTTTTAGCCTTCACTATGTGTATGTGTTTCTGTAGAGAAAAAAGCCTCCAGTCTAGTTAATCCATCATCCAAAATTATCCAAATTTCATAAAAGTCTTTAGAAAATATAGAAAACTAAGTTTATAGTGTGGGAGTGTGGCACAACAGAACTGTCAACAAATAATAGTTTGTGCCAAGAAAATACATTTTCCTTTCCAGAAAACACAAATAAAAAGGTAACATAACATTTTACAACGAAAGATAGAAATTAAGAATTAGTAGGGTTTTATTAATATGAAGAAGTAAATTTATCCGAAAAATATTTACTAGAAAATTAAGGTCTATTTACTTTGCAGCCCTTTTATTGTCCCAATCTGTCTAACATGAAAAATAAAGCAACATTGAGATCTCAATTAATAATTTCTTATGTGTCTCCATGGTAACAGACAACAAAGAAACTCAGTGTAGTCTGATCCTGCAGTCATATCTCTTTTTTATTGTCAGCTACTTTGTTAACTTACCAAAGAGATGTACTGTAGGGGACAATAAACACAAAACTCTCCTTTAGCCCTTTCTGCCTCCTTGAATTTTAGATTTTTTATTTTAGTTTTATTTCCCCACCTTGAAAAGCCATAAGTTATGTATAATCATTTTTCTGTTCACATATGAGGGAATGTCTTTTGTAGCACATATTGTACTTCCTAATGGTATAATTTAATACACTTTATAATGTATTGAGAAGCTGGAAAACATTTCCGAATGTGATGGAATTGGAAAAAAAATCACAATTGATTTTGATTTTACATTATTGTATTATTCATAATTTAACACCTTTAAAAATTCAAAACTTTTCTCAAAATTACATTTCATTGAATCATCATATTCTGACAGTCATAACTGTTTTATATTTATATATTTCAATCTGTTGATATGTTTAAGAGCTTCTTTTTGCAGGATAATCTATCATTTATGTTAGTACCATGATGGGCTACAAATGACTTTTTGATCATTTTAAATTCCATTTTCGGAAAAAAAAATTGGCCAAAACATAATGATTTTTGTATTTTGATTTTTTTTTTCCCCATTTTTGGATGGCATGATAACTATTTTTTTGTTTTCTTAGTTTTATTTGTACATTAGAGAAAGAGAATTGATATAAATGTTTAAATATTTTTGATTTCTTCTGGAGGACTTTTCTCCGTTTTAGTTAAAGTAGTATAATGTTGTACCGTGTTAGCCATAGAAAGTAGTGGAAGAGTGAAGAAATCAAGTGATACCTTTTAGAGGCTAACTGAGTATATTTGATAGTAAGCTTTCGAGAGTGCTAGCTCTCTTCTTCAGACATGGTGCACCATGTCTGAAGAAGAGAGCTAGCACTTTCAAAAACTTACTATCAAATATACTCAGTTAGCCTTTAAAAAGTTTTAGTAAAAAACCTGTGGAAACTGGATGGAATCCCAGTGGACTCTATTATAGTCTGGGGTTCATGATTTTTCCACTGGTAACTGCTTTTTAAGCGAACAGGGCCTCTGTCTTTCGGGTCCCCATGTGGACCCGAACAATGGAGCCCTGAACACTAGTGTGAACCTAGTGTAATACAATATACTACAATACTTCAGTATTATAGTACAATGGGGAAAAAAAGTATTTAGTCAGCCACCAATTGTGCAAGTTCTTCCACTTAAAAAGATGAGGCCGGCCTGTAATTGACATCATAGGTAGATCTCAACTATGAGAGACAAAATGAGAAAACAAATCCAGAAAATCACATTGTTTGATTTTTTAAGAATTTATTTGCAAATTATGGTGGAAAATAAGTATTTGGTCACCTACAAACAAGCAAGATTTCTGGCTCTCACAGACCTGTAACTTCTTCTTTAAGAGGCTCCTCTGTCCTCCACTCATTACCTGTAAAAGACACCTGTCCACAACCTCAAACAGTCACATTTCAAACTCCACTATGGTGAAGACCAAAGAGCTGTGGAAGAACACCAGAAACAAAATTGTAGACCTGCACCAGGATGGAAAACTGAACCTGCAATAGGCAAGCAGCTTGTTGTTATGAAATCAACTGTGGGAGCAATAATTAGAAAATACAAGACCACTGATAATCTCCCTCGATCAGGGACTTCCTGCAAGAATTCACCCCATGGGGTCAAAATGATCACAAGAACGGTGAGCAAAAATCCCAGAACCACACGGAGGGACCTAGTGAATGACCTGCAGAAAGCTGAGGCTACCGTCAGTAACACACTACGCCGCCAGGGACTCAGATCCTGCAGTGCCAGACGTCTCCCCTTGCTTAAGCCAGTACATATCTGGGCCCGTCTGAAGTTTGCTAGAGAGCATTTGGATGTTCCAGAAGAGTATTGGGAGAATGTCATATGGTCAGATGAAACCAAAGTAGAACTGTTCGGTAGAAACACAACTCGTCGTGTTTGAAGGAGAGTGAATGCTGAGTTGCAGCCAAAGATCACCATACCTACTGTGAAGCATGGGGGGGCAACATCATGCTTTGGGGCTGTTTCTTTGCAAAGGGACCAGGACAACTGAACCGTGTACATGAAAGAATGAATGGGGCCATGAATCGTGAGATTTTGAGTGCAAACCTCCTTCCATCAGCAAGGGCATTGAAGATGAAATGTGGCTGGGTCTTTCAGCATGACAATGATCCCAAGCACACCGCCAGGGCAACGAAGGAGTGGCTTCGTAAGAAGCATTTCAAGGTCCTGGAGTGGCCTAGCCAGTCTCCAGATCTCAACCCCATAGAAAACCTTTGGAGGGAGTTGAAAGTCCGTGTTGTCCAGCGACAGCCCCAAAACATCACTGCTCTAGAGGAGATCTGCATGGAGGAATGGGCCAACATACCAGCAACAGTGTGTGCCAACCTTGTGAAGACTTACAGAAAACGTTTGACCTCTGTCATTGCCAACAAAGGATATATAACAAAGTATTGAGATGAACTTTTGTTATTGACCAAATACTTATTTTCCACCACAATTTGCAAATAAATTCTTTAAAAATCAGACAATGTAATTTTCTAGATGTTTTCTCATTTTGTCTCTCATAGTTGAGGTCTACCTATGATGACAATTACAGGCTGGCCTCATCTTTTTAAGTGGGAGAACTTGCACAATTGGTGGCTGACTAAATACTTTTTTTCCCCACTGTATATACTGTATGGACAGATTGCAGAACTTCTATGAAACCCTACCTGTAGCAGGTTTCTAACAACAGGTCTAGGAGCCTTTAAAAGATTCCCATCTATCATGACAATGTCATGGGGAGGTCAATAAAATCCAATATGCCAATCAAACCCATGGAACAAAATGGCTTAGATGAGAATACAGGCTGCTCTCATTAACACATAACACTAATCACAGCACGGCCACTGATGGAGGAGAACATGAAACCTATCCATAAGTGTCCTCTGTGGCATAACTATTCATATGTACGAATCACCTACTGTATGCTGTCCTAAGTGTTATTTACCGGAGACAGCTGATGGGGGGATCTAGTCACATGCTGCTTCATAATAGGCTATGTTGAGACCTAAGTGGTGTGCAAACAGAGGACCTGGCTGTATTACATTAATGAGTGATGCTGCTCAGCAGAGTTTAAAGGGTTGTGCCATTAAGGACACTTATCTCTTATCTAGGTCCACCAGTGATCAGGAGAATGAGGGACCAAAAGTCTCAGTAATGCCCCCTTGTGAATTACCAGTGCTCCATTCACTTCTATGGGGCTACAGGCTCTACAGGAGAGTACAGTCTCGGCAGCCCCTTAGCAGAGAATGGAGCATTGGTCATGCAAGTACACTGAGGCTACCTTCCCAAGGAGGCTTCAGGGGAACTTTCAGTCCATTGTTCTCCTGTTTGCTGGGGGACCTGGTTATCAGGCCCTCAGAGATCGGACACTTATTCCATAAGTGTCCTTAATGGCACAACCCCTTTAATACAACACTTTGGTAAAATGCCCTCACAACAGGATAAAGTGACCAATCCCTTCAATATTCATATTGCCAGTAAATATAATAAAGCAAGTCCAGAACATGTCCAAAATGCAGAATGTATTATCCCCAAATCACAATGAAAGTCTCAACATAATTGTAAACTTCCTCTGGCTTCCTCATTTGGCAATTGAGTTTCGTGTTCACAGGGAGTATTCTTCTTTGTATTTTCTGAGACTGCTGCCTTTATAGTGGTAGCGATTTCACAGAGCTGCAGCTGAATTATATTTAACTGAAATCAATATGAATGGTTGCTGGCTTTGATGTAAAACAATGTACTGTAAAGATAGAGAGCTTTTAGTAAATCTAGCAACTTTTCATGCTTCTTCTATTGGCAATGTGGCAGGTTATGCTAATTGAAAAGTATGTTTTATCTTGTAGAACCAAGCTATCAACAAGTAGTTTTCTACTCCAGTGAATGAAAATTGATTTTTCTCTAGGTGAACAAAAGGCGACACATTGTGAATACGGAATGCGGAAAATGTACCAGCGAACATTGCTCTACAAGAGCTCGGATTGTTTAACCAACGACATCCTCCATGGAATCAAACAAGTGAATGACTGTGCTGATCAGGAGAGAACTGTGCCATGTTCTGCAACTAAACCTATTTCTGGAACGTTTTACACCGATTAATCTCCATGTGCTTCTTGCTTTAATTCTAATGACTTTAGGTGGACCCTTGTGCAAGACAACAATTTAGAACATCTGAAAGATATAAATTTGTCTTGGTCGACTTCATGGTCAATCATCAAGGGTGTCCTCTCTTGTCACTTTTATTAAAAATTTACTTTGATCCTACTCAAATCTTACATGACCTTTCCACGTTTCAAGGCATTAGGGTTTATATTGTGGAGATGAAATTATTAGCTTTGATGACAACATTCTTCTGTTCATTGCTAATCCTAAACAATCTGCTCCTGATATTCTTGTCTGTGATCATTACATGTGACAGAATGTTGGGTTTTACAGTCAATTTTGACAAGTCTGGGGCACTGCCAATCTTTTATACAACATAACAGAACTGGGACAACTCATTCCCTTTCCAATGGCACTCTGGTTCTTTAATATTTTTAAGTCTTCTTGCACAACTTTTAAAGGGATTCTGACAACAGAACCCAGCATATCAGATACATAGGTTAGCGTTACCTGAATCAAACAGTGTTTTCTCCTTGTGTCTCGGTGTCTCGGTTGCTGGGACTCCACCACAAGTCATTCATTTTGTAAGAGAAGACAAACATTTTAAAGTGATGTATGACTTAAAATGTGACCTAAATGATGAGCAGAATCTAATGTCCTAGACAATCTATTCCTACAGTCTCCTACAGTCTCCTTAGATAGAAATCTGGAATTGACCAGAATAATCATTTTACCATTTAATTTCAGTTGAGTTGTCTAACCTTCACCAATGTCATGTACTGCAGCACTACCATATCTGAAAAAGGCTTAAAGGATTTCTCTGGGTATGGGTAAAAAATAAAAACTAAAAAAGAAAAATGTCAGGGTACTTCCCCTGGTACCAACCTCTATCCTCTTAGTAAGATGTAGGAGCTTATTTTATATATACAGTACAGACCAAAAGTTTGGACACACCTTCTCATTCCAAGAGTTTTCTGTATTTTCCTGACAATAAAAATTGTAGATTCACACTGAAGGCATCAAAACTATGAATTAACACATGTGGAATTATATACTTAACAAAAAAGTGTGAAACAACTGAAAATATGTCTTATATTCTAGGTTCTTCAAAGTAGCCACCTTTTGCTTTGATTACTGCTTTGCACACTCTTGGCATTCTCTTGATGAGATTCAAGAGGTAGTCACCTGAAATGGTCTTCCAACAGTCTTGAAGGAGTTCCCAGAGATGCTTAGCACTTGTTGGCCCTTTTGCCTTCACTCTGCGGTCCAGCTCACCCCAAATCATCTCGATTGGGTTCAGGTCTGGTGACTGTGGAGGCCAGGTCATCTGGCGTAGCACCCCATCACTCTCCTTCTTGGTCAAATAGCCCTTACACAGTCTGGAGGTGTGTTTGGGGTCATTGTCCTGTTGAAAAATAAATGATGGTCCAACTAAACGCAAACCGGATGGAATAGCATGCCGCTGCAAGATGCTGTGGTAACCATGCTGGTTCAGTATTCCTTCAATTTTGAATAAATCCCTAACAGTGTCACCAGCAAAGCACCCCCACACCATCACACCTCCTTCAAGAGGTAGTCACCTGAAATGGTTTTCACTTCACAGGTGTGCCCTGTCAGGTTTAATAAGTGGGATTTCTTGCCTTATAAATGGGGTTTGGACCATCAGTTGTGTTGTTCTGAAGTCAGGTGGATACACAGCTGATAGTCCTACTGAATGGAGTGTTAGAATTTTTATTATGGCAAGAAAAAAGCAGCTAAGTAAAGAAAAACGAGTGGCCATCATTACTTTAAGAAATGAAGTCCAGTCAGTCTGCAAAATTGGGAAAACTTTGAAAATGTCCCCAAGTACAGTGGCCAAAACCATCAAGCGCTACAAAGAAACTGGCTCACATGAGGACCCCCCCCCCCAGAAAAGGAAGACCAAGAGTCACCTCTGTTGCGGAGGATAAGTTCATCCGAGTCACCAGCCTCAGAAATCGCAGGTTAACAGCAGCTCAGATTAGAGACCAGGTCAATGCCACACAGAGTTCTAGCAGCAGACACATCTCTACAACAACTGTTAAGAGGAGACTGTGTGCAGCAGGCCTTCATGGTAAAATAGCTGCTAGGAAACCACTGCTAAGGACAGGCAACAAGCAGAAGAGACTTGTTTGGGCTAAAGAACACAAGGAATGGACATTAGACCTGTGGAAATCTGTGCTTTGGTCTGATGAGTCCAAATTTGAGATCTTTGGTTCCAACCACCGTGTCTTTGTGCGACGCGGAAAAGGTGAACGAATGGACTCTACATGCCTGGTTCCCACTGTGAAGCATGGAGGAGGAGGTGTGATGGTGTGGGGGTGCTTTGCTGGTGACACTGTTAGGGATTTATTCAAAATTGAAGGAATACTGAACCAGCATGGTTACCACAGCATCTTGCAGCGGCATGCTATTCCATCCGGTTTGCGTTTAGTTGGACCATCATTTATTTTTCAACAGGACAATGACCCCAAACAGACCTCCAGACTGTGTAAGGGCTATTTGACCAAGAAGGAGAGTGATGGGGTGCTACGCCAGATGACCTGGCCTCCACAGTCACCAGACCTGAATCCAATCGAGATGATTTGGGGTGAGCTGGACCGCAGAGTGAAGGCAAAAGGGCCAACAAGTGCTAAGCATCTCTGGGAACTCCTTCAAGACTGTTGGAAGACCATTTCAGGTGACTACCTCTTGAATCTCATCAAGAGAATGCCAAGAGTGTGCAAAGCAGTAATCAAAGCAAAAGGTGGCTACTTTGAAGAACCTAGAATATAAGACATATTTTCAGTTGTTTCACACTTTTTTGTTAAGTATATAATTCCACATGTGTTAATTCATAGTTTTGATGCCTTCAGTGTGAATCTACAATTTTTATAGTCATGAAAATACAGAAAACTCTTGGAATGAGAAGGTGTGTCCAAACTTTTGGTCTGTACTGTCTATATACATTTTGCTTATTGCTCATGCTGTAATAAAACTTTCTTAGTGGGATAGCAAAAAAAGTCAGTTTGGGCATCTTTTTCTAATGTTCTTAATTTAGCACTTGGCATCATAAATAACGTTACCTTTATTCTGTCAGTCAGTGGGTCTTTGAATTGTACTACTTTTGTGTAATAAAATCACTTATTTGCCAAATATGTTTTAATGGCACTCTTTTCTGATAGCCATAACCTTTTTTATTTTTCCATCACTGGAGCTGTGAGAGGTCTTTTTTTTTTTTTTTACATTTACATATGTTCCCATACTGGTACTTGAACATTAGGCGCAATTGCTACAGTAATACACAGCAATGTTTCCGCATTGCTGTGTATTACAATATTGGAAAGCGAAAGTGAAAGCCTCAGTATAAAAATTTACTGTTGGCAAACTTTTATACTGAGGCTTGTGAAGGTGAAATGGGGGCCTTCAGTAGACCCTCCATCAACATGGCAATGCATCGACCCTGCGCGAACCCATAGCAGGTGTGCTGATGGGTGCAGCAGGCACAAAAAAAAGCCTTAGATACCACTATTAAATGGGGTTAAAAGGCTGCGATTTCATCTAAAGCAGCCATTACAGGAGGATGTCAGTTATGTCACAGCTGACATCTAGGCCGCTCCTCAGCCAGTGCCATACTCTTACGTCAGTTCACCAGAACGGTTTCCCCCTGCTAATGTAATATGTCATAGGGTGGAAACTAGTTAATAATGTAAGGTTTAGCTTTAGACTGGTGTTAGACATAGAGCAGCCTTTCAAAATACTGCATACATATTTACATTCATTCATGCTTTGTGTGTTGTATTGTTTGCTGTATATTGTACTATTCATTGATGTAAATGCTGATGACTCATTGCACTGTTTGTCAATGCCACTGCAATTTTTGCTGATTTCTCATATTTTCTGGTACTTTCTGTAAAGAGGTCGATGCAAAGATTCCTAAATGGGCAGAAACCTGTTGAGACAATTGGCTGTGCAGTGGACAGTTTGCTTTTTTTTTTATTATAGATATATTCTGTTGTAATTTTACATTTTTTGATGTAGTGTTTTTTTTCATTTTTTTAAATTCTGAAATAGTGTTTTCACACAAGCAACTTTCTTGCATCCTGTACATTACTTGCCACTTTACTGTATAGACTTGGAGAAATCATGAGAAAAGTGATTTCGTTATCATTAGAGATGAGCGAAGTTTTCATAAATTCGATTTGGCAACTTCGCGGAATTTTGCGATATGATTCTATTCAATCCGAATTAAATCGTGGTGAATCACGTACCAAAAACAGCTATTTATTGGCTGCAGAGAGCCGGGGTGGGCGGCAAAATGGCGGAAACCCTTGGATGCTGCGGTCATGTTTGACTGTAGCATCCAAGTTGTTAAAACGCCGGATCTGTTATGGAGCAGGTTGTTAGGTGTCAGTTACAGCTAACACCCTGCTCCATAACCGATCGGGGGATTTAACACCTTGGATGCAGCAGTCAAACATGCCGCGTGCACTCGCGAAGGGGTTAAAGGGATGTGACATCAAAGGGTTAGCCGTTGATTGGCTGCACTCATGGCATTGTGGATGATCCAGAGTTCCTTGCCCCATGTAGAGCAGCCATTTTGAACTAAATGTGAATCATTACCACATTTTATGTGAATCGAATATTTCCTGAAATTCGGATCAAATTCCACTTCTGCAGCTTCGATTCACTCATGTCTAATTATCATTAATAAAGATATACAAAGCTTGTGAGATTTTTTTTGAAAATATTTGCAAGATTTGTCTCCCAATTTAATTTCAGACCTAACTTGTTCAGTCTGAACCAGAAATGTTATTATTATACTCTGAGGTCTCTTCAGAAGCAGAAGCCCAGGGAAGGTGTGGACAAATAATAAAAACTGATACTCATCTTCCCGCAGCTCTCCTCTGCTACCTCTCAGCATCCACTACTCGTCTTCCTGCCTCTTCCAGCCTCCTGGGTGAAGTCACAAGTCTGGGGGAACACTGGGACCTATGACATCACCAAAGTGGAGGAAAGAAATAATAAGATGACCATGATGGAGCTCCAGACGCCAAGAGGGAGCCCAGGAGAGGTGAAGACAGGTGAGTATTGGTGTTTATTGCTTTTCCACTCATCTCTTGGGCTTCTGCATATTGTACTCTGAGGTCTAAATGACCTACCTGTGGGTAGCGACCGTCAAATATCTCAAGCTTGGCCAAACCCGAGATTTTTGGAACATTTGGAACAAACCTAGCTTGTTATGAACCAGTTCACTCATCTCTAACCATTAGAGGAAGGGAGATTTGATGACAACTCTGTGCAACTGCAGAAGGTTGAGATCAACTCTTTACACTCTCAGGAAGGGAGAGGGGAACTCTATCATTTTCTGGCATCTGACTTCCACTCATTTTAGCTACCATAAAGCAAACATACCCAGATAATACAGAAAGGAAGAGTGTGCCTCCAATATGGCCTCCCTCGTGGAAGTATTTAAAATAAAATCTTAAGATTAAAAGTAAAAAGCAACAATAGAAAAAAAAAAAAAATGACTTCTAATTAATGAAATTAAGTACATGACACAAGACCTGTTGATATTTAGACAATTATTCACATGACCTGTTGATATTTAGTCAGTTATTTGTCTGTTGCTTCCTTGGAATTTAGCAAGGCAAGAAACAACCTTTGCCTACTATCTTATCAGTGATATTGATGATAACACAGAAGCTCTGGAACATTGGAAGATAACATATGGTAATATATACATGAAAAGCATTGGACATTCTAGCAATGTATGTCTTTTAATGTTTCTTTTATCCTCCATAGCATTTGAGATTAATCAATCTTGATAGCTCGGGGCTGAGATTGTTAGCCCTTAATCTTTCTTGAGCTTTTGTCAGTTGAAGACCATCAAGATTAAATTTGTCATTCTTATAGCCTGATAGATCAGTATTTTGGGATTTTTTTGCAACTTATTTCTATAATTAATCCTGATCCACGGACAAAAAGAAACAAAGACAAAAATAATCCTACCGGCAGGATAAGTATATATATATTTTTAATTCAATGTCACCAGGCAGATAATGACATTTGTAGCTATTCTTATCTTACATTTGTAAAGAACCTTAAGATGTCCTTACATGTGATTTATAAGACAGGTAAGCATTGACAATCCCTGTCTCCTCCATGCAAGGGAATGTAGGCAAAACATAGGCCTTTGCTCTGACAAATTGATTGGCTGCAAGCAGCAATTTAACCCCGAAAAAGATCTCACTTACATGTGGCAAGACCAATTGCTGGAAAGATAAAGACACAGGTACGTGCTGAGAATAGGCTGACTTTTAGCAAGATGCAATACAAAGACGAGGTTAAAAATAAATGGTTCTTTGTGCACTGGATAAAGACTGAAATTAAAATAAGCATCGACCGCTATAACTAATAGTTGTTAAGTGGCGGTTAATTGGTAGTGATTGCACTAATTACAGTATGAAACATTATGCTACAGGTTTCAGGGCTATTGGTAAATCATTTTATGTGTGTTAAGCTGATCTTGTGCTCAACTGAAAAATCCCTAAGCAGCAAAGCCTAAGGGATGTTCAGTCCAGTGTGCCCTAAAATGGCTTGTATTTCCTGTAAGGGGATGTCCCCTAAAAAATATTAAAAAAAACACTTAAAATTGAACAAACTAATAAATAAAAACAATATTTTCCTTTCTGATTCTCCACTGCTCCAAATCCACCACTTTCCAATGGTTTCTAGCTCAAATTGAACATGTGACTGCTGTAGCCAATCACTGGCTGTAATGATGACTTATCAACACCATGAAGGTCATCTCTGTGCCCAGTAACTGACTGCAATGGTAACATTTTTGGGTCAGGACATAATGAAAGCCAAGGTAAAGAGACTGGAAATAGAACTGGAATGACGGGAGGGCAGTAGGAAATATTTTTTTTACCATTCTGCTTTTAAATATTTTTGGTGGTTGGAAAACCCTTTGAATTTGTGATAAATGGACACATTGTGTTATCTCAGCATGAACATGACTGTAGCAGTGACTTGACACCACAGAGGTTACCACTAGAGATAGTTGAACCACTTTGGCATGAGCAAGGTTTGAAACAAATATTTGGGTTGTAATGAAACAAAACAATTTGGGATTCATCTTGGATGAACTCTTCAGACCCCAGAGTATAATGGGTGGAGACCCAGTGGAGGTGAAAAAACTAACAACCATTTATATTTACCATCCCTCAGCTCTTTTGGACTTCCTCATGACATCCGGAGCTCTCCTGGTGACGTCATATGCCTGGGTCATGGCTGAGACATGTGTTTGGGCCACAACGGTCACATGGGTATGTGCCAATGTCACCACTGAGGCCCAATCACAGCAATAACTGTCGGCGCATGACGTCACCAAGGAGACTGAGAGAGAATACCAGACACCACTAAAAGGCCCAAAAGAGTTGAGGGAAGGTGAGTAGAAATGTTTTTTTTATTTTTTTATAACTCTTCTGTTCCTCCACTTATTAAACTCTGCAGAGACGCCACAGTATAATAATTGCACTTCCAGTTTGTAACAAACTTGTTCAATCTGAAACGAATCTTATTTACTTCCAATCACTGTGCTCATAGCTTCATATGGAATCAATACTGTTGTCTGATGGGTGTATGTGAGGGAACGCATGCTTATGAAGGGTATGATATATATGAGGAGTAAATAAAGTCTGAATGTGGAAACCTTCTTTTCAATTCAATGTGCAGTTTGGGTGTGATATGCATTGATTCACCCACTAGTAGGCGCATTGGGAAGTGCTATAGGGTTTATATTATTACGGTCCCTCCCTAGTTGGAGTCTGTTTTCTTTTCTTTTTTAACTGGGGATTTTTCATATAATCTAAACAATATTATTAAACGTTGTCTTTAATCTAAGCCATCTAGACAGTGATTACTATATTAGAGTTCCAAAAAAATCCTACACATTAAAATTCATTTGCACCTAACATTAAGGCCACCCAGCCATCCACACAACCATCCAGTAACCAGTAGACTGCCATAAGGGTGTGCTCCGTGGAAACAATAACCACCATCATTTACACCAGTGCATCCACCTCATCACTACTCCTGGGTTAGGGGAAAGGTCGCAGCAGTCAGCATGACCAGACTGTAACAGAGAACGGCTAGTTGCACCACAACATCCTCTCTGAGCCCATGTTTGATTCAGTACATATGGCCGTCTTTACACCTATGTCTAGTTAATTATTCACCAATGTCTGAGAAAACCAGTACAAGGTAGAGAGGATAAAAGAATATCCGGAGCTTCACTGACCCCACCATTAGGCAGTCTGTGGAGAATTTTATATTTCTGATCATTCTATACTTTACTTTTTACTATCCGCAAAACCGCATTCTAGTAAAATTTCATTTTTATTTCATTCTGTCAGGTCCCTTTTGCCTAACATACAGATTCAGGGAAATATACTATTACATAAAACCAGGTATCATTGCTGAAATGGCACTTTATGCTTGGCCTTTACACAAAAACTTTTAGAAATGTAATAATTTCCGTAGAACGGCAAGGTGATAGATAGCACCAGGATGTGTACTGTTAATCTCTTTCATCCCAAAATTAATTGACCCAGAATGGAGCCCGGCTGTATTGCCATATGTTACTGAACTCAATGGAAATTAATATATTTTAATTGCATTTCAGTTTATTATAATAGATTGCAAATTTAATGCAACCTACCGAGTAAATAAGAAAGATTTTAATAACCTTCATAGTTTTTCTAAATTTTCTTAGTACCCAGTTTATTTGTACTATATATCAGATAGTCCATTATATAAGCTCAAATTTACAAGTATACTGGTACATAGAATCATATATTTATCCCAAACAGTGCCACGTCGGCCCATGGCAATGGCAGACAAAACTCAAGGACAAAATTGGATTTTTTGTTTTTGTTTTCTTTAAAGTCTAATTTTTTTCTGATCCTGGACAAACCTTTGGATAAACATTTTTACGCATTAATGTTTTCTTTGAGTTAAACAAAATTGCACTATATTTTAGGCTGCCAACTTCATTCCTTTATTCATTTTAAGACCCCGAATATGTAGTTTGCACTCTGCTCCTAGTATCCCTCCTAGTAAAACATGTTGCATGTGTGATTTATGTCCAAGATGTTGTTGACTTTACTAGATATAATATATCAGAACAGTTTCATTCCTGGACAGATTTATCCTTCTACAGCTCAGAAGTTTCTTGTGCTGACAGACACTGATGCTGAGAAGTGCATATTTATTCTCCCCCTTGTATAGTGTTTGTAGGTGTTCTCTGATACACATCCTATGTTATTTCCTCTTGCCTCGTGCAATGTATTCCTCAGATACTGATGAAGCACAGTCTGTGATTCCCCCCGGAAACAGCAATAAAATGCTAGGAAATTTTTTCTTAATAAAGGTTACTTAGAATGTTGCTTAATTTTCATTTCAGTGCAAAGGTGTACAAGTTGTAAGGTAAGGCATAATGTTTGACAAAGAGAAATACAACTTAAAGAAACTTTGTTCCAAAGTCCAATTTTTCTCACACTGAGGTCACACATTGCAGAAAAAAACACACCGTTGTGTTTTTGGAAATCGCAGAATGTCAGTTATACCTACAGAAACTCCAGCATTTTCCCTATAGGTATTGAAGCAGAAAGTCTGCAGAGGAAACCTCTGAGGACTTTCTGCAAAAAGTGCAGTGAGAAAAACCGCAATGCATTCCTGCCACAGTATTTCACACAGCGCTTTTTGGCTGTTGCCCACTACGTGGGGCCTTAGCTTGAAACAATATTTCAGTTTATCACTTCCTATCGTTCAGCATCAGGGTGGCGCAGGTGGCACGGCCCACAAATCCGTGGGGTCCCCCGGTCTCCATAGTGTGAACCGAGAGCAAGGCAGATGGTTTGGACTCCGCAACCAGAAATGAACGCACACGCGGTAGTTCAAGAAAAAAAATATATATTTACTATAAGTTAATAAAGGCTAGTTAAAGGTAAAATGACAGGGCTAAAGACAAGCAAAATATACAATATAGCATGAACAATTTCAAGGCAAATTCTGCAATGGTTTCTACTTTTACTCTGTCCACTTCTGCAGTATGGACACTGAATGAACAATATACTCAAAACTATCCCTAACTGACCCTGACTTCACATTTGGGTGCACCCCCTTTTCCCCAGTGGTCCAGGTGGACCGCTTACAGTCCGTAGAAGCGCGCGGTGGGGCCCAAAGTCGGTCCTTTCTTTTATAGTGAAGCGTCCTCTCCTCACGGTTATCAGGATCTTGGGAGAAATGAAGTCCTCTTTAACAGACAGGGAAACCAACCGAATGCAATGTAATCCAACAGCAGATTCCACTCAGCACACTGACAGTCCTGCCGAATCCATACACTGAGCTGGGATGTAAGCCGGGATTTAGCAGGTGCCGTCCAGTACATCAACAGCACTGCGAGTCTCTATCTGTGGTATCCATATACACAGTCACAATGTCAGTCTCACTGATCAGCCACTGAGCACAGTTCCTTTCACGTGGACTCACTAGTCCTGTTGTCTCTTTGCACTCTGTTTGTCTCTGGACCAAGATACAGCTTAGCTGTACAGAAAAATCTCCACACCAGTTCAATACAACACTTGCTAAGATGGCTGCTGCTCTCTCTCTCGTCACTTCCTTCTTCTCTGCTCACACTCTGTCTGCAGAACAGGCAAACTGACATAAAAGGGGGGGGGGGTCTCACTCCAGCATCATGTCACAATTACAATGGCTGCTGTCTTAAAGGAACAGAATCACAGAAATACATTCAACATTAACAGTTTATACAGACAAATGAAGCTTAAGACAACATTGGCTGTCTCTTACATATTCCCCCCCACTTTAAGAGTGGCAGTCCCTGCCTATGACTGTATATCCAGAGGGTTGTACTTTTATGCACAGGGTGGTAGTATACCGATGTATGGCAGGCCAAACAAACTCATCCTGCGCATACCGAACAGGGGGAATACCAGCATTTGGCCTAGTGATCCGTCTGAGGACCGGTGGTATATTATGGGGTGCTGCAGCTATGGGCTGAGAAGGCCCAGCGGATTCCGAACCTGAGGGGGCACAGGCCGGAGATACAATAGTCACAGGTGGAACATCCCCAGGAGCAGGGATCGGCCAACAATCATCCTCCTCGTCTGAGGCCCATTCCGCACCTCCATTCTCTGACTGTGGGAGCTCATTCACATTGGCAGGCCCATCATGATTTGTCCCTTCAGAATGACACAGGCGCAACATATTTCGGTTAAGTACTCGAACACAATCAGTTCCTTCTTTCTGGACCTGGTACACTGGCCCATTCGCATACTTGCGGCCAACAACACGATACGGCAAAGCCTCCCATCGGCTTTCCAATTTCCCTTGGGGTTTCTTGACACGAACTAGCACCAGGTCGCCTGGTTGCAATGGTGCTTCTTGCACTGGGGTCTTAGGATGGGGATGTTCTTGCAGGCGCTGCCGCACCAATCGATGGATCGTCTCAAGTCTCTGCCGATGCGCCCGCACCCAAGAGGTTGGATCCCTCGGAGGGAACCCATCCACATCATTCAACTGTAATTCTCCTATACTTCGCCCAGACCGCCCAAAGAGAAGTGTATAAGGAGAGTACCCCGTTGTAGAATGGACCTGATTGTTATAGGCCCACACCATTTCAGACAAGAACTGAGGCCACTGTAACTTCTTGTCTTCCTCCAGAGTCCGCAGCATCTGTAGCAGAGTTCTGTTGAATCTTTCACAGGCCCCATTTCCCTGAGGGTGGTATGGAGTCGTGTGCGACTTCTTTATCCCGTAGATACGTTGAACTTCTTTCATTACGTGTCCCTCAAAGCAGGCACCCTGGTCGGAGTGGATGCGTTTAGGGCACCCATATACTCGAATGAAATCTTGGCACAGAGCACGAGCTGCTGACTCAGCTGTCTGGTCCTTGGTGGCGGTTACCACCGCAAATTTGGTGAAGTGATCCACCATTACGAGGCAATACTGGTGTCCGCTATTGGATGGGCCCACCATTAGATAGTCTATCATGACGATTTCTAAAGGTTCCTGGGTCACGATGGTTTGCAGGGGAGCTCTCTGTTCTATTGCCTTATGGATCTCACAAGTTCGACAGCTGCGGCATACTTCTTCGACCATTTGACGAAGACCAGGGCAGTAAATCAGTCGCTGTAACCAACGAAAGGTCTTCTCATGACCAAAATGTCCATTCTTATTATGAGCCTCAACTGCCAACGAGCGAGCCAGTTCACTAGGCACCACAATTTGGTATCGAATGTCGATCTCAGAAGGTAAATAGACCTTTCGGCATAGCACTCCATTTTTCATCTCCAACTTTTCCCACTGACTCAAAACAGATAATATCTCACGTGTCAGTCATTCTCTTTCCTCTCTACAGGGCTTCTGGCCTTTCTCAACACACTTGATCATCTGCGCCAGCCCCTCATGGGTCTGTTGTATCTGTGCCCATTCCTGTCGTGAGGGACCAAAGAAAGGAGCCATTTCAGTCCCCTCCATCTCAAACTGATTAGTGGCGGTCAAGGCCTGTGAAAATCTGCTGAAATCGGGCACCTCCACATGCTCCAACTCATGATCCACGTCTTCTGTGGGGGTCTGGGCAGTTACCCTAGAAAGTCCGTCAGCATTCTGGTTCTCTGTCTTGGACCGATACTTAATGCGGTAATTGAATGTAGACATTCGGGCTATCCACCTCTGCTCTAACGCCCCGAGCTTGGCATTTTCCAGGTGAGCTAGTGGGTTGTTGTCAGTCAGTACTAAAACTTCAGCACCGGTCAAATATTCAGAGAATTTCTCGGTCATGGCCCATACCAGTGCCAACAGCTCCAATTTAAATGAACTATAATTCTCGGGGTTTCTTTCAGAATCTCTCAAAGACCGGCTGCCGTACGCTATGACCCTCTCCTGGCCATCCTGAAGCTGGGAAAGCACTGCTCCAAGACCATACAGGCTTGCATCTGTATATAGCTGGAATGGCAAGTGGTAATCAGCATATGCCAAGATTGGGGCTGTTGTCAGTGCATCCTTCAATGCCTGGAAGGCTTGTTCCTGTTCAGGTCCCCACTTCACGGACCGGTTCTTTGGACCACCGGATGTGCCTCGTAGGAGAGCATTAAGTGGTGCTGCTACCTTGGCGAAATCCTTAATAAACCGTCGATAGTAACCGGCTACTCCAAGGAACGCCCTCACTTCTCGCAGGGTAGTCGGTATCGGCCAATCTTGAACAGCCGCTATCTTGTCTCTTGATGGTCTCACCCCTTCTCCTGATACGCGGTGACCCAAGTAATCAATTTCAGATTGGAACAACCGACATTTACTGGGTTTCAATTTGAGCCCATGTTCCCGCAATCTTCGAAATACTTGCCCCAACTGGTGGAGATGGTCTTCAAAGGTCGCAGAATACACTATAATGTCATCCAAGTAGATGAGAGTGAACTCAAAGTTGAAGTCACCGAGACATTTCTCCATCAACCGCTGAAACGTTCCGGGTGCATTTGTCAACCCGAAGGGCATCCGGTTAAATTCGTATAGTCCCATGGGCAAGATGAATGCCGTCTTCTCCTTGTCTTTTGTGGCCATCGGCACCTGCCAATACCCACTAGCCAGATCTAGTGAGGAGAAGTACCGGGCTCTCCCTAGCGCTGAGAGGGACTCCTCAATCCGTGGCAAGGGGTAGGAATCTCGTACGGTGCAAGCGTTTAACTTCCGATAGTCTACGCAAAATCGGATGGACCCATCTTTTTTTCTTACTAACACCACAGGAGCCGCCCAGGGACTCTGGCTTTCTTGGATGATCCCACCCTGTAGCATCTTAGCTAACAGTTCTTTCACTTCCTGATACAACTGTGGAGGAATTTGTCGGTAGCGCTCTCTAATTGGAGGGGTGTCTCCTTTGGGAATCTCATGGTAGATCCCTGTGGTACATCCAAAATCTTCAGCATACCGTGCAAAGGTGGCTTGGTTCTCCCACAACAGCTCATCTACCTTCTGCACCCATTCCAGAGAACATGAACTTACATCCATCTTCATCTGTTCTCGAATTGCACAGCCATTCCATTCAGAGGTGGGTTCCTCATCTTCTCCCATGGACACAGTTACGGTCCACTCATCCCTTTCAGTCGGCTTCAGCTGCATTGGAGTTACTTTCCTTACTTCCTCCGGAGTCACATAGATGTTAGCCAGCAGCCTCCCTGGGGTCAGGTCCACACTCTGGTCCTGAGTGTTTACACATCGAAGTGGTACTCTTCCATTGCGAACTATTGCCAAGGAACGGGCCACTAGCGGATCAACACCTCCTTCGGCTGCCTGCAGTGGTTCTACCAACACAGCTATGCCCTCTAGTTTCCGACAGGTGCCTACGGGCATGGACACTATTGTCTCCCGACTGGGTGGCAGTGTAACTTTTGTATGCAAAGGAACTGAAATTCGAGCCAGAGGACGCTGTGCATCTGAACTTTTCTGTAAGCCACATGTCCGGATCAGCCGCTGGAAAGCTGTTTGAGTAGGCCGATGGGTGGTGGTTTCTTTCCAATAACCGTGACCTTTCTTTTCAAAGAGGATCTGATCTAATTCTTTTAACACATTCATCCCCAAAATGACAGGGACCTTTACTTCATGTGACTCCTGTACCACCACAATGCCTTTCCTACCTAGATCTTGGCCACATACCCGGACATTCATCCAGGCCACTCCCACGACCGGAACTGGTAACTGGTTAGCTGCGACCACTCGTACGAATGTATGGGGATCATATTTCACATGTTGCTGGAAGTACCGTTCATAACAGTCTCTACTCAAGGTCGTTACTTGGGAACCCGTGTCAATCATCCCGGTAACCGGAATACCCTCCATTTCCACCTGTATGACAGGACTTGCAGCGATCAGGTCATCATCAGGGCATTCTCCCCACATAGTCTCCTTGTCAGTCTCCCCTACTACACGCCCTTCAGCAGCAGGGGACTTCAGTTTAACGGCGGTCTCTCATAAGTTTGTCGCTGCTCTGGACATCTAGCAGCGACGTGGCCCATCCGTCCACACTCCCAGCAGCGTATCCCCCGTCGTTCTGGCCATCTGTTTGGACCCCTTCGGTAAGCCCCTTCGATTTCTCCTGAGCACTGCACTAAATGATTTGGACCCCTTCGGTAGGTCCTATCCTCACCCCTCCAGCGGGGTGGTGGGTGATTCTGACTTGCTGGGTGTGGATGGCTCACCCTTTCATCTCCAGTCTTCTGGAAGTCTGCAATTTTCATAGACTGCTCATCACAACGAGTGTGCAAGTGTTCCATTTGTTCTTGCAGTTTCTGCATTACTGTGAGAATTTCTTTAACCGTCCCTTTTTCTACTGTCTCTGAGCCAGAACTAGCCCCCTGTGACAAAGTAACTCCAACTGCGGTCTGCGGCCTCGGGACCATACTATTGGCACGGGAGATGGCCTCTACCTGTACATCATGGAATTTAGCATCAGTCTCTCGTCGTATAAAATCCTGCATAGTCACAGTTAAACTGCCGTCACGTATCCCCAGGACAAACTGGTCACGGAGAGTCCGATCAGGGTTACAGAAGGCTGGCGAGCCCCCTCTTTCCTTCCTTTGAATATCTCGGAGCAGTTCTTGTAGGGCATTTGCATATTGGGGAAGGCTTTCATTCTCCTGTTGTACCCTCTGGAAGAACCGAGCCTGCAGAGACCCCAGCAATGCAGTTTCTCCATAGATGGTTTCTAGAATCTGGACTACTTGCTCAAATGTCTGCCTTTGTTCAAATGGCCTCAGTATCACCGTGGTCTTAGCATCCCCTTGTAATGTCAATATTGCTAGCTCTACTAGTACTTCTGGTGCGGTCTGGTACATTCGCTGTATCATTCGTATCTGTTCCACCCACATACTCACTGACATATTATTGCCATCAAATTTAGCTAACTGACTCATTATAGCCCCTGCTGGCATTCTTCCTCCAGCACCATTCTCCCGAACGGGTGCGTCACCGTCCATTCTGGTAAGCGGATCCTGCCGACTACGCCAATTTGTGAACCGAGAGCAAGGCAGATGGTTTGGACTCCGCAACCAGAAATGAACGCACACGCGGTAGTTCAAGAAAAAAATATATATTTACTATAAGTTAATAAAGGCTAGTTAAAGGTAAAATGACAGGGCTAAAGACAAGCAAAATATACAATATAGCATGAACAATTTCAAGGCAAATTCTGCAATGGTTTCTACTTTTACTCTGTCCACTTCTGCAGTATGGACACTGAATGAACAATATACTCAAAACTATCCCTAACTGACCCTGACTTCACATTTGGGTGCACCCCCTTTTCCCCAGTGGTCCAGGTGGACCGCTTACAGTCCGTAGAAGCGCGCGGTGGGGCCCAAAGTCGGTCCTTTCTTTTATAGTGAAGCGTCCTCTCCTCACGGTTATCAGGATCTTGGGAGAAATGAAGTCCTCTTTAACAGACAGGGAAACCAACCGAATGCAATGTAATCCAACAGCAGATTCCACTCAGCACACTGACAGTCCTGCCGAATCCATACACTGAGCTGGGATGTAAGCCGGGATTTAGCAGGTGCCGTCCAGTACATCAACAGCACTGCGAGTCTCTATCTGTGGTATCCATATACACAGTCACAATGTCAGTCTCACTGATCAGCCACTGAGCACAGTTCCTTTCACGTGGACTCACTAGTCCTGTTGTCTCTTTGCACTCTGTTTGTCTCTGGACCAAGATACAGCTTAGCTGTACAGAAAAATCTCCACACCAGTTCAATACAACACTTGCTAAGATGGCTGCTGCTCTCTCTCTCGTCACTTCCTTCTTCTCTGCTCACACTCTGTCTGCAGAACAGGCAAACTGACATAAAAGGGGGGGGGGGGGTCTCCCCCCCAGCATCATGTCACAATTACAATGGCTGCTGTCTTAAAGGAACAGAATCACAGAAATACATTCAACATTAACAGTTTATACAGACAAATGAAGCTTAAGACAACATTGGCTGTCTCTTACAATAGTTCCAGGGCTGCAGCACACTTTATCCCTTTGCCAGTGTCAGCTCTGTTACCTCCAGGTTCTTCTCCTGCATCATCTTACGGGAGCCTATGTCCTTAAAGGTTTTGTATACATACATCACATTATCATATTCTAACAATTGTATCCAAAATGACTGTTCTACTATTGGTATTAATTTGAGAAGGGAGAGGTGTGAATAGTTAAAGAAAAGGAAATGGAAAAACACAATGATAAATCAGAAATATATATAAATGTTAAATGTATGGTCTGTACATTAACGTGATATTAAAGGGAATGTATCACCTATATGTTCTTACTAAAACCAGATAGGGAAGCAAATCACTTTATTCTAATCTCTTTTTATTTAGTAGTGTAGATTTATTTATTCTATTTTCTTTGTTTATAGCAGTGATGGCGAACCTTTTAGAGACCGAGTGCCCAAACTGCAACCCAAAGCCCACTAAATTATCGCAAAGTGCCAACACGGCAATTTCACCTTAAATTAACCTGCCTCCCCAGCATCCCCCCTCTTGCTCACAAGCAGCCAGCACCCCCATTCCCCCCTCTTGCAAGCAGCCTACATCCCACATCTTTCCCCCCCACACTATACCCTGGACCCCACACTACACTCTGCATCTTCCCCCACACTACACTCTGCATCTCCCCCCCACACCCTGCATCTCTGCACCCCCCACTACACCCTGCATCTCTACCCCCCCACTACACCCTGCATCTCTACCCCCATTACACCCTGCATCTCCCCCCACACTACACCCTGCACCCCATATCTCTAACCCCCCACACTACACCCTACATACTGCACCCCACATTCTCCTCCCCCACACTACACTCTGCATCTCTCCCCCACACTACACCCTGCAACCCCACACATCTCTACCCCCCACACTACACACCACATCTCTCCCCCCACACTACACCCTGCACCCTACATCTCTCCCCCACACTACACCCTGCACCCTACATCTCTCCCCCCACACTACACCCTGCATCCCACATCTCTAACCCCCACACTACACCCTACATACTGCACCCCACATCTCTAACCCCCACACTACACCCTACACCTCTATACCCCACACTACACTCTGCATCTCTCCCCCCACACTACACCCTCCCCCCCACATTTCTACCCCCCACACTACACCCTGCACCCTACATCTCTCCCCTCCACATCTCTCCCCCCCACACTACACACTGAACCCCACATCTCTCCCCCACACTACACCCTGAGCCCCACATCTCTCCCACCACATTACACCCTGAGCCCCACATCTCTCCATGTTCCTCCACTGTTCGGGATACTTCTTCATGTGGAAGGACCTTCTTACAAGCAAAGAGACGCCTACCCTGTCATGTGACCTTAGGACGTCAGAAGGTCCTTCCAGAGTACAGCCTTTAGCCTTTATCAATTCAGCATGTACTGTGTAAGCAGCGGTCCTGCGGACCGCGGCCTACACTGACAGTTTTCAGCTGTATGTACATTTGCACATACAGCTGAAAGAAGCGATCACTCACTAACAGGGAATCCTGTACTGGATTCCCCGTTAGTGAGATATGGTGACGGCGCGCGTGCCAACTGAGAGGGCTCTGCGTGCCATAGGTTCGCCATCACGGGTTTATAGGGACAGTCATCTTGCCTGAGCTTCTGTTAACAGCATTTAGAGAAATGCTTTACAGCAGTTACAGGGACCATGGAAACAATAGTATGGAAATGTTCATTGAGGTCAATACATTATTCTAGACATGCTCTGTGACCTCTGTAGAGGTCATTGTGCATCAAAGGGAAGTAGATAAGCTGTGACCATCACTTATTATGAATGGTGGTCTGGGGGTTACTGTAAACTTTTCCATATTCCTCAATGAACATCTCCATATTATTGTATCTCTAGTCCATGTAACTGCTGTAAAGCATATCTCTAAACACTGTTTAGAAGCTCAGGCAAGATGACTGTCCCTATAAACAAAGAAAACACAATAAAGAAATGTACACTATAAATATTATATGCTGATAATGTGTTGATAATGACTGTTGCAAAGAAACCTACAGAAAAGGAAATGTCAGCATAGTATTCAGTTTAGTGGCCAGAGTGGAAACTGTAGGATTTGCGGATTTTTTTTATTATTGTTATTATAATTATTATTAATAAATATTGTTGACATGGAAATTTTCAAAAAATCACCAAAATATCACAAAAATTCTTACAAAAAATGTTGATCCTAAAAACCTAATATTAATGACAGGTTATTTTCTGATGACACATTCACTTTTAGTGTGCTTTACCCTAATTTCGGGGAATTTGTTAGAAACCTCAATGCTATTGAACCTTCAGTTATTTTTTACATGACCAGACACTTCTCCGTCATTTCCTCTGACGCTGCAGGTGATTTGGAAAGTGTTGGAGGAAAATAATAAATAATGCAATATATTTCCGCTGTAGGTAGGGGAGGATTATAAGAAATCTCCTAGATATCCTTACAATCCTCTGCAGGTGGATATACGAGCTCCAGTCAATAATGGACTGACACGTTCTCTTGGCTGTTATGCCCCAGTTTGATGAGAATGTTAGAGAGACTTGATACACATATAAGGGTTAAGCTTTTATTCCGAGACTCAATGGTTCTATTTATACAGTCTGTACATCTACTTCTCCAATCACTATTATTAAATCATGGTAGCTGTAATTGTATATAGACAGTTTCTATATTCTTTCATATGATTTCCAATGAGAGCATCATTTTACAAATTACTACAGAGACCTGGACATATTTTAATTAACCTGGAAATAGATTTCAAGTTAAATCAGTGCCAAAACCTGATTAATTGGAACTAGGGAGAGCGGAGTTAGACAGAAGAGCTGATGGAATTAACTATACCCCCGCAAACCTCAAAAAAGGGGAGGCTAATGGATTTTATGGGAAATTATGCTCTTTTCTCAAAGTAAACATAGAACTTTCCTAACCTCACAATGAAAGATAATGAGGATTATGGAGGACGAAAGAACATCAAATTAGCCTCTTGTATGTAATAGAGTGCTACTTAAAGGGATTTTCCCACCAAAGACATGCCCAATATGTCTGATAGATACAAGTCTTACCCGCACCCATCTCTTACATGAACCTCTCCCCAACCTCTATGCCCCACTACTTACCTGAACACAAAGCCCTTTAGCTATAGTCGGGCTCTGAGTTTCCATAACTGTCATAAAAGTGAATGGGAGTTACAGAAACAATGTAGCTCACTGTTCTGTGTAGATCAGAACTAAGCAGTTTCCGTAAAGTCGACTATAACTGAAAGTCTTCTCAGCGTGGTCACGGTCAGATAAGTAGCATGGAATGGAGGTCGTTCATTTAAGAGATAGGGGTATCTATCAGACATTTATGGCATATCCTGTAGATATGAAATTCTAGTCCATATATTGCATGTATTTCCTGGTCCAAACCTAGTCAGGAGATGAGACTTCTTACATCATGGTGGTCTCTGATACTAGCAGTCCCTGCCTCACTGCAGTTCTTTTGGCCTATACTGTATATAGTGTGGACAGTAGAACCATAAGAAAGCAAGGACTTCCAGCATCATAGATCACCATGATACAGGGAGTTACATCTTCTGACTGGCTTGGACTGGAAAATTCAAAGTATGTACAGACCGGATATACTGGGTTGAACTGCCCCGTGTATATGGTTTTTATCAAATATATTAGGCACTGAACTGTTTCCATAACTCCCATAAACTCTGAACGGTTAGCTGTTTGTGCAAATATGGAGGAGCAGAGGACCCAGGAGCCTATTGCTTCATTCGGTGACTTCCATCTGTGTTACTTCCAGTGACACCATTAAAGCCAGCTCGCTACCTTGGAATAGGCTACCACTACTGCTACACCTCCACTATATGTCCTTGCAGTTTTGGCCAGAATTATCAGACCAGTGTTTAGCCAATCCACCATACTCAGAGGTGTAACCTGAAGCTCCTGGGCCCCAATGCAGAATCTATCACATTTTCTGCAGATAAAACAGCCATGTTTGACATTCTAAAGCACATCCATTGCATAAGGTTTTGCCACTACAAAGCATTTTAACTAAATATTCAAAATCCCGAACAACCCCTTTAAATTTCTCCTCTATGGTTTGAGATAGAAATGGTAAAATCAATTTTTCAATTCCAGTATTCAAAGTGATTCACATTTTATAGTCATTCATTCACTCATCTCTAATCATAGCTTGTAAAAGACGAAAATAAATTCAAGTTATAAGATTTTATAGACAGATGTCTAAACACACACTTCACACCCACAGCAGAGAACTAGGAACGCACAGAATGGAAAATATCAATTAAGTAATTATGAGCTACCACTATGGACCAATATTGTATACATGCATCAAGCAGTATGTACAAGTAATTAAGGTTAAACCAAAATTTTCCGGGTGCTTGTACAAGGATGTGCAGTGCAGGGAAGGGCCGCAATAACTGCACATGGTTTGATGATGTGGATTTTCAAATGCGTGGAAAGCATGTTGTATGTTTTCTTATCCTGGATAACTCCTTTGAAATTTATGGACATCATTCATATAGAAAAAAAATTCAATGTGTTACAGATAACAGTAGATAGAACTTCATTCCTGTAGTGTCCATGAGGGATATCCTCTCCCTTGTGCCGACATACACTTACTCTAAGGTGCATGCGATTCCTGCCTCTATTCCCTGGCATATCGTGCAATGAATGCTCTCCTCTCTCTCTACACATACACAGCCTATGTTATTTCCATCCTTGCTTTGCAGATTTACATATGGGCCACTCAGACACAGTATAACCTATGTGATCAGTGGCATAACTAGCAATGGCTGGGCCCCAAGGCGAACATTTGACATGCCCCCCCCCCCGGACCTCCCCCTCCAACACAACCTCCCCCTGCACAAACCGCATTCCTGCGCACACTACTATGCACCATAGTGGTCCCTGCACACAGTATCATGCCCCAAAGTGGCCCCTGCACACAGTATTATGCAGCATAGTGGCCCATGCACACAGTATCATGCCCAATAGTGGCCCTTGCACACAGTATTATGCACCATAGTGGCCCCTGCACACAGTGTTATGCAACATAGTGGCCCCTGCACACAGTATTATGCCCCATAGTGGCCCCTGAACACAGAATCATGCCCCATAGTGGCCTCTGCACACAGTATTATGCAGCATAGTGGCCCCTGCACACAGTATCATGCCCCATAGTGGCCCCTGCACACACTGTTATGCCCCATAGTGGCCCCTGCACACAGGATCATGCCCCATAGTGGCCCCTGCACACAGTATTGTGCAGCATAGTGGCCCCTGCACACAGTATCATGGCCCATAGTGTGCCCCTGCACGCAGTATTATGCCCCATAGTGGCCCCTGCACACAGTAGTATGCACCATAGTGGCCCCTGCACACAGTAGTATGCCCCATAGTGGCCCCTGCACACAGTATTATGCCCCATAGTGGACCACCCATGGACGATTATTATACTCTGGGGTCTTCTCAGACCCAAGAGTATAATGATCGGAGACCCAGGGGAGGATACAAACATAAAAAACAATGCTTCTTACCTCTCTCTGGCTCCAATGAACTCCCGTGTGCTACTTCGGCCATCTTCAATGTTGGACCAGATCTGAAAAGACCCCAGAGTATAATGATAGCAGTGTTTGTGGGGTTTGCGGTAGTGGCTGCCACAGGGCTCCGGGCCCCTTAATGTCCCGGGCCCTATGGCAGCCACTACCGCTGCTACCCCGGTATTTACGCCCCTGTATGTAATGTTTGTTCACACAGACTTGGATGCTTTCCTATGTCTGAACATTTTGATCTGTCATGTTTCACTTTCTTCCCATTCCAGTTGATATCTCTAACACTTAGATAGGGAGAAATAGAGCAACAAGAGCCAACAAAGCCAGAAGAAATGCATTGTGCAATCTATGTCAGAAGCAGCAGCAGAGCCAGCTAGGTGAAGAAACTGCATAAACTCTACAGCAGAAAAATGTCAGGAAGTTTATTAATGAGGACTATTTAGAAAATTAGTCAATTTCACATTCAGGAAGCAAATAAACATCAACAGATATCAGTACAAAGGTGCTCATACCTTTTCAGAAATGTTTTTGGGATTTCCCTGGGAGTGAAGGCAAATGTATATGAAGAGAAGGAATCATAATCTATTTAGACATACTGTGAGAATGATGGACACTAATGGAAATACCATGAGAAAAATCATGCCTCTCATTAGACTTGTACTGTAATACATGCAGTGTACTGACCAGCAGCTGAGGCACAGACAATGTAGCAGGAAGCAGACAGCCCTGTTCTCTGTGTAGTGGTCAAACCAGGTTACTCCAGTTCAGCTCCTATTGAGAGCTAAGCTGCATTTAGTTCAACCACTACACAGAGAACAGTGCTGTCTGCTTCCTGCTCCATTCTCTGTTTATCAGCTACTAAGAACAGCTGATTATTGGAGGTGCCAAATGTTTGACCACCCCCACCAACCACCAATTTGATATTGATAATCTATCCTTAGGATAGACCATCAATATTTTTAGCCTGAAAAACCCCTTTAAGGTGTTTTACCTTTCGATACAATATAAGCTTTTTGCCTGCAGCCTGTTTTTTAATAATGTAACAGAGGTAACTCATAGCAAATTTGCATTATTGGATACAAACAATTTTCTATTTAATGATTTTTTTGCAGCAACAGGACAGAAAATGATTTCATATTTTATAAAGAAAAGTATACGGGTGATGTTTTTTTAATTTTATTTTGTCTCCAGGCTTTTAGTTCTCAATATATGCTGCTTAACCTCTGAAGCAGTGCAGAATTTATGTGCACATTTTATTGATACGTTTCAGCAAATTTCCTTTGTGAATTGGTTGTTTATTTTGCTTAATAGTGTCATCAGAGTCGTGCTTCAACCCACTACAAAGACATGTTACAGAAATTATCTCTTTTTTACCATGCCAGTTAAAATAACCTCAGTAAATGGGGTGCAAGGGGGATCTTAAAATGAATAGAAAAGTTAAACTACGCATAGAACACATTGTGCACCATGTTGATAAACTGTTATCTCAATAAAAGCTTTCTATAAAAATGCAACGCTAAGTGAGGAGGCGGCAGCGTAGGATGGGGATTACTGGAAACAGAGAACTGTTTTATACATTTTCCATCAGAAGAAAATGTAATGTTTGTTTTACTAATGTTCTAAAGTTATAGTAATATTCATTTAACCTTATAAAACTTTCACCTTTATTATGAGGTCAGGCTAGGAGACTTCACAGGACTGGACAACACATGACATCCATCAACCCTACTATATATATATATATAATGCATAGGTGGATTTTCTAGGAAGAGACAAATGAGGTCAGATGGTTTCCAAGTGGGTAAGGAGTTTGTATGTTCTCCCTGTATTTGCATGGGTCTTCTCAGGGTACCCTGATTTCCTCCCACACTCTAAAGACATACTGATAGGGAATGTAGATTGTGAGCCCTATATGAGACAGTGACTGACAATGTCTGTAAAGTGCTGAAGAATATGACGCCACTATATAAGTAGGAAAAATAAATAAATAAAATGCTTTTGTTAGGATGTTCTGATATTGTGTTGAACTGGTTTCAAGACAAATTGGAATTGTTAACCAAACTAGAGATCAGGGACTTCACATCTACAGTATAGAATCTTATCCAGACTTGTAGCTTAAGCTAACTGAAGTGTTTTACCTAACACACTTCTTTATCTATTTTTCTCTGTTTGTCAGATACAGCTGAATCTCTCTTCTCAGTGTTTATTGTTGGTTGCCTAGGTTACAGACCTGTGCTCAGGTCAGGATGATGACTCACAGCCACACATATTTTCTCTCTCTCCCTCTCTCCGCATGCTGTTTTCATTTTTTTAGACCTGATATGGGCTGAATAAGTATGTTCAGCAGTGTTTCTGTTATCTCTGGATGTAAATCCAGAGATAATTGAGCTGTTTATTTTAAGCAGGAGCTCTATGCTGGAATGAGCTGGAGGGGAGATGAGCAGGGCTGGCGTTAGGGGGGGGGGGCAAACTGGGCAATTACCCATGGCCCCGTCCCCAAAGGGGCCCCCGGGATCCAGAGTCTAATGACTCCGGATCCCGGCATTAGGCCCGGCCATATCAATAACAGAAAGGGACCGCAGGGCCCCTTTCCGAAATGAGTAAAAATAACAAACATTTTTACTCACCTGTCCTAGATGTCCAACATCATCTTCTGGCATTCCGGACGTCACCGCTGAAGCCTGGCAGTCACGTGAGGCGTGCTAACAGCGTGCCTCACGTCACCGCTGAGTCCTGTGATTGGGCTTCAGCAGTGACGTCCACAACGCGTGACGTCAGCCGCAAACAAGAGGAAGCCAGCGCCGCTGGGTATAGCGGAGCAGCGCGAGGAGGCCCATTAGAGGTAAGTCAAGGTAAGTATAACTGTTTGTTATTTTCCCTTACCTCCCTTGGGCATTCGATTATTATACTCTGGGGTCTGAAGAGACCCCAGAGTATAATATAATAATAAAGGGAGTCTGTAGGGCCACTGGGGAGTATTATACTGGGGGGGCCCCTCTGGATACCATATTATACTGTGTGGGGCCACTGTGGAGCATTATACTGGGGAGGGGGCCCTCTGGATACCAAATTATACTGTATGGGGCCACTATGGAGCATTATACTGGGGAAGGGGCCCTCTAGATAGCATATTATACTGTGTGGGGCCACTGTGGAGCATTATGCTATCCAGAGGGGCCCCACACAGTATAATATGCTATCCAGAGGGCCCCTTCCCCAGTAAAGTGCTCCACAGTGGCCCAAAACAGTATAATATGCTCTTCAGAGCCCCCCCAGTATAATGCTCCACGGTGGCCCCACACAGTATAATATGCTCTTCAGAGGCCCTCCAGTATAATGCTTCAAAGTGGAGAAGTGGAGCATGTTATACTGTGTGGAGAGCATTCTGGAGCATGTTATACTGTGTGGGGTCACTGTGGAGCATTATTCTGGGGGGGGCCATCTGCAGAGCATATTACATTGTGTGGCGCCACTGTGGGGCATTATTTGGGGGGGAAACTAGGGGGCCCTCTGGGGAGCATATTATACTATGGGCCACTGTGGAGATTTATACTGGGTGGAAGGGGCAGTGTGGGAGCCTGTTTGGCTGTGTGGGGCCACTGTGGAGTATATTATATTGTGTGGGGCTTCTCGGGAGCATATTATACTCTGCGGGGCCATTGTAGAGCATTATACTGGGGGGGGAATGTGGGGGCATATTATACTGTGGGAGAGCACTGTGGAGCATTATACTGGGGGAAACACTCTGGGGAGTATATTATACTGTGTGGAGGCCATTGTGGAGCATGTTATACTGTGTTAGGCCACTCTGTTACATTATACTGGGGGGGCACTGTGGGGTGCATATTATACTGTATGGAGCATATTATATTGTGTGGGGCTGCTGGGGAGCATATTGTACTGTCTGGGGCCACTAAGGGGTAGTATACTGTGTGGGCCACTGTGGAGTATTATACTGTGTGGAGCCTTATTTACCATGTGGGGCCACTATGGGGGGCTCAGGGGAGCGTTTTATACTGTGTGGGGCCACTGTGGAGCATTATATACCATGTGGGGAAACTGGAGGGCTCAGGGGAGCATTTTATACTATGGAGCATTATATACCATGTGGAGCATTATACTGTGGGGGGGGGCTCAAAATTCCTGCTGGCAGCTCTGTGTGCTATGTCTGCATCACGGCTCCCTCACTATAATCTTGCACATACGTGTAGTGCTCCATAGCCATGTCATTCACCATACAGTACTGTGCATGAACTGGCCATGGAGTTATTGGGGCCTGCACAGTACTATAGGGGCTGACTATACTGGAAACATACTCAGTAACACCAGATAGTCAGCACATATGTAAGACTTTAGTGAAGGAGCCGTGGTGTAGGCTATTAGTAGGAAGCTGTTGGGTGGGGCCCCAGAACAAGTTCCTCTGGTGGGCCTAAGGCCCTTCAGTCCGACACTGTATAATGGAGAACTATTATATATAAGGGGACTCTTATTTATAAGGGAGGAACTATTGTATATAAGGATGGGTTACTATATAAAATTGGGCTAATATTTATAAGGGTAACTATTATTTATGAGGGGGCTATTATTTATAAGGGAGCAGTATTATTTTTACGGGGTGACTGTTACTGATAAGGGGGATTATTACTGATACAGGGCACTATTTATCATTTATAAGGGAGCTATTACTGATAAAGGTGTTTATTATTTATAAGCAGGGACTATTATTTATAAGGAGGCGCTATAATAACTGATGACTGGGTGCAAAAATCTATTAGGTGGTACAAAGGTGGTTGTGTGTGGTAAAATGGGGCTTGTTATTACTTTTTTGTTGGCAGAAAGGAGGCGTTATTGTAAGGGCTGCCACTGGAAGACGATGGTGTTGTTTGCATATCAGCATTTGGGGCCCCACTTTTAATTTTGCCCAGGGCCCCACTTTGTCTAAAACGGGCCCTGGAGATGAGACAAGAGCAGCTGAAACCCTGAAGTGATAAAACCCCTTTAAGTATGGACATATCCGTATTTGATAGTAGTGGGGTGAAGACTGACTAATGTGAACTTATGAATGTTCCCCAGAGGACAAGTACTTCATTTTCTGCCAATAGTAGTGTTACAACATATGAGCTAATTCAGGGGTTTCAAACAGTCCGAAGGCTGAATGTGGCCTCTAAAGCAGTCATCTGTGGTCTGCAACAGAATATTTGCAGGACTGTGTAGGATGCAGGCCTGTGGCCTACAAGCTCAGGGAAGCTTGAGTATAGATACTTACCTTTTCAGCACCTTCTGCTCTCTTCCTCTTATCTGGGCACACTGCTGTGACTTATGTGTGCCTGGAGAAGGGGAAGACAGCGTTCCTGGGAGCAGTGAGTTAAGTAATGGCTGGGAGGCCACTGGTAGGGGGACATTAACCACTTCCGGACCACCCATTGGGTATATACATCTGGAAGGTGGTTGCCTTGTTCTGCAAGGATTTATCGGTACGACCAATCAGAATTCAGCATGTCAGAGTTAAAAATAACCCTAGGTAGATTAGGTAAATAAGTCAGGTGTAACCCAACCCGGTACCGGTAATAAGACAGAGGCGACACAGATTTGTCAGTAACTGCCAGAGATCTCTTGTGGGAGGAGCACTGGTCATTTATTTTATAGAGTATAAACGAAGAGTAGCAATCAATCATATTACATAAATTGGGGATGCGTTATTGGCATACAAATATGGGATTTTACACAATTTCTGGGAATTCATCTCAAATTATATTTAACCCATGTTACACAATAGTTCTTATGTTACCTAACAATGATGGAAGAAGTAATCTTGACTCCCTCGCATCCTTCAACCATATCTGTGACCATATCTGGTCAGACTGTCTACACAAAAAGTTGGCAGTACAAATTGTTTACTGTGTATAAAAATGAGAATATGTACAAAAATGGTAAAAACAAGAAAAGGTCATGTGATATGAAATACAAAGTCTTTTGAAACATTGGTTCATAATGCATGAGTATATATGTATGGCTATATGAGGTTACAATGTAGGATATATAAGATTAGCTATAGGATTACTCCAACATGCAGCTGCACGAAATCATGCAGCTGCTGAAACGGGGAGCCGACTGTAACTTCAGCCGAAGCTCCCAAAGAGAAGGCAGGGAAGCTTTATTACCTTCCCTGCCTTCCCGATTGCTGTGTATATAGCGCTCAATGAGCACTGTATACACCGCTATGGGGGCCGCCATGTTGCGGCTCCCCTCTGACCTGGCGGTCACGTGATCCACCGGGATCAGAGTCTGTTAGAGCTGCTGGGTCCTACAGGACCCATATCAGCTCTATAGTAATGGGCAGGAGGAGTACCAGCCCCAGTTACAGTGGAAACCATTCTCCCCCCCCCCCAAAAAAAAAAAAAAGTGATCAGATGTCCCCAAAGGTCTATTATGACCTTATGGAGACAGAATGTAAAAAAAATAAAAAAAATAATACGCCAATAAAACGCCCTTAATAAAGGTTATAGCCTCACCCTCGACGACATCATACAAAATAAAAATTACTGTAATGGAGAGTAAAAACTATTTAAAAAAGTTTTTAGTAGCACTTTGTGTTAATAAATAAAAAAAAAAAAATGAAAAGAGAAAAACAGACCCGTTTTCCCTCCTCTTTTGTTTATATTTTCCCGGATATAAAAAATAATAAAATAAAACAAATGCAAAAATAAAAACAACATAAAAATAAAGCCCTATGTGTCACCGAAAAAAGACGCAGAAATTAGTTGAATAACGCAAATGATAAAAATGTTACAGCCCTCAAAACCGCACATACAAAAAACCTGAAAATGTGTCTGGTCCTGAACCGGTACTGAAGTGGTTAAACTGTGTGGGCCCACTGATGCACTCAGCTCCTGCCATACATGTAGAGGATCCCTGCACACTACTCCTGTTATTCATAAAGAGGATCTCTCAGTTTCCTCCTTTCAGACACAGACAGAGCTGAAACCTGAGTTGAGTAACCTTTGGACAGCAGGCACTGAACTGATAATTATGCCCATTAACCCATTAAATTACAAAGAATCCCAATGGTGTTCACATTAAAGGGTTCTTCCTTTCAGGTTCTCCCTTATTTGCATATAGGGAGTGACTGACAGTCTTTTTCAATTTGCATATATGGAGAGCCCTATCAGTGAAGCTGAGCTGGGTGTGGAGAAGTGAGAGGGAAGCCACCCAGTGGACTCTTCTCCATGTGCCTTTCTTAAAAAAAAAAAAAAAAAATATATATATATATATATATATATATATATATATATATATAATATAATATAATATATATATATATATATATATATATATAATATATATATATATAATATATATATATATATATATATATATATATATATATATATATATATATATATATATATATATATATATATATATATATATATATATATATATATATATATATATATATATATATATATATATATATATATATATATATATATATATATATATATATATATATATATATATATATATATATATACAGTCATATGAAAAAGTTTGTGCACCCCTATTAATCTTAATTATTTTTAGTTCTAAATATTTGGGTATTTGCAACAGCCATTTCAATTTGATATATCTAATAACTGATGGACACAGTAATATTTCAGGATTGAAATGAGGTTTATTGTACTAACAGAAAATGTGCAATATGCATTAAAACCAAAATTTGACCGGTGCAAAAGTATGGGCACCTCAACAGAAAAGTGACATTAATATTTAGTAGATCCTCCTTTTGCAAAAATAACAGCCTCTAGTCGCTTCCTGTAGCTTTTAATCAGTTCCTGGATCCTGGATGAAGGTATTTTTGACCATTCCTCTTTACAAAACAATTCCAGTTCAGTTAAGTTTGATGGTCGCCGAGCATGGACAGCCCGCTTCAAATTATCCCACAGATGTTCAATGATATTCAGGTCTGGGGACTGGGATGGCCATTCCAGAACATTGTAATTGTTCCTCTGCACGAATGCCTGAGTAGATTTGGAGCTGTGTTTTGGATCATTGTCTTGCTGAAATATCCATCCCCGGCGTAACTTCAAATTCGTCACTGATTCTTGTACATTATTCTCAAGAATCTGCTGATACTGAGTTGAATCCATGCGACCCTCAACTTTAACAAGATTCCCGTTGCCGGCATTGGCCACACAGCCCCAAAGCATGATGGAACCTCCACCAAATTTTACAGTGGGTAGCAAGTGCTTTTCTTGGAATGCTGTGTTTTTTGGACGCCATGCATAACGCCTTTTTGTATGACCAAACAACTCAATCTTTGTTTCATCAGTCCACAGGACCTTCTTCCAAAATGAAGCTGGCTTGTCCAAATGTGCTTTTGCATACCTCAGGCGACTCTGTTTGTGGCGTGCTTTCAGAAACGGCTTCTTTCGCATCACTCTCCCATACAGCTTCTCCTTGTGCAAAGTGTGCTGTATTGTTGACCGATGCACAGTGACACCATCTGCAGCAAGATGATGCTGCAGCTCTTTGGAGGTGGTCTGTGGATTGTCCTTGACTGTTCTCACCATTCTTCTTCTCTGCCTTTCTGATATTTTTCTTGGCCTGCCACTTCTGGGCTTAACAAGAACTGTCCCTGTGGTCTTCCATTTCCTTACTATGTTCCTCACAGTGGAAACTGACAGGTTAAATCTCTGAGACAACTTTTTGTATCCTTCCCCTGAACAACTATGTTGAACAATCTTTGTTTTCAGATCATTTGAGAGTTGTTTTGAGGAGCCCATGATGCCACTCTTCAGAGGAGATTCAAATAGGAGAACAACTTGCAATTGGCCACCTTAAATACCTTTTCTCATGATTGGATACACCTGGCTATGAAGTTCAAAGCTCAGTGAGGTTACAAAACCAATTTTGTGCTTCAGTAAGTCATTAAAAAGTAGTTAGGAGTATTCAAATCAATAAAATGATAAGGGTACCCAAATTTTTGCACCGGTCAAATTTTGGTTTAATGCATATTGCACATTTTCTGTTAGTACAATAAACCTCATTTCAATCCTGAAATATTACTGTGTCCATCAGTTATTAGATATATCAAATTGAAATGGCTGTTGCAAACACCCAAATATTTAGAACTAAAAATGATTAAGATTAATAGGGGTGCCCAAATTTTTTCATATGACTGTATATATATATATATATATATATATATATATATATATATATATTATTATGTTTTTTCAGAAATACTTCTAAATTCCACAGTTAAACATAGTTATAATGAGGGCTCTATCAGTATTTCCTACTGCCTGTGGTTATAGCACCATGAATGTGCTGACAGGTTCCATTTAACCTCTGCTCTAACAATGACACTATCATTATGAATTGATTTTATGGCTTCCTTATCTGCCTAGGGCACCAAAATGTCTTGTCCAAACCCTGCTTCCAACCAGGAACATTTTTATATAGTTGGTATTTCACATGATCCAAAAATATACTTTTCTATACATAAACATTACAAAAGTGAAAACTGTTTTACAAAGCAAAGTGTGACCTTTATTTTGCCTGATATTTTTACGATACTTTGAACCGAACTGTGAGTCAGAAAGAATGGAAGGTCACATGCGCTTGACTTTCTAAAGCAGGTTCACGGCTCGCCAGCATCGGTACATTTTGTATTTGTAATTATAATTACGCTTATTTATTGTATCTCTGCTGCCTGCGCAAAGCAGCACAGAAATTATTGAAATGTTACGCTCAGGGTAACATATTTTTAAATAAATGTATAAATTACATTATAATGAAGTGACCTCATGATGTGTGACACAGAGCTGAATTCATTTCACTATATTTCAGGTTATGTAGATTAATGAAACAATGTTTATAATATCGCTGCAAAAATAATAAACTCCTATAAATGCCAAATCCTCAGCACTGTGTGCTGCAAGCTACTAGGATAATATTACACTTTTTATTAAAACCAAAATTGACGAGATTTTTTATTAAACCGTTCCTTAATTGGGTTTTAATGCAATTGCTAAAGTAAAGTTCTGTATTTCGACGCCAGCTGTTAGGAATGCTTCTCGGATTATGTCCTTCCCAAATTAGAATATCAGTTTCCTAAAACCACAAGTTATTACAAATATAAATATAGAACCAAAGTAGAATAACTGCACCAAAACTAACAAAAATAACTACAAAAATATGTGATCAGCACTTCTAAGTAGTCAATTCAGACACTCTAGAAAGTTTTTAGTGCCTTGCAATTTTAATAGTCAAGTCTTAGCAGTAGAATAGGTCATAGTAATAAAAAGTCTCCAGACTCTCCCCAGAAGGAAGATGTTGCAGGAAAGAAGGATCAAGCATGCTGAGTTTTAACTTGCCCGATCCTTTGCTGACAAAGGAGCTAATTCACTGTGCAGTTATTTTCCTGCTTTCATTTTTGTAGCGGCAATTTGTGTTAATTCTAGTTTGTTGTGAAGAGTGGTCCAATGAATTGCAGTAAATTGCAAAGTCATTCCTAGCCATTTTCATCCATGCCACAAAATGACCTGCCAACATCATTTCAGGGATCTCGATAGCTCAGGAGAAAGTGTTAGCAAGAATGAAGCAGTTGGCATCACTCTGTCATGCTGGTTGAATTATTAGAGTAGACTGGTTCCTTTAAAAGGGGGATGGTGCTTGAAATCATTGTCTTCTTCTGTTAACCATAGTTACTTCCAAGAAAACTTGTATAGTTATTGCTTTGCATCAAAAGGGCTTTACAGGCAAGGACATTGCTAATTTTAAGATTGTTATTAAATTAATCATTTATCAGATCATCAAGAGCTTCAATGAGAGTAGCTCATCTGTATGTATGTGCATATACATATTTACCCATATACACGTATGTGTATAGGTGTATTTACAGATATATGTGTTTGTACAATACAATATGTATGTATGTATATATGCAAGTGAATTTGTATTTATAGTATATAAGTATATGTATGTGTTTCTGAATATATATTGACAGATAATGTCTGTAATGCACAATCTGGTCCTATGACATAGCACTTCCCAGTAAGGCTGTATTCACACAGTGCGTTTTTGATAAAAACAAACTCTGTGAACATAGCCTGAACAGGACCCTGCATGATTCTGATGATCAAAGATTCACATGTATTGCACATTTTGCTCATCTCCTTCACTCTTCTTATGCGTCTACCATGCAACCATCCTGTCAGTGTACATAAAACACTCTCCCACTTACGGATGAATGCCTGTCCAATGGAGGCTTAAAGAGTTTTCAAAAACTAAAAATGTGCTTGTCTACCTGTCCTTACTTCTTATGCTGCTGTCTCTAATCACTGCTGTGATCATCTAGATATGTGAGCAGGTACTCTCTTCAGACCCCAGAGTATTATAGGTGGATGCCCAGAGGAGGTGAAAAAAATTAAAAAAAAACATTTATACTCACTTTTGTCACCGTTTTTGTGCCTCCTCGCAGCATCTAATGTTCACTTGGTGACATCATGTGACTGGGATTGGGCCTCTGCGGCTCTGCTAGGAGGTACAAACTTTCTTTCCTCTTTCTGGATGGTCCATTGTACATGGTGTTCTGACTGCTGGATTAGGCATCTTCCCAATAATGAGTGCCTGGATTTACTAAGACTGGGGTTTACTAGATCTGTCCTAGTAAGCTACCAGCTGGAGACAGATACAATGAATTTTTACAAGGCGCATCTATGAGTCTTCCATGTGCTACAAACTAAAATCTACACCAGCTAGGAAAGTTATCTGGAGTAAGTTATAACACATTTATTAGGCTTTGGTAATCCTGCAGTTTTCTGCCCAACTCCCACCCACTTTACAAAATGGGCAGTAGCAGCATAAAAACTTTATTTTTTGCACAAACAAGCCCAATTTTGTAACTTTTTGATGCCAGAAAACTGCCACAAGGCTTGATAAATCCCCCCCCCATTGGTCTCATAGTTTCATAGTATCAAGTGAGTAAGAAATTATAGTTTTCATATACCATTTATATAGACAAGCATATATGCTATACATCAGACACACAATCTTTATGAAAGTTGCTTGAGTTGCACAAACAAGCTGGGAAATATATAGAAAATCGAATGCATTTTAGAGAAATTAAAGGTTTCAACCTTTTTCTTGGTCTTTTCTAAATGTTTCTCAACAGCCAACCTACCAATGAAAGAAAAGAAATGAAAAATGAGAGCAGAAATTGAGAAATAGCCACTTGATACAACAATTTGTCATGTTTTGACAGCTCTGCCTTTTGGCAAAATAGTCTATTATGGAGAATAAGTTATGAAATACAATGCGTAGAACATAGAAAGCCCCAAAGAGTTATCCCTCCAGGAAGATGATATATGTTGTCCTCCTGATAGTATATGATTGAATCTGAGTGTTTACAGAATATAATCATGTAACGCTAAAGTAGAGAACAATGGGAAGCGAAAGTATTCAAGCTCCTGTCCTGATGGGCTCTGTACACACAACAAAGTTTGCTTTTTTATGCAACACTTCAGCATAAAGTTAAATGTAATATTTGGATCTTTTTAATTAAAGGGAGTCTCCCACCACCAACGTCTCTGGAAACCACGTATATGCTATTGTAGGGGTGGTTAGTGGAATGGAGAACATACCTTTATTGTGTCCAAGTACAAAATCAACTATTAATATCTATGCAAAGGGGCTGTTCAGTGCACCCAAGAGTGTGAGTATGCCTGACATAGCACTCATTGTCACTTGTAGTCATCACCAATTGCTGCCCCCCTGACCTAAAGTGTGACAGGTTCCGATATGAGGCAACCACATGCAAAACAAGTATTCAGGCAAATGTGGCCATTACTATGTCTCCTTAAGGAGATACTGCCTCCATAAGGCCACCTGCCCACATGCCCTGCTAAGAATTTTGGGAAAGGAATATGCAAATAAGTCCTCCTGTAAAAAGTGGGACTTGCTCTAGCAGCACCTTTATGAAGTTGACTCCCTGTAGATCAATGCCTGGTTTTCCTGAAACGTAGTGGCATAATCTTCAAATAAAGTCAAGCCAGACTACCTTCTCCAAAAGGATGAGAGACCCATCTGTAGACAGTGAAACATCAAACTGTCTGTGGATATTACTTTTAGAGGAAATATTCTGACTTGGATTTATTCCCAAATTATGGCACTAGGTTTCAGGAAAACCAGGCATTGATCTATAGGGAGCTACTTTCTGATAGGTGGCACTAGAGCAAGTTCACCCTTTTCCACCAATGAGAAATTAGTTGCATATTCATTTCCCAAAATTTTTAGCAGAGCCTGCATGGCCTAATAAGTCTCTTTAAAAGGCTAATGTCTCCTTAAGGAGATAAGAAGACATAATACCCCTTCTGTCCCACATATATGACCTCTCACCCAGTCTATACACTGCTTTGTGAAATATATATTGACCCATATATGAAATCAACGAGATGGTCACTCTCAATTTTTAACCCAAATTGATTCAAGAAATATAAAGGAACTATTGGGTTTTAGTCAATGTGGGGATAAGACAGATAGAAATGAAAATTTAAATTTGAATAAATATAAATAAAAGCTATATATTAGACAAAATGTACGGCCAAACAAACACATAAAAAATCGTGATATTTCTGCCTGTGAAGCATCTTTATTAAACTCAGTTACTAAATAGACGTAAATCCCAGAGTGCCTAAATCAACCTGCAACAGCGGGGAGATAGTGGACCCAAAAATGGAGATTAGATGGTTGCTCCACGTATATAAGGGTTGTCTCCTGCTGCGGGAGGGCTCACACCTGGGATGTATGGTTCAGAGGGGATATCAAATCCAATCCCTTCAAAGACATATATATTAGAAACAGTGCTGGTCTGTCAGCCTTCAATAGGCTCCTGGCTGCCATGGCAATGGATCGCCGGCCCAGGATCTTGATCCGGGTGCCAGAGATCCTCCCCAAAATGGCGACGCCCATGCACTACCAGGAAAATGGTGTCTCAGTAACCTTTGACCAGGGCGTCGGGGGCCTTAATGCCCACAATCAGTGTAGGCACAGATCGTGACCATTAGCACCAGGTCTCTACTGTATAACACAGGAGAGACCCAGCGGCTATGGCGGCCGCTTCTGGTCTCTGTGCGCTCTAGCAGAGAGGAAGAGAAGCATCTCCAGCCTGCGCACAGTGAACGAAAAGGAGGAGCCTTGTCCCAGAGAGGAAGACAGGTAAGTATAATGCAATGGGGTGTGGGCTGAGTTAGTTAGTTGGGAAGGGCTAGTAGTGGGCAGGATAGCTAGGGAAACAGGGAGGGGGTGTAACAGAGTGAGAGAGGAGGGGGCAGTGAGAGGGAGGTAGTGTGGAAGGTACACAGGAAACTACACCATGTAAACAAATGTAGAAGATGTCAGGAGCTCCCAGAGAAACCCAGAAATCACTCAAAACACTGCTAAAGGTATATGGGTGTACTTATTAACCCATTAACAGCAATAATAGAATTTTAAAAAAATATATATATTTTTTGCCTGGAAAACCCCTTTAAAACATATTTTGGTGAGTTTTTTTGCTTTTAATTTTCCATGGTTTTATCTCCATAAATATTATGCAGTACTCAAATTAGCCACTAAGCCATGTTATATGCTAATACTTACCAGCATACTGATGATCCCACCTGTCATGTATATGTAGATTCAGAATCCACCAATCACAAGAGGTGATTTTACAGCTATTCTCCTTTCTAGGCAATGAGCTCTGCACAGGTCACAGAACATGCCTAGGAAACACCCCCATATAAGTCAATAGAGTCTATTCCAGATCATTGCGTCTATGGCTCATGGTCCCTTTCCAGGAAACAAGAAGTGATTATTTTAGTCTTGGTGGCCACAGATGGAATTGCAGCCTATTTGGATTATTTCTACGGATAATAAAATGGAAAATTTTCAAAAATAAACAAAAATTCTTTAAGAATATGTTTAACGTAAGAACATGATTTAAGCATGCAATAGGTAATTTTCTCATGACATATTCCCATATTTCCTTTAACTCCTTTATGCATGTATGTGATTAGGCATTAGGGGCTGTATGGAGAGGGCTCAGGAGCTGAGCCCTCTCTATATACGGGGGATGCTGGCTGTATCATACAGTCAGCACCCGCCACTAACAGCCACGATCAGTGTTGACACTGATCGCGGCTAACACTTACACTTCAGATGTTGCTGCATCTAAAGCATTAACAGCTGCTACAGTGCGCAGGCACCATGGGCACCACCATTTTTAACGATCACCAAACGTCATCAGAGGGTGGAAATCGGTTGCCATTTCAGCCAGAAGCCTATTGAAGGCTCTCAGGCTTGTCATTACTATAGTTCTATCACACGCCGCCATAGGCATTGTGTATTAGAAGTCAATGTATTTTACGTTACACTGCAAATAAAAGTAAAAAAAATAACATTTTCAATTGAATAAAAAGAGATCAAACCATCAGACCTTCCCCAAAATGGTATCAATAAAAACAATATCTTGTCCCGCATAGAAAGACACCTTACCTAGCTCCATATGCATAAATATGAAAAAGTTACACGTGTCAGAGCATGGTGACACAAAGAAATTTTTCTATTTTAAAAAGTTTTAAATTTTTTAAAAGATATCAAAACATTAAAAATACTATAAAATTTGATGATCGTACTAAACCACAGAATACAGGTAACATGTCATTTTTACAACATAGTGAATATCGTAAAAATTAGACCCATAAGAATTTGGCTTTTTTTTTCCAATTCCACCTCATTCTGAATTTTTTTTTCTGGCTTCCCAGTCCATTGTGAACCGAGAGCAAGGCAGGTGGTTTGGACTCCGCAACCAGAAATGAACGCACACGTGGTAGTTCAAGAAAAAAAAAATATATTTACTATAAGTTAATAAAGGCTAGTTAAAGGTAAAATGACAGGGCTAAAGACAAGCAAAATATACAATATAGCATGAACAATTTCAAGGCAAATTCTGCAATGGTTTCTACTTTTACTCTGTCCACTTCTGCAGTATGGACACTGAATGAACAATATACTCAAAACTATCCCTAACTGACCCTGACTTCACATTTGGGTGCACCCCCTTTTCCCCAGTGGTCCAGGTGGACCGCTTACAGTCCGTAGAAGCGCGCGGTGGGGCCCAAAGTCGGTCCTTTCTTTTATAGTGAAGCGTCCTCTCCTCACGGTTATCAGGATCTTGGGAGAAATGAAGTCCTCTTTAACAGACAGGGAAACCAACTGAATGCAATGTAATCCAACAGCAGATTCCACTCAGCACACTGACAGTCCTGCCGAATCCATACACTGAGCTGGGATGTAAAGCGGGATTTAGCAGGTGCCGTCCAGTACATCAACAGCACTGCGAGTCTCTATCTGTGGTATCCATATACACAGTCACAATGTCAGTCTCACTGATCAGCCACTGAGCACAGTTCCTTTCACGTGGACTCACTAGTCCTGTTGTCTCTTTACACTCTGTTTGTCTCTGGACCAAGATACAGCTTAGCTGTACAGAAAAATCTCCACACCAGTTCAATACAACACTTGCCAAGATGGCTGCTGCTCTCTGTCTCGTCACTTCCTGCTTCTCTGCTCACACTCTGTCTGCAGAACAGGCAAGCTCACATAAAAGGGGGGGGTCTCACTCCAGCATCATGTCACAATTACAATGGCTGCTGTCTTAAAGGAACAGAATCACAGAAATACATTCAACATTAACAGTTTATACAGACAAATGAAGCTTAAGACAACATTGGCTGTCTCTTACACCATTTCTCAGCATATTGAATGGTGCCATTACAAAGTGCAATTTGTATCGCAAACAATAAGCCATCATGTGAAAATGATGGCTTTTGGAATGTGGGGAGGGAAAAAAGGAAATTCAAAAACAAAAATTGGCTCAGTCTCGAAGGGATTAATGTTTCTGAAATAAGCATGCCTAGATAGCCTAGGTGTGGTAATACCACACTAATACTCATCAAAGTGGAGTCCTAGTCTAAAATAATAACATACACCAGCATCAAATGAAGAAAAAAGCAAAATCTAAAAAATGCCGTAATTTCAATAAAATATTTACTACTGCAACTTTACAAATTAAACCATTTGTTTTCCTCTTCTTTTTTCTTGCAGCCGTCCTCCTAAACTACAGTAGCTCAGTTTCTAGACCGTTGTCTATATTATAGTATCTTATTGCTTTTCTGTTCTTTTTGTATTTGCCGTGCTTGGGTGTAAATAGATTCTTGCTTTGTGTTTTTGCCTTTCTGCAAGCATGACACCAGTGGAACAAATCTGTTAAAATTCTGTTCAGTTTTTATTTCAACCAAATCCATTTATGTACAGCGCCATTTCTTCTCTTTACAATTCTTAAAGTCGGAAAAAAAAATGAACTTTCTCTGACCTGTGAATGGAAAAAGCAATGTTGAATTTTTTTTCTGGAGGTTAGTGGTGAAGTTCTTTTAAGTTAAAATAACTACAAAAATTGCTGTCTCAATTGGAAAGAGCTGATGTTTTGGGGCAAAGTATATATCAAAACGAATTTCATATATATCAAATACTGTGTAATATTTTACTTGAGCAGTGGAATATGAAATGTGAAATATTCCTCATATTTTAAATTCACCTTCATCTGACTGAAATAACATAATTTCCACCATCCACTGTACAAACCTCAACATACTGATGAGCGGGAGAGGAAATGGATCTGTGCAGTATATTATGTAAAGTAGATGCCTGTATCTCAAGAACACTTAGAGTAAAATGTTTGGGTTTAACTGCAAATGAGATAAACCTCATCCAATAGTTTTGTCACTATCTCTGTTACACCACTTTTCCTCTTGTGGCCTTCACAGTATAAATTACTCCCCGGGCTTCGAGCAATCTAAGTATATTTGCAAACGATAGGCTGAAATGTATGCAGAGACTTTGTAATACCCTGGGACATCCTTACCTTTCCTCTGTCCTTTTTCATTATACATTGAATTATAGAACAATACATTGCTCATAATGGGTTTGTCAAAATAGAATAAGCGTTGAAAATTAATTTCTCAGTTGAAAAAAAATCTAAAAAAAATAATAATTGGGGTTATCAATACAATCATTTACATATGTCCTATTAGAGCATATGGAATTCACTGGAAGAGAGAGCCTACAACTTACCCTGGATGAATGATTTTGACAGGAACAGCAGGACTAATGAAGATGAGTAGATTTCTACGGCATCTGTTATACTAAAGGGAGTCTATCAGCACCAAAAAACATTGTCAAATAAGCCCCAGTGTCTTATAGTGCTAGCTGAGAGCACAGGGCTGTAATTTTTTTGTAGAATGGGTGCTTCATTTTGGCGAAAAGCTGCTTTTTATTTCTATGCAAATGAGGTAAGAGTGCATTGGAGGAGTCTTCTGGAGTAGTTGAGCATCGCAATAAGATTTTCCTCTTGCTCCGGAGGAGGTGGAGGCAGAAGAGCAGAAGATCTCAGCCATCCTAAAACATGCCCTCAATGCACTCTTTCTTTGCATAGGAATAAAAAGTAGTTTATCATCAAAATTAAGCAGCCATTCTACAAACAGCACTGTATTGCAGCATATAGCACTGCGGGGAAGCACGGTGGCTCAGTGGTCAGCATTGTTGCCTTCCAGCACTGAGGTCCCAGGTTTGAACCTGGCCAAGGGCAACATCTGCAATGAGTTTCTATGTTCTCACTGGGTTTGCGTGGGTTTCCTTCCACATGCCAGGAATATACTGATAAGTAAATTGACTTACTGTAAAGATCAGCTAGGAATGAGCTCCTGTATGGAAGCCACCCTGCTACAAAAAGCTCCCTGCGCTTTGAGTCTCTGAGATAAGTGCGTTACAAATGTTAGTCATGGCCCTGTGCACTATAAGGTGATGGTTTTTGGTGCCGACAGACTCCCTTTAAAGGGGTTGTGTTTCATCAGACAAAACGCTTAAAACTTATGTCTGCCATACCATTACAAAGTAGGTGGTGTCTATTAATATACAGGATACTGTGTGGAATTAATGTGAGTGGTTTATGTTTTTATTCCATCTTTTATGTACATTTTAGTTTTTTTTTTTTACATAATTTTTTCTATAAAGTTTCCTTAATTCTTCAAAAAATCTTAGAACTCTCTACTGCTTTGCTAAAAAAAAAAATTACATTAGCTATGTTGGATTTTTTAGATTGAAGTGTTTGACTGTCATCCATCTCACTGCCCTAAGAAAAAATCGATGATCCACAAATGGTGGTGTAACTGTAGGTAAAAATATCTCTTTTTCATAGGTCAATGTTCATGGTTACAATCAGTTTAAACCTTTGGAGTACTACAGTGAAGAAAATATATCTTCAGGGAATAACCATCAAGAAACTTATTCACTAAAATTAGAATGACATTCTTCATTACTTGAAGAATTTGAGCAAAAACATTTTTCACAATCAGGTATGAAAGGTGTGGAAAAATGCTACAAATTAAGAATGCTTTCAAAAATAGAAGAGTTAATAGTTTATATTTGTAAATTTACAAAAAGAGAAATCTAAAAAAGATTAATATATGGAGAAATCCTGGAAATTAAAATTGACAAAATTAGGTGAGTGAACAAATGAGAAATCTAGATCAAATCATTATTTTGCGTGAGCGTCCTTTGGAAGAGGATTCCTGGAAGTGATGATGCGGCCCCCACAGAGCCCTGATCTCAGCATCATCTAGTCTGTCTGGGATTATATGAAGAGACAGAAGGATTGAAGCAAGCCTACATCCACAGAAGATCTGTGCTTAGTTCTCCAAGATGGCGGAAACAACCTCTCTGCCGAGTTCCTTCAAAAACTGTCTGCAAGTACCTAGAAGAATTTATGGAAGGTAAAGGGCAAAGGTCACACCAAATATTGATGGGATTTAGATTTTTCTTTTCTTTTTTCACTTAATTTTGTTAATTGGCAAAATGGCAAAAATAAACTATTAATACTTCTATTTTTGAAAGCATTCTCAGGCTACCGTCCCCCATTCCACTTGAAAAATGCAGAGAGAAAAGTCCTGCAAGCAACCTGTAGTTCTTCAGTGGATGCCTAACTATATCTCTTAGCCTCATTGATAGGGCATGTTGAGAGTTGCAGCTTCACAACCATTACCATAGGTTGGAGATCACTTGTGTAAAGGAATCTTTGTATACAAATAAGAATAGCCTTGTGTTATTATTGTGGTGGCAACATTATCTTAAAGCGGATTTACAGTAAGGATCAACTAAAAGTTAAAAATAACTTTTAGAAAGAAAAAACAGCTATTCTTTCTGTAAATAACTTAAGCCTTAGATTAGATTTTTTTCTGAGGAGAAAATTGATTTTATGATACAAATCACCTCTGGAGTGGTTTATAGAATAAACTAGATGCCCATGAGTGGTCCACTAGATTGCATGGAAAATGTGGACAGCCCCTTAAATCGCACTTGACTCAACTTGAGCAATTTTATGGAAATTATTACAAATAGTAATATATTACTATGCGCAGAATGATTATTATAAGTCATTGTGTTTCTCAGCAAAACTGTAAAAAACAAAATCACTGATTAAAATTGTGCGGACTGTAATCATATGGTTGTATGTAAAGAGGTTTCCAGGGATTTGATAAATGCATATAAAATTGGTCAAAATGCTAAAATAATAACATGTTCTATATACTTACCTAGAATTGCTGCTGAATACACTCTGGTGCAATGAGAAGTCGAACATAGGAAGGACTTGTCATATTAAGAAATTTATAATTTTAGCACTTTAGAACATTTCAAATATTTTTTAATTCTTGGAAGACCTGTTACAGAGGGGCACATCTATAGGGGGATGTAAATGTAGTAGTTGAATCCAGTCCCTGGTGCCACAGTCACATAAAAAGTAGTGTTGGGGAACCTCATGTGATTCATTTTGTGAATATTCACAAATTTCACCCAGTAGTTTCATTTCAGACCGAACGTGCTTGATCCAAAGTGGAACTGTTATTATTGTACTCTGGGGGCTCTTCAGACCCCAGAGTATAATAAGTTTAGATGCAAGTTTCATGACATCTCTGCACTCCATGTGACCACTGAGGCCCAGCAGGGCCCACTGACTTCATTCAGAAGAATGGAAGAGACCCAGAGATGATGTGAATCGACAACGGACCTTGCAATAGAGCCCAGGAGAAGTGAGAATAACTGTTATATTTATGCAACTCCCCTTGGCATCTGCTTATTATAATCTGGGGTTTGAAGAACATAATAAATGTCTGAAGATTAAAATAGTGTTTTTTGGATGGTGAAACCCCAAAATTTTGGATTCTGCCAAACCCAAAATTTTTTAAAAATTCTCAACTAATCTGACCTCAGTTTACCTCGAGATGTTTGGCATGAGATGACCAGTATTTTTTATAAGAATATGATTTTGAAAAAGAACATGTTTCTCCTATATATGTGAGGTTGAGTTGTGTTGAGTTGTGGTCGTAGCTACTTCTAGGTTTTGCTAGCATGTCATGATTTCATATTGAATTGGTTTTACGAGAAGCTGCAGTCCTTAATGAGGTCCTTTCATGTCCTCATCAATGTACGATATTAAATACTGCTAGAAAGCCAACAGTGCACTGAATTCAGTGCACTGTTGGCTTTCCCGGCATTTGTTCCAGGACTGGAGAGATCAGTGCCGTCAATTTCGGCACCAATATCTCTTCACTGGGTGGTAACGCCCCCTCTGACAGTGCAAGGCTATGTTAGAGTTCAGTCGGGGGGGGGGCTTTCCTCACAGCCCAGTGATGACGCTAGGCTGTAAGGCCCACCCTTCTGACAGTAGGGAGATATTAACGGCACCGATATCTCCAGCACCAGGGCACATACCGGGAAATCCGACAGTGCGCTGAATTCCATGCATTGTCGGCTTTCTAGCAGTATATAATCCGGCACATTGATGAGGACATGAAAGGTCCACTTTAATAGAATTTGAGGTACGTTAAGAGAGGACACATATTATATGTATATAAATCTTAAAAATAAAAAAAACCCTCCAAAATATTGTTCCCTTAATCCTAAATGAATATACTTTCAGCTGATTCTGCATATTTTCCTCATGCATTGCTGCAGAACTGGCTACTCTGCTGGATTCAATGATAACACCATTATATCCCTGAGAGATCAGATTTAAGAACATAATTGCTTGACATATGACTATCAGCACTTGTAGATATAATATTTGATCTAATGTGGTTTTAATAACGGGCCTGTGGATAAATCGCTCGCAGCAGACTTTTACAAGGAACATTAATACAATATTTATTGATTACAGTGTTTCGGAAGAACTAAGAAACTCTGCTCTGTTGATTCCATCTAGTGATAACCTGGATGTGGTGCATTCTTGTAGGTGCACATTAAAGTGGAAAAATGTAAATATTTTTGCTAGACTTTTATAATGTGAGTACTAGGTGTAAGTTCTGTATGGTTGCCAATGTGATTCTTAATTTACAAGTGCAGCAAGAAACTACAAAGTATTCTATGGCTAGTTTCTATGGATGCATTTTACATGTTTGTCACAAAAGCACTCCCACAGAAATGTTTATTCTCTAACCTGTTAGAAAGGTACATGATGAAAATTATAATAAAGTTAGATCCTCAGTTATGTCATGTTACCCGCACTCTGACTCTCCAACTAACACAACATCTTATGTACGAAAAGGAAGTCCATTTCCCTATATACACTGTGTGCAGAATTATTAGGCAAATGATTATTTTGATCACATCATCCTTTTTATACATGTTGTCCTACTCCAAGCTGTATAGGCTTGAAAGCCAACTACCAATTAAGTAAATCTGGTGATGTGCATCTCTGTAATGAGGAGGGGTGTGGTCTAATGATATCAACACCCTATATAAGGTGTGCTTAATTATTAGGCAACTTCCTTTCCTTTGGCAAAATGGGTCAGAAGAGATATTTGACGGATTCTGAAAAGTCAAAAATTGTGAGATGTCTTGCAGAGGGATGCTGCAGTCTTGAAATTGCCAAACTTTTGAAGCGTGATCACCAAACAATCAAGTGTTTCATGGCAAATAGCCAACAGGGTCGCAAGAAGCGTGTGAAAAAAAAAAGGATCAAAATAACTGCTAATGAATTGAGGAAAATCAAGCGTGAAGCTGCCAAGATGCCATTAGCCACCAGTTTAGCCATATTTCAGAGCTGCAACGTTACTGGAGTATCAAAAAGCACAAGGTGTGCGATACTCAGGGACGTGGCCAAGGTAAGGAAGGCTGAGAAACGACCACCTTTGAACAAGAAACATAAGATAAAACGTCAAGACTGGGGCAAGAATTATCTTAAGACTGATTTTTCAAAGGTTTTATGGACTGATGAAATGAGAATGACTCTTGATGGGCCAGATGGATGGGCCAGAGGCTGGATCAGTAAAGGGCAGAGAGCTCCACTCCGACTCAGACACCAGCAAGGTGGAGATGGGGTACTGGTATGGGCTGGTATCATCAAAGATGAACTTGTGGGACCTTTTCGGGTGGAGGATGGAGTGAAGCTAAACTCCCAGACCTACTGCCAGTTTCTGGAAGACACCTTCTTCAAGCAGTGGTACAGGAAGAAGTCGGTATCGTTCAAGAAAAACATGATTTTCATGCAGGACAATGCTCCATCACATGCATCCAAATACTCCACAGCGTGGCTGGCCAGTAAAGGTCTAAAAGAAGAAAAAAATAATGACACGGCCCCCTTGTTCACCTGATCTGAACCCCATAGAGAACCTGTGGTCCCTCATAAAATGTGAGATCTACAGGGAGGGAAAACAGTACACCTCTGAGCAGTGTCTGGAGGCTGTGGTGGCTGCTGCACGCAATGTTGATCATAAACAGATCAAGCAACTGACAGAATCTATGGATGGAAGGCTTTTGAGTGTCATCGTAAAGAAAGGTGGCTATATTGGTCACTGATTTGTTTTGGATTTTGTTTTTGAATGTCAGAAATGTTTATTTCTAAATTTTATGTTGTTATTGTAAGGGTCTTGCCAACCGTAGCAACCCTGACACTACTGCAGGGGTCTGGGAGGAAGGACAGAGACAAGTGAGCCCTAATCTCACCCCAGCCACTGTCCCTTCCTATTGCCACAGTTACCCTAAATGGTAAAAGGACAACCTTAAGACAAGCCCTATACTGGGTAAGTGACACAGAGAACAGGACAAGACAAAAACAACACAGAAGCGGAGTGATAAAGCCAAGGGGTCAGAACCAAACGAGCAATGCAGTACAGAATCTAAATCCAAGAGAATAGTCAAAGTCAAAGCCAGTGGTCAGAAAATCAGGTAACAAGGTAGCAAGGGAAATAATGAAGAGAGCAGGCAAAACACAAGTGAAATAACCGGCCACCTGCTGAGAAATGACATCCTGTATATAGAAAGTCTGGGCCCAGCCACAGATCTGATAGGTACACAGGCTGTCAATCACACAGGCCAGGAAGAGAATAACTCTATGCAGTCCAGAGAGAAATGTTCAGACACGGGTGGGGCCGGAAATCCATTACACTGACTAGGACCATGTTCAGACTGAGCAGCAAGAAACTTACATAACGAACCAAACTGAACACGCCTCCTTCGCCACAGCGTGCGAGCGGAGGGCGGCGCCGAGACCCGAAACGGCAGAGACGTTACAGTTATATTGGTTTACCTGGTGAAAATAAACAAGTGAGATGGGTATATATTTGGTTTTTATTAAGTTGCCTAATAATTCTGCACAGTAATAGTTACCTGCACAAACAGATATCCTCCTAAGATAGCCAAATCTAAAAAAAAACCACTCCAACTTCCAAAAATATTAAGCTTTGATATTTATGAGTCTTTTGGGTTGATTGAGAACATAGTTGTTGTTCAATAATAAAAATAATCATCTCAAATACAACTTGCCTAATAATTCTGCACACAGTGTAGTCCTAGGAGCAGGGCCGGGGTTAGGGGGGGGGGGGGAAACTGGGCAACTGCCCAGGGCCCCGTCCCCAAAGGGGCCCCCGGGATCCAGAATCTGATGACTCCGGATCCCGGAGTCAGGCCCGGCCAAAGCAATAACAGAAAGGGACCGCAGGGCCCCTTTCCGAGGTGAGTAAAAATAACAAACATTTTTACTCACCTGTCCTTGCATCCGACGTCATCTTCTGGCGTTCCGGACATCACTGCTGAGGCGCTGAGGCCTGGCCTCAGCGGTCACGTGGGGCGTGCCTCACGTAATCGCTGAGGCCCAATCACAGGCCTCAGAGGTGACGTCCACAACGCGTGACGTCAGCCGCAGAGAAGAAGAAGCGGTCGCCGGCGGGGATAGCGGAGCAGCGCGAGGAGGCCCGGGAGAGGTAAGACAAGGTGAGTATAACTGTTTGTTATTTTACCTTACTTACCCCGGGCCTTCGATTATTATACTCTGGGGTCTGAAGAGACCCCAGAATATAATATAATAATAGCACTGTAGGGCCCCTGTGGAGCATTATACTGGGGGCCCCCTCTGGATAGCATATTATACTGGGGGGGCCACCTCTGGATAGCATATTATACTGGGGGGCCCCCTCTGGATAGCATATTATACTGTGTGGGGCCACTGTGGAGCATTATACTGGGGAAGGGGCCCCTCTGGATAGCATGTTATATTCTGTGGGGCCTCTGTGGAAAATTATAATATGTGGGGGGGGGCCTCTGGAGATAATGTTATATTCTGTGGGGCCACTTTGGAGCATTATGCTCTCCAGAGGGGCCCCCCAGTATAATGCTCCAAAGTGGCCCCACAGAATATAACATTTTCTCTAGAGCCCCCCCACTTTATAATACTCCAAAGAGGCCCCACAGAATATAACATGTTCTCCAGAGGGCCCCCTCCCCAGTATAATGCTCCACAGTGGCCCCACACAGTATAATATGCTCTCCAGAGGGGCCCCCCAGTATATTATACTGTGCAGGGCCACCGTGGAGCATTATACTGGGGGGGGGGCTCTGGAGAGCATGTTATACTGTTTTGGGCCACTGTGAAGCATTATACTGGGGGGCGCTCTGGAGAGCATATTATACTGTTTTGGGCCACTGTGAGTATTATACTGGGGAAACCTCTCTGGGCAGTATATTATACTGTGTGGAGGCCATTCTGGAGCATGTTATACTGAGTGGGGTCACTGTGGAGCATTATTCTGGGGGGGGCATCAGCAGAGCATATTATATTGCGTGGCGCCACTGTGGGGCATTATTTGGGGGGGACTAATGAGCATTATACTAGGGGGCCCTCTGGGGAGCATATTATACTGCGTAGGGCCTACTGTGGAACATTATACTGGGGGGACGCTCTGGGGAGCATAATATATTGCGTGGGGCCACTGTGGAGCAAAATACTGGAGGGGGCACTGTGGAGCATTATACTAGCGGGGACCCTCTGGGGAGAATATTATACTATGGGCCACTGTGGAGCTTTATACTGGGGGAATGGACAGTGTGGGGAGCCTGTTATACTGTGTGGGGCCACTGTGGAGTGTATTATATTGTGTGGGGCTTTTCGGGAGCATATTATACTCTGTGGGGCCATTGCAGATCATTATACTGGGGGGACTGTGGGGAACATATTATACTGTGGGGGACCACTGTGGAGCACTATACTGGGGGAACCCCTCTGGGGATTATATTATACTGTGTGGAGGTCATTATGGAGCATGTTATACTGTGTTAGGCCACTGTGGAGCATTATACTGGGGGGGCATTGTGGGGTGCATATTATACTGTATGGAGCATATTATATTGTGTGGGGCTGCTGGGGAGCATATTGTACTGTCTGGGGCCACTAAGGGGTAGTATACTGTGTTGGCCACTGTGGAGTATTATACTGTGTGGAGCCTTATTTACCATGTGGGGCCACTATGGGGGGCTCAGGGAAGCGTTTTATACTGTGTGGGTCCACTGTGGAGCATTATATACCATGTGGGGAAACTGGAGGGCTTAGGGGAGCATTTTATACTGTGGAGCATTATATACCATGTGGAGCATTATACTGTGGGGGGGCTCAAAATTCCTGCTGGCAGCTCTGTGTGCTATGTCTGCATCACAGCCCCCTCACTATAATCTTGCACATACGTGTAGTGCCCCATGGCCATGTCATTCCCCATATAGTACTGTGCATGAACCTGCCATGGAGTTATTGGGGCCTGCACAGTACTTTAGGGGCTGACTATACTGGGAACATACTCAGTAATGCCAGATAGTCAGCACATATGTAAGACTTCAGTGAAGGAGCCGTGGTGTAGGCTATTAGCAGGAAGCTGTTGGGTGGGGCCCCAGAACAAGTTCCTTTGGTGGGCCTAAGGCCCTTCAGTCCGACACTGTATAACGGAGAACTATTATATATAAGGGTGGGTTACTATATATAATTGGGAAACTTAAGTATGAGGGGGCTATTATTTATAAGAGGGGAACTATTTATAAGGGGGTATAATTGTTAAGTGGGCTTATTTATAAAGGGGGCTATTAGTGATAATGGGGACTATTATTTATAAGGGTAACTATTATTTATGAGGGGGCTATTATTTTTAAGGGAGCAGTATTATTTTTACGGGGTGACTGTTACTAATAAGGGGGGATATTACTGATACAGGGCATTATTTATCATTTATAAGGGAGCTATTATCAATAAAGGTGTAAGATTATTTATAATCAGGGACTATTATTTATAAGGAGGCGCTATAATAACTGATGACTGGGTGCAAAAATCTATTAGGTGGTACAAAGGTGCTCATTTGAATTGTATGTGGTAAAATAGGGCTTGTTATTACTTTTTTGTTGGCAGAAAGGAGGCGTTATTATAGGGGTTGTCACTGGAAGACGATGGTGTTGTTTGCATATCAGCATTTGGGACCCCGCTTTTAATTTTTGCCCAGGGCCCCACTTTGTCTAAAACCGGCCCTGCCTAGGAGACTCACATCAAAAAATAACACTAGCTTCATGGAAATTAATAAATTGATAATTTGGTGTTAGTAGAGATGGGCAAATCTCACAAGATTTTTTATAGCAAACATTCTTGAGGTTCATCCATCTGGTTCATTTTGGGCTGAACTTGTTCTTCATGAACCAGAAGTACTACTATTTTTATATTTCTTATTGACCTATTCTTACATGTCATGACTTCGGAGCACCTCAAGTGCTGAGGTCCAGTCACAGACCATGCTGAGGGACTACCGAACGCCACGAAGATGCCCTTGAGAGGTGAGGCAAGGTGAGTATAACAGTTTATTATGTTGCAGCCTCTCGACTGGGCATCAAATAATGCCAAAAAATAAAATAAAAAAATAATGAAAATTAATAAAAAACAACTAAATTAAAAAAAACACTAATACATAACTTTTATTGGCTATGCCATAAAATAGGATAAAAATCCAAGTGATGTTTAATGTGAATAAAGCCCTAAATGCGTCTATGGGCTAAGTCGAAAAAACAACTGGCTACTGTTAATAATATAATTGCTGTAGGAAGAATTGTACATCAAGCCCCCAGTATACTATATCTAAATTCACTATATCTGTGAATTAATATAAGCTCAGTTTTTCAGGTGTCACAAATAAAAAATTTGCCCAAATAGGGGGGGGATATTTATTGTGTAATCTCCTACTGTTTTATCTGCCAGCAAAACATAAAGCTGAAGGAGCAATGCTTAAGGTTTGCGCTATACAAAGTCCCTCCGTGCTTCCACTAGTCCTCGTGTGCAAGCCTGAGGTTATGTAACTCAGCAGAGCCCAAAGTAATTGACTTGGCTAGGGGCCAATAAACTGGCATCTTCAAATGTGGCTCATGTAAAGCCTACAAATTTATTAACACGTGCAAGACATATTAAAATCAACAAAGTAGATGCTGTCACCAAATTCAACATAAAGCTGACTGCCGTACTAGAGTGGTTGTGTACCTTTTATCCTGTAGTTGTGGCACACAGTACATAGGAAAGACCATCAGGGAAGTACGCAGACGTATTCTGGAACATAATGTACTAGTGCAGAAAAAATATACGACACCGAGCAAAAACCTCGTGTTATACCGTTTAAACACGTAAATACCAAAAGTTATATTCAAAAATGGCCGCCCACCTTAAGAAGTTGTGAAAGAGTAGGTCACAACTCCTAAATTATCAGATATATTGGATAGAAACAGCAGCTGGATCCACGCCAATGTTAGCGAGATGCAAATGAGATAAAAGAACCGTTCCCAAAAGGGATAAGGATCAGCGCTTGCTCCAATTCAGTCAAACAAATTCCTTTATTAGATACCAACACAGACGCGTTTCGGAGCTTCTGCCCCTTCTTCAAGTGCATACAGGTAATACATATGTCTAAAACAAGCTGTCTTTTATAGTGTCAAAGTAAAAAAGACACACCCAAATGGGAGTGGCGCAGCAGAGAAACCCTTTTTTTTTTTTTTTTTTTTTTATAACTTTTCCCAAATGTCAAAATGACGCTAGCTCTATAGATCAACACATGAATATTACCATAAAAATAATGATGAATGCTACAAGAATAAAACAACTTTAACATGAATAACACATAATATAATAAATGACGAAATACATACATACTATATAGAAACTACATTAAAGAGAAAAAAAAAATATATATATATAAAAATCAATCCGAAAATAATGGTACGTACAAAAGTAATTACCATACCCATCCAATGTTTTGAAAATATCGACATATATCAATTCATGTATAATATATAATTTAACAATAAATAGTTAAAAATAGATACACAAATAAACACATATATATACACACATATATATAATCATATACATATATATATATATATATATATATATATATATATATATAAACATACACATACATACATACATCCACATCCACATGTATTCTGGAACATGTAGCGGATATTAATAGGGAAGAAGATACCCCTGTGGCACATCATGTTATTGAAACCTACTCAATTAAATTTCAAGTTCGTGACACCCCCCTTAGAGGAGGAGACTTTGATAAAAAAAAGTAATTCAAAGAGAGGCCATATGGATATTTCTCCTTCAAACTGTCAAACCTTTTGGTCTTATTACACTGTGGGGTCTGAATAGTGAATTGTGAGTGATTAACTAAAATAGTTTTGAGTTCAGGTCAAGCCTGGTTTCGATCCAAATGGCTTCACTCATCTCTAAGTGTTCTATTCCCCTTGTCAAAGGAGTGTGTCCCTAGATAGTCTGATACTGTCCAAACAGTGCTGACAGTGGCAAGGTGATATTCTTTGTAATTCTTTGTTTAGAATGCGAAAAACATACAAATTTCCATTATATTTTTAGTACTTTCCTTACAGTATAATGCCAAATTATTTCACCCACAAAGTAATGATCCTTAATGCTCCTTTACAGTCTAATGCTCCTTGATGCAGAGTATATCACAGTATAATGCCACCTTAGTGCCCCCTCACAGTATAATGCCACCTTAGTGCCCCCTCACAGTATAATGCCACGTTAGTGCTCCCCCACAGTATAATGCCATGTTAGTAACCCCCACACAGTCCAATGCTTCTTAACACTCCTTAGTAGTTGAATTTTCCTGGTCTATTTCCTAGGGGATGTTAGAGGGCGGACTCCCAGAATCAGGTCATTTGGTGGGTCCAAGGAACTGCTGCTACTTCTTCTTTTTGCTCTTTCCCTTCTTTTTATCTTGTTGTTTTTTCTGTATCTGTTAATGTTTTCTTCTTCTACTTGTTTTTTTTTCTTTTTTTTTCTCTTTTTCAGTAACATGTAGACCCCTGAAGTAAGATTTACTTCCTGTATTCCATTCGATAGATATTCTTAGTCAGTCTTTTGTCATCTACTATGAAGAGTTAATGGTAACATACAGATAATACACTGAAAACAGTGAAAACACAGTCATACTCTTTACGACACTTTTTACATTGCATTGCACAGTATAGAAATAGAATTTCCATGTGGTAGGGTTTAATTATGACCGGTTGTCAAGCTTCTTCTCTCTGTATCTGTAGACAGTGTCTCCAAAATCAGCAGTAATCTGACTTGTATATTTAAGTGTGAATGCATTAAGCAAGAAAGCCTTCACATAAATTAAAGTGCGAGCTTCCACATAGCACAGATTACTTGACAAGCTGTTATTTGTGAAAGCACATTGTACCTCTTTACCCAATGATTTAGAATCCGAAAAAAAAAATCTGTCACAAATATTTCCACTAAAGTACATGACAGACGTATGCTATTTTATATACAAATCCACTAAGGCTCCTGGTCAAGGTGGCTGCTCTAAAATGCAGGGAATGTCTATCAAAAATACATTAGGAATGATGCATTTTAATTTTCTACCTTTCACCTTACATCAAATACATGGAAATGTGATGAATATAACACTCAGTCTATGTGCCAACTTCATAAGTGACATGGCAAAAATAGTGCCCTCTTGAAGAGTCTATTTCTTGTTATCCTATACAGGCATATAGAATGGTTTCTTTGTTTCAGGACCAAGCCAACTTTCATTTTTATGTTTTGAATCTTACTCTGCACCTTGCAAGACTCATAACTTTTTTTTTATTTTTTGTTGTCTTACAGTGGGGAAAAAAAGTATTTAGTCAGCCACCAATTGTGCAAGTTCTCCCACTTAAAAGGATGAGGCCGGCCTGTAATTGTCATCATAGGTAGACCTCAACTATGAGAGACAAAATGAGAAAGCATATCTACAAAATCACATTGTCTGATTTTTAAAGAATTTATTTGCAAATTATAGTGGAAAATAAGTATTTGGTCAATAACAAAAATTCATCTAAATACTTTGTTATATATCCTTTGTTGGCAATGACAGAGGTCAAACGTTTTCTGTAAGTCTTTACAAGGTTGGCACACACTGTTGCTGGTATGTTGGCCCATTCCTCCATGCAGATCTCCTCTAGAGCAGTGATGTTTTGGGGCTGTCGCTGGGTAACATGGACATTCAAGTGTGTTACTGACGGTAGCCTTTGTTACGTGAGTCCCAGCTTTCTGCAGGTCATTCACTAGGTCCCCCGTGTGGTTCTGGGATTTTTGCTCACCGTTCTTGTGATCATTTTGACCCCACGGGGTGAGATCTTGTGTGGAGCCCCTGATGTAGGGAGATTATCAGTGGTCTTGTATGTCTTCCATTTTCTAATTATTGCTCCCACAGTTGATTTCTTCACACCAAGCTGCTTGCCTATTGCAGATTCAGTCTTCCCAGCCTGGTGCAGGTCTACAATTTTGTTTCTGGTGTCCTTCCACAGCTCTTTGCTCTTCACCATAGTGGAGTTTGGAGTGTGACTGTTTGAGGTTGTGGACAGGTATCTTTTATACTGATAACCATGTCAAACAGGAGCCATTACTACAGGTAATGAGTGGAGGACAGAGGAGACTCTTAAAGAAGAAGTTACAGATCTGTGAGAGCCAGAAATCTTGCTTGTTTGTAGGTCACCAAATACTTATTTTCCACCATAATTTGCAAATAAATTCTTTAAAAATCAGACAATGTGATTTTCTGGATTTGTTTTCTCATTTTGTCTCTCATAGTTGAGGTCTACCTATGATGTCAATTACATGCCGGCCTCATCTTTTTAAGTGGGAGAACGTGCACAATTGGTGGCTGACTAAATACTTTTTTCCCACACTGTACATAAGGGCTTGATATTTGCATGACAGATTGCATCTTATTATGGAACCATTCATTATTCTGAATAATGTACTGGGAAGCTTGAAAAAATTCCGAATGGGATAAAAATGGGGAAAAACATCCGTTGTTCCATATACTTATGAGTTTTGTTTTTACTGCATTCAGTATGTGGTAAAATGACAGGTTCCCTGCATTCTGCAGATCAGTATGGTCATGGTCTTAGTCTCAGTTGTAGTTTTTATATGTATTTATACCATTTTCAAGAATGTCTCATGGGGTGATTAGAATTTTTATATTTTTTATTTTCACTTAAAAAAAAATGCCCCCTTCCTCCCAGGGGGCCTGAACATTATTTATATTGCTTATACCCAGAGCCATAACTTGAAGCTCTTGGGCTACAATGCAAACAATGTAACAGGGCACCCACTTGCCATGTACTATCTATAATACTGGTGTCTTCTTATGTTGCAGAGAAGCTTTTAGACCCATAAGGCTGTGGGGCTCAGTAGCGATTTATACCTCTGCTCACCTTATAACTACATCCCTGTTTATAACATATATTACACTATTGCAGCCTATGGGAAATTGGCTATGTTAGTGTTCAGCTCTGCAACAGGCAAGGCTCTACAGTACCATAGCACTGACAGGAATGGAAATCTCCAGAACTGATCAGCTCCTGTGATCTTGCTTCATGCATCTGATAATGGAATCTAATAGGTTAAATGCCTGTGATCCAAGCCATCTCTGATCACAGACACTGCCGCTGGGTCCCGGTGCTCTCAGCAGCAGAACAGGCGCCATTTTTAAAAGTCCTCTCCTGATGTTAATAGGTGTATTAGTGACGGAAAGAGTTAATCCCCTGCCACCTAGTTACCTACTCTGGGTAGTGACTTGACATTTGTGGCCATCTGGTCACCAGGTAGACAAAATATCATAGGCGGACAACACCGGCAAAAGATGCAGTTAGCCATATCATTGGAGTCGCACTTGAAGGCTGGAGACACGCTGACTTTTTGAAGAATGTTTGTTGCAGATTTTGCTGCATTTTTGAGACAAAACCAGGAGTGGATACAAAGGAAATGGGAAATATAAAGGGGGGGACTGATATTTCTCCTTTCTACTGAAAAGCAACAAAAATTCAACAGGGCAGATTAATAAATATGCACCAGATTTGTGGCCTAATTTGCGTAAAAAAATGGTGTACATGCTTTACACCTCATTTTTTATGTGTTTAAAACTCTAACAGTTTGTCATTCTCGTACGACATGTAGGAGGGGCTATTTGTAAAGGGGGGCTTAATATGCTACACTGTAAGACAGAAATTGCACCAAAGGTCGTAAGTTGCACCAAGTTTTTGCACCAAAATTCGGTCACAAACTAAGGCAACTATAAAGTGGTTTAAAGTCATGCTAGATAGTGTGAAAGTGCACCAGATTTTCAAACAGCATTTGACACTGTCTAGTCTAAATTTGCACTAAAAGACAGTTTTAGTTTATCTATTCCAATGTGAATCTGTAGTTGAAAGGAGTTTTCATACATGTTACATCAGAAACTGATGTAAAATATGTGATAAATTGCCTCAGTAGGTCATCTCCAGTTCCTATGGTCCCATGTTGCTACTGAAAACCGAACCTCTGTCTCCATATCCATGTACACCAAAATCACAACATGCAAAACTGACATTTTTTCGTCATTTTCCATTCCGCATAAAATTTATTAAACAGCGATCAAAGCATCATACAATTTTCAAAATATTATTAAAAAAAACCTACAACCTGCCCTGCTAAAAATGACTCTTACACAGCAATGTATATGGGAAAGAAAAAAGTTATGGGTGCCAGATTATGGCAACGGAAAGAAAGTTTTAAATCTTTCAAAGTTTAGAATTTTTGTAAAAGTGTTTAAAAAAATTACATAAATTTGGTATCTCCATGATCATACTGACCCACAGAATATAGGTAATGTGTCATTTTCACCACCTGGTGAAGGGCCATAAAAATTAGGTCTGGGAGAAATTTGTGCAATTGCTTTTTTTTCCAGTTCCGCTGCATTCTGAATTTTCTCAGTACAGCATATGGGAAAATGAAATGATACCACTATGAAGTCCAATCATCCTGCAAAAAATAAACCCTCATATGACTCTGAACAGAAAAATAAAAAAGTTATAGCTTTTGGAAAGTGGAGAGGGAAAAAACGAAATGCAAAATCAGAAAATCGATGTGACTTAAGGGGTTATTGTAATTTCAGTGCCTGGAGATCTTAACCAAGAACCAGGGGGCGGTGGCCCAACAATTTTGAAGCACAAAAATCTTCTTCAAGAAGTTTGTGGAAATTTTTTTATTCCACTCTAGTTCAAATTAAAAGTATTGTTCCGCAAAGCAAAAACGTTGGTGCTTTTGTTTTGCCCTGATCTTTTTACTTTATTAAAATCCAATATCTTGATCTGATTATCTCAGATCATATTCTCCTATATATAAAAAAGTTCTTTTAAAACAGTTTGGTTTGTCATCTGATTTCAGTGTTAAGAAGGGTTGAATGTCTTAGACAACAAGGTTATACAGCAATGTTTGTTTACCGCAGACCCTGGTAAATTCCCTTGCTCTTATTAAAACTTTTCCTGAGGCTAATTTAATTGGCAAATCCTATGAGCTCTGTGATGATTTCCCAGTTAAGCCTGCACTACTTTTCCAGGTTGTTAGTTAAACTGATGTTGACAGTCAGGTTTACAGGTATACGTGTATAAATAAGGAGTTGGCGGGATTTCACAAAAATAAAATAGTGTAGATCCAAAGTTTCTAAAGTTACTTAGATCAAAGAGTACTTCTGGTCTCATAAGACTGATAGTTAGGAATGACTCAACCGGATCGTAATGAGTTCATTTTGAATTGTATATGTTGTTTTGTTATGTTTGATATTTATTACAGTTTAATTGTTGATGCCTTATATTCAACCGAGGATTGGATCAAGGAGTTAAGGTGGCTTTGTTATTAAATTTTTGTTGGTAGAATTGGCCAATTTGGCAAACAAACGGCTGATCATGGTTTGGCCAATGGCAAACTTTAGAATGCTGAAAGGATGCTGGACATTTTCAGGCAGTTGTTGGCCTTAAATGCCAATGGCATGTTTTTGGACGGTCATCAGCCAACTTTCGTGGACTCATAGCTCTTTAAAAAAAAAAAAAAAAAAAAAAAAGCTAAACTTCCTCCCTAAATGAGCAGTTTAGTTGTTAATGTTGATGGTAGGATCTTTTGTACAAAAGATCCCATCATCAACTGGATGGCCACATGATGGCCATCCAACAGAGTGCATAACCAGCCTTAGTAAAGCTTTATCAACTTTCTGAGACTGCATATGGTGACCAATATTTTTCTTAATTTTATTTCATGGATAAACAGAAATTTTATGGAAAAATTGTAAAAGCAGAAACGAATAATAAGTATAGTGGGCCTATCATGTGGCCTTTACAGAAAAGCTCAGCAGAGCAGACTGGAGGTGAAGAGCCACTTTGGCTATCATAGTTATATAGTTTACATTGTTTTGTTAGTAGGGCGATATATATTCCTGTAAGTAACATTCACAACAAAAGGAAAGTAGCCAAATTGGCACCCTTCCCGACATATTCTGGGAGTGCCCAAAATTACCAAGCTGTGGAAGTCAGTCCAGGAAACATTAGTCTACTTATTTAAAACCCCACTATATCTCACATCTGAGTTGAGCTTGTGGATGATAGATATTGTCACACATTCTGCTCCCTATAAAGTTATAATGTGTCTCTTGTTCATATCTAAAAATCATGGCTGGGTTTTTGACAAGTCCCAGACCATCAAAACTTTCTGTATTCAGATCGTGTTGGTCATAAGTTCGCAAAATTTTTAATTTTTTGTATTTTCAGAAATGTTTAACTTTTTAATTATCTTCAGATTTAAATATGGTCAAGTTCATCAAGAAAATCCTTTTACCTACCTATGAATTGTTTGATATGTTTCTATAAAATAGTCAAGTAAAGGCAAGAGATTTCAAAGGAACAGTAGAAGGAAGCAAGTTGAATATGTATATCTTTATGGTATATGGCCTCTATTATAGTATAACTCTTACATTTAAACAGGAAAAGTCTAAGAAAAGGCTTTCAGCTGCAAAATATAGTTTATACAAAGAGAAACTATCTCCTGTTCACACTAGTAATGGTGGGTGACAGTCCATGTGAGTAAGTCTTTGGTGACACATGCCTAGCATACCCATGTCATTTCCAAATTATAGTTTAGTTTATTTGAAAATGTTCTCCTTTTTGTGACAGTCACTTCTTATTCCCCGATATCTCTAAATGTGTTCTCTGTAGTGTAAAGGTTTTTGGAAATAGATCTTTGCCATCTAATATTGATTCTTCAGAAGACCATCTGTGGCTGCTTCAGATAAGAAGAATAAAATATACATTAGAATTCACAGTGATACATTTTTTCAGTCGGTACTTTAAGAAGGTTCTCTACCATGTACTTGTACAGCTTACATCAAAGTTTTCACATACCTATATTAAATATTTAAAAGCTGAAAGATTGAAAGGATCAAACTCTTACTTCATGTATATATACAATGCTAAGTCAAGATCACTTGGTATTCGTGAGTATATTTTGCTGCCTGGATATAGTTTGTTATATTCAAATTGAAATATTACAAGATTAATAAAAGATACACAATGATTTCCTTCCCACTTCTCCGAAATGCTTTTAGATACCAGCCAGTATGGTACTTTGTAGTTAAAGGGTTTTCCAGACCCCCGATCAGCTGTTTGAAGAGGCTGAAGCATTCCCAATATGTTCTGCAGCCTCTCCAGTGCTTACCTAGCACAACAGAAAACTCCTTCAAGCATTTCTAAAATTAATGTGATTGGTCCTTCAGAGAGCCAGATACTCTTTATAACCACCCTCTGCTCCAACTAATTGATGGAGGTTCTGAATGAAGTCGTCCACCTGTAATAAGATTTACAGAAACTGATCTGGATTTGAGGTGCTAATAGATTTGGCATGTGGCTAAGTCAGGGATTGAAGTCTAAGTTGTTGTGACTCTTTTACCTCTACTCAAACAAGAAGGTATAGACTTTCCCACAAGGAATCTCCAGGCGCTACCCTGGTGTAGTCTCCATTAGCAAAGACCAGCACATACTGTAGTTGGATAGAAGACACCAAGATACAGTAGAAGTTTGACACTGATGGAGTTTGGTCAAAAATGGTAAGCAGAGGTCAAGGCAGGTGGCAGGTAGGAATACAAGGTCTAATACTGTACACAAACCAGGCTGGTAACAGCAAGCACATGAAAAAAACACTTTAGTAGACAGTAGTAACCAAATTAATCTTATTTCTCAGGAACAGAACACTATAAGAAGGCATATTAAGTGGGTTATCCAGGATTACAAAACATGGCTCCTTTCTTCTTCTCAGTAAGTAACATCACATCTGCTGGTTGCACTGCAATACTATATCTTAGTCCCGTCTACATGATTAAGTTGTAGCATTGCATGTGACAAACAGACAATGTCACTTCCTGAGAAGAAGAAAGCAGTCTTGAGTTGAGAGCTTCAATCAGGCCTTTGCTGTGGAGCAACACATTGCCCTACCTTCTGGTGTGATGGTCTAGGAAGCCATCACATACAACAATCCGTCACCTATAGTAGACTCTCAGCTCAGCGATATGTACAGGAGATCCTGTAGTCACATGACAGGTTTTTCAGCTGGCATTATTGCAGCAGGATAATGCTCACCCACACACATTAAAGGTTTCCCAGAAATGTCTCTGGCAGATTGCAACACTTCCTTGGCATGCACAGTCACCAGATTTAAAACCAATTGAGCATTTATGGAACCAGCTAGGATGTCAACTACAGCAGCCTATGAGTGTGCAGGATCTACAGACCCAGCTGCAACATCTGTAAGCAAATGTGCTGCAGGATACCATACAAAAACTGCATGCTTCCATGCCTAACCATATCTCTTCTGATATCCAGGTTAGTGGTGGTCCAACAGGGTACTAGAGCCTCCTTTCAACTATATAGTCTTCCAAAAAAGTTAACATTTTGCTCACTTACTGGGTACATATATCATTATTACATAGGTACATAGTAGATGAGGTTGGATAAAGGCACAGGTCAATCAATTCCAACCTATACCCTACAGTGTTGATCCAAATACATTACGCAAACAATACACAAACATTTTCATTTGATTCCAATAACTCATCTTGGTGTGTAATTTATTTTCATCCATGAATGGTTGTCCATACTTTTTATCAGAATATTGGATAACAAAATCATCTTCACGTTTTTTTCCCAAGGCATGTCAATGGTTAACGGCCATAATCGGTGTATAGGGGTAGGAGGGGTACAACGCTGCCGCCAATGGTGATACACTGTGTTATTTGTTAATCTATCACTTTTACAGGATTATTTTGCTCTGCACAATAGTATTTGTTTGTCTTTGCTGAAATATTTTTTGTGCTGCTCTGTGGTATATGTCGCTGCTGTGGAGAGAGGTTTCACTGTGGTTTTTGGTGCTTTTGGTAGAGATGGCACATGAAGTTCCTAAGCCCCAATGCAAAATCTGTACCAAGCTGCCTACTGTAATTTATGATTTATAGTTCTGGTCTCCTCATATTAGAAAGATACATCTTATGGACCCTTGAACTCTTGAGCCCAAGTATGACTGCACCCTTGCACCCCCTCAAGTTACTTCCCTGGCTTAAAATTTTTGTTACACCCCTGTTTAGGAGCTCTCATAACAAATCACAAGAAAGACAAGGCAGACGTGTTTCTCAGATTGAGGGTAGAAAGAGTTTTTAGCGTAATTGAGCAGCGTGTAGCATATTTAGGCTAGCTGCTATGTCACATATTGTATAGATTATATCATATATACTTTATGGATACAGACTTGGTATCAGCGGTTCGATAAAAGAGTATTGATGTACTTCAAAACACTGGTGGTAACTCCTCAGGAGAATCCTCCGCTGGCTGCTGTGGAATAAATTCCTGGTAATTGAGATGTTCAGATTAAATTATTCTTTTAAGTTACACAGCAGATGACTGTGAGATGACTTAAATGGAGACATGTAAGTTACCCGATAAAATGAAAACACTTATGAAAAAAGGTTACATCAAGCAACACATATATTTGTGTCTGAAACTCTGCACGCAACATGCAAGAAATTGCCTGGAGGAACAATGTGATATTCTCAAAATATACCTTCGTTTCTTTCATTATGGAGGAGGCTATCAAAATTCAAAACAGACCATCTGAATTCTTAATATAGTTTTCTTCTTCATAGAAATGTCAAAGGACTCTTTGGATCCTTTGTTGAAAAGAAAAATCTTGTCTTTGAAAAATGTGACAGTATAATAATAACCAAGACTCAAACAAACATCAAATGTTTATGTGAGCATAATACTCCGGGTCAATCTGCGGTTAAAACTCACTTTTTGAAGACTTTATTATACTCTATTATTTTGCCTTTATTTCAGGTCTCACCTCAGGTTAACTCAGATAAGACCATTTAATTACTAAAAATTTACTTGGCAGCAAAATATTGTAAAATGACACATTCCTATTAAAAATTCACACAACTGCTTAATAAAAAAGCTGCCATTAGATTGTTGGGAACTAAACCAACATGGTGGTGTTTTTGCACTTTTTAAACCAATGAATTGTTATTATATTCTGGGGTCTCTCTTCAGAGTGGATGTCCAGGAGAAGTGAGTAAAAAAATAGCACTGATACTTACCTTTCTTCCTGTATGTTGCTCACCATTGGTGAGGGGGTGCAGCGGTAACAGTCACTGCCGGCCTTGAACTTTGGGCGGGTCTCCAAGGTCCCTCTGCCATAAAATATACACCTGTTTTAAAGGGCACATGATAGGGGCCCATTTACAGATTTTACCTTGAGGTCTCTGATGCTCACTAATGATGGACACACCTTGCAAAATTGGTTTCGCAAATATTTGCAAGATTCAGCACCCATCTCATTACCAACCGGTTCTGACATCTTTACAGCTTAGCAATAGTCTACTGGGCAGTGCTGGAGTTAGTCACAATGTCCTGACTGTTAGTACGCCCATTTTGACTTTTTTGATGTCCAGCTCAACAGAGACACTGCTGATATCACCCACCCACCAAAATATCAATTAAGGTAGAGTGGGCATCTTTAAAGGGATTTTTGAGGCTTATGTACTGATGATATACCCTAAGGATAGGTCATCAATATTAGATCAGTGGTCGTCTAACTCCTAAAGATTAAAAAGGATATGTGGCTGCGTCCTCTTTATTGAATACAAGGTACAGTGCCATGTATTGTACTGAACTGTAAAAATTCCGATGAACATGAGGTCAAAGACCAACAAATAAGCAGCACTTGGTCAGCTGGGCTCACTAGTCCCATAGAAGTGAACAGAGAGAGCGGGACATGTACAGTCACCTCTCCATACAATGTGGTCATTGCACCATTCTGGAGGTAGATGCAGGTCCCAGTGGTGGAATTCATATCTATTAGACATCGATGGCACATCTTGTGGATATGCCATGAAGGTCTGTGATAGAAATACACGTAGAAGAAAGACATATTGCTATTCGGACATCTAAATTCTACCACTCACAGCCTAACATAACCGATCAACTTTCCATATCTCTTTATTAACTAATCGCTAAGGATCTTGAAATTTCTAAACATTTATACAAATCTTAGTATATAAGTTGTCCCCTGACTCGAATCTGAAGATATTTTTCATTCCCTGCTTTTAATCTTATTTTTCAGGATTTCTCTTACACAACCAATCTTAATTACTACAAATTCTCAAGAATATTCTTATGTCAATAAATTTCCATAAAAGAAATATTAAAGATACTTTTTCCTGAAAATGTAAAACTGTCCATGTATAAGTAGATCAGCATTGAGAGTCATAGCACAAGTTTGGTAATAGTTCACATTATGCCTGAGCTTTTGATCACATATACTGCATATATAGTATTGCTCAGTGTATACTGTACCTTCTGTTGTATACATGTGTCCACTTAACTCATCTCCAGTTTGGCTAAGGACTCAAATTTCTCATTTAAACAGTTTAACATTACAGTGGCCCACTGCCCTTCCATATACTGTACTTTGCAAAAGTTTTAGGCAGGTGTGAAAATAATGGTGTAAATAAGTATGCGTTCAGAAGTGTTAGTAGCTTATTTTTGTTAATTAACAAACTGAAGCAAATTAAGAAAAGAGAAATCTAAATCCGATCAATATTTGGTGTGACTTTTGCCCATTGGAGAAGAGTCCTGGAAGTGATGCAATGCCCCCCCATAATGATCCAGTCTGTCTGGGATTACATGAAGAGACAGAAGGATTGGAGCAAGCCTACATCCACAGAAGATCTGTGCTTAGTTCTCCAAGATGGCGGGAACAACCTCCCTGCCGAGCTCCTTCAAAAACTGTCTGCAAGTACCGAGAAGAATTGATAGAGAGCAAAGGGAAATGGTCACACCAAATACTGATGAGAATTAGATTTCTCTTTTGTTAATTTTGTTGAAAAAAATAACTATTAACACTTCAACAACATTGTTACTTGAGAGAATTTTTCCCACCTGCCTAAAACAAAGCTGTGTGTCTCTTCATGTAATCCTAGACAGATGAGTTGATGATATTGTGATCAGGACTCTTAGATTTCTCATAACTTCATTTTGTTCATTGACAGAAATAAACCGTTCACACTTCTCTTTTTGGAAGCATTCTTACTTTGCAGCTTGTTTTTGGACACCTGCCTAAAATTTTAGCACAGTACTATAAATGTAAAAACAATGGTTTGTCAGTGAATGCTACCCAACAGAGGCCAAAAAAATGCATACCTAGAATGTGTCAAATGACATACCAATAATGGCAATGATAAGGAGAATAGTAGCTTGGTGTCCTCCATTACATCCTGCATTATTAAAATTTTTCGGAAAAAAAAAATCATTTAGGTGGAGGACTTCTTTAAAGATAATACATAGTTCATGTAATACATTATCCTGTATAACTGCCCACAAAAGTTCTACTTCTAAATATTGCTTAGAATTTGATGTTAACACTTAGAACTATTTCAGCGAATTTACTATTCAGATCAAAGCCTCAGAATTTCTAAAGGTCATGCTTAAATCGTACTAGGCAAGAGAACACTCGCAAAATAAAGTTATCCGGCATGAACCTGAAATGACAGTATTGATAGATGAGAAAGTGCAGCTTTTCTTTAAAGCTCAGGTGTAGTTGAAGGTCATCATATAAGAAAATATTCAGTGAAATTATCATGAGCTGAGAGCAATCTTACTATCGTCACTAAGCTGTATTTTATCTGTTTTGATAATATAGGTTTTGGTGTTACATCCCGGGTTACCATCATGGCAGTCGTACAAGAGGTGCTATAGCATTGTCAATATGCGAATAGTTAGTACTAGCTAGTGACACATTATGGACTCATATTTGTAATATGATATTTCACATTTTATTTATTGCACTATGTAATATGTGCAGTGAAATCTTTCTAAATCTGAAATTTGATTATCCAGAAAGTCTCATAATCTGTTGTTTATTTCCAGCATAACTGTATTCTAGCGAGGCTTTCTAAATGGATTCTCACATAGCTTTATGTGCTAAAATGGTTGAAAAAACCAATACAGATCTGGTCCCGTGTCTCTGTCTTTAGTTAGCTAGTCTTGCTTTATGAAAACCAAGTCTAGAGAGAACTATGCAAATGGCTCTTTAGAGAGGGGCAGATATACCTCTCCTGGGCAGAGCGTCCTCTCCGGCGCTCTTTTGTCATGTGACTGAGGCCTGTGATTAGGCCCCAACGGTCACATGAGGCGCCTCCTCGTAATGACGTCAGTGCGCCCCCACGTGACCACTGAGGCCCAATCACAGGCCTCAGCAGCGACGTCGGAAGAGGGTCTGAAGACGCTGAAGACGGCAGGATGGAAAGGTAAGGTAAGGTGAGTATGAGAGTTTGTTATTTTTAATCACCTTCCCTGGGCCTCCGATTATTATACTCTGGGGTCTGAGGAGACCCCAGAGTATAATAATAGCACTGAAGCGGAGAGGGGCTGTTGGGAGCATATAATACTGGGTGGGGGCCACTGTAGAGCATATAATACAGGGTGGGGGCCACTGTGGGGAGCATATAATACAGGGTGAGGGCCACTGTGGGGAGCATATAATACTGTGTGCGGGCCACTGTGGGGAGCATATAATACCAGGTGGGGGCCACTGTGGGAAGCATATAATACTGGGTGGGGACCACTGCGGGGAACATAAAATACAGGGTGGGGGCGACTGTGTAGAGCATATTATACTGTCTGGGGCCACTGTGGGGGGCATATAATACTGGGTGGGGACCACTGCGGGGAGCATATAATACAGGGTGGGGGCCACTGTGTGGAGCATATTATTCTGTGTGGGGCCACTGTGGGGAGCATATTATACTGTGTGGGGGGAGCAATATAGAGCATATAATGTTGTATGGGAGCCACTGTCGATCATATAATACTATCTGGGGCCACTGTTGAGCATATTTTACTGTTTGGGGACCCATAACCAGTTCGGGGGGGGGGGACCCCATGTCAAATGTTTGCCTTGGGACCCAGCCATTCCTAGTTACGCCACTGGTCAGAGCCATCTAAGCCCATCTTCCCATTCAGGACACATTTGCAGGAATCCATTGGAGAAGTGTGCAGAGGGTGGTAGTAGTAGGTTCCTCTGGCGTACTCCATGTGGTAAAGTGTCCCTGTGCCTGATGGTGATTGGGGTGCCTTTGATGTTGATGGGTGCAAGGTTTGAGGAATCAGGAGACAATAAATAATGCAAGTAACTCATGGTTACTGTAACTTTGGCAGATGAAGAATTCAATAACAAATCTTCCATAGCAACGGAGACACAAGCTTAGGGCACAATTTGGGCTAGAAATGAGGCTGTTGATGGCTTTCTAGGGGTCACTGAATAATCTTGAGTCCAGGCATTTTCCTTCAGGTATGCTTCTTTCTCTTTCTCAAGAAACACCATAAAAACAGAGTTCTCCTATTTCTCTTTAACAAGGGAGGGAACTACGCTGGTCCATTCTCCTAACTATAAGGTTGTAGTTGAGGAACCTACCATCTTGTCAACACTTATTCTTGGCCAGTTTTTGTCACGGCAGTCTAAAAATTCACCAGATTTCTCACTGTAACTGGTGCTGGATATTAAATTATTTTATACATTTGTAAAAATTGTTTAACACGATTAATAGATGTAATGCAATCTATATATTGCAGTATTTTGCAACAAATTGATGCATTTTCATTAGTAAATTCTATTTCCATATGTTCCTCATAAAACATTGGCTTAAAGGGAATCTGTCAGGGCAATTTGGGACACGAAACCACCCACAGGTCCATATGGATCTGGGGTTTGGTGTCCCAAATCACACTGTTATAATGCAATCCGTAGGTGCATTAAAAATAAAACTTTATACTCCCCCTGCAATCCCTGCACCTGCGCAGTTCTTTAATGAAGCCAGAGGAGTACACCTCGGCTTCAGTGCACATGCCCTGTACCTCTAGCAATTGCACAGTGAAGTTGGGCTTGTCCATCTCTGGCTTCACTGAAGAACAGCGCATGTGCCGGGAGCACCAGAGATGGATCCGATGAGACTTCTCTTATTTATTTATTATGCTTACTTATATAGCGCCATCATATTCCGCAGCGCTTTACAGACGTTGACAGTCACTGTCCCATAGAGGGCTCACAATATACATTCCCTATCAGTATATCTTTGGAGTGTGGGAGGAAACCCACGCAAACACAGGGAGAACATACAAACTCCTTGCAGATGTTGTCCTTGGCAGGATTCAAACCCAGGACTCCCATGCTGCAAGGCTGCAGTGCTAACCACTGAGCCACCGTGCTGCCCTTCTCTAAGTAATTATAAAGGTTTTTTATTTTTAATGCGCCGGTGGATTGCATTACAATTTGGGACACTAAACTCCAGGTCTATAAGGATCTGTGGGTGGTTTAGTGTCCCAAATTGACCTGATAGGTTCCCTTTAAGTCTCTGTACTAATTCTCTAAAAGTTTACCAAATCTTCCTCTCAAGGCTTTGGGATGCAAAGCATTCTGGGCTATTGGATCATTCTCAGAATGTGATAACCATTTTTTGAGCAGCCTAGGCGCAATTTTGACAGTTTTTTTTTAGAAAAATTAGATTCAGCAGGAAGTGAAGTCTAAGCGATACTTTCATAATTTCAATTCCCTTAAAATAGACTCCTGGATTTGGTTCAAATAATGCTACAAAAACCATGTCTATTTCTAATTTTATGACTGTTCTCTGTAATGGTGGTTTCATATGGCTTTAATATGTCTGTAGAGACTTATGATAAGGATAATTGGGGTCTTCTCATGTTTAAGTTATGATTTGAACTTGTAATACAGTCCTTATAATATGGACATATAGCTAACCTTGAGTGAACCTCACAAGATGCATCTCATGAATATCCGTGAGGTTTTCTGTGCAATTTCATTTCGGGCCGAACTTGTTGGGTTTGAATTACTATTATTATACTCTGGGGTCACTTCAGACCACATAATAATAAGGAGAGGCCTAGGGGATGTGCATAAACATAACCTCAGAGGAGGTACAGTATGTAAACAAAGCAGACAATCTTACTCACCTTTCCTGGACTCCGTCATGGCATCCGGCAGTCCCTCAGCATCCTCTTCAAGCTTCTTACGGCCATCTCAATGAAATCAGTGAGCACTGGGAACCACTGAGGCCTGTGATTGGGATTCAGCTATCACATAGAATGGTCTTATGTCATGATGCTTGCATCACAAGGCCTGTGGTTAGGCCTCAGAGGCCCCTGGGCTGCTGACATCATTAAGGAGGCCAGAAGAGGCCTGAAGGGACCACCGGACACTGCAACAGAGCCCAGGAGAGGTGAGTAAGACTGTTTGTTATGTTTACATACCTCCTCTGAGGATAAGAATGGCTTGTGGCTGGTGAGCACCAAAAATTTCAGGTTTAGTCAAACCCAAAATTTTTGGAAAATTCACACTGAACCTAGCTTATTACAAAATGGTTCACTCATTCCTAATTATAGCTTTATGAATCCAGTCTTATTGGTGGGCAAGGAAGATATATATATATAAGTTTATGATATACACTGCGGTTAGGCTACAAGGACATCTCTCTATAGAATTGCTCGGTATCCTTACTATAATCTGTGTTTCATTTTATACCTTGAAACAATTGCTCACCTCGGCTAGATGAATAAATAGAATAGATTTTACACTGAAAGCTTTTATCGACTCTTTAACCACAAATTGTAAGGGTAAGCTCCTTAATTCTTTTACTGCCACTTATAATTGAGTTGATTGACACTCATTATAAGTAACAAAAGGCTAATTACACTTTTTCTCTGGCTGGAGGTAGCAATACTCGATTCTTGCATCATTTATCAAGGTCAACTTTGAAACTTGTGTGACTCATATAAAGCCATTATTCTATGAAAGTCTCACATTTAAAAGGATCAATAGTCAACAATAGGGCTAAAGTATTCATAAAATTGTATGATAAAGCCACCTTCATGGTGGTGGAAGGGGTTTTATGGTGAAACATACTTCAAAACAGTCAGTAGAATGGTGGAGTGACTTCTAATACAGATGTAGCAAAGTTAACCAACTCTGGTAACCAGTGGATAGGTCATCAATATCAAACATAGACTTGAGGTCAGAAAATCCCTTTACGTATAAAGTTAGACAGTGTTTATTTGATGTTGTGTTGTTTTGTCACCAATGCCCAGATGTACTGTATAGTCATTGGTGATGCAAAGTGTATATTTGCTGTGTTTCCTTTGCAGGTGCAACGTGTAAAGATAGAATGTTGGTTGCACCTTAGTGCAATACCACGTTGTATCACCCCATGCTAGCTGTGGCAAGATGTTTGTCGGGGTGAGGGCTAGTTATAAATAGGAGAACTTTCACACCTTTTCAGGAGATGTTATCTGGTGATTCCATTTGGTTGGCCAACCACACCATTCTGGAAAGCATGGTAGTGTAATGCCAGCATGGAAGTGTAAGTGCCAGGATACTGAATTTACTTACCAAAGAGTATGTAACCTTGTGTGTTGATCACTGGTCTTGTTTGCTTACAATCAAAATTAGTAAAGTTTGCGTCCCAGTATACAAGAGTGTCTGGTATTTTTCTATTTGATATGTCTACACTACACTCCAGTCAATGGGTGAGCAGTTTGGCTGGGATACTACATTGTGGTCACTGAGGGTCATAGCTGTTGGACCCCATTGATCAGACATTTATCCTATATTCTGTTAATAGTGGATGTGTTAGTGGGAAAAAAAAACCCTTTAAGGATACTTTTAGATTAACAAATACTAGTAGAAAGCTTTACAAAGATTTTTATTTTCAGTATTTTATACACTGTAAAATCACAAAAAAAATTGACTTGTTTGAAGTTTCATGTCTATTGGCATTAACTGTCTGTCACACAGGCTAACCATGCCCACCAACCTGTCACTAAAAGCAAGAAGTAGAGTGAAACAGGAGAGAAGATGAAACCCCTTTAATTTTATATTTAAAGGGATTGCACAGTGAGATTGCTTTAGAAATGCTGCTTTGTTTACCTGCTATGTCAGATTATTTCTCCCCATTGTTTACAGCTGGTTGCCTTGGTTCCTCGCCTGGTCTCTTATCTATCATCAGGCTGGGTTACATCACTGCCTGCTCTCTGGAGGGGAGGTGGGCCGGGTTCTTCATAGCACTCTTGTTCTCAGAGCTGTTATTTCCTGCTCTTAGGTCCAGGATAATCAGGTCTGCCAGTTTTATTTTGCTGATGACCTGATAAGGGCTTGGACAGTGGGATTGTTCAGTGCCTTTTTTCTCTGTATGTCAATGCAGAGATAACAGTATTAAGTTTAGTGCAAGCTCAGTTTTACTATAGCTGTTTAGTCAAGTCTACAGGAATGGTGCAGGTATGCATAGTACGTTCCGATGTTGCTATAATTGGTTTGCCTAGCAGCATAGAGAGCTTGCCTTGCCTATTCATCAGCCAGTCAAAGCCTACCCCCCAGTTTGCTGGAGAAAACAGAAACCGAGAAGAAAACAGAGAAGGTAAGCTAGTGAGCAAAAGAAATTGGGAAAACTTTTGAAGTATTACTGATCCCCCACAGCTGCCATTCTGCAACTTCCAGGGTTCCCAATGCTTCCTATTATGTGCTCCATCTCTACGGACAGGAAATACTGGTCAAGAGGGACCATGAAACAGTAGGCAGTGGGGACTCAGGAAGCGGCAATACCGGTAATCAGTAAATTATGCTTATTATATTTTTTTTTAACCCATTCTGCCCCTTTTCTAAAAAAATGTTTATCTCACCGGACAATCCCATTAAACTGAACTAAGATTTAATGTTATGGCAGACATTTCAACAACTCCCAATTCTCAAATGAGACATTTTTCTAACTAGGTTTTTTCCCAATTAAAACATATGTGATTTACCAGATTCTGTTAATTAACTGACTTTTAAGGCTTGCTTGGTGTCAAGGAATTAATGGCTATTGGGTTAAATGAGTCAAAACTAAGTGTAAAACCAGGAATAATGGGCTGTATCTATGTATTGTGTAAATGTAGTAACCACTGGAGCCTGGATGCAATAGGTGCCTTTATTGCATCTAACAGTAAATTATCTACTTATCTTTAGACTGCTTATCAGCAATGATCGAGAAACTTCTGCATTATAGAGCAACATTTTAAAGGCATCTGAACCTCTTAAAATTGACCTCATGAAATAGAAGAAAACAGGCAAAAAGCATGTGCATGACATCTAAATTTGCATGTAATTCTATTAGGTTCTCATTTCTCCTTTCCGAGTCTTCAGATTGCAGGAAAGAAAGGGTTCAGGGGTTTTGTAGTTCTACATAATATTAATCTTGCTGGAAACACATGAGTTACATGTACTAAAGACAATATTTTTTATTAATTAAACCATATTGTTATAAATATTCAGTTACTAATGTTATTCATCTCATTTGTTTTGCTTTATGATGGCACATTTTACTCTTAATATCTGTAGTTGATTATGGGGGTAGCCTTCTTGCCTGAGCTCCTCTTAAATGGAGTTTGTCACCAAAACCCACGGATTGATAGGTTAGGGTCACCTAAATCAAACAGTGTTTTCCCCTTGTGAATCGCTGCCTCCATTGCCAAAATATTGCCATTATTGTCAATATGCAAATGAGCTCTTTGGAGCAATGAACCTGCCTGTAATAATAATGAGATGAGTGCTGAAAAGTGATCTCTATAGAACAGGAAGAGTGGGTTTCAGTGGTTACTCTGATAACACATTCCCTCTAAAATGTTAGGTAACTGTGGCAAAATTGGAAATTGGGAATATAGTCTAAAGGTTTATACCAAAGAATGTATGAAAGGTATAGAATCTCTGAGCTATATGGGGCCTACATCTGAAAACCAAAATGGCCATGTTGTAATTCTGTATATTAGGATTTCTCACACTGTTCAACATAAAAAAATAATGCCAAACACTCACAACTCCTACAACCAACTGACCGAGGGGGTGCAGGTCTTCCCGATTTACTCACTTATTACCTCGCTCTCCAACTGAAGCACTGGATGCTTCTAGCGCGAGACACCACAGACAATCTAGCAATCCAACTAGAGACCTCCCTGATGACTCTCCGCGACAGACTGTCACTCTTCTACCCCTGGTGCACACGAGCGAGATTCTCCTCCATGGTGTTACCAAGACATGGCACAAGCTACAGCATAAATATCCACTCCTCTCGAGCCCATGACCCACTCTCCCCCTGGACCTCCTACCTTATCTGATTAACCCCAAGAGGTTTGTGCAACACACGTTTTGGGATAAGTTCCGTCTTGTTCTCCTTTTTTGTCAAGGACACGCCCTTGACTACCTTCTGGATGTTACAACAGACGGGACTAGAACTAAGAGATTTTATACAATAGAGAGATTTCACAATGACGTGAAACTCTTATATATTGAAATATATGGAGGAGCAACCGAAATCTTGGATAGAATCTCACACTATGAACAACGCACTCCAGGTATCTTCAACGCTGGGAGGAGGAGTTGGGGATCACTCTGTCCTTTAATGATAGGAAGAGGGTCTTAGCTAATGCACATGGTTTTTCTAGATGTGTGCAGATACAGGAGAATTCCTTTAAACTTCTTACTGGCTGGTATAAAACACCGGAATGGCTACATAGCATAACCCCCTCCATACTGAACACCTGCTGGAGGTGTCAGAAAGAACCAGGGAACATTTTACATATTTGGTGGCAATGCCCACTGATACACCCCTTCTGAGAAGAAATTATTGCAACTATCAAGAGTCTGCAATGTCCAGATGATTTTCACCCCAAAAGGGAAGACCTAGCCACTCATCTCATAACCGCAGCGAAGCTCCTAATAACGGCGCACTGGAGAGATACCTCACCCCCCTCCCTGCCACAATGAATATCCAAAGTAAATGATATATGCCAGATGGAGAAACTGGTACACTGGACTAGAATGACCAGAAACACCTTCCTTAAAACATGGACCCCCTGGCTGACCTTCAGACAGACACTCACATAACTGTGCAATGAAACCATCCTTACTCTTTCATAATCTAGCTCAATTTACCCCAGAATTTTTACTTGCTGTCACACCCCCTATAGTCCAGTAGCAAAAACCAATGCTACTCACTTCCATTACTTTGACTTTTTCCGAAATGTTTGAATTGTTACTTCTTGTTATCCGATTTGTTAATATATATTTTTCTAAGACTTTTGTACTCATGTACTTCATGTTGTTCGTGCTATGTTTTTGATTATATGCAGCAGCAATATGTTGAGTATGTACATGTACGATGTTAAATTTAATGAAAACAGAATTTAAAACAAACATAAAATAATGCCTTGTTCCACTGGATGACATATTATGAAGGTATTCTTTCTTAGAAGCACTGAACTTCTTGTAATTAAGTGCCATAGGTAAGACACCATGAGGAGGCATGTGGAGTGCCTAGGGCTGATATGGTTTTTTTTAATACAGAGTTGAAAGGATTCTATGATCCTTGTATAGGCTTCATCCCCACGATCCATGAAAGAAGGGCCGCTTTAATCATATGGCCAACAGTGCACTTGCACCAGGCACTATGGTAATGGGGGCCCACTTGGGATAGCAGAAAAGCCCTACATTTAGAGTGCTGTGATGGGCAGTGGGTCTGGGCTGTTCTGACCCCAACTCATCTGTTTCCTCTGGGTGCAGATCAGTTGAGTACAATTGTCCGCTCCCTACTTCACCATTCGGTTCCTGTCTCTGTTCCCAGTGTCTTGGAAGCAGTAGGTGCAATGTGGTGATGTCACTTACAGTGCCTGTTGCTCCCTGAAGCCTCCAGGATAGACCAGAGACAGAAAAGAACAGATTCATTGTACTGGGGACAACTGGATTGGGGCAATGTATATGATGGTGGCAACTGGAGGGGAATAATATATACTGTGGGGGACAAGAAACTGAACGCAACTGGAGGGAGACACTATAATATAATAATAATAATAATAATAATAATAATGATAATAGTCCTTTAATAGTCCCACAATGGGGAAATTCAGTGTGTTACAGCAGCAAAGATAAGCAAATACAAATACAACATGAACAGGAATGTTCCAAGGTGAGAGGCATTACATTGATAGTAGACAGACAAATAGGAAGTAGCAGAGGAGGGGGGGGGGATTTAACAGGCAGAAATATATTTCAGTTCTCTGTGTGTATTGATATCCTCTTAGGTCAGTGTTGGTTGTACAGCCTAACCGCGGTGGGGAGGAAAGACTTCCGATAGCGCTCCTTCTCACATTTAAGGTGGAGCAGTCGGTCACTAACAGTACGGTCTCATGCATGGGATGGGACTATTTCTCCCGCATGGAGCTCACCACGGACAGTATCCTTCTGTCACTCACCACCTGCGCTGGGTCCAGGGGGCTCCCCAGGACAGAGCTGGCCCTTCTAATCAGCTTGTCAAGTTTCTTTTTGTCCCTGGTTGATATACTGCTCCCCCAGCGGGCCACTCCGAAGAAGATGGCTGATACCACTACAGAGTTGAAGAAAGTCCTAAGAAGTGCCCCCCGGGTTCCAAAGGCTCTCAGCCTCCTAAGCAGGTAGAGCCTGCTGTGGCCCTTCCTGTACAGGATCTCCATGTGATCTGCCCAGTCCAGCTTATTATTAAGGGGCAAACCCAGGTACTTATAGGTGTTCACAATCTTGAGCCCGTCCCCAGGATGTCCACTGGTTTAGGAGGGCATCTGCATTTACGGAAGTCCACCACCATCTCCTTGGTCTTCCCCGTGTTAATCTTCAGGTGGTTCCGCTGGCACCAGTCCACAAAATCCTGTTTCAGTTCTCTGTACTCCCTGTCATCATCGTCTGTGATGAGACCTACTATTGCAGATTCATCTGAATACTTCTGTAGGTAGCAGCTAGATGAGTTGCACCTAAAATCTGCAGTGTACAGTGTGAAGAGGAAAGGGGCAAGAACTGTACCCTGAGGTGCCCCCATATTACATATCACAGTATCTGACACACAGTCTCGGGCTCTAACGTATTGAGGTCGATTTGTGAGGTAGTCTAGGATCCAGTTGGAGAGGTGGTGGTCCACTCCAGCAAGGCCCAGCTTGTCTCTCAGTAACCCGGGCTGTATGGTGTTAAAAGCACTGGAGAAATCAAAGAACATTATTCTCACCGTGTTTCCTGGTTTCTCCAGGTGAGACAGAGCCCTGTGCAGAAGGTGGATGATGGCATCATCTACCCCAATGCCCGGCCGATAAGCAAACTGGAGAGGGTCCATAGTGGGGCTCACTAGAGGGCAGAGATGTGTGAGAACCAATCTCTCTAAAATCAAGTGGGATGTCAGTGCTACAGGTCTGTAGTCGTTGAGGTCCATAGGGTGAGGTTTCTTTGGAACTGGTACCACACAAGAAGAGTTCCATAATTCAGGAACTATTTCAAGCCTCAGGCTCATATTAAACATGTATGTAATTATACCACACAGCTGGTCCCCACAAGTCTTAATTAGCCTTGCACTGATGTCATCTGGCCCTGCGGCTTTCCTCGCCTTGAACTTTTTCATCTCCTTCCTCACCTGGGCCCTTGTGAAGGTCAGACTGTGGTCAGATATAGACGGATTCCTGGATTTACTGGTCTGTTGGGGAGTATCTGCATGGGGTGAAGTCATTGTGGTGGGGGGAACTGAAGGACATGCTGGGGTAGGAGGAGCTGGTGTGTGATCAAATCTGTTGAAGAATAGGTTTAGTTCATTAAGCCAATTAACATCTGCTTCAATCTGGCAGACAGACTGTTTATGACCTGAAATTGACTTAAGCCCCTCCAGACCCCCCCTTATGTCTTTCCTTTGCATTTGCTTTTCCATTTTTTCCTTATAACTGGCTTTTCCCTGCCTGATTTGATGCCTCAGCTCCTTTTGTACTTCCCTCAGCCCCTGAATGCCCTCTTGTCCTGAATGCCATCTTTTTCTCCTTAAGTAGTGTTTTTATATCAGAATTAATCCATGGTTTGTTGTTGGAAAAGCACCTCACCACTTTTGTGGGTACTGTGTTGTCCACACAAAAATTAATGTAGTCCGTTATGCAGTGTGTGAGTCCTTCCATATCTTCTCCATAAGAATCCTGCAAAACATATGCGGTTGTGTCAAAACAATCCCTCAGAGCCTCATCACTCTCCTCGGACCATATCCTCACTGTGCGGGTGACAGCTGGTTCTCTACGTATAAGTGACTTGTACACAGGTCGGAGATGCACTAGGTTGTGATCCGATCTTCCCAGGGGCGCTAGGGCTGATGAGTTATATGCCTCCCTCGCGTTGGCAAAGAACAAGTCCAGTGTTTTGTTGTCTCTTGTGTGGCAGGTTACATACTGTGTGAAACTGGGCAGTGTGGATGATGGAGAGACATGGTTGAAATCAACCGACATAAGAAAGAGGGCCTGGGGGTGAAGTGACTGTAGTTGGCTCACCGTGGCTTGTAGGACCTCGCGGGCAGCATCAGCTTTCGCAAAGGGTGGGACATATGCAGCTATCACGATGACATGTGATAGTTCCCTTGGTAGATAGAAAGGTCTCATGCTCACAGATAATAGTTCAATGTCCTTACAGCAAGTTTGCTCCTTAATCATAATGTGCCTAGGATTACACCATCTATCATTCACAAATATTGCCAGCCCTCCTCCTTTCCTCTTACTGCTCTCCCTTTTCCTGTCCACTCAAAGGAGTTTAAAGCCATCCAAGGAGACAATAGTGTCTGGAGTAACCTCAGTGAGCCAAGTCTCTGTAAGTAGCATCATGCTGCACACCTGAAACTCCTGATGATGCCTGGTGAGCGCCGTTAGTTCGTCCATCTTGTTTGCAAGAGATCTCACATTGCCCATAATGATGGAGGGGAGAGCTGGTCTGAAACGTCTCTTTTTAATCCTCTGTAGGACTCTGGCTCTCCACCCCCTCCCCCTCCTTTTCCTTCTCCAGATGTCCTGGGGGATGTCTGGGCAAATGGTGTGCAGCCCTGCTGTGTCTCTAAGCTGCAAAAGTTCCTCTCTGGAGTAGACAAAAGAATTGTCTGCAGACACAATAGTTCCCATTTGAAGTAGAACAAAGCAGACAAAAAGTATCACAAAGGTCCAATTCCAAGTCTTCATGTGTTTCTTCATAGTTCAAAGTCCCTTAAGTAGAGTGATAAAACAAGACAAAGAAAGAAAAATAAGAGAAAGACTCAGAGCTGCTGAAACAGGCTGCCACTCCAGGGGCGCCATCTTGGAAAGAAAAAATAAATAAATAAATATATATATATATATATATATATATATATATATATATAACAGTACAGACCAAAAGTTTGGACACCTTCTCATTCCAAGAGTTTTCTGTATTTTCATGACTATAAAAATTGTAGATTCACACTGAAGGCATCAAAACTATGAATTAACACATGTGGAATTATACACTTAACAAAAAAGTGTGAAACAACTGAAAATATGTCTTATATTCTAGGTTCTTCAAAGTAGCCACCTTTTGCTTTGATTACTGCTTTGCACACTCTTGGCATTCTCTTGATGAGCTTCAAGAGGCAGTCACCTGAAATGGTTTTCACTTCACAGGTGTGCCCTGTCAGGTTTAATAAGTGGGATTTCTTGCCTTATAAATGGGGTTGGGACCATCAGTTGTGTTGTTCAGAAGTCAGGTGGATACACAGCTGATAGTCCTACTGAATGGAGTGTTAGAATTTGTATTATGGCAAGAAAAAAGCAGCTAAGTAAAGAAAAACGAGTGGCCATCATTACTTTAAGAAATGAAGGTCAGTCAGTCCGAAAAATTGGGCAAACTTTGAAAGTGTCCCCAAGTGCAGTGGCCAAAACCATCAAGCGCTACAAAGAAACTGGCTCACATGAGGACCGCCCCAGGAAAGGAAGACCAAGAGTCACCTCTGCTGTGGAGGATAAGTTCATCCGAGTCACCAGCCTCAGAAATCGCAGGTTAACAGCAGCTCAGATTAGAGACCAGGTCAATGCCACACAGAGTTCTAGCAGCAGACACATCTCTACAACAACTGTTAAGAGGAGACTGTGTGCAGCAGGCCTTCATGGTAAAATAGCTGCTAGGAAACCACTGATAAGGACAGGCAACAAGCAGAAGAGACTTGTTTGGGCTAAAGAACACAAGGAATGGACATTAGACCTGTGGAAATCTGTGCTTTGGTCTGATGAGTCCAAATTTGAGATCTTTGGTTCCAACCACCTTGTCTTTGTGCGACGCAGAAAAGGTGAACGAATGGACTCTACATGCCTGGTTCCCACCGTGAAGCATGGAGGAGGTGTGGGGGTGCTTTGCTGGTGACACTGTTGGGGATTTATTCAAAATTGAAGGAATACTGAACCAGCATGGTTACCATAGCATCTTGCAGCGGCATGCTATTCCATCCGGTTTGCGTTTAGTTGGACCATCATTTATTTTTCAACAGGACAATGATCCCAAACACACCTCCAGACTGTGTAAGGGCTATTTGACCAAGAAGGAGAGTGATGGGGTGCTACACCAGATGACCTGGCCTCCACAGTCACCAGACCTGAACCAATCGAGATGGTTTGGGGTGAGCTGGACCGCAGAGTGAAGGCAAAAGGGCCAACAAGTGCTAAGCATCTCTGGGAACTCCTTCAAGACTGTTGGAAGACCATTTCAGGTGACTACCTCTTGAAGCTCATCAAGAGAATGCCAAGAGTGTGCAAAGCAGTAATCAAAGCAAAAGGTGGCTATTTTGAAGAACCTAGAATATAAGACATATTTTCAGTTGTTTCACACTTTTTTGTTAAGTATATAATTCCACATGTGTTAATTCATAGTTTTGATGCCTTCAGTGTGAATCTACAATTTTTATAGTCATGAAAATACAGAAAACTCTTGGAATGAGAAGGTCTGTCCAAACTTTTGGTCTGTACTGTGTATATATATATATATATATATATATATATATATATATATATAAAATATAATATAAAATAATAATAATAATATTAAAATAATATAAAAATAATATAATATAAAAATAATATAAAAATATAAATATAATATACTATAATATAGTATAATATCTGAGGAGTCATGGGGGTGTACAAGTTAATATCTGAGGAGCCATGCGGGTGTATGGATTAATGTCTGAGGGGGCAAAGGTTGATGTGTGAGGGGCCATTATATTTTATGGGCCACTGACTGTGTGATGGGCCACTGAGAGGCATTAAATAGTATGGGGCCAAAAAAGAGGCATTATTCTATGTGTGGGCATTAAAATTTGGGCAGGTCAGATATGTCTAAGTGGTGGTGACACTAATGAAACCTTTGCACTAGGCCCATCCTATGTGTTAAAACAGACCTACATGCATGAAACCTGAATGTACATTCTTAATCCAATGATGATTTAGGTTTTTCAGTAAAAGGTCAGATTAAAGAGGACCTTTTACCACCCACACCAACTCCAACTCTTTGAATCCTTCAATAGGTGACGCTCCACTGATTCTGGCACGATTCAATTTTTTTTTCTCTAGGCTCCACCATTCCTGAGCAAACAGTGCAATTAGTTTTGGGGCCTGACTAGGCTCTCTACTGCCAAGTGGGCAGTCCTGGGTTGGGGCAGATAGACAGAGACCTCCCACCTGATAGTAGAGGGACTATTTAGCATATTGGGTGCTGAAACTAACAGCACTTATTACTCAGGAATGGTGGGGAAAAAATTCCAACTGCATTGGAATCAGTAGGGCATCCTCCTAATGAAGGATATTGGAGTTGGCAGAGATGGTAATGGTTAAGCTCCTCTTTAAGACCTATTAATGCAATTATTTTACATGTAATTATCATATCTAATCTAGATTATATGATCTATTTTTTTAGAACTGTATTTTTCACAGATCAGCAGATTTTAGAGGGATGATTCTCTTTAACTTCTTAAGATTTTTCTCCTACCTGAACACATTTCTGCCTATTGGCTGGGAGAAAAAAATGTACTTTAAAATGTACTTTAAAATACACTGTAATACTGTTTCACATTTCATTTACTTCATTACGCCTAGTTGTTTCAGAGAATTTAGAAAATGAGAAGACAGAGTGATCTATTGGTAGTCATATTTGCCAGTTTACTAGTGTATATAATAAGTTCTAGTTAGATTTTCACAAGGTACAGAACAGAACAAGGTGAAAAGTTCACTTGAAAGCAGTACAGAATATGTAATAGATTCAGCACAGTATGTGGTCACATCTACAATGCTAATGATAAGACACTGATACTTAGAAACGTCAATGTACAGATATACAGTAACTGAGCTGAACCATAGCACAATGTACAGTATATTATTTTTGTGTTTTCCACTTCACTACATGTTATACCATAAATGCCTGATTGAGAACCTTCCTCTGGGATCCCATGTTTCTTGAGAACAAGGGGTGCACCATCTTCAGACATGAGATGGCTGTGCTTGCCAAGGTTACAAAAAGAAGAACAAAGCAGGCACCTGCACCATAGTCCAATTGTTTACACCACAGGGTATACATCCATAACCCTGTAAGGTGGCGCTGATGCACTCCTTAAACATATTGACCTGTTTCTTGGGAATAAACCCCTGTCCCTGCTGCACTTGTACGTGTAGTAAGGGCGCAGTGTTAGTTGAGTTAGTACCCCAACTTGGTGTAGCCTGGTTTATTTGTCATGTTGTATCATGTGTTGCAATGTACTTGCTTGTGTTACTTTAATTTGTGTAGGTGATCCTGTAGTCAATGTTCTAGTACTTTCTGGAAGTTATTTCTTGCAGTGATGGGAGAAGTTGTCTGTTGCTCCCCAGTCATTCTACTCTTAGATATAAGGCATTGCCTAGGTTACCCAGGATGGGAATGACTCCCTATATAAGGGCCCATTCCCAGGCCTTCGGTGGTGAGTGGGATGGTTTGGAGGACAGATTGGAAGCAGAACTGCCTGTTGGAGTGGTGCATAGCTTACAGCATAACCAGCTTCATTGTGCATTGGACAGTTTGGACAACTTGGGAGCGAAAGCCTCCTCCTTGCCATAAGTACGTTATCTGGGTCTTTGAACTGGACAACCTTGGGCACTTGTGGGTAAGTGGACAGGTTCTCCAGTGACGAGCAGTACATCCCCCGTGACATCATAAGCACACAGTTTGAGATTTTATACATTGGACTTCCATAAAAATGTTGATTTCAACCAGTCATCTGTTGTACCGCTGAAGAATCGCTTGCTTTGTGCTGCCATCACCTGCCTCAGTGAAGAAGGCTTCAGTGAAAAATGTGTGGCTGTGTCCTTTATCGTCAGTGAGCAGCTTCAGGTGACCTGCAGCATTCAGTGCCTCATAGGCAGCGCAGGAGGAGATAGCGATAGCGTCATATTGAAAGCGGAAGCGTGTGGTTCCAACTGCAGTGGAGTATCCATATTACTATAATGTTAGTGCTGGCAAGTAGTTACCAGTGCCTGATCACAACCATATATTTTGAAGGAGTCAGTATGGCTCTCCAAGGGTGAAAAACTAGGGATGTGACCCAATGCAGCAACACAACAGCACAATAAAATTGTATCATATTCAAGTTACAGAAAGAGCATGGCAAGCAGTTTGTGGACCTCACTATATAAAGTATTTATGACATATCCTATGGAAAATCTGTATTCCACCTAAATTGTAAAGTTGGCCACATATTAGTAGATCAGACATGAGTTCAGTAGCCAGAGTTTAGGAAATTTAGCCATATTATCCCTCACATTTATGCTATATTTTCAGAAACTGATAAATAGCATAATTTATTTATTTTTACATTTTGGGTAGACAGTCACTTTGAATGACATGTGCTATAGTAAAAATGTAGCATACCCTGTTTTTAGATATTCTGCCTTAAAGGGGTTATCTAGTTTCTGAGGATAGGCCATCAATATTAGATCTGCGGGGGGGGCCCAATACCCTGGACCCCCACAGATCACCGATACAGAGGCAGCATGGGAGAGCTGAGCTGCTCACTAGCTGTAAAAACTGTAGCGGTGAGTGTAGGTACTGCATCACTGCTTCATAGACTTCATAGGCTGAATATTGACTATATTGACTATTTTCCATGGGCATTTCTCTAAAGATAACCTGCAAAGCATGGGTGGGCCAAATTGGCCAAAGCCCCTCTTTGTTAATGGCAGTCCCTTCATTTTGAGAATCGAGAGAACTGGAAGAGGCCCACTGATGAAGATGTGGTGGCATACTCTAGCAATACGTCATTACATCATCTGATGGCAAACTACTTTATGTGTGGAACTTCTATTTAAAAAGGAGGAAAAATCATGTTTTTTTTCAAATCTGGTTATTGCGCAGCACAGAGTATAGATTATAGCTAAAGGAAGGAACATCTGTATGTCTAAGGGGGAGTTGCAAATGTTTCAATAAAGCATATAGATGTTAGGATTCTTAGTGTGTATTCTCCTCACTGTAATACTGTTTGCTGTTGTTGCCATGCCGACATATGAAGCTTTCTCTGACTCTGTAGCTAAGCAGAGCTCTGTGACACTGAACCAATCAGCAGCTTAGGAAGGATATTTAAAGTCTTTTTCAGAACTTCCCAGGTGCCTGCTATTAGTTTAATACTTTCTAGTGAAGATCGTGTGCCCTGTTCATACCTGTTTGTTTGCTGTTATACTGACTTTGGCTTGATTTCCCCTCTCCTGATTTTGGTGTTGACTGTGAACTCTCTGATTGACCTCGATACATTTGCTGTTTTGATACTGCTCTCCTGGTTTGACCTGCATTGTGAGTATTGCTTTGGATTCTGGTTTTGATTTCAGATTGTTGTGACATCTATTTCTTGCACTTGCTTCTGGGGAAATAACCTAGGCTTCAGATACTGCAAAGACCAACCAGCCTTGCAGCGGGCTCTGGTAAAGTCGTCTGAGCAACCTTAAACTCTATCTCCCAGCACTGTGTAGGATTTAGATAGCTTGTTCAACTGTTCTCTATTGTCAGCCTATTTCTGCACTTTCTAAATCTGCTCCTAAGTCAGTATCATAACAACAGAAAGGTCATGTCTTATAGGGGAAATAGCATTTATACATTTTTATTCAAAAACAGACAGCGCTTGAGGAATATGTGATGTTTCTATAGCTGGATAAAGAATAACAAAAGAAATATGCAAAACGCAAGGCTTTACATTCCAAGGTCAGGACAAAAGTGGACATTGCATTTATTGAGTAATATCATTGGATGCTTCGGGTGTATTGAGTTATTAGACACTTACCTCTACATCAAAAACTAAATAATGACTGCTATCATATAGCAAAAAAAAAAAAAAAAGTGGAATTATATTATAGATTTGCCATTTTAAGTGCATAGAAGATCACATTTAGAAGAATAAGAGGCTATAAATCAAAGAACTATATATATAACTCTATAATAAAATAGTGATATTTTTGTTGGCCCAGGTATGGGCCAGTCTGTAGTAAAATGAATTTTCTACCACACTTTGCACTAATTAGAATACTTGATATTTAAAAACAAAAGTTCAGAGCCTGTCATTGCTTTCTGTGCTGCGCCATGTTAGTAACCTTACATAATTGACATTTAATGCTGATTGCCTGAAGATTAATGAGGTGTGTCCAAAAAATAAAGGTTGAGTGAGCATGACCGAATCTCAGTTATCAAAAGCCACAGGGTGTATAAAACTATTATTCCGAAATTGCTGCGTAAATCAGGAAACTGCAGGAACGAATACTTTTTCTTAAATAATTTAAACATACTTTTAAGATTTAAAGATCCATTTTCAGGTTTCCTACTATTTCTGCTTTTGCTTTTTATTATTCTAGTGTGTCCCAAAAAGTTCAAAAAAGACCATTGGGTAATTTTATATGCATATTTATTTGTATACATTTTTTATTGTGTAGTTTTTCATTGTAATTGCCATAGCAGCCACAGGTACAGGAGACATCAGATCTGTCTCAGTGCAAGTTGTCACTATTAGGTTTTGTAGAGTCTAGTTAGATCTGTCAGCTACTTCCTGCTATTAGTATCATGGTGATCACATGACTAATCACTATAAATGAGCAAATCATTTTGGCACAAATTCAGTTTGTGCCGTGGTTCTCAAAAATTTCAGATTCTTAAAGTTTTGGGAGGAATCGGTCAAAAAGGGAGACATTTAAATATTGGTCATTGACCTACTTTGAATGACCGAGAATAATTTCTACACCAGACAATCACAGGTACAAGTTGTCATTGGCTGATTTGCATCACTTGTGGATGGACCAGTTACTTTTGGTTATTGACTGTGAGTAACCTCCACTACTTTATACCAGATACTGATAGCTGTAAGTTGACATTGGCTGGTTTAGATCAATGATCACTCACATCATTGGTCTACTTTCAAAAGAAGGACCACAAGTAAGTTACACCATTTTCTGGCACATGGGTAACTATGGCATATCTCAGGTTATCTGCATGCCACAAAAAATTGTCCAGATACTGTATCTTTTGTGTACTCTTTGACCTACTTTTGAAAGTAGGCCAATGACTACAAGTAACCCAACATACATCATCTAAGCCATGTAATGAGACCTTATAGGTGTCATTGGCTGGTTTAATGTGGTGAGGGTCTGCTTACTCATAGTCATTAGCCTACTGTCAGTGGTAAGCTTAGATTCTCAGTTTTCATTTATCATTGGCAGTGATCAGTGACATGTATTGTGTCTCTTCTTCTCCTCATAAATTATAAGCTCTTGTGAACAGGGTCCTCACTCCAATTGTGTGAATTGATGATTAATTTATTACTCTGCAGTGCCTAACTTTGTCTGTACATCAGCCCTTTGATTTGTAAAGTGGTGTGGAATATGTTCATGTTTTAAATAATAATAATAATTATTATTATTCTGAATATTATTGTTATTATTATTATTATTTATGTTATTATTACTAATAATAATAACAATAATAATAATAATATTACTTTACTTTTACTGACCTATAGCAACCTAAACAACAAAATCTAAGCTTTAGATCATGTTATTTAGGTTGCTAAAAGTCAGCGAAAGTAAAGAGTCGCCTTTTAAGGCAATTGGAGCACTTTCAATTTGGACCAAATTAATTCAGTTCTGATCTAATCAGACACACAAAATCAGAAAATTTCACCCAAGATTAGTCTCCAAAATTTCTTCCTTATTCCTCATTAAAATGTATAATTAAATTAACAACTGGGTGTTAATTTCCTCATTTCAAAACAGTGTCTCCCAACATAGGCAAGCTCTAGACAGTGTTAGAGTATGTGAGGACACATGCCCAGCTGGTAACATTCAGTTGTTAATTCATTCATACATTTTTAGAAGGAATGACATAACACAGAATATTTACTAGAATTACTAGTATACTAGTGATATACAGTCATGGCCAAAAGTTTTGAGAATGACACAAATATTCTATTTTCACATGATCTGCTGCCCTCTGGTTTTTATGTGTGTTTGTCAGATGTTTTTATCACATACAGAAATAAAATTGCATTCATATTATGAGTAACAGAAGCTTATATTGACAGTTAGAATGAGTTAATGCAGCAAGTCAATATTTGCAGTGTTGACCCTTCTTCTTCAGGACCTCTGCAATTCTCCCTGGCATGCTCTCAATCAACTTCTGGACCAAATCCTGACTGATAGCAGTCCATTCTTGCAGAATCAATGCTTTAATTTTGTCTGAATTTGTTGGTTTTTGTTTGTCCACCCGTCTCTTGATGATTGACCACAAGTTCTCAATGGGATTAAGATCTGGGGAGTTTCCAGGCCATGGACCCAAAATCTCTATGTTTTGTTCCCTGAGCCATTTAGTTATCACCTTTGCTTTATGGCAAGGTGCTCCATCATGCTGGAAAAGGCATTGTTGAGCGCCAAACTGCTCTTGGACGGTTGGGAGAAGTTGCTCTTGGAGGACATTCTGGTACCATTCTTTATTCATGGCTGTGTTTTTAGGCAAGACTGTGAGAGAGCCGATTCCCTTGGCTGAGAAGCAACCCCACACATGAATGGTTTCAGGATGCTTTACAGTTGGCATGAGACAAGACTGGTGGTAGCGCTCACCTCTTCTTCTCCGAATAAGCTGTTTTCCAGATGTTCCAAACAATCGAAAAGGGGATTCATCAGAGAAAATGACTTTACCCCAGTCCTCAGCAGTGCACTCCCTGTACCTTTTGCAGAATATCAGTCTGTCCCTGATGTTTTTTCTGGAGAGAAGTGGCTTCTTTGCTGCCCTCCTTGAGACCAGGCCTTGCTCCAAGAGTCTCCGCCTCACAGTGCGTGCAGATGCACTCACACCTGCCTGCTGCCATTCCTCAGCAAGCTCTGCACTGCTGGTAGCCCGATCCCGCAGCTGAAACACTTTTAAGAGACGGTCCTGCCGCTTGCTGGTCTTTCTTGGGCGCCCTGGAGCCTTTTTGGCACCAATGGAACCTCTCTCCTTGAAGTTCTTGATGATGCGATAGATTGTTGACTGAGGTGCAATCTTTCTAGCTGCAATACTCTTCCCAGTTAGGCCATTTTTGTGCAGTGCAATGATGACTGCACGTGTTTCTTTAGAGATAACCATGGTTAACAGAAGAGAAACAATGATGGCAAGCACCAGCCTCCTTTTAAAGTGTCCAGTGGTGTCATTCTTACTTAATCATGACAGATTATCTCCAGCCCTCTCCTCAACACCCACACCTGTGTTAATGGAGCAATCACTGAAACGATGTTAGGTGGTCCTTTTAAGGCAGGGCTGCAATGATGTTGAAATGTGTTTTGGGGGATAAAGTTCATTTTCTAGGCAAATATTGACTTTGCAAGTAATTGCTGTTAAGCTGATCACTCTTTATAACATTCTGGAGTATATGCAAATTGCCATTAGAAAAACTGAAGCAGTAGACTTTGTAAAAATTAATATTTGTATCATTCTCAAAACTTTTGGCCATGACTGTATAATATACGTATATTATTACTACAGACAGTCGTCTATAAAGGAAGTCCACCATCTCCCCCAAGCATATTCACCTGCTGCCACCATGTTACAGAGCACATTACAATGATAAACATCATATCTTTATTAGGTATGTCACTTTTCTACACTTGGAGAAAAATAACTTTGACGTCTTATGCAAATGAAGCAGTTTTTGCACTTAGATGGATCTTCAACTCCTTCTACATAGGGTGGTGCAGGCAGGAGATGGTCAAGATCTGAATGGCAAGAGCATTGATTGAAGGAACCTAAGGCCCGCCCCCAGTGCACCATCTGCCTGATTTGTATAAGACTTCAAAATTGGTATGATGTTTATCACTGTAATGTGCTCTGTAACATGGTAGAGGCAGATGACTATGCTTAGGGGAGGTGGTAGACTCTCTTTAACCTATAGAACTAGGGACTATGTTATTACCATTGCTGCCCTGGTTACATAACACTGCAGATGAATCTTCTCAGACATGTCGTGCAGGAATACAATGTAGTAATGTAGAAAATCCGGCTGTTGATTATTGATATTTACTTTTGGTGATCTTTGTTTGAGAAAAGAGCAACAAAAGGAAAACTGAAGTTGTTGCATTTGGCATATAGGACAAGTAATATTTAGGAAGAAATTGCTGTATCAGATGGAGTGTGGGAGTCTTGTGGAAATCAGACAGGCTCAGCCAGTTGAGAATCTATCAAGTTCTTACTAAGTATTTAAAAATGGAACTCCAGATGGTGTTACACATTGCTCGGTGTCAATAAATATGCACCAAGTAACTGTGTGTTATAACTCTGTGTATATGTAATCCGTTCTCTATGAAATTGTATCTTATAAGCATTTTGGAAAACACCAGTTAGAATTGTTTCTTTACTGCATTACAATGTATGTATTATATATATATATATATATATATATATATATATATATATATATATATATAAATTCTTGTGTGGAAATTCACTAATGTAAAGTGACTATATCTGTATTAGTCCTGTTACATAAATCTTGTCTATACTCCCTATTAGCACTTATGGACGTCATAGAGACTTGGTCACTACAAGATAGTGACCAGTTGGCTATGGCTTTCACTGGCAAAACTCTTCTCGCTGGGGTGCTGATAGCTGGACCATGTCCATCAGCTGATCATTGCAGCAGCCCCACTCTTAAAGAAGTTGTCTCATGACACCTATGATATAATGGCTGAACAGCTATAATATATTTATTTGCCAGCCTGAGCTCTGGACTTATAGTATTTTGGGGTACAGTCCAGAATTATTCTGAAGTCTGTATTAATTTTGGTGTCTGGTTCCTTACTTTGGTGTGCAGTTTGGAGTCACTGTGAGCTCTGTATTTATTTTGGGGATTATACTTATTTGGGGGTTTGTTTATTCTGAGGTCTTTATTTATTTTGGGGTATGATGAAGGATATCTATTCTGCAGTAGGTTAGAATTTGATGATGCTTATTAAACCTCTTTTCAGATTCTCAGATCCTGATGATGCTATTCACAACTGGAACTGGTTGTCCATAGAGAGCAGGTATACTCAACTGCCAGAGAGTGGTGTGGATCCAGGCCATGGTCGGTAGCTATCTGTGCCATTGCCTAAGTTCTGACCCTTACATTATGACACTAACAGCAGTCAGGAAAAATAGTCATCTCCGACTACTGTCCCCTAAGCCCTGATACATTGCAATAGCGACAGAAGGAATTGCTAATCTTCCCTGCTGCCTGCACAGAAGTAATGAGGCTATGCTCCTGTGCAGACAGCAGGGACGATTGCCAATCCCTGCTGTCAGTATTGTAATGTATTAGGGCTTAGAGAACAGCGGTCAGGAGATGATTGTTTCTAACAACTGCTGTTCGTGTCAAAACTTTGTGGAGGCACTAACAGGAATTATAGTGTATGGGACACTCAGGAGCATTATACTGTGTGGGGGGCACTCATAGAGAATTATACTGTGGGGGGAACTAAGAAGCATACTGTGAGGGGGGCACCAATAGCTCATTATAACATGTGAAGGCATTATACTGTTAGAGTGGGAACTAATCCCCAATTAGAGCCCCCACATAGTATAATTCTCCTTAATGCCTTCCTCACAGTATCATCCATATTCGTGCACCCACACCGTATATTGTCCCATTATATTGTGTGGAGGCAATTTCACTACAATATAGTGAAAGAAGTAAGATGTGGGTTTATGTCAACTGCAACGTTTCATTCCTAGATACACAGGACCTTTCTCAAGTCGTGTGTATCTAGATCCGAAATGTTGCAGTTGGAATAAACCCACATCTTATTTCTTTCACTATATTGGAGTGCTGCCTGTTTCTACTATATCTGATCTATGTGGGATTACATGCCGGATCCCTTTGGTTCTGCACCAGTCCTGGGAAAGTCGATTACATGGTGCTGCTCTATACACAATTTGGATTAGATAGATAGATAGATAGATAGATAGATAGATAGAAAATTTAAATTATTTCTGTAGTCGTACAAGTTTCATCTTAAGGTTCCCTGAACCTAGAGTATACCATCCCTAAAAAAACCAGCCCTTATACTACACATGCTACAAGTTTACTAACAAAAACAAAGCCCTATATTGAGTGAAGGTCTTTTGTCTGTCATTTGCATTCTTATTTTAGATTTTTTTTTGCATGCACATTAATCTACTTTCATTTTATTTATTTTCATATTTTTTTTATTTATTTAGATTTATTTCTTTATTTATTTAGTTGTATTTATTTAGATTATTTTATAATTTATTTTCATCGGATTGCTTTAGATTAAATTCTTGGACCATTTTATACCATATCCTAAATTTGTAGAAGAATTGGCTTGCATTTTGTAATATATGAGATTATATATTTATTTTACGGTAAGTGTGCATACACATACATTTTCATTCCTGCCATGCATCACCACACATTTTTTTTCGTCTTTAGAAAGTAATAATAAATCCACAATATAATAATAGTAAAATAATATTTATTATAGGCTGTCCTCCATTGACTTATCATGTATTTTCATAATAGTCTCTTGGCAACATATAATGAGCAAAACAATTAATCAAATATTTTCTACAAGTATCGAAATGTTTCCTGCAAACATAATGAAATAAATGTGAATTTATGAGAGAAAGGACACTGCTGGAAAAAAAAAAATATGTTAACCCTAAATAAACCCAAGGAATAATTGAAAACCATTACATTACTCCGACAGGAAATAAATGAGGCAACCTGCTGGAGAAGCCTGGCAGTAAATGTATAAAAAGCTATTATAGTTATCAGTCTCACATTGCATATTCCATCTCACACTCATTAATTACATTCAAAGAGCAGAGCTTAAGTAAGGCCGGTGTCATCTTAATTGATTTCCTTAATTTCTCATATACTAAGTTATGCTGTTATGGAAATGGAATGCAAAGTTTATAAGCAACTTAATGTAACTTTGAACATCTGATGAAAGTTAGAAAGTTTGGATCTTACTGTATATGTGTAAATATTATAGATGTATATTACATATTATATAATATTATATTATATTATTTATACACTTATAGACAAAAAAATAATGCACCAAGGAGTTGAAGGAAACTTTCTATAGGTGAATGAATTAATGATATATGTAAATGATGATAATATTAGAGTGAAAGGAGCAATTTATTGGGGAATCTGTACAACTGAAAGGAAACTCTTGTACCCTGTTGGACGCCTCTAGCCTGGATACAAGATGAGATACGGTTGGGCATGGAGGTATACAAGTTGCATATGGTATCCTGCGGCACATTTGGCCACAGATATTGCAGCTGGGCCCATAAATGCTCGATTGGCGATATGTCTGGAGATCCATTAGGCCAAGGAAGTGTTGCAAACTGGTAAATTTCCTGGGAAAACCATGTGTGTTGGTAAGCAATATCCTGCCAGTTGGAAGCCCTACTATCAGAGGCAATACAAGTGGCCATAGGATGTCCTGCATATATTGCTGAGCTGTCCTTTGTATCACTACTAGGGGTGACCGCCAGTCATATGAGATGACTGCTCAGATCATCATACCAGTACAGATTTCTGTTCTTGGAACCAGCTACTGAATCAAAGGTTGCCAATCTGCCTCTCCTCCTCAGGCTGACTAAGCCTTGTGTGTACTGCTCTCCGAGCTGCAAGGAACTCCTCTACTGACTGCAGCACAAGCTCCACCTCCCTTCCACAGTAGTGGAATGGGCAATTAAATAGCCCACCCCTTTTTACCATAGGTATCCTAGGCAACTCTTGACATCAGTGGGTGGCACCATGGGATAGCAGCACCCAGCTCCTCCTGAAATGCAACTTTCAGCTGCAACTCTGTTACACCTATTAAAGACTATCAGGCAATCCGGCTTCCAGAAACTTCCCACAATATTGATCACGTGATGACCTGCACCTACTCAAATGACAAACAATAATCAATATATTACACTGTGCACGCCATACATCAACACAGTACAATATACAATACAATCTGAATAACCATAGCTATGTTAAGCCAAGCCACAACACAATGCACACTAACACCCTGAGGCCACACCAAAAGAGCAGTGTGAACTGAACAACTGAGTTCCTTCTCTGTCTATCTACGCAACTGTTGTATAGACTAAGGCAAGAACAGCCATTGGTGGTGAGAACACATTGGTTAATGTGTTCTCACCACCTTGCATGTTCTTTGAAGAAAAAAAAATTAAGAACTTATGACAGCTGGAACACAGATTGCAATTCAACTGGTTCTTAAAGGGGTTCTCTAGGGAGTCTCTGAGTACTCAATTCCTGGTGTTTTTTTAGGTAGTAAACCCAGGGGTTTCAGGCTGGTTATGACCCTGAGTCACGTGACTAGAACCATCATCTGGCCCCCAAGTCACTCTACCTCCTCCCTGTCCTTTGTGACCACAGGTAATTACACGTGCTTTGGCTGGCAGACTATATTAAAGTCAGTCCCCAAAGCACAAGTAACTAACTACCTGTGCACACAGAGAGGAAGTAGAGTAAATCAGGTCCTGGTTCTGATCACATGACCTGGAGTCTTAACCAGCCCATTAACCCTGGGTTCACCACCTAAAAGTCCTGGGGAAAATTAGGATTAAGGCTAAAATTTTCTACATCACTAAGGGCTTGAAATGAACTTTGGGCACCCAAATAATGATTCAACTGTATTTCCTTGAACAATAAATTAAAAGTCTTCAATAAAAAAGTGACAATGTTTTTCCCATTTTAATGTGACTGTTAGGTCAAACCAAAAGAGTGTCCGTATATGGTTAGAACCCCAACATAGCTGGCCTACGTCTGGATGGAGTACTATATTGTGCTATATGGGCTATGTATATATGAGACCTAGCACTGTTCTAACAGTAGTATTGTATGTCTATATATTGTATTAATACCCATCAGTTATTCCTTTGTGCACATTTTGCAGGATATGGCAGCATCAAGAACGAAGCTGTGATAAGTAAATTTTAAGCCATTTAGTGAAACCACACAGAATTAAAAGATTTCAAGTGATGTTAACAAATGTCTAATAGTAACCCTACTATCCCGAATCAATCTTAGATGATCTATCCAGATGGTCTTGGCATATGGAAACCCCGAGGTTCTAACTGCAGGGTTTTAAACCACATGGTAAAAAAAAAAAAAGTTCTGAATACTTCACTCATAACAAAAGTGACCTGAGCACAACCAGACACAATTTGCCGTCAGCTATCATCTGTTAGTTTGGCTCCACATCACTAGCGATAAGCATGCTACAGAACTTGCATCTGAAGGAAAGTTTATTGATGTGCAAGTGATTACATGAATGGGCGAGAAATTGGGAATAAACTTGACACATTATAGTGTTAACATTATTAAACTATTTATTATTCTATTAACCACTTCATGACCAGGATATTTTTGCCTAGTTCATGTCCTGATATATTTTCGGGTTTATAATTCATGCAATTTTGAAAGCTATAAAAAAAAAATTTTTGGTCAGGTAATTCAAATAATTCTTAGGGTTTTTTTTCTCGTTGATATGTGCGGCTTGATTTTTGTGTCTTTTTTATTTTTGCATTTTTTTAATATCCGGGAAAAGTGAGGGGGGTGCAACGTGTCTGTTTTTCACATCTTATCTGTTTTTCACAAATGTTTTTAAAATTGTGTTTGTTACAGTAATTTTTATGTAGGTGACACATAGTTTTGTGCCACCAAGCATGGAGCCAGAGCCTTTTTACACCTTTGGAGGGCATTAGAACATGAAAGACCTTTTGGGAGCTTTTTTTTTTTGCTGATTTTCCCTATAACTGGGGTTGCTATATTAGACTACACCACCTCCGAGCTTCTGCAGCTACAAATGTCCTGCAGCTGCAAAGTCTGCCAGGACGTACTGGGTAATTGCCATGACGTACATAGTAAATAGGTGGTCAGGAAACAGTTAATCCTATTAATTGAATTGAATAAATGTAGAATAATAAGTTGTATAATAATAATATATAATATATAATATAATATAATATATATATATATATATATATATATATATATATATATATATATATATAATATATAAATAATAATATATATAGTTAACTCCAGATTTCACTTCTAAAATTGTGCTAAAATTTATATTTTTTATAAACCAATGAGAAATTTTGGGTGTATAAAACGGCAAGCTGCAGATTTTATTTTCAAATTGTGTTTTGAACAATAAAAATATTTTTTAGCACCTTTTTTTTGTTTTTGTGTTGTACTTTAAAAACTTAAATACCGAAAACATTGCAAGAACAACAACACTGAACCCAGCATATACCTATAGGGGATGCAGAGGTAGCAGACACATATGGGCCCTGGTGCCTGAGAGGTCCCTCATAAGAGGACATCAGTATCATAAATAGCACATGGCAGACAGGTGGGGGGCTGTTACAGAATTTGCAATGGGTTACAGGAGCCGTAAGTTGACCTTCTGACTGAAATACAGTACATTCTGCAATGCTTAAAGGGGTTCTCTCCAGAACGTATTGAAAATCTTCTTATATCATCAATGAACTTCATTAATGAACTTCCAAAAACCATGACCGAGAGTCATTTCTAGAGAATATGGGACCAATATGAATTTGTTCATAGAAGAACCGACAAAACAGTCTCTTTTGTCTCGATTATAATCCAAATTTATTTATTGGCCAATTATGGTAGATGGATCTATTGTCCTTCAATGATGGAAGGGTATTTTAGGACCCTGTCTGTGGCATCCCAGAGCTGGCTGTGGCTGGGCTGAGGGTGATCTCTGTGCATTGTATTATTTCCTGTTGCTTCATAGCCTGTGTGACATAGCAGGAGGTCCTGAGTCTCACACAACACAGCGCCACCTAGTGAGCCTCACACTTGCATTACACCTCCCATAGGATGGAATAGTAACCAAATGTCCAATGGGAGGACATCACCTGGGTAAAGGGGAGGAGTCAGCTGATCACTGGGTCCCCATGGTAACACCCCTGCAGGAAGGTCCTGCCTGTGAGGAGTTAGAAGTGCGGAGTGGTAGGAGGAGGAGGTGAGGAGATAAGTGTGATGTCCTGTGAAGAAAGCAGTGAGTTTAGTGCAGGTATCTCAAGTCCTAGACAGGCCCAGGAAGGTTGGAGAGCTGACATACTCCAGCTATTCAGAAGATCCTGTCCACTGTCTGCCTAGCCATCGCCCTGAAGGAAGTCAAGCATCATTATCTTGTCAGCCTGAGACTGTGGAGAGAACATTCTGGAACACGTGCTCCATAACAAGTATCACAGGATTCAGGGGCCGAGGCCAGACCTGTGGAATATCCTGCCACCCTGACTATTGCACCCTGAAACTCTGAGCTATCAGGACCACATAACGTGAGTGGGGAATATTATGTACTAGTATCATGGTGGGCATCCTCCTATGGGCCAAATAGGAGCCCAGACGCACCTCAGGGCTGTAACACTGAAGTATAAGGGGCTAGGAACACCTTTCATCAAGTCTACCCTGCACCCCAGGACTTTGCTGTGTCACCAGGCGTACCCCGTTGTTTTGTATTGAAGAAACTGTTTAAGCATTTGTGCCTCCACACCCATGGAAGTAAAAGTTCAACTTTACAACCGTTTCTGTGTCTGACTCTGCACCGACAACATCAGGGCGCCCCAAACACCACCAGTCGGCACAGTATAGGGGAAGCGCCCCGGGGGAACAATCACCACCAACATTTGTGCAGCCCCCTCATCACCGGTACCAGTGGTGGAACGTGGGACAGCACCAGCGCTGCGCCCTCGTGCCCAGAGACCGTGACAAGTCTGCGCTGGTTGCACCCCCGCAATCCTAACTGCAGTGTTACCCCCCCACCTGGTCACCGCATGTCTGCCTACGGGGGGAAAACACAGATATAGCCATCATCAACTTCAGTCTGATAACTTGCTATGCTATAAATCAAAAGAAAAGCCTTTCAAAGAAAGGAAAACAGTTGAGTTAAAGCGATTAGCAACTGTTATTTCAATGTGTTAAATGTCATGTTAAACTTGGCTACATCATTATAAGTATCCTTTTATTTTTATAATCTCCTAAACAATCTAAGAAACCATAAATATATAGTCAGGGAGGCTGATCAGTGAGCTCTTTCATTATAACTTCATTATACATAATCACTAGTAGTAATAAAGCTCTTGTATGGTGCAGTCCAGACTTATACAGGAAGGTCTGATGATGAGATGGTGACCCCCTTGAGAGAACAGAAAGGCATACTAATCTTATAAGGGCACCCAACTGAAGAGAAGGAATCCATGAATTTTCAGATAGAAAGTAATAACTAAATAAGGTAATATTAGGTGAATTATGTATATATTGGGGAAATAGGCACAAGACAGCAGTAAATGGTACTCACCCATAGGCGACTAAAGTTTTTCCAAAGAGATTTTTTGCACAGCTTCTACAAAATACAGAAAATCCATATATTTCTCTATAGACCTCCACTGTAAAATAAATAAAAGCTCAGAAAATTAGTTACACAGAACATAGAAAAAGGTTTATAAAGAACCATAAAGAATATTCCATCCACATCCTCTCCACTTGCCAGTTGAACCTGATAGATAGATATATAGTGTAGGTATGTGAGCCAGAGGGCGCTGTGGAGCGACCCAGGCCCAGCCCTGAAAAGGCCTTCAGCCACACCTTTGAGGGGGTGGCACGTAACTCCAGAGGGGCTGGAGTATCCTGCATGGAGCAGGAGGTGGTGGACCAGCGACACAGATAGACGGTCTGTGCCAGAGGGGCTGGCGTCCACAGGGGACTTTTGCTGAGTGGAGCATTAGTCCGGCTGCTCAAGTGGACCAGCTAAGGACAGAGAGATAGGCTCTGTCCCAGAAGGGCTGGGTCCCACAGAAACTCTTTGCTAGAGCTGAGCAAGAGTCAGGCTAGTGAGGGGCTCTATAAGTGAGTTAGGACCCTAACGGCGGCCTAGGTTTTGTTTGTTGTTTTGTTATGTTGCCCTTAAGCTGTAATAAAGCCACTTTGTTTTAAATTGGCACCGTCTGAACGCTGTCTCACCGGCGCCCAGTACCACGAACCACTGCTGTTGGGACCAGGAAAAGCCACCATTTGAGTCTAATTCCCCAAGCTGTCACATATGGTGGAGAATCGCGCGCAGAAAGAGATCAACGCAAGTCCTGGAAGACAAGTGGTTTGTGATTGCAGTACTGCAAAGTGTGCATTGTGGCCTACAGCTGGAAGAAATCTGTGATTTCAACTGAAGAAACCCAGGAGGGGGTGAGTGAATTGCAACATAGCAAGGGGTTTGTAAAACTCTGGAAGAGGAATCCAGGAAATGGACTTTGTATATACTGTGGCACAGAAGTCTATAAAGTGCTTGCTGATGGCAAGAAAATAAGCAATGTGTGTAGAAGCTGGATATTGCAAACAGTCTATGTGAAAGGCTATGGTGCCATGTTGGTGTTTTCTGTGGAAGACAGAAGAAAATGCTCCTTGTTGTAGTGCCACATAAGTTAACTGAATACATGTGAATGCAGAGAGAGACAAAACCCGGAACAGATCATGTGGAATGCAAGTAAAGATAAAGGGTTGCATGATGGTGACTCAGTTTTTCTAAAGTACCTCTGTTCTATGAATAAATATGTCCCTGCTGACTGTATGCGTGAAAGCGCCAAAGATGAAAATATTAGGGTGCAGCAGCTTCAAGATGAGATTAAACGGCAATTTGAGATATTAGAAAAAGAGCACCTTAAGTTGAACCTGAAGTTAAAGAAAGATCTTGAATCTATGAGGAGTTCATATTCTAGTCATTGTGAAAATGTGGTACTGGGTTTGCCTGGAATGGACTGTGTCACTAAGAAGGAGTTTGCTGAAATGAAATGTGCTCTATCTAATGAAGTCGTACAGAGTGTAGAGCAAAAGCAAGTGCTTGAGAAGCAATTGCAGGATTTAAAGGAGCAGCATGTTCAAGACTCCATTGCCAAAGAGAGTGTCATTGAAAAATTGAGAGATGAGCTTGAAACTGCTAAACAAAGAGAAAGGGAATTCAAAGCTAGAATATGTAGCCTGGAGAGGGCGCTCTCAGGATCTTGTGAAGATAAAGAGAAATTGTCTGTTTTGGTGCAAAATAAAGACAAAAAATTGATGGAGATGTCGTCTGTCCATGCTCAGAAAGTGCAAGCCTTACAGGAGAGTCATAAGAAAGTAGAGACTCAACTTCAAGAGCTGCAACTAAAAGTCACAGAAGGGGACAGGTTTCAAGTAGAATTGCTAGACAAGGCAAACAGACTACAGGTGGAATTGGATAATGTCACAAGGCTTCTCTCTCAAGCAGACAGCAAGTTTATCAAACTTTCCAAAGAGTTGTCTACATTAGAATCTCAGCTTCAGGACACTCAGGAACTTTTGCAAGAAGAAACTCGTCAGAAGCTTCACCTTAGTACAAAACTAAAACAAATGGAAGATGAGAATAGTGGTTTCCTTGAGCAACTAGAGGAAGAAGAGATAGTAAAAAGATTTGACAAAGCAGATTTCAACACTACAGGCTCAGGTGACTGATATGAAGAAAAAAATGGAGGATAGTATTGGGTCCTTGGACTCTGTGGAAGAACTAAAGGAAAAGTTGCAAAAGGAGCTAGAAGTTACAAATCAACGGTTTGAGGAGAAGGTTGCTGCTTATGACAAACTTGAGAAGATGAAAATTAGACTGCAGCAGGAACTAGAAGATGTAGGTGTAGATCTTGATCATCAACATCGGATTGTGTCAAATTTGGAAAGGAAGCAGAAAAAGTTTGATCAGCTGCTTGGTGAAGAGAAGACTCTTTCTGCTAGATATGCAGAAGAACGTGACCGTGCTGAAGCAGAGGCTTGTAGAAAAAAGGCCAAAGTTCTTGCCTTGGCTCGCTCCCTAGAAGAGGCCCTTGAATTGAAGGCCGAGTTAGAGAGGCTCAACAAGCAACTGCGCACTGAAATGGAGGATTTGGTTAGCTCCAAGGATGAAGTTGAGAAAAACCTGGAATCTGTGCAGATATTGTATGAGAACAAAGCTAATGCTTATGACAAGCTGGAAAAGGCCAAGAGAGAATTGGACCTCCAGACAGAAGACATGAGGATTCAGTTTGAAGGAAACCTGTCTAATTTATCTGCTGAGATTGTAGATCTAAAAATGCTTGTTGCTAAATTAAAGGTGCAAGTGAACAAGCAGGAGGAAATCAAGAAACAGCTGGAGTTTCAGATGGAACAAGTGAAGTGCGAGTCAGAAATAAAGTTGGAAGAGCGCACTTCTCAGATTGAACAGTTAAAAACCAAAGTGGAATCTAAAAAAGAAGAATTGGATCGATTGCAGCAGTCTTTATCCAATACGGAACAGTCGGCATCTGCACTATCTTCAAAGGTGGCAGCACTAGAAGATGAGAGAGACTCGCTGCAGAGCCTGTTAACCTCTAAAGAATCAGAGCTGTTATCCCTGAAAAATGTGATTCAAGAAATAGAGTCTTTATTCAACCAAGAGCAAGATAAGAGAGCCACTGAGATACGGGACTTGAATGAAAGACTGGACAAGTCTGCAGATGAGCAGAAGCTTTATTAGAAGATGTTGGAGGGTCAATCCAATATAATTCAGGTAACAGCGAGGGAAGCAGAAAATATTATCCAGGATGCTGACCTGACAAATGTTAGAAGAACATTGCAGAATATCCTAGAATTAGGAAGCGTAGTGGATAAAGAGATGGCATCTACATCTGCTACCATAGAAGATGTCAGGAAGATTGAGGAAGTTCTGCAAGTTGCAATAGTAAAAACTGAGATGGAGGCTGTGCAGAAAAATGTGGCAGTGAAGAAAGTTCCGGAACTGGAATCAGAGATTTGTGCGCTACAGGTTTTAGAATTAGAGAAAGCTGCCAGCATAGAGGCAGAGAAAGCAGAACCATTAAGGCAGCCAGAACATGTAACCAAAAAGCATCTGGGTACTGATAGTAAAAACTGTGATGTTGAAAACGGTATCCCAGTCCTCCGGTGTTAGCACAGGGAATGATAATAACTCGGAGAATGTTGAGGTGACGATGTCACCAGCTCCTGTACTGTCAGAAAGGAGTTGGCACGAAACTTCTTGCAGTCTATCACAGCACCGCAACATGCCTCCAGAAAGGTATGCGTATGAGAGAGAGGAGATAAGACTAGAGTATGGAAGTGGTTCTCCGGCTGCCGTACAGGTGCGGACGCATTATACAGAAACCATTCCAATATATGATGTGGCAGTTGTTAAAGACATACCAGAAAATGTAGTTCAGCGTGAGCTATTTTGTGAGGGTGTACTGTATGGCCCTTGTGCAGAAGGAGAAGATATTGCGGTACAGAGCATGTGTATCTCAAACAAAGCAGAGAGCAAGCGGCCTATGTCTCCTAAACTTCTAAGCCTTGATGGTGATGGCAAAGTTTGCTTTGAGATGAAGGTTACAGAAGGGGTACCCATGAAATGTTTGTACTCTGGGGACATTGATGTGCATGAAGTACGTGTTAGTTGGTCTCTGAGCTACTGTGGATTCGTGATGGGTGAAGATGAGGATTCTTGCGGCTATTCACTGGAGGAATCAAAGTCGTGTAATGGCAGGTCTGAAGACTGTGCCGAGAGATGTGATGGAAGTGATGTGATCCCCTGTGTGGCGAATTGTGGAGGTGATGGAGTAGAGCTTGCCTTTGCGCAGAATGGCCAGGATCTTGGCATAGCGTTTAAAGTGAAGAGAAGACGGAAGGCTCGACTGACTGGAACGTGGAGGTTGAGACCGCCAGATGGTGGCATCTGGAGAGACACTGGACAAATGTATAGCATTGAAGAGGGACGGCGACATATGTCTTGCCCCATTGTAACTCACCCCATGGGTAGTGAGCTGAGGGGGAGGGTATGTAGGTATGTGAGCCAGAGGGCGCTGTGGAGCGACCCAGGCCCAGCCCTGAAAAGGCCTTCAGCCACACCTTTGAGGGGGTGGCACTTAACTCCAGAGGGGCTGGAGTATCCTGCATGGAGCAGGCGGTGGTGGACCAGCGGCACAGATAGACGGTCTGTGCCAGAGGGCTGGCGTCCACAGGGGACTTTTTCTGAGTGGAGCATTAGTCCGGTTGCTCAAATGGACCAGCTAAGGACAGAGAGATAGGCTCTGTCCCAGAAGGACTGGGTCCCACAGAGACTCTTTGCTAGAGCTGAGCAAGAGTCAGGCTAGTGAGGGGCTCTATAAGTGAGTTAGGACCCTAACGGCGGCCTAGGTTTTGTTTGTTGTTTTGTTATGTTGCCCTTAAGCTGTAATAAAGCCACTTTGTTTTAAATTGGCACCGTCTGAACGCTGTCTCACCGGCGCCCAGTACCACGAACCACTGCTGTTGGGACCAGGAAAAGCCACCATTTGAGTCTAATTCCCCAAGCTGTCACAATAGATAGATAGATGCTGAATTGAGCAGTACTAACTATGTGTTAGCTACAGATGTGTTCTTCCTTATCTTTCTTCTTGGCTGAACATACTGTTCAGTAGAATGAGAGTAGCAGAATATAGTAGTACAAGAGTAGAATAAAATGACCAGCTTGGAAAAAAAACAACAACTTTGCGATACTCTGTGGGGAGTTGTTTATGCTCCACGTATCTAAAAGAGGCCACCCAGTGGCTATGATTTGAAATGCAGTCTGTACAAGGTTTATAAAGCAAGTTGGAATATTGTATTGAATATTGGAGTCCTTAAGGAAAATTTTGAAAAAGTAAGAGTGGACAAATTTGTATATAATAAAATCACCATCTCTAAAAGCAATAGTAGGTAGCACGACAATGCTTCAATGCAATTGTTTGACCCCTTCCCACCCTTGTATTACATTTTGCTGAATGTAGTCACTCAGCACTGCAATAGTATGGCACAGATCTGCAGCAGGCACAGGAGCAGAAGTCAAAAAATACTCAGACTCCAGCAGATTAACCCTTCAGATGCTATAATCGATAGCATAATAGCACAATCATGGCAGCTGGGTGGTTAGGGCGGAGAGCCCCCTTTCTTTCACCCCCTCCTCATGGTGAGATTGCAGGGATCCATTGTAGGACAGTAGAACATTTTTTTTAAAGTTTAAAACTTTAAAAAAAAAAAAGTCTAAAAATAAATAAAAAGTTTAAAAAATTTTCTCTTTTCAGAAATAAATAATGTAAACAAAAGAATATACAAAATTTTAGGTATCACCGTGTGAGTCTGAAATATGCAAAAATAAAGTTATTTATCCTGTATGGTGCATGCAGTAAGGAGGTGCTCACACTACTATTGGAAGTTTGTCCGATATCATCCTTCATTCTTTATTTAGTAATAGTGGTAAAACATAATAAAACAGATAAAAATATGGTATCGCTGTAATCGTAATGACCCACTAGACAAAGTTGCCATGTTATTTTTAACAACTTCAGGACCCAACGCTATTTTACCCTGATTCAGGACCGGAAACATTTTTGGGTTTTTTGGTACATGCGCTTTTGAGGGTTAGAACATTTTTGTCATTCGGATTATTCAAATAATTTTCAGAAAACTGCACCAGCAATACTGTGATTTCCCACCTTATAATAGAGATGTTTAGTAAACTTTTTGTCAGGAAGTATTGCACTAGACTCCTCCCCAGATGGATCTTCATATGTACAATGAGTACCGTCCAAGAGGCAGTACATATGGTGCCTTAGACAGTCCAGCAGAATCTTACACTGAGCAACAACACTAGAATAGCTCCGTCTACACATGGGTCTGTCTGGTATGGCTGATAACCCAAAACATGTTTCAAGTCTCTTTAAATGGTACATATACAGTGCCTTGCGAAAGTATTCGGCCCCCTTGAAAAGTTCAAGGGGGCCGAATACTTTTGCAAGGCACTGTATATGGTATATATTTTCTTCCACTGACTGTTTTTGCACAGCTTCTACAACATATGGAAAATTCATATATTTCTCTATAGATCTTCATATTAAAGAAAATAAAAGGTCAGAAGATTAGTTATATAGAACAGAGTAAGAGAGTTATGAAGAACCATAAGGAACATTTTATCCACATTGGCTTTATTCAAATAATTTTTGTGTCTCTTTATTCGGTGATACATGGGACTTAATTTTTATGTTTACTTTTACATGTTTTTTCTTTTTTTTTTTTACATTCGGGAAAAGGCGAACAGCTCTTACAGTTCCTGACCCCTGGCGGATCATATAACCCCAGAGTTAGAAGGGGAGTCACGTCATGGCGGCTCCCATATCTGTATACACAGAGCTCGTTGAGTTAATACAGTGATCGGTAAAGAAAACATCCCTGCCTTCTCTCTGGGATGTCTGGCTAACAGTCCTGCAAAGTTAGATGCTGATTGCCCGATTGTACAATCAGTGGGTGATCTGGTTAATGTAGTGTGAACACCATAAAAACAAAAACACAAAAAATAATGACAAAAACATATAAAAACATAATAAAAATTAATCAAAACATTATATGTAGCCCAAAAAATACAAAGAAACTATCATGTGTCGACAGAAAAATTAAGAAGTTTTTGGAAGGCGGAAATGGAAAATATGAAAAAAGTCGCCGAGTCTTAATTTCCAAATACACTGCATTCTTAAAGAGTTCAACTTTAATTTCTATTTCATAAAATTCATTATTAAACAGAGAAATATTGCATTAATACTCACATTTCTCTGCTTTGACTTTATCGGACATCATCGTGGAAATAAAATGGAGCACTTAAATTTTACATATTATTTTAGTCGACAAATAGAAATAAAATTGTATCCAGTATTTTATAACAAAAGATGCTTATTTCCAAAAATAACCCCGGTGCTGTGACTCAGCTGAAGAGGCTGACATGCACCTCAGACTGTTTATTTGAGACCAATCCTTTCATGATATAAACATTTAATTTCCAAAGCAGCTGATGATGCCATTTTGGAAAATAGTGCAATGTATTTAGATGCAAAGCAGGTAATTCAACTTATTATTGTTGCCGTTATCTGCTTTTGACAAATTCTATGCCACAAATGCTTCCTTCTGTTTTAGAGCGCCCTCTAGGGTACAATTTTGTGAAATCTTTCCATGTCTGTTCAAATTATTACAGGTGAAATGTGAATTGTCGATTGTGATTGTATTAGGAGCACTTAATAGAATACTGGGAAGAATACCAAATGTTACGTCACCTACACTAGTGATGTATAACTAAGTTTAATGCTAAGCCTGGTAATATTTGTTTCTTGTTGCTTAAATAGCACATCGCTGTACCAAGATTCCTTCACATCCCTATCCCCAATGTACCTTAATATTCCTATGTGAAATATACACTTGGTCAATTTTATAGGTAAAAATGTAACATATCAGTATGGTTTCTTAAATCAACTCTCCACCCTGCTATAAGAAATAACTATACATGAAAGGGATTTTATGAACACTAAATCCATTATTAAATCAGCGTAGTGCCTTATAGTACTCAGAGACATGACATAGTGCTATAATTTGCTTATAGAATGGCTACTTAATTTTGGAAAAATTAAGTAGCCAAATGAGCTAAGAGTGCATCGAGGGCATGTTCTGGGGCAGTCGAGCATTGCAGAAATATATTCCATTCGCTCAATACCCATTCCAGCAGCACTGACGTAATCGGAGCTTTCCCCACCTCCACCCCAGGAAGAGGAAGATCTTGCTCCGATGCTCAGACATCTCAGGACACTCTTCTAATACACTCTTAGCTCATTTGCGTAGTAATAAAAAGCAGCTTTATGCCAAATTTCAGCGGCCTTTCTACAGAAAAAAATAATAGCACTGTGCTCACGTCTCTCAGCAATATAAGGTAGAGGGGCTGGTTTAATAATGTTTTTGGTGCTGACAGACTCACTTTAAAACTGTATCATGTACCTACCTGGTGCCCTCCATCCTGCTGACGCTGCTTCCATTGCTCTGGTCAGCTCTCTATCTGCTCCATGATAAAATGCTTGAGACTAAAATGGAGTGGTTATAGGTGTGTCATGGATCCTGTAGGTGGCGCTGCTTCAGCTCTGGGAGTGTTAGCTGTGCGGTCCGCCTGCCAGCCCATCACAGCTAACAGACTAGGAACCTCCACATTTTCGTGTGTTGTACTGTATTGTTGAAGTAGAAGCTAACTATGCCTCCCCTATATGCAACCCTAAACCTAACCCACCTGGTTTGATTTGGATACAGCAGGTGGTGCCTCATACTGACAGTCACAGGAGGCAGCGCCACCTACTGGATCCACAGCATACCAGGCAGCCCCTAATTTTACCCACTCCATTCTAGCAGCTACCATGATGGCCGCTCACTTCTTGTGGAGCCCTGTAGATAAGTTACAGACACCCCCCTAAGCCTTCAGCACTGAATCTATCACAGGGTAGTGGGGTGGGGGATGTCTGTGACTTACAGTCAGTGTTCCACAAGAAGCCTGTGAACCTAGTGTAACATCAATGCTATGGTCAGGTATGACACATCGGGAAAATAAAGAAAGACTGGTGGAGACCACTGTAGTAGTGGTGGTGGAGTTGCAAGGATTGAACTTTTATTATTAATTTTTATTTTAGTTTTCTGCTGTTTGCAAATTTTAAAAAATTCTGAAAAACTCCTTTAACCTAGAAGTATGTTTTTGTATTACACAGATTTGTATTGAATTTTCTAGTACCAATACAGAGCAATAGAACAAAATCAAGAGAGAATGTAACAGCCCAAAGGGCGACATAGAGAAAAGTATGATGAATTTGATTAGGTTTCTATAAAATAGTAACATAAAAATACTATAGCATGTCAACATCATGTCTCAGAGGATAAAATAGAAATAAAAAAAAAAATGTAACAACCCTGCAATAACCTAGGGGAAAAAAATAAAAGGACATTGAGGAAAGGGCAAAAATTAAAAGAAAAAAATGCAAGGGAAAAGGGGAAGGGAGGGAAGTGTCCCAGCAGGAAAGGGTCGACCCCTATGTCACCCGCCTAAGCAAAAGAAGATAGTGAAAAAGAAGAAGAGAATCCCCCTCCAATACATAAGGTGGGAGGAGGAACCTCCATGGGCTCCATATTTTTTCAATTTTTTCCAAAGAGTTTGACACTAAACATGTTTGATCATTGATCATATTCCATATCAATTTATTCATCACGCGTACCAGGAGTCTTCTAGGCCTTAGCAATAGATATTTTAGCTGCTAAAAAGTTAGATAGAGGGAAACAGGTCATTCAATAATGCTATAATAAAGTAAGGAGTGAGGGACACTATCATAGAGGATTGTATAGACGATCATATTTCGGACCAAAATGTTGCTACCAACTATGAATGAAGATTCCCACCTGGCCTTATTGGCAGAAACATCCTGGGTCATATGGAAGAAAGTTGGAAACCTGGAGTAAACCATATACTACCTGAAAATGACTGTATAACCCATCTCAACCAGAGTGGTATTAATGGAAATAATTTTTTTGATTACGTAGACCATATCTCTCCACTGCTTCAGCTCCAAATCTCTACAAATTTACATCTCTCATCTAGACATATATGGGAGCTTTCCATCTGGCATGGCCAAGCATAAATATAGTTGAAAGATTTTTCCAAAAATTGACAAAGTTCAACACGTCTGGGGGAGAAGATGTGGATATTTTGCCATGGTTGGTCTTTCAAGCCTGCATGAAGTGTCTAGTTTGGTTATTGCCGAAGATCTCTTAAGCTTAGAGAGAGTGGGAGTCCCTGAAATAGTCCAGGGTCTTAATATTGTCCCTTCAGGAAGTCCCTGAGCTTATAAAAACTTTTGTCAATCCACCATTGAAATACTGCTCTAGGCGTCACTAGGAAGCTAGAGAACCAGCACAAATATAAGGAAAACCTACAAACTGTGTGCAGATGTTATCTCTGCAGGATCCAAGTGTATCGAGGCAACAGTGCTAACTCATTTTTTATACTAAGCTTAAAACGAACCTTCTGTGCTCAATATTATTACTGATAAGTCCCGTTTCTATGTGTACTTCTTTGTTTTCCTAAAGGAATTGCGATATTTTAAGATATTTTTTTTTTCAGTTTCGTGTCTGCAGCTAGAACACTCCTGTGACAGTAATCTGAACTGACGGTCACGTCTTAACCCCTAGAACCCAGCAGAAACTTAAAATCCCATTTGCTTTCTATTATTTAGTAAACTCTACAGAGGAGATCATTGATTTCTAAGGATTCTTTATCATGAAGCCTATTATTTAGGAACACTATAAAAATCCAAATATATTGAATAACGGAGAATTGTGCAGTCATCGACATTTACTCTTGGAGCTGGTAAGGCAAGAGCGTCTTTCACAAAGGCTAGACCCCCTTGAGAAATCCCAAGTCTTAAAAGCATTTCCCTGTTTTGTAGAGACTTGTGTGCATGTTTGATTGAGTGGAAAGAGTGCGAAACAAAAATGAGATCACAAATGTATGTTTTGACTGCCATGAAGTCAATACAGTAATAGGTCGACTGAAACATCAAAACAAAATTAAGAGCTGTCTTCGAGGTGGTGAGCGAGCAGAATTTTTTTTTCAGGCAGTCAGCCAAGTTAGATGAAGATGCATATACACAGTGCTGTTCCCTTCCTAGTGATATATTGCAGTTTGCAGTGCCTTGGGTTATATAAGATTCATAATTTGTACAAGTGAATTAAGGAAGGATTTCTTCTTTAACATTGTCAAAGGATCCATTATCATCTCTTTAGATTTATTTTTTTTCATGGTTATGCATAGATAATATTTATTTCACACTAGAATTTTCCGGCTTCTCGCAGGTCTATTTAGTTTGTTTGTGTGTGGTTAAAAACTTTGTTTGCTACTGATATGAAGTTGACATCTTATAAAATAGCTGAATTTTTATGGAAAACTGATCTACAACTGTGTTTATGTCAGTGAGGCTAATAATGAAGCCTTCATTATTAGCTCGCATGGGTCATATGATGTGGTATGGAGGGAGGTGCTTGAGTTGGAAGCCAGCAGTGTCCTATTTGTTTTGTGAATTTGTTACTGGGTTGTTATGGAAACCTGGTGCTTTTTTTGCTTTCGAGAATATATAACTGGGTTGTTATGGGCACCTGTCAGTGAGGCTAAGAATGAAGGAGCTGCAAGCTTCTATTGGTTAATACAGGAAGTGGCGATTGCCCATTCTCACTTCAAAAAGCTGGTTGGTAGGTATTCAGGGAGTTGGACTTCACCAGTCTGATATTGATGACCTATGCTAAGGTCCTGGGAAACCCCTTTGACTCTTCCTTCCCTTATAAAAAGTTTATTTATATGTATCATGGCACCTTGAATAAATTCTACATGATCTGGACATGGCCATATTTTGAAGCTCATGGGTCCCAATGCAAGATCTGTAATGGGGCACCTACCTACCTTGTACATTTAGAATAGCGTTATATTTTATGTGACAGAGGGACCTTTTAGGCATCTTCAGGGTCCGGGGCTGGTAGCAACTGCTACTGCTGCACCCCTTATAGCTATGCCCATGATCTCTATCCATTGATATTGGAACCCTGTCTATAACAAAATAGCCCTTTTCTGATAGAGTAGTTTTGATATTAGAAGTGATAGCCTCTGTTCCTCTCTTATCACATATTTTGTGTTTGGATAGTCCTGCTTATGGCCAACACTCCTGCTCCCTTGTAAGTAGCATTTTAGACGGTATTACTCTATTAGGACTTTCTGGATTGAGCTGTGAGCTTAAAATGAGTCGGCCCATGAAAAACATTTATCCTCTGTTCACAGGATAGGTAATAAATGTATAATAACTGGGGTTCTGACTGCAAAGACCCCAACTGATCACTACAATGGGAGTTTTGTGTCCTCTTTTTTAATGTAATGGTGCATACTATAGCTCCATTCCAAGTCTGTGAGAGTGATAGAGATAGCTGTACTGTACTCAACTGAATAGAGCGGTAGTGCACATACATGACCTCCACTCCATTCAAATGGGGACATGGGACCGCTCTTATGATCAGTGGTCAGAATTCCAGTGACTATAAATGTATCTTCTATCCTATGGGTTAACTCCTTTAAGTATTTCAAGGACCATTGTAATTATTGGAATGATCTATTTCTTTTGTTATCATATGTGTTTCTCTACACTACCCTGATGTAAATCCATCATGACGCACATTCCATCACCATCGTTCTGTATAATTGCTTCTGTTATTTTATTAATAAACCATGTTCAGAATAAATAGAATTATGGTATGTAGTAACATTTTCCCCAGATTGTCGGAATTTGGTACAACAATCCCTGCCATGACATGAACATAGAGAAATGCTATAAGCGTCTCCTATCTCAGCTATATAGTAGATCAGAATGATCCAATTAAGATTGGGGGATGGTAGCTAGGAATAGAGAGCAGATCCAAAAGAAATACAGTACATACACATGTGGACAAAATTGTTGGTACCCCTCGATTAATGAAAGAAAAACCCACAATGGTCACAAAAATAACTTGAATCTGACAAAAGTAATAATATATAAAAATTCTATGAAAATGAACAAATGAAAGTCAGACATTACTTTTCAACCATGCTTCAACAGAATTTTTAAAAAAAGAAAACTCATGAAACAGGCCTGGACAGAAATGATGGTTCCCTTAACTTAATATTTTGTTGCACAACCTTTTGAGGCAATCACTGCAATCAAACGATTCCTGTAACTGTCAATGAGACTTCTGTACCTCTCAACAGGTATTTTGGCCACTCCTCATGAGCAAACTGCTCCAGTTGTCTCAGGTTTGAAGGGTGCCTTTTCCAGACGGCATGTTTCAGCTCTTTCCAAAGATGCTCAACAGGATTTAGGTCAGGGCATAGAAGGCCACTTCAGAATAGTCCAATGTTTTCCTCTTAGCCATTCTTGGGTGTTTTTAGCTGTGTGATTTGGGTCATTATCCTGTTGCAAGACCCATGACCTGCGACTGAGACCAAGCTTTCTGACACTGGGCAGCACATTTCTCTCTAGAATCCCTTGATAGTCTTGAGATTTCATTGTACCCTGCACAGATTCAAGACCCAGAACATAACAGAGTCTCCTCCAGGTTTCACAGTAGGGACAGTGTTTTTTTCAAGATATGCTTAATTTTTCCGTCTGTGTACATAGAGCTGATGTGCCTTGCCAAAAATTTTGATTTTTGTCTCATCTGTCCATAGGACATTCTCCCAGAAGCTTTGTGGCTTGTCAACATGTAGTTTGGCAAATTACTTTTGTCAGATTCAAGTTATTTCTGTGACCATTGTGGGTTTTTCTTTCATTAAACGAGGGGTACCAACAATTTTGTCCATGTGTATATGTGCATGAACCCTGTACAGTGGCGCATAGAGTCCCTCTGTCTGTATTACAAAGCCAAGGGCATTCTATACTCACACAGTAATATGACAGCAAATTCATGAGGAAAAATCACGGGGCAGAGTATGAGGCCCCCAGCGGGCAAAAGTTAACAAATAAACAGGATGGTCATCCACTGGAATGTTCTCAATCGGTTGCCAGTGTTAGGTTGGGTTTATGCAATTCACATGCAGTGTGTACAAACACAGGGATCAGATGAGAGGAGCTGAAGGCAAATTTATTTTCAATGTCCACAGGGTATGGGGGAAGGTTTCACTGTTCCCTCGCTATGCCAGGAGTAGGTACACATTGCCTACACTACGATGCTGCCCTCTTACTTATGGGATGACTAGTTGCAGCTGTGCGTGCATTTACAGGTACATTTATTTATTTTTCTTACTTATATAGCACCATCATATTCACTTTACAGACATTGTCAATCACTGTCCCATATAGCGCTCATAATCTACATTCCCTATCAGTATGTCTTTGGAGTGTGGGAAGAAACCGGAGTACCTGGAGGAAACCCTCGCAAATTCTACTGCTACCACAGGCTACTTCTATACTTGTTAAGTTCGGTGACAAATTTGGGTGGTCATTGGCACCTTCTGGTGTTTGTCCAAAAAATCTATAGTATAATCCACTACTGATCCATAGCAGGCTGAGAGAGTTTTATTACAGATCCCCTACATTATAGAAGCACAATATAATCATGTACATGAGACCTTGTAAATACATGAACTGTGCAATGTTTACTGGTACGTCATAATATTAAAGAGAGTCTGCCATATTGAAATATTACTGCTGAGTGGCCCTTGGAAAAATAGGTCCAGTTCTGACTGGTCCCATCCCCGTTGGCACTGGGTGGTTAGTTCTTGTATATGACTCCTCTATCCAGAGGATCTGTATTTGGAGCAAAGGAAAAGTAACTAACGGATCAAGGAAGAGGTATGGAGGGGGAAACAAACACCAGGCTTTTCTGTACAATAATGGAAAAGTACAGTATATCTGTTCTTTCTTTTCTTTATAGACTACTGATCATTTGGCTATTCTTTAAGGAAAGCACAGATTACTATGAATCTTCTCTGCAGAATATCATGTTTTTGCAGGTAAGACTTGGGATTCATCTGTATGTGACCTGCTCTCTTTCACCTGATCACAACTATCATGTAGAACATTCTTTCGAGTCTTCAGGGATCTTTGGCTGTAATGTGATTGACAACAGATAATTGTACATTGGTTGTTCACGTCTGGCTGATGTCCAGGTTATTATTTGTTGCTTTCCCCTAAACGCTCATTCATTCTCAGGATTTTGCTCATATGGTACATACAATATATAATAAATCTTTTGCTGCGTCTGTACAGTCCTGTCATGGATCTCAGGTCAAATGGTTAAAATGTTTCATGGACAGTTACATAGAATTATGGCACACATATGTTTAGAATTTTCCAGACTGGTATCTATGTTGTTTGCTTCAGCAATATCTGACATTAATGACATCAAGGTGGAGACATGCGATATGTGTCTCCTGTCTCTGTACAGCTATAGATCACAGGGATACAATTAATACTGGCACCAAGATGGCTGTCACTGACTTCCTCCCTCCATACAACAGCATTATTGCTGACATTCATCTACTGCTGCAAGAAAACAAAGGAGATATACTATATGGACAAAAGTATTAGGACACCTACACATTACACCTACAGGAGCTTTTATCACAGCCCACTCTTTATCTACAGACGTGGACAAAATTGTTGATACCCCTCATTTAATGAAAGAAAAACCCACAATGGTCACAGAAATAACTTGAATCTGACAAAACTGGAATTTGCCAAACTACATGTTGACAAGCCACAAAGCTTCTGGGAGAATGTCCTATGGACAGATGAGACAAAAAAAAAAAAATCAAAATTTTTGGCAAGGCACATCAGCTCTATGTTCACAGACGGAAAAATGAAGCATATCTTGAAAAGAACACTGTCCCTACTGTGAAACATCGAGGAGGCTCTGTTATGTTCTGGGGCTGCTTTGCTGCATCTGGCACAGGGTGTCTTGAAACTGTGCAGGGTACAATGAAATCTCAAGACTATCAAGGGATTCTAGAGAGAAATGTGCTGCCCAGTGTCAGAAAGCTTGGTCTCAGTCGCAGGTCATGGGTCTTGCAACAGGATAATGACCCAAAACACACAGCTAAAAACACCCAAGAATGGCTAAGAGGAAAACATTGGACTATTCTGAAGTGGCCTTCTATGAGCCTTAACCTAAATCCTATTGAGCATCTTTGGAAGGAGCTGAAAAATGCCGTCTTGAAAAGGCACCCTTCAAACCCGAGACACCTGGAGCAGTTTGCTCATGAGGAGTGGCCAAAATACCTGTTGAGAGGTGCAGAAGTCTCATTGACAGTTACAGGAATCGTTTGATTGCAGGGATTGCCTCAAAAGGTTGTGCAACAAAATACTAAGTTAAGGGAACCATCATTTCTGTCCAGGCCTGTTTCATGAGTTTTTTTTTTTTAAATTCTGTTGAAGCATGGTTGAAAAGCAATGTCTGACTTTCCTTTGATCATTTTCATAGACATTTTATATATTATTACTTTTGTCAGATTCAAGTTATTTCTGTGACCATTGTGGGTTTTTCTTTCATTAATCGAGGGGTACCAACAATTTTGTCCACGTGTATAGGCATCAATATAGAGTTGGCCCCTCCATTGCACATTCTGCTCTTCTGAATAGGGTTTTTACAAGATTTTGAAGTATGTCTGTGGGAATTCTTGCCCATTCATCCAGATGAGTATTTGTGAGGTCAGACACTGAAGTTGGATGAGAGGGTCTGGTTCGCAATTTCCATTCTAGGTCATCCTGAAGGTGTATGTACAGTGGGGCACAGTCATGCTGGATCAGAATACAGTTGGAAACATACAATTTTACAAAAAGTGTTGGTATGCTGAAAATTAAGATTTCCCTTCACTAGGGTCTTAGGCCAACCCTGAAAGCAACTCCATAGCATCTTTTCTCCACCAAACTTTACAATTGTAAAAATGCAGTCAGACAAGTAATATTCTCCTGGCATTCAGCAAACCCAGATTCATCCATCAGTCTGCCAGATATAGAAGTGTGACTTGTCACTCTACAGAACACTCCAGAGTCCGGTGACGGCATTGTGCTTTATACCATGTAAGGCTTGTGTGCAGCTGCTTGGCCATGGAAACCCATGCCATGAAGCTCGTAGCAGTTTTTGTACTGATGTTAATGCCGGAAGGTTTGTAACTCTGCAGTCATAGAGTCAGCAGCGTGTTGCCGACCTTCATGCACTATGCACTTCAGTACTCGGTGACCCCACCAATTTTATGTGATGTATCACTTCATTGGTGAGTTGCTGTGGTTCCTAAATCGTTCCACTTCTCAGTAATACCACTTACAGTTGATCATTGAATATTTATAAGGGAAAAAACTTTTCAAATTGACATCCTATTACAGAACCAGGCTGGAATTCAGTGAGCTCTTTAGAATAAACCATTCTATCAGAAATGATTGTAAAGGAGACTCCATGACTGGGTGCAGAATACACCTGTGGTAATGGGACTGAATGACATTGATTAAGAATTGTAACCCAATACTTTTTACCATACAGTGTACATGTTGGGAAGAGTTTGCCCTTTTCCCTCCCTGCATCGTACAGAGCCATTACACTATAAGGGCAACAATAGCCCTAATGTCCCCTCCTTGCACCATGCCTACCCCTGGTTGATATTAATATTATCATATTTTAGACTGGCCATTTTCATAGCACATTTTCTGAGTCTTTACAAATGCATTACACCTCTGATGTTCCAACTAGAGATGAGTGAATCGAAGTTGACGAAGTGGAATTCGATCCGAATTTCAGATAAATATTCGATTCGCATCGAATCCGGATTTCCTCACGCTTCGTGGTAACGAATCGCATTTTGTTCAAAATGGCTGCTGTACGTGTTAGGACATGGGGCAAGGAACTCTGGGAACACAGGATCAGCAGCAAGCCCTGTGATGTCACAGCCCTTTAACCCTTTCTCAAGCACCCATGGCATGTTTGACCGCTGCATCCAAGGTGTAAAAACCCCCGATCAGTTATGGAGCAAAGTGTTATCTGTAACTGACAGCTAACACCCTGCTCTATAACTGATCGGGGGTTTTAACATCTTGGATGCCGTGGTAAAACATGACCGCGGCATCCAAGGGGTTCTGCCATTTTGCCGCCCACTTTGCTTATCTCTAGTTCCAACTTTTCGCAAAGGCAGTAACTCAAGAACAGGCACGCACCCTCTTTTGTCAGTGGACCCATGCTCAACTATCTCCACCTCAGCTCTGGCACAGGGACAGACACTTATTACCCAGAAAGCCTCCAAAACCAATACCACAAAAAACATATTACTATATAATAACACAGTATTACATTCTGAAACAAGATCTGTGGCAAATTAGAAAAACCAAGCTTGGAAAGCAGAACAAATTGTCCTATGAAGAAGAGAAAAAAAGACAAGAAATTACATCTATTCTTAAACCCACCCACCCCATAGCAAAAAAAACAGGCACACATACAGATTTAGCCTTCCTCAAGCAAATCTTTGTACTGGGTAGGTTTGTTTCAAGCTAATGCTACTTGTATAGTATAGCTGCCCATTCACTTTGTATGAAATGGGCCATATTACACAATTTGTATAGAAATGCTACATTATGAAAAGAAAGTTCGTTTAGCGAGGTGAACATTACATTGCCAAAGGCTTCATCTGTGCTCCATCTTCTTAAAACAAAAACCATCCTTACTTAAAGGGATTGTGCACAATTTTTTTTTACATTTATGGCTATCCTTAAATATCTGATCTTAGAGGCCGACAGCTGTTCAGAGGTATGTTCAAGCTCTGTACTATACAGTGCAGAGAGACGGAAGCAGTTGGCTCCATACCCTATATATTAATACAGATACTGAAGCTCGGCTTCCATTGACTTCAATGGGAGCTGAGATACAGTAACAGCTCCTAGCCGATATACGAGAAACAGAGCCATCGGCTTCTGGCTCCATGTACTATATGTGATGCTTTTGATTTATGGGATACTGATTTATTAGAGGAGTTGATTTTTCGACTATATGGACTGGACTTACCCCCGAACAGCTGATCTATGGGGGCCAGCTATCGCCCCCACCACCAATCAGATTTTTATATCCTATAGGACGTAAATCAAAAAAAAATTCTTGGACAACCCCTTTATATCCATACAACTGAAAAGATAGAACTGCAGGATATAAAGATCCCCCTCCAAACCCCTCCACTGGGGGTTCTCTTCATCCAAACACATCTTCTGGGGTTCGCCCATCTTTAGTCATATCCCCCTTTGCTTAGTGCTTTGGGGTGTCTGTGCATGAAACCAGCTTCATACTAAATAACGTCTGCGAAAGTTTAATAGCCCAAGTTTTAGACTAAAATATTAGACAAAAGAACATTCCATTTTATTTTTCTACTTCTATAAACACAATTGAGACCATAATAAGGTTTTTGTATAGACCGTTGACTTTATTTGCTCCGTATAATAGAATCATCTTAGGCTCAAAGACGTGATAGTCAAGCAATAGTCCCTGAACTGCAATTAAAGATTTATTATCCCATTAAAACATGATTTGTAGTTAATCTATAATAATAAAATAGTTAGTAAAGGTTCACCAAAAATGCTGCAATTTAAATGTAATTTTCAAATTATTTTTGGTTTAATACGTTAAAAACAATTTTACTTTATTTCGTAATTTCTTGTTGTGGAAAAATCCAAGTGCCAATAACGTAGATAAATATGAAAGATTAAAATGGGATCTTTCTGCAAAAGGAGAATATTGTCTGCATTTCCTCTGGCTAAGATTTCATTGGTTATTTAACATGGCTATTTACAGAGGACAAATTGAACATAACATAATGCATCCAATTTCGATAAGGCAGGTTAGTGCAGTTTTTCATTTAAACACTGATTTGCAACAACGGTATTCAACGTGACTGTTACATTACCCATTTCTATTCACACGGAATTCATAAATATATTTATGTAAAGGCATAAAATGAGACCCAGGTAAATTGCTGGAGCTATAATGTAATTCAGGTCAGTATTGTGTCTTCATTGGCTATTTACAGCTACAAGCAATACTGCCTTATTCCATAATGAAAATCTTGTTCTGTCAACGAGTTTGAGGCTATAGATTTGTCACTCTGTTATTTCCTTAACAAGAAATATTACAAATAAGGCCGCCATGCCATAGGATGTTACACAGCCAGGGTTGGACTGGCCATTCAGAGTCTCAAGAAAACCTTAGCCTAAGGCCCTGTTTATTTGTACCAGATGATTTATTTGAGCCAAAGCCAGAAGTGGAATGAGCACGAAGGAGACATATAAGATCTTCCTTTATAATTTGTACTCCTTTTGTTTCAACTCCTGGGTTTGACTCAAAAACTGCAGCAAAAACTGCAACAAAAAACAGATTTTCCGCAAAGTGGGGCCTGAAAGGGTTTAATCAGGGATTTACTTCCCCCAGGTTTTATTTGGCAAACCTCAGGTTTCCAAGCTGGTTCTGACCCTGGATCATGTGATTGGGATCAGCACCCAAGTCCATAGACTAACATTGGTAGCAGTATGGTTGTCCTGAAGAGCTCCGAGGAGCTTAGACTTCTGATGAACCTACTGATGAAGAAATTAGAAGGAGAAATATGTTGTGATATTTTTATTTTTTTTCTTGCAGGGTAAATCAGTTGTCTCTTAATGTCCAGCTGACGATGAGCAAGGTGCCTTTTTTGGCGATGGTAATAAAACAGTTAGGTGGGTTTCAATCATGTGACCAAGAGTCGGAACCAGTCCAGAAACCTGAGGTTCATCCTAAATAGAACTCAGGCAAATAAGTTTTTACAAATTCCCTGGATAACACCTTTAAAGGTGTTTTAAAGACAAGCCCGTTTGGAGTTGACTTTGTAGCAAGTCACTTAAAGGAAGTCTTTCGCACAAAACTGAGATATAAACTAATCCCAGTACCTTGTAGGGCTGTCAGCACAGTTTACAATGATGTATTCTTATTTAGGACTCCTGCTCTATGCTTTCCATCAATGGACTTCACTATCTGCTGCTGCTAACTGCTGCTTAGCTGCACCCCCACTAGTTGACTGACATCTCTCTCCTCTGTCTGCCTCAGCACATAGTACTAATTGTACTGAGCATGTCTGATGATGACATGCTGCACCCGGACGTGAAGGAAGCTGGCTTCAGAAGGGGGCAGTGTGTACAGTTAGTACTATGTGCTGAGGCAGACAGAGAAGAGAGATGTCAGTCATCTAGCAGGGGCGCAGCTGAGCAGCAGTTAGCAGCAGCAGATAGTGAAGCCCATTGATGGGAAGCAACACCCATAAAGCCCTTTTCTGCTCTTTTGCATAGGGATAAAAGGATGATTTTTACAAGAATGTAGTAGCGGTGCTGAATATGAAATACATCACTGTAAACTGCTGACAGCCCTACAAGGTACTGTGATTAGTTTATATCTCAATTTTGTGCTGATAGACCTTCTGCTAGACATATACATGGTCTGTATAGCTAGGGCGTGAGCTCAAGGAACCTCAATCCACCAAAATTAGACTTTTACTTCCCCTGGAAGAAAGACTCATTTTATCCTGAATCTAAATACCCTGGCTTATTGCCGAATGACTTACTGGCATGATCTAAATAATGTATTATTGTCCATCAAACATGTATGGAAGGAGTAGAGAGGGGAAATAAATATATCATGTTTTCAGCCCAGCAAAGTCCCCATCTAAATATGGCAAAATGGTTCCCTACCCCACCTTAAGAGACACCTGATTCACCCAAAATAAATAAATAAATGAATATAAATGGCACAGTATAATTCCCCTTCTAGTTAATAAAGTTTTCCAGAAGACTAAGCTTCTCAGAGGTCCTCAGGACAACCATACCTCTACCAATGTTAGTCTATGGATTGTCACACAGTTGTTTTTAGAATACATTGGTATCAATGTGTCTATTTGCATATTTATTTTTTTGACATTACATTTTAATCATCGTAAAATAGGATAAGTCCTATTTCCGGCCATATTTTTTTTTTTTACAGATCCCTCATAGACTCAAGTCCATGAGGGATCTGTGAAACTGGATGCCTCACGGATACAAAATGGACTTAAACAAAAAAACAGACCATTTGTTTTTCACAGGAGTTTTTTTCCATTGCTGTATGAATGTAGCCTAAAGCTGGCCATACACATTAGATTTTAGACTGTTGAGCCGTCTGCTGTTAGTTGGTGGTACATAAACCTATGGTACTGCCTATAAACCTATGACAGTCTGTCCCATACAGCCAACCATCAATTAAAGTTGGTTAGAACCAAAATCTGTTGCGTTGGATTTTTTCCGCCATCTGGCTGCCGTGATCTGTTGTGTATGGGCTAGAGTGACAGACCTGTGAATGATTTTTTACATTGTCGGCATGTGTCTGTACTATTAACACACCCACAAAAGTGTCCATCAATTCCTGTTTTCAGCACTTCATCAGCATTGAACGACTTTCATATGTTAATTTTCCAAGAGTCTGGGGCAGTCGATTGCTCATTGGAAGATTTGTGGTTGTTCATGTGTTTGGGACAGTTGCCCGTACCACCAACCAACCACAGTTCATTTCAGACGAGCGATGGCAGTCTAAAATCTAATGTGTATGGCCAGTTTAATTCTATGGAATTTACATGGCTGTGTGCATTATTTTATGCATCTGTCTGCAATGTGTGTGTCTGAAACACCTGAATTAGAAGTGCTCTCGATGTTTTTGGCCAAATAGAATTTAAAGGGGGTTTTTCAGGCAAAAAATATTGATGACCTACCCTTAGGATAGGTCTCCAGCATCAGATGCGTAATATTTTTTTCTTATTAATGCATTATATTTTGGATCTTTTCAATATTACATTTTCCAGAATGTTCATTTTATACTGGATAATAATGAACGCACATGAAGACAGATAGTTATGAAGACAGATAGACAGAGCGCCATCATAATGGAATATGTAGAATATTACAGTTAAAAGGAACATTATATACTTTGCTGTCATAACCAAGACTCCATATTAGATGTATATTTTTGCTTTATGCCCAAGGATAAATGGGAAGTCAATTATAGAATTAGACAGGAATTTATTTGATTATATTTAGATTGGAACATGGTGAAATCACCAGAAGCCAAGCGATTTCTATAAATGTAATCTGTAAAGTGTCAGAGCGCACTGCTTCCACGGGGACTCGCTGATGTTTATCCTAATGTTCTTTCTGATTAGACAATGTATAATGACACATTAGCGCGACAGCGTTATAATGGTCGTGTTATTTCAAGACACAAATTTGTTTGAATGAATTACATTTCCTTTTTTTTTTCCCTCTTAGTTGTAAGAAGCTTGCAATGGTATCCAAGTATAAACTGCACATACTCATGCATGCCAAGGGCACAATTTACAAAAATTTACAAAAATATATTTATACAATAAAGGGGATGCAAGTTATAACGGTCAACGAAATGTTAATTTTTTTTTTAATACTGCTCAATAAAATTAGAACATTTTGAAATTCCTCTTCCCTGGCCATTGAACAGCCAGTGAGGAGTGTTGGTTTAGTTCATGTGATGTACTCCATGCCTTAGTGCATTATCATTGTGGTGCTATGATCGGTGTAGAGAGAGACCTCAATAAAACGCCATCGTATGACTGACCAAATCCCATCCTTTCCTTATTTTTTTTTTGTAAATTCCTTTAAATGTGGTGTTTTTGTTTCAATAAAACTGAAAATTTATGTCACAATAAAAATTACTGTAACATTGGTGTTCTGTATATGCAGCATTTCCACTTTTTATTCATCTGATACACAGGCAGAATGCACCTTGAAACAAAACGAACAGTGTACTTTCAGTGATCTGTACATGTAGCAGTTATACATCTGTGACACACATAAAAGCCACTTCCAATAATCTGGTGCCTTGAGCAGCTTATATGTTTACCTTTAGCAGTGTTTTGAGTGATTTCTGGGTTTCTCTGTTTACATGGTGTAGCTTCCTGCTCTCTTAGCTCATGCAATGCATCATGGTAATTGTAGGCTCTCTCACTCTGTTACACCCCCTCCCTGTCTCCCTAGCTATCCCACCCACTACTAGACCTTCCCAACTAACTAACTCAGCCCACCCTCCCACCCCATCATACTTACCTGTCTTCCTGTCCAAACTTCCTTCCAGCTCCTCCCCTTCTTTGATATCTCCCGGTGCGTGCACAATAATCCCGGCATTGCGCTGTAGCCAGCAATCCATCTCTACTGCGCAGGCATGGGAGGCTCCTCTGGTGATGGAGTGCCTGCTACAGCACAATGCCGGGACTCAGGCTCTATTGTGCACGTGACGGCAGAGGGTCAAAGAATAGGAGGAGCCGTCCCCACAGAAGGAAGTCTGGACAGGAAGACAGGTAAGTATGATGGGGTGGGAGGGTAGTATTGGTGATGTTCTGTTTCTGGAAACGGAACATCACCGGATAATCAGAAAATGTACCTGGGGCGGTCACACGACTGCCCCAGGGATATGGGTAAATATACATTTTTGCTAAAGTAAGTAATTAAGAAAGTAGGCGGGGGGAAGGTGTTTAGATTAGTGTAGAAATTGCATTTTATCCCAGACAACCACTTTAACATACACATAACACAAAAGTAACAAAAAAACAAAAAAAACAAAACAATATAAAGCTAGAGGTAAAATAAAAACTATAAAAATAGCACACTCACTCACAATGGGGCAAATTTATTAAGATTGCCATATTGTACTGAGAGAATTATGAAGATTCTGCAGCCTTTTCATAAATCAGTCGGACATTCATGCACCAGAATGGAAATCTATGCCTGACAGAAACAAGCATATATTTCCATTGTAACTCATGCCAAGGTATTCCCAATTCTCACCCCACTCCACCCACATTCACACAATGTGGCAAGTGCAGTTTGGGATAGTGGCACACACTGGGTGCAAAAAAGGGTTTTGTGCCAAATATATTCAACAATATCATCCCTCTACATCAGAAAACTGAGAGGGATTGACGAATTCTCATTTTTTCAGTTAGTGTAGTCAAATTATGGAATGCCCTAACCTAGGAGGTAGTAATGGTAGATACCGTGTCAACATTTTAATCCTTACGTGACACTGATTTTTCATTTTTGTGTTTTCATGCTCCGCCTCTCTCCTCCCTTCTACATACATGTCTATGGTCACATGTAATTTGATGCTTCAATGAAAAGACAGTCCATCTTTTAGGACCAAGATGGATTCAGCAGACTATTCAGAGTAAATGAATAGGTTAGAGGGATGAGGGATGGAGGAAAAGAGAATAAGTGGAGAAAATAGATTTACCTTTTTGTGGAAAAGGTTCAGTATAACTTCATTGATCTAAATATCTACATATTTGGAGCTTAGGAGTCCAGGGGGTGGTCTCATTCGAGGATTGAGAGTTACAGTATCTTGATGTGCACACTCTTACAGAAGAGTAGACCCCCACTGGACTCGGACACCCTCAGCCAAGATTTGACCAATTAAATACAAGTTATGTTACATCTTTTACCACAAACTATATATTTAAATGATTTTAAATAGATATTCAAATTTTAATTTTATTTCATTTTAATGTGATAGATTCATTTTAAAGAGGACCATTCCCCAACTCTGTACTGTTGGATTTTTTTTTTAGGCCCTACAGTTCATGAGCAATAGGTGCCTTTAGCTTCAGCACCCAATATGCTAATCAGACTGTCTATTGTCAGGTGGGCGGTCCTCGGAGCAAATAGTCTGGGACTGCCCACTGAACAGTAGAGAGCCTATTTATCTTATTAGACTGCTCAGACTACTAGGAATGATTTCTCAGGAACTGTAGGGGGTAGAAAAAAAATCTAACTGTATGAGAATCAGTGATGCAGAGCCTATTAAATAATGTAAAGAGTTTTGTTTGTGGAAGTGGTGAAAGGTCCTCTTTAAGTATATAGGATTAATGCTATGTTTCTGCTCGTTGCTGTATTACTTACAATTATCTTGATGAAGTTAGAGTAACACCTGTAATGGGTTAAAGTCATTTCATATCACCCATGAATGAATGACTGAATGACGGAAGGTCATTTGATAAGCTCAGGGTCAATAGCAAGTACAAGTGAAGTTCGATCTCCATCATCTCCAGGACTTCATTATGATTTCTGCATGATATATGGACATGATTATCATGTGCTACAGTGTCTGAGAAAGAGGATACAGGTCAAGCCTATAAATTACTTGCAGTGGATGTAGCTAAAATTAACAGTGTAGACAATATCCAAGACATAATGTTGTGTAATGAGGTAAGAAGAATTCAGAGCCAGATCTAAAGAAAATAGTCCTCTCCAGCAGTTTCAGGGATTTATATGTATGCTAAATGGCTTAGTTGACCCTATAATGTCACCAGCTGCAGGTCCTGAGCTGTTCATACAACTTGCTATAGTCAGCACAAAGGTCTAATTTGGGCCTATTACAGTATGTTTTACCATATGTTAGCAACTGTTAAAAATTGAGCCTAATATATTATCACTTTTATTCTTACTGTAACATCACTGTTTGCATTAACCGTGTACTGTGACATCACTGTGTACATTATCTCTGCACTGTGACATCACTGTGTTTATTATAACTGTACTATGACATCACTGTGTATATATTATCCCTGTACTGTGACATCACTGTGTACATTATCTCTGCACTGTGATATCACTGTGTACATTATCCATATACTGTGGCATCACTGCGTGCATTATCCTTGTACTGTGACATCACTGTGTGCATTATTCATGTACCGTGACATCACTGTCAAATAATTCCTGTGCTGTAACCTCACTGACTTAATTATTCATTTCCAGTTATGTGTATTATACCTGTACTGTGACATCACTGTGTGTATTATCTATATACGGTAACCTCACTGCCTGCATAACCCCTGTACTGTGACATCACTGTGTGTATTATCTATATACGGTAACCTCACTGCCTGCATAACCCCTGTACTGTGACATCACTGTGTGTATTATCTATGTGCGGTAACATCACTGCCTGCATAATCCCTGTACTGTGACATCACTGGCTAAACATATCTTTGTTGTATCCTCAATGAATGAATTATATGACTCTTGTGAATATAACTCCTGACATCTGTAACACAATTTGAAGCACCACATGTTCAGGTCCATTTTACGTCCACCCGCTTCACCCAGATTTGCACAATGTGGCAAGTGAAGCACAGAAAAGGGGTTGTGGTGCATGTTTGGCACAAGAAAGGGCCTTGCACCAAATGTGCGCCACAATATCACCCCTCTACTCCAGAAAACTGGCATAGAGACCAGGGGCGTAAATAGCAAAGACTGTGCCCCATAGCAAACTTTTAACTTGGGTCCCTCTGCCAACACAAAGCATAGTGCCCCTTTTCCTGGTGCTCACATGTTATAACGCTCCCTTTACTGGCCCAACATGTTAAAACACTCTCTTTACTGGCCCCCACATGGTAAAATTCTCCCTTTACTGGCCCCCACACGATATAACGTCCCCTTTTCTGGCCCCCATACAGTTTTCTGCCTCCTTTATTGGCTTCCATATAGGCCCCCATGCAGTAAGTGCCCCCTTTACAGACCCCCACCATAGTCCACACAGTATAATGTCCCATACTAACCTCCAGACAGTATAATGTTCCATAGTGGCCTCCAAACAGTATAATATTCCATAGCAGCTGTCCACATAGCATAATGTTCCATATTGGTCCCTACAAACAATATAATGTCCTGCAGTACGTCCTCCACAGAGTATAGTATCCCATAGTGGCCTAGTGGCCCCTACACACAATACAATGTACTCTTTAAACCCCAGAGTAAAATGAAGAGAGGCCTAGAGGAGGTTATCACATATAGAGGTATTACATACCTCTCCTGGGCTCTAAAGTGGGTCTTCAGGCCTTGTGAATGACGTCACAGAATGCTGAGGCTTGTAATTGGGTGACAGAGGTCATGTGGGTCACACCAGTGTCTCATCGCATAATGACACTGGTGTCACAACACATAATGACGCTGGCATAACCCACGTGACCACTGAGGCCCAATTACACACCCATGGTCTCTGATGTCATTCAACAGACCCAAAGACCCACGCCGTAACCCAGGAGAGGTGAGTAGTTATGTTTAATCACCTCCACTCATTATACTGTGGGGTCTGAAGAAACCCCAGAGTATAATAATAGCAGTTCTGTTCTGGATGTGTTTGTTCTGAATGAACCAGCTGGGTGAACCTCGCAAGACAAATCTTGCAAGGTATGCCCAACAAATACTCTAAGTGCTGCAGTCCTTCTTACTGATTTCTGCTTGTGCCCATGGCTTTCTCTGCATCTCCCTTCAGCCTTGAGGTCCCCCGCACATTGCTGAATAGTGTTAGCGATGTCCTGATGCTGTTCAGTGTCAGTGACATGATGTGGGATGCATGAGGCCCCTGGAGGTCTGAAGGGGGAGCAGAGGAGGCCGTGGGCAGGAGCGGAGATCAGTAAGTAAATAGTGGCTGTTACCTACCGGAGTGCCCCAGCAAGTAATGGCCTATTTAAAAAAAAAAAAAAAAACCAAAAGTCGTGGGCCCCATAGCAGCCACTACGTCTGTTATGGCAGTAGTTCCACCACTGATAGAGGGATTGATAAATACCCCCACCCCATGTGTCCAGAATGGTGCTCTTATTGCGGTATTTTATTTTTACTTTTTCCTGTGCTTTAATAGATAGAACTCCCTACATTTAGAATACTTAAACAGTAACAGAATTGATGTTAAGAAACACACTCATAAAGAATTTAGGGCATTTATAAATCACTTTGCCATCATGAAATGTCTTTTTCTGAGTTTTATTGCTGGAGACATGAGTTTGTGGCACATTCACTGACTATTCCATTATATATTTTTCTCAATTATTGTCTGGTTAAAGCCTCTTTATTCCTCACGCAATTGTCAATGTTGTCATTTGTGGTTTGATGGAATTCCTAAAATTTATTTCTAAATCACATCAAAAAGCATTGAGTATCCTCCAAGGTTTAGAATAACCTGAAATAGTTTGCTCTTAGAGAGTGGCAGCGTTCTAATCTTTTGTTTTACTTAAAAATGAAGGATTGCACTTCCTCCAAAATGCCATTTAATGTACTTGGATAAAAAGTTTGGCACCTTTTAGCCATCCGATTCTATTACTTTCCGAAGACCTGTAGAGCAAACAAAGAATTGCAATAACGTGCCAGGGAGACTTAGGAAATTATTTATGTACCTCCTGAGATTGTGAGATGACTTTCAGAGCAGGTGGGTATTCTGGAGTCGAGCCAAACTAATCACAAGGAGGTCCAAGGTCATTTTCATCTCTGCACTTCTATAAGCATAAGTAGTGTAACAATTTCACTGCTATAACTTAAAGAAATGACCCTATTTTTAGCAACAGGAGCACAATATTTATTAATAGGAAGTAGCCTCCATAAATTAAATATCTCAGAGCTACAAGATATTCAATTTAACCTATGGAAAGAAAAAAGGAAATAAAAAATAAACATTGTGTGAATAAATAGTTTAATGGGGGAACAAATAGTATTTCAACATAAAGCTCTGTATTTAAGTAATGAAGATCATCAAAATTTGGAAATCCCCTCTTAAAATAAATTTGCACACCCTTTTTTTTCTACTTATTAAACCCAGATACTAATACATGATTTTTTTGTAATCTGTTTTTATTTTCTGATTGTAGAATTTTTAAAAAAAAATTCCATACAATTTTATAGGGGCGGCCATCTTACTTGATCTGCCATTTCATTTTTCAGGAGCAGAAAACAAATTGTAAGTTGCGATCAGAGGCGTAACATGAAGCTCCGGGCTCCAGGGCAAACTCTGCACCAGACCCCTCAATCATAATGTATTGTTTATAGTACTCATATCCTCATATTGGGAAGAGACACTTTGGGCTTCCTAAGGATACAAGGCACAGGTGTGACCGAACCCTTTGCACTCTCTCTATTTACACCCCTGGCTGTAATTGGTTGTTATGGGCAACTAAGACAGTTTTGCTTTTCGGCAGATTGAATAAATCTGCCCCATTGGCTTGGAGTTTCAGGCATGCTCTATACCCTGGGCACAGGAGATAAGCTGTGACATCACCTATTGTGAATGATGGATAATATGTGATTACAGTTTATATAGGAGCTATTGTTCATTGTAATCCTGCCTGTGATGATATTTACTGTAGATGAAAAATGATCTCTACAGAATAGGAAGTGTCCCTATATCTATGATCATTATTAATCAGTTATCATGGGGAGCTACTGCATCTGCCACTCTCCTGCAGCATTATATGTAGTATCAGACTGGGGTTTCTTGGGCCCACCAGAGGAAATGATAGATGGCTCATTCTCAATAAACATGACCACTGTTCATTGCATCATAAAATGTGTCCTTTCTTGGCCAGACATGTCCAGATATGTGTGTCCCAAGGTGGTTAGCTTTATAAGACAATATTGTTTCATTATATTGAATCATAAAGTGATATCCTATATGTGTAAGTGTGTGGATACCCATTTCTTGTTTTGTGAATTACAGCCATCCGATGATTTTGTAACACTGTGTTCACATCAGCCCCCCAGTATCCGTTGTTCCGGTCTGTCAGAGGACCAGAACAATGGACACATGGACTGCTAAAATTGCGGACACCGAATTCGATGCAGATGTGAACCAAGCCTTAGCATGTTGCAATATTGAGTTAGTTTAATGAGAAATTGGAGTCCTTAACCAAATTCGAGGTAAGGGAACATATCAACAATAAGGTGTAATGGGCTATTCCTAAATTAACCCATAGGAAATAGACCATAGCAGCAAGTAATAGACTGCAAGGTCACTTCCAAAAGGGTTTGTCTTCTTCTACAGTCATGGCCAAAAGTTTTGAGAATGACACAAATATTATATTTTCACATGATCTGCTGCCCTCTGGTTTTTATGTGTGTTTGTCAGATGTTTTTATCACATACAGAAATATAATTGCATTCATATTATGAGTAACAGAAGCTTATATTGACAGTTAGAATGAGTTAATGCAGCAAGTCAATATTTGCAGTGTTGACCCTTCTTCTTCAGGACCTCTGCAATTCTCCCTGGCATGCTCTCAATCAACTTCTGGACCAAATCCTGACTGATAGCAGTCCATTCTTGCAGAATCAATGCTTTAATTTTGTCTGAATTTGTTGGTTTTTGTTTGCCCACCCGTCTCTTGATGATTGACCACAAGTTCTCAATGGGATTAAGATCTGGGGAGTTTCCGTTCCATGGACCCAAAATCTCTATGTTTTGTTCCCTGAGCCATTTAGTTATCACCTTTGCTTTATGGCAAGGTGCTCCATCATGCTGGAAAAGGCATTGTTGAGCGCCAAACTGCTCTTGGACGGTTGGGAGAAGTTGCTCTTGGAGGACATTCTGGTACCATTCTTTATTCATGGCTGTGTTTTTAGGCAAGACTGTGAGAGAGCCGATTCCCTTGGCTGAGAAGCAACCCCACACATGAATAGTTTCAGGATGCTTTACAGTTGGCATGAGACAAGACTGGTGGTAGCGCTCACCTCTTCTCCGAATAAGCTGTTTTCCAGATGTTCCAAACAATCGAAAAGGGGATTCATCAGAGAAAATGACTTTACCCCAGTCCTCAGCAGTCCACTCCCTGTACCTTTTGCAGAATATCAGTCTGTCCCTGATGTTTTTTCTGGAGAGAAGTGGCTTCTTTGCTGCTCTCCTTGAGACCAGGCCTTGCTCCAAGAGTCTCCGCCTCACAGTGCGTGCAGATGCACTCACACCTGCCTGCTGCCATTCCTCAGCAAGCTCTGCACTGCTGGTAGCCAGATCCCGCAGCTGAAACACTTTTAAGAGATGGTCCTGCCGCTTGCTGGTCTTTCTTGGGCGCCCTGGAGCCTTTTTGGCACCAATGGAACCTCTCTCCTTGAAGTTCTTGATGATGCGATAGATTGTTGACTGAAGTGCAATCTTTCTAGCTGCAATACTCTTCCCAGTTAGGCCATTTTTGTGCAGTGCAATGATGACTGCACGTGTTTCTTTAGAGATAACCATGGTTAACAGAAGAGAAACAATGATGGCAAGCACCAGCCTCCTTTTAAAGTGTCCAGTGGTGTCATTCTTACTTAATCATGACAGATTGATCTCCAGCCCTGTCCTCATCAACACCCACACCTGTGTTAATGGAGCAATCACTGAAACGATGTTAGGTGGTCCTTTTAAGGCAGGGCTGCAATGATGTTGAAATGTGTTTTGGGGGATAAAGTTCATTTTCTAGGCAAATATTGACTTTGCAAGTAATTGCTGTTAAGCTGATCACTATTTATAACATTCTGGAGTATATGCAAATTGCCATTAGAAAAACTGAAGCAGTAGACTTTGTAAAAATTAATATTTGTATCATTCTCAAAACTTTTGGCCATGACTGTAGACCTTTAGAATCAATTTATGTGTCAGCAACGTTGCCCCTCAGAGAATCTTTTGTACTCTATAAGGCCAGTCTAATCCTAATAGCATGGTAGCCATTCTAATTGCATAAATTAAAAGCATGGATGGCCCAGACCTGGCAAAGTGGGAACCTCTTAGAAGAAAAAGGGCAGAGCAGAATCGGGCATATGGACATCAATACAGCAAAATGCCTTTGCTGTAAGGAATATATAAACCTATGCCCCAGGAACATGATCAGGAGCAATGCCAACCAACTATGCCTTAGACATAGCCAACCCGCACCTGTACTGATGAGAGGCAAGAACCTCCAAATAGATATCTATATATGGGTGTCTCTTCGTTTGGAGGACTCTGACATTAGCTCATTTGCATAGTTTTCTATCCATGGAACATTATCTGCAACAAAATCTTCAAGCTGAATTCAATGAGAACCAGTAACCAATCTGGACTACATCTTGGTTTTGAAATGATTTTTGTTTGACAGCTGCTTCTGTCTGTCCACATGATGACAAAACAAGTTTGGACAGGTTTAGTTGTCACCTTTTGATCCTTTGAGTTCTAGAAATCTGGACTACACGTGATCTAAACCCATCATTGAAAGCTTACAGCTGTCATTGCCTGGTTTAATGTGGTCTGAGTTACTCATGGGTGACCTTTACCCTACCAGGACCATTTTCTGGTATACGGTTTACCCAAGATATGATACAGTTATTAATAAAATTGTCCGGGTAGGATTACCCACTGTCATTGACCTATATTTGAAAGTATCTCAATGATTGTGAGTAATCTGGATCAGCCAATTTCAACCTACCGCTATGCCCCCCACAGGTAATAGCCCCCCACATAAGTAATGCTGTTACCTGTGGGGGGCACTATTACTGTAATAGTGAGCTAATAGCATTACTTATGTTGGGGGAGGGAACTATTACCTGTGTGGGAGGGGGGTGATATTAGGGCACTATTACAGAAATAGTGCCCCCTTACAGGTAATAGCACCACTAATGTGGGTGGGGGCTGTTACCTGTGGGGGGAACTATTAGACCACTATCACTGTAATAGTGCCTCCTATAAGTAACAGCATTTCTTATGTGGGGGAGAGAACTATTACCCGTGGGGGAGGTGCTATAAGAGCACTATTACAGTAATAGTGCACCCCTACAGGGGGGCATGATTACATGTGGGGTGGCCCTGAAACCCAAATCTAGCCCCCAACCCCGCCCCAACCAGCAACTCCTTACACCCCCCCCCCCCACCAAGCCACGGAAAAATTGTCTTCACTGAAACTGGTCCTTTATGCGAAAAAGGTTGGGGACCGCTGTCCTAAACCATATGACCTCAAGTTTTGATCATGTGGTGTAGGTTGCAGTCGGTCACTGAAAATAAAGGAACGGCCATTCGAGGCACTTTTCATTCCGACCAAATTAATTTGGACCAAATCAAACCAAACTCTAATCATAACTTATCCATAATGTCCGTCCTGCATCCACACATCCTGTGAAAACAGAAGATTGGGCTCACACATATACCCAGTGAACATAACTGAAAATATGGATCAAAGGAAACATTTCAGTTGATGAAGCATTTTCCAAAAAAAAAAGAAAAACGATTAACACTTTTCTTGTATTTTTCCAACATTAGTGACAGGGTGCAAATTTATGGAAAGCAAATGCGAGATTTAGACAATGATTATCAAAGCCAGAGCAGAGAGTGCGTTACCATCAACAACACCATCAGATTACGCTATTTCATCTAAATATAAAAAGCTTTTACGATACATTTCTCCATTTAATGAAATCAATATGCTCTCCAAATAAAACAACCAAACTGGTAATGAAAAATTTACAAGAGTGCGAGAGATTTGCATAAGAAACAAATATATCTCAAGTGTTTAAAACTGAGCAAATAAAAAGGCAATTTCATATACTGTTATTTGGATGGCTGAAACGGATTTGAGAAGTTTGTAAATATGCTGCAAAATTGTGAAGGACAAATAAAAAGTTTTTTCTATGTTGTATAACTTGTGCATAAAAATAGTATAGTATGTTGATTGGGATTAAAGGGATATTTAAGGTAAGTAATGATGACGTATGACTGGGATATGCCATCACTTCATGATTGGTGGAGGTCTGGTCACTAGGACCCCCAATAATGCTGTTCTAGGCACCTCATTGAACAAGGAACTGAAAAAAGCCCTGGCTCTGTGTTACTATTTCCTACACAGTTGGTGGATAATATTGAGGTGGGTCACAGAGGTCCATCCCTACCTATGCCATGTATTATCATTTCTTACTACAGGAATATTCCAGCAATGGTACTTGTTGCATCGTTGTTAGTTTTGTCCCAAAATCAGCACTTATTACCCATCCAAAGGGTAAGATGATAAGCAGTACCCCCTTGCAGTCCCCAATACCCACTGCCACTCTCATGCTGCACCAGAAGTGTGGTGTTGAGTTATCATCAATGTCCTAATTACAGATGAGCGAATTGAAGCTAACGAAGTGGAATTCGATTCGAATTTCAGGAAATATTCGATTCGCATTGAATCCGGATTTCCTCATGCTTCGTGGTAACGAATCGCATTTTTTTTTAAATGGCTGCTGCACATGTTAAGACATGGGGCAAAGAACTCTGGGAACAATGCCATGCGTGCAGCCAATCAGCAGCCAGCCCTGTGATGTCACAGCCCTTTAACCCTTTCGAGAGCACCTACGGCATGTTTGACCGCTGCATCCAAGGTGTTAAAAACTCCAATCGGTTATGGATCAGGGTGTTAGCAGTAACTGATAGCTAACACCCTGCTCCATAACCGATCGAAGGTTTGAACACCTTGGATGCAGCGGTCAAACATGACCACGGCATAGAAGGGGTTTCACCATTTTACCGCCCACCCCGGCTCTCTGCAGCCAGGAAATAGCTGTTTTTTTTAACATGATTTGCTGCAATTTAATTCGGATCAAATAGAAAATAGAATCCCATTGGAAAATTCGGCGAAGTTGCCGAATCAAATTTTTATAGACTTTGCTCATCTCTAGTCTTAATTGCAGCAGGAGAGCCACGGTGAGGATCAGGAAGGGGTTATTGGCGCCAGGAAGTTTGAATAAGGGGGAAAGATTTAGTGGTGCAGTGGGCAACCTGAATCTGAGTCCCCATCTTCAACGTCACATTGGCTGCCTGTGGTCTGGTGTTGCTGTGGTGTTGCTGCTGGAGGCTACTTATTCACACTTCCTGTGGGGTTTGGGGCACTCTACTCCATGGGGGGAGTTGGACCCCCTTAGAAAATCCCTGTGTAAAGTAAAGGTGATAAGCAATGGTGTAACAAAAGTCTTGTGGGTCCTGGTGCAAACTTTTGCCCGGGGCCCTCTACCCCCTCCCTACAACAAATTATTGACAGTGACGGTATCTCAGAAACTTGAAAGGGATACAGCTGTAGTACCCACAACTGCAGTTATCAAGAATATGATGAGTGAGCAGCGCAGCACCCAGCATATAAAACCAATACTGGGAGCTGCATGCTTTGGGAAACAGTTGATCTGCAGGGTTCTAACAATCTAAGAGATATAAGAGATCAGTGGGGGTCCACACCTGGGGCACCAGCTGATTAATTCTTTGAAGTTACTGTGGTGCTTTTGTGAGCGCTGCGACTCCTTCCCTATTTGCATTGCACAGCATCAGTTTTATAATCACCAATGTTATTACAGCCTGTAATAGTGCATGGCTGCTATAAAACAGATGGCGTGTGATGTGAATAGTGAAAGGGCACCACACAGTATTATACGCTCCACAGTGGCTCCCACACAGAATTATATGCCCAGCAGTGGCCCCCACACAGTATTATGTGCTCCACAGTGGCCCCCACACAGTATTATGTGCTCCACAGTGGCCCCCACCCAGTATTATATGCTCCACAGTGGCCCCCACACAGTATTATATGCTACACAGTGGCCCTCACACAGTATTTTATGCTCCCAACAGCTCCCCTCCGCTCCGGTGCTATTATTATACTCTGGTGTCTCCTCAAACTCCAGAGTATAACAATCGAAGGCCCAGGGAAGGTGAATAAAAATAACAAACACTGATACTCACCTTGCCTCACCTTTCCTGGGCATCCTGTCTCAGTCTGGCTGTCTTCAGGATCTTCGACCATCTTCAGACATCCCTGCTGAGGCCTGTGATTGGTCCTCAGCGGTCGCGTGAGGGCGCACTGACATCATTACACTGCTGCGCCCCATGTGACCGCTGGGGCCTCATGATGGAACGGTCCCGGAAAGGATGCTGAGCCCAGGAGAGGTGAGTATAAGTAGTTATTATTTTAAGTCACCTCCCCTGGGCAAGCATCTATTGAAAAGGGACTCGGTGACTTTTCATTTACAATATATATAGCGGTTGAGGAACCAGGCTTTCTCCAACTGCTATCATAGTGGTCCGGGGCCCTAGCCATATCCAGCTGGCTGCGGGGCCCGGTTGCGGTCGCAACCCCTGCGACCACAATCATTACATCACTGGTGATAAGAGATTGGGTTCTGCCACCCTTCACAACAATGGAGATCCCATCCCTGCTTCGCCACTTAAAGTACAATGGTCATCTGTTTCCATCAGCCCTAAAGACATTTGAATAGAAAGATAGGACACATGCTTGACAGTTTCTCTATTGCCCTATGAATGGCATGGGGCCCTGGTTCTTAAGATTGGTACAGCTTTCATTAGTGAGACGCAGTGATCAAAAACTTATCACTTATCTTGTGAATAGCAGTAAAAGTGTTACTTCTGGAACAACCCTTTGAAGGGCTAAAGCATACTACTGGGTTGCCAGCACAGTAGTACAGACAGGCTTTATAGCTACCTATTATGGAGAGGTACATAATGGTTCCATTGCTATATGCTCAAAGGTGCTCTAATCTAAAGGAAGTGCCTTTTAGAGGAGAATTATGCCTATGCCATATGAAATCTCATGCATATATCTTTAAACAGAGGTTACAATGATCTTCAATATTAGCATTAGGCCGTACGTATATTACAGTAGTTACCCCACTCTTGATCACACAGGCCCAGTGACAGGGGTGCATGTTCATTATAATGCGTATGTTTAATGACACCAGTAGACAACTGAGGAACAGAAGTTCAGCAAAAATTACAAATTTTATTAAAGATATTAAAAAAGCATATATGAGAGATCAAAACTTCCTAATAAAGAACAGCAGTCAGAAAAAGGTTTTTGGGAATCCGAAATTCAATTCACTGCAATTCACTGAGAAATAAGAATGTTTTTAAAAAAAGTAGTGTTAAAGGGAGTGACACATATTAGTTTATTTTACAATATGCAAATGGAGCACCTCAAAGTATCCTTGATAGCATGAGAAAATCCATGCTTCATCCATAGCAAAAGACAGAACAGGTAACCAGAGAGAGGAATGCTCGTAAACATGTTAGTCGTACATTACTATGTAGCTGTATTTTATTTCTCCACAACATTGTGCACCACGCTGCTACATACAATGGGGGACAAAGAAGACAAGAAACTGTTATAATAATATTTATCTAAAGCTACAATGTCATCTGCCACAGATGGAGGTGCAGAACATGGCTTGTCAATCAGCGGCATCAGCCATCTCCATCTGTAGTTGTTTACATCCAGGCTCAGGCTGTGAGCCCTGAAGCATCGCGGTGACTGAAAGAGCAATTAGCAATAAGGATTAATATCTCTTGGACTGCGGGGGCACCACTGGTGCGGGGGATGGCGGTTTCATCCAAAAATACAAAAAAAATAACTGCATGAAGATTCTTTTCCTTAAGTACTCAGGCCACAGATTACATTTAAGTTTGCCATTACTGAAGTAGGTTGCATACGTAAAATAAGTGACAGTATATAAATCAAGTTTTTCCAATCCAAACTTTCTAACACAGTGTGCAGACTTTTTTTCTCTTCCATTTGACAAGATGTTACTGATTTAGAGAAATATTGCACTTCCCAATAATGAACTGTCACTCTGAGATTGTCAACCGGAATCTATTGGAAAAAATTCCACCTTAAGTAGTTGCTTAATGCATCAGAAAGTGGCCTGGGTTATGACATAATGTAATTTTAGTATATTGAGCATTTGCAGAATACATTTTATAAAAAAATATTCAAGTATGTGATCTTAACTGAAATGAAATGAATTCTACAAAGAAGCATTGCTCTAAAATGATGAGGGAACAATGGGGCATAGTTAAAGGTTATGTGCACATTTGCAACTCATTTACCATTGTTAAAAAAAAAAAAGGCAACTTTGCTAATAGTCTTGATTAATATTTCCAGTTGTTTTGTGTCTGCAGCTTCTATGCAGACCTATTCATCAAATCCAAGATCTTACAGGTCGTATACAACAATAGATTATCCGAAATAAAAATTATATAATCCAAAATGATAATCACAATAATACAGAAATTAATATATAACTTTTAATTAATTAAAGTTAAAAATCACAATAACATATAACCACCCTAAAAGCAGTACAATTAAATAGTCCTCAAAATATCAAAAAAAAATTATATATAATTTGGAGACAAAAAAAAAAGCAAACAAAACAGGCACGGCAGCCTGAAATAGGAAAAACCAACCAGACACTTACCGTGATTCAGATGGTGCCTGTGTTGCTGAAGCAAATACCAGAAGGGGAGAGGGGTGACATAGTCCACGGTTCAAAAGTAACACCAGTAACAACGGGCTAAATAAGGAAACACCTGTATCTAAACTATCCCTATAACACCCTATATAAAACACTAAATGGACCCTAAAGTCCTAACTCGGGGCCACCGCCCTAAATAGCAAGTGCCCCCGACTGGAACCTGGCCCTAGAATAAACTATCCCTATCAAATCCCTTCAAAACAAATAGATATAAAGAGAACAAAAAACACAAGAAACAAAACAAAACTAGGTACGCCTAACACACATATATATAGTAACCAAACATGCAATCCCGACATGCATGTTTCGCTAAACTCATCAGGGGATAGAGTTGGTTAAAAAATCTCAAATATACTAAATGCAGGAATGGAGCCACAGTAAAGATACCACCCTGTGCCAAGTATGGAAGAAACAAGCACTGAGGTCAAGTGTTAACCATCAAAAAACATAGCACAAATATAAGTAGTACATAAAACTCCTAATGGTATTGCAGATACCAGATAACTAATCACAGATACAAAACAACACCATGGTATATCAATGAGTGGCCATAAGTGTTGGAAGATAGCACAGTTCAAACGCTAAGTATTCCTACACCAGGTATATGGAGTGTCAAACATACCTGAGAAGCACAAGAGGCTCTACCTACTTAAATACTAAGTGCTACAGGTGGAATAGCGCAATTAGCATGCGCATAACAAAGGGAACTCAAAGTACATACTGAGCATGCCCAAATAGAAATCACATTAGTGCTTACGCATATGATAATGAAACCAAAAGAACAGGAAATGGATAGAATGTTATCTGAATCCAAACCTCGTTATGCCCCTATTAACTGAGCAAACAATGCTGCAGATAAATAAACAGAAGCAAGGCTCTGCAAATAAAAACTTATAGAATCACTTGCAGAGTACATAAAAAGGTATTTTAGAGGGGAATGAAAACTAGATATAAAATACAATGCACATATGGACTAGACAAATAACCATCCTGAATATAGAATGAAACCCCTATCAAATAAATGAAGCAAAACTCAATTGTTCATTTAACCTACCCGGGGCTACAGTTTGCAAGCGAAAAATCCATTTTGTTTCTGCCTGAGTAACAAGTTGGTCCCAATTACCGCGGCGTACAGGGGGTTGGATTAGGTCAATACCCATAAATTTAATGCACAAAGCATTACCCTGATGTTCAAGTCGGATATGCCGGGCGATTGGTGTATCACGATGATGTCGGATGTCACCTTTTCATCTCCATGGTAACAGACTGCAAACACACTCCATGTAGTCTGATCTTAAAACCATAGTGTCTCCCATCTGTCCCCTACTCTCGACTTAACCATCAAATTTATGTAGCTAGTTATAGATGCTTCCTATAGTGTGGTTAAAGGTTATGTGCACATTTGTAACTCATTTATCATTGTTAAATAAAAATAGGCAACTTTGCAAACAGTCTTGATTAATATTTCCAATTGTTTTGTGTCTACAGATTTTATGCAGACCTAATCATCTCCATGGTAACAGACTGCAAACCATCTGTGTGTAGTCTGATCGCACAACCATGGTCCCTCCCACCTCTCCCCTACAGCTAGTTATATAGTTACATAAATTGCATATTTGCAATTTATGTTCCATTGTTCCAGTGCAGGTTAAAAAAAAAAAAAACACAAACAACTTTGCAAATAGTTTTGATTGATATTTCCAATTGTTTTGTATAGTATCTATTTATTATTATTGATTATTTATATAGCACCATTAATTCCATGGTGCTGTACATTATTATTATATTAATTCCATGGTGCTTTACATTTGCGGATATACATACAGTACACAAGATATACAAAACAGATAATACAGACAGTGACCAACTGGCACAGTGGGATAGAGGGCCCTGCCCGCAAGGGCTTACAATCTATGAGGGAAGAGGGATAGAGACAGAATGTGAGGGTAGAGGCTGTACAGATGGTGGTGTGGTGACAGTAGCGTTATTGGAGGTTGTAGGCCTTCCTGAATAGTTGAGTCTTCAGGGCCTTCTTGAAGCTCGTGATTGTGGGGGTCAGTTTTATCTGTCTTGGTAGTGAGTTCCAGAGTATGGGGGATGCACGGGAGAAGTCTTGGAGACGGTTGTCTGAAGAGCGGATAAGAGCAGAACAGAGTAGGAGGTCTTTGGAGGATCGGAGGTTACATGTGGGCAGGTAGCAGGAGATTAGGTCGGAGATATATGGAGGGGACAGGTTGTGGATGGCTTTGTTTGTCAACGTTAGTAGTTTGAACTCTATTCACTGGGCGATGGGTAGCCAGTGGAGGGATTGGCAGAGGGGGGCGGCTGATGAAGAACGGGGGTAGAGGTGTATTAAGCGAGCAGCACAGTTTAAGGTGGACTGGAGGGGGGCAAGAGTGTTTGCTGGGAGGCCATGGAGAAGGGTGTTACAGTAGTCTACACGGGAGATTATGAGGGTGTGGACTAGCATCTTTGTAGTTTCAGGGGTGAGGAAGGAGCGGATTCGGTGGATGTTCTTGAGTTGGAGGCGGCAGGAGGTGTTGAGGGTTTGAATATGAGGCTTGAAGGATAGGTCAGAGTCTAGGGTTATCCCAAGGCAGCGGGCCTGTGGGACTGGGGTGAGAGTGGTTCCATTAATTTTGATAGATGGGTCAGGTAAGGGGGTCATGCGTGGAGGGGTGAAGATTATGAACTCCGTTTTCTCCATGTTGAGTTTAAGAAAGCGAGAGGAGAGAAAGGAGGCTACGGCTGCTAGACATTCGGGGACTCTGGACAACAGGAAGGTAATGTCTGGACCAGAGAGATATATTTGGGTGTCGTCAGCATAGCAGTGATAATGGAAACCATGGGATTCTATGAGTTGGCCAAGGCCTATCTATTTATTTATCTATCTATTATCTATCTATCTATCTATCTATCTATCTATCTATCTATCTATCCATTATCTATCTATCCATTCATCTATCCATCCATCTATCTATCTATACATAATAGCGAAGGGGTCACGCAATGTGAGATGGTGCTGGTACTAGGGAGGGGCATGTATGGGGTTACTGAACAGCCCGCCTGGTCAGAAAGATGGTGTCATTAGTAGGTTGTAAGCTGACGCTATGTGTCTCGTATTATCAGGCTAGCACCCACCCCCTCATGGATTGCAGGTCTGTGAGTTGTTGCTTTATCAGTATTCTGCACCTGTGCTATCTTCACCATTGGACCTGTGTGCATCCTGCATCGAACCATGGTTTCCCCTGATATCCAGTAAGCGTGACCCTTTTTTTCAATTATATGGTTTTATATGATGTCCTTCAGCAGTGAGTTGTCAATGCAAGAAAGGATAGGCCCTAAGACTTCTTTCACTTAAAATCAATAAAATCGATCAATATGCACAGAAATCATTACAGCAGAATCAATTTCATGATTTTCCAGATCATTGCTGCCCACCAACTTATCCTGTCATCCAGACTAACAGTTTCATGGATGTGATCTGGCCATTTAACATGTGCACAGACCATCACCAGGTCAAAAGATTAGACCTACGTCTGGCCTTTTTAGATAAATGATGCAAGTCAAATTGAGAGCCTGATATTGCATTATAATGGGAAAAAGTGCATGAAGCCTAAAATAGAATGTATAATTGTCACATCTATCAAAATATTCATTCCTGCTGGAAAATGTGCAAAGTCCCTTTAAGAACTCATTTAGCTTCAGAACTCATGCTTTTAGAGAAATCTGAGAAAGCAGGAGCCAAATGAGAAATAATGCCGACAAAGGGATTATTGATCTTCTTACAAGTAAACCACTGGCCTGACAAACACATCAGAAACTCATTTTCCACCTGAAGAATATATTAATGTGACCCAATGCTTCTTTCAAGTATCATTATGCCTTACTGTATGCAGATAGCAGGCTTAGATTTAGAGAGATAAAGGAGATTCTAAGGGGAATATGTAAGGTTACTGCCAAAAGATCTAGTAATAAACCAGGAATCAATGTTATTAAGGGATAAGGCATGGTGGCTCATGGTTAGCGCTATTGTCTTGCGGCCCTGGGTTTAAATCTGTCCAAAGGCAACATCTGCATGTGGTCTGTTTATTCTTCATGTGACTGAAGGGTTTCTGCCAGGTACAGTACAGACCAAAAGTTTGGACACACCTTCTCATTCCAAGAGTTTTCTGTATTTTCATGACTATAAAAATTGTAGATTCACACTGAAGGCATCAAAACTATGAATTAACACATGTGGAATTATATACTTAACAAAAAAGTGTGAAACTGAAAATATGTCTTATATTCTAGGTTCTTCAAAGTAGCTACCTTTTGCTTTGATTACTGCTTTGCACACTCTTGGCGTTCTCTTGATGAGCTTCAAGAGGTAGTCACCCGAAATGGTCTTCCAACAGTCTTGAAGGAGTTCCCAGAGATGCTTAGCACTTTTGCCTTCACTCTGCGGTCCAGCTCACCCCAAACCATCTCGATTGGGTTCAGGTCTGGTGACTGTGGAGGCCAGGTCATCTGGCGTAGCACCCCATCACTCTCCTTCTTGGTCAAATAGCCCTTACACAGTCTGGAGGTGTGTTTGGGGTCATTGTCCTGTTGAAAAATAAATGATGGTCCAACTAAACGCAAACCGGATGGAATAGCATGCCGCTGCAAGATGCTGTGGTAACCATGCTGGTTCAGTATTCCTTCAATTTTGAATAAATCCCCAACAGTGTCACCAGCAAAGCCCCCCCACACCATCACACCTCCTCCTCCATGCTTCACGGTGGGAACCAGGCATGTAGAGTCCATTCGTTCACCTTTTCTGCGTCGCACAAACACACGGTGGTTGGAACCAAAGATCTCAAATTTGGACTCATCAGACCAAAGCACAGATTTCCACAGGTCTAATGTCCATTCTTTAGCCAATGTGTTCTTTAGCCCAAAAAAGTCTCTTGTGCTTGTTGCCTGTCCTTAGCAGTGGTTTCCTAGCAGCTATTTTACCATGAAGGCCTGCTGCACACAGTCTCCTCTTAACAGTTGTTGTAGAGATGTGTCTGCTGCTAGAACTCTGTGTGGCATTGACATGGTCTCTAATCTGAGCTGCTGTTAACCTGCGATTTCTGAGGCTGGTGACTCGGATGAACTTATCCTCCGCAGCAGAGGTGACTCTTGGTCTTTCTTTCCTGGGGCGGTCCTCATGTGAGCCAGTTTCTTTGTAGCGCTTGATGGTTTTGGCCACTGCACTTGGGGACACGTTCAAAGTTTTCCCAATTTTTCGGACTGACTGACCTTCATTTCTTAAAGTAATGATGGCCACTCGTTTTTCTTTACTTAGCTGCTTTTTTCTTGCCATAATACAAATTCTAACACTCCATTCAGTAGGACTATCAGCTGTGTATCCACCTGACTTCTGAACAACACAACTGATGGTCCCAACCCCATTTATAAGGCAAGAAATCCCACTTATTAAACCTGACAGGGCACACCTGTGGAGTGAAAACCATTTCAGGTGACTACCTCTTGAAGCTCATCAAGAGAATGCCAAGAGTGTGCAAAGCAGTAATCAAAGCAAAAGGTGGCTACTTTGAAGAACCTAGAATATAAGACATATTTTCAGTTGTTTCACACTTTTTTGTTAAGTATATAATTCCACATGTGTTAATTCATAGTTTTGATGCCTTCAGTGTGAACCTACAATTTTTATAGTCATGAAAATACAGAAAACTTTTGGAATGAGAAGGTGTGTCCAAACTTTTGGTCTGCACTGTATGTCTAAATGAATTTAGTCATACCTTGCTAGATACTTTTTGAAAGTGACAAAATGAGGGGGGGGGGGGGCAGGAGGGGGCTTCTTAAACTTAAACTCTATGCACCTCATTTGTTACTGGAGTGCCTATGGTCTAAAGTAAGTATCACATATGGACCATCCTAGCATGTGACGTGGGTGTGGCTGTCAAGGGTTAATTCACTCCACTCACTAAATCTTGCACTCACTCAGGCAACAAATTGAACATGAATCACACCCTAACACAGTGCACACAACCCAGATGCATGCTGACACCACCTGCTGATTTGGGTAGTAGGAACCCAACTCACAAATGCGCATGTCTCTCTAACAGTGACAGCAAACACACTTTGAAAGGAAATGGATCCCTAGTACATACCGGAACCACCATTAAAGTGAAGGCATTAATACAAAAAGGTTCCGTGCTTCCAAAAAGAGACAAAACACAAGGTGAGATAAACAAGCAAACAGTTATAAAATATAAAGTGAGAGAAACAGTAAAACAAGTTACAGTCCTTCTGATTCAGCTTGGCTGGCTCAAAAGGTATGACAAAATTTTCTTTGGACATCAACAGTGTTTATAAAATAAGGCCTTGTCTCATGTTTCAGAGATAACCTCCTGGCTTATTATTTCAATCTCAGTAATTGGACAGTGGATTAATAAGAAGTTGAGTTCCATGAATATTAATTGTTTCTAATTAGTTCACCCCCTGTATGGGATGGAGGATGAAATTTTTCTTTGCCATAAACTGAATCTGGCAAAGCTGCGCCTGCCAGACTTTTAAAACCCCCCTTCCCCGGAAAGAGTTTGCCTTTGGCCTCTTCTGCATTTTTATAACCCCCTTATCTGTGTTGTACTGAGGTGGCACATGGATGCCATTCACAGACCATAAGTGACAAAACCACAGGGGGCCTCCTCATTGATCACAAGACTTTAACTTTGGGATCCTCAGGCCCAAAGGGATAGCAATATTTTCCTCCTGAATGTGTCATACTCACCACATATACACAAATCAACAATACAATTCACTGACAAGTATATACAGGTAGGGGTTTTCATTACAGTAAGCCAAAAAAGGGAAAACTAATTATTAAGTATTTAACACTGAGATATTAACTCATAACCATGTACAATTTATATCCACTTAACCCTTCTTCATATTAAACCAGCAGAGGTATTAGGTACAAACTGCTAAATCACTCGAGACCACCAGGAGTATAACAGTATTATTATTATTATGATTTATTTATAGAGCACCATTAATCCCATGGTGCTTTACATTTGAGGGCTTACGTACACAAAATATACCAGACAAATATAATACTAACAGTGACCAACTGGCACAGTGGGACAGAGGGCCCTGCCTGCAAGGGCTTACAATCTATGAACAGTACTATCACTAACTCCCAAAAATCTGCATCGGCATGTTTTCCCTGTACATCCCCTGTTCCTGGATAATTCCGCAAGCTCGCTCATAAAAGTCAGAATTTCTAATATGATGAGCGACACATCTCATGTTTAACCTTTATAAATCTTAGTAGCTCCTACTGTGCTTTCTCCTTCATATCAAAAGAAGTTGTTCTCTTCTTGTTATACTTCTGCATTTCCGAGCAACATTTTTAAACATTTATGTCAGCCTCCGCCTGCGCCTGCTGGATATTTGACACTTCCCTTAATTAAAAGGAATATTAGCAAGGAAACAGATTGAGCATTACAGTTTATGTAACAACATTACTTCATGTACAGTATCCCGCTGACACTACATTACAATGTCACAGGGAGCAGATGCCACAGAGGCAAGAGGTCTAGACCAGTTGGCTTCGGAAGTCACAATAGTTCATAGATGAGTCAGGAGGGGGACGGAAGGTGAAAATTAAGACAAACATTGTCTTACATGCCAAATGGCGGGATGCATACCTGCTGCCATTATAATAAACAATGGGTATGTTATACTGTAGTTGTCCCAAGCAAAATGTCTTATCTTTGATACACAATTTATAAAAAGATTGTGACATTAACAAGGAAGTGTAATACCATAGGTACTGCCACTGGGTAACTGGATATCAAGTACGTAAGATACTTGAGGTGGGTGACAAGACTCCAAACTTCAGGTGGATTAGCATGTTATGTACTGTATAAGTTAGGGTGGTTGCTCGAGAGATGTTTGTAGGGCTAAGAATATCCCATCATCAGCCAGGTTCATATATGTAAATACATGCAAATTAGCGCTCTTCCGAAAAGAAAAACTATTTAATTAATGTTGCTTATAGCTAACTACTGAGTATATCTTATTTAAGAGCCTTATGGGATATCAGCCTCCACCTGTAGGCATCAGTTTTAGGGTTCCTGCTCCTCAGCAGTACAGAACAAGGTACTAGTTGGCCAGATCAGAGGTATTTTACATAGTTCTCTGGAGTACTGCTTCTCCTCATGGAGATGTCAGCTTGGCTAAGGGGGGGCTTACAAGCAATAAGGAAAAAGGTATGAAATTAGTTCTGTGACAAAGACAGTGCTTAACACTTTAAATCTGATCATAATTTCGCTTCTCAATATTTTGGCTAAGATCAAGTGTAGTATCTATTCCAATCAGTGGTCAGTGATCATCTCTGCCAGTGGAGTGGCAACCCATTGTAAGGGGGTGACAGATCGCCATTAATGGAGGGAAGAGAGCTCCAATGGTGGGAGGCCGGATCACCAGCTCATTGCCAGGAGGTTGAAAGTCGGAGAATGGTATCCCACTGAGTCTGGTACATTGCACGACACTTCCTCTTTCACAGCTAGTGAGCATACACACTTATTTGTCTGGTTTTGTGGCCTTGCAAAGAGGAATTTTTATAGATCTGGCAGGAAGACCAGGCCACAGTACACTTCCACCTATTTACGTTACATGTTTTTTCACTGTGTGCTTGTTGCTAGTTTATCACAGGAAGGAATCAAGGAATGCAGATGCCTTTTTTGGATCCTTCAAAATCTACGGGGAGGAACTGTGTGGCCATATCTTCTTTTGCAGAGGAGGGATGAAACCAGTTGTTTGCTCTTGGTGAACACTTGAGATAGTGCCCAGACGGATGCTGGAGATTTCCCTTAGCTTTGGTGATTTAGACCCTCTTAGGATCTTTTGGCTCTGTAGGTTTGGGAGGCTCATGGCAGCCTTTCTCTTGTAAGAAAGGGCATGTGATAGATCTCCTTGTGCTCATTGTGTGTGGCACTCCCTCTTTTTTTTTATTTTTTGCACATGAATGATCAGGTTGACATTTGCATGGGACTATGTTCTCCTGTTGTAGAATACCAAATTGGAGCATTAACACTTTCAGGAAGCTTTAAGTAAAAGCACAAAGAGAAGAGGGCCCCTCAGCTGAAATACATTTATACTTACATTTATACATAACACCTTCATACTGATTGGTTAACCACTTAATGGTATATGACATAGAAGTGCATCTTAATGTTCCGCAGGGGGTACGGAGTAGGTGCCGGCTGTATAATCAGCTGCCACTAACTTTCTTGAATGATACCTACACCTACCCTAGGGACGGGAACATCTTTCCTTGAGGAGAGCACCAGTGAAGGTGTGTAGAGTTTTGAATTGCCTATTAGGCATCTACATATCACAAGGCATGTTCCCGTCCCTAAGCCACTCATTGCCTCCCACAAAGCCAGCCAGTTGACTTTGCTCTGCACTGATGAGGGACAAAAATCCCGAAACGGCGCTGTATGCAGATAAGTGAAATTGGCTTGGCTAAAATCCCATTTGCTGTCTCAAGACTCAGTGAGTCAAAAACAAATTGAGGATCTGTTACATCCAACAGAGGGCGCATGAGCTTCCCAGCTCCTTTTCCCATAATGCCTTGTGATACACCTACCCTGGCTGTTAACCTTTTAGGTGCAGCGATAAATTTCAATAGCATCATCTAAATAACCGCAGCACTCAGATGCTGTAATATTGGAAGGATCTCCACCCCCTAAGCGTCATCAGTGGGGCAGTGATCCATTACTATGACACCCAGAAATCTATCGAAGGCTACTGAGTTAGGCTCAATTGATACTATATCTGAGGTGCATGTTCGGTGTATGGATGTGTCCTTCCTTATCTTCCCTCTTGACGGGACATGTCCAGATATGTGTATCAAAAGTTAAACAACTTTTCTAAAGGTAACGTGAACATGAACACAAAAGGATATGCTAGCTATCCAGAATATGTCGATGTCTGGCTGCTCTATGGGGATTGAGGAGGGTGAATTGTAATCTTTCAAGCCTTTTGTTAGCAAGTTGTGATATTATGTTGAATAGTTTCATGAAAAATGGCATTAGTTATCCAAACAGGAGATCAGTTAAGCATGAAGTCATATGTGCAAGTCTAAGACAATTTACCAACCTAATGAGCAGAAAGCCAGCTTGTTTTCTACAGAACGGAATGCAGTAGATTTATAGAACGAAATGTCAATATGTGATGTCTTCCTGTGTTACATTTTCAATGCAGTTCGGATAATCATCCCCCGAAAGAACATTTAGTTACCGCGTCCTGATTAATCTGTAACAAACATGAAATGTCTCAGCCTCGTATAGCTTCTTTATTACTGACTCGGTGAAGATCTGTCACTTCATCTGTTCTATCTTCAGTGAATTCTGCCTTTATCCTGCAACCTTTTCTAGCATATTTATTTGAATCCCCAAAAAGCCATCTGTGCAATATTTAAGACTGGTGTTATATGCTCTATCTACCAGCTGCACATTTGTACTGAGCCACATTGATGAATTACACCTGGATATTCTCATCCACATTTACATCTGATTCTCTCTCACTTGATTAATAGGTTAATTTGAGGATTCAGAGTGAAGGAGAACTGAAGTGACCACCGAAAATGTCACCATGTGAAGCGGCAAACTTCTCGGGAGGTAAAAGGTCATCTTGGCAAATGAGATTATTTTCGCTTCCCTCCTCCCTTTGTCTATCATTCAAAAGTTTGGAATCTCTGAAGGTGTCTTGTATACTTTCCACTGTCATTCGGCTGTTTATTCTGCTTACCCTTTCACTTGCAATCTTGGAATGAATGAATGTGTTTTCAACGTGAGTGTAAGGCTATAGTCACATGACCATAGACAAAAACAGCCATAAAAAATGGTCTGAAATGATCTTTTTCATGGCCATTTTGCTTCTCCAGCAGAGCCATGCAACTGAAATCTACACCAACTCGTAGTTTGGATATTCAGGCATAAATGATAATAAATGCCCTTTCTGGGTTTACCTAAAACCCAATGACAAGAATCCTATCAAGTCATTATGAGTTAAGTCATTTTGGGGTTCAAGAGGTACGCAGAGCAGAGAACAGCTAAAAATGGTATCTATGTCTCTGGGAATGCCAGCTCCTCCATGGCCATCCTACTGATTACAGTTGGCACTATGTAATCATAGGAGTACAATGTCTCATTCGGGAGACCCCACCGTTAGGTGTACAGGGACTTATTAAAGAGGACCTTTCATGTCCTCCTGCACATGTGGTTTTATATACCGCTAGAAAGCCGACAGTGCACTGAATTCACTTTCCCGTTATGTGCCCCCAGGCTGAAGATATCAGTGCCATTAGTTTCGGCACCGATCCCTGCCCACTGTCAGAAAGACATTGCTGACAATCTAGCTGGGCTGTAAGGAACGCCCCTCCTGATGGTACTCATCCATAGACTTGTATTGGTGGTGGTGTTCCTCACAGCTCAGCGTCATCGCCGGACGGTAAGGAACGCCCCCTTTGACAGTACAGGGCTATGGATGAAAGATCCTCTATAAACCTTGCATGCCCTGCTAAGAATTCTGGGTAAGGAATATGCAAATAAGACTTCATTGGTTGAAAGGAGGACTTTGCACCTTTTGGAAGATAGCTCCCTATAGAATAATGCATGTTTTTTTCATAAAATCTAATAGCACAATCTGGGAATATTAGCCAAGCCAGAATAATTCCTCCAAATGGGTCTCTCTTCCTCTTGGAAGAGTTATTCTGGCTTGGCTATTATTCCCAGATTATGCTATTAGGTTTTATGAAAACCATGCTTTACTCTATAAAGAGCTACCTTCCAAAAGGTGGTGCTAAAGCAAGTTCCTCTTTTCCACCAAGGAGGTCTTATTCAAAAACATAGAAATTTTATAGTTATCCCGAATTGTTCTGTATTGTATTGTATTGTATTGTATATCTTAGTTATGAATCATATCCTTTGTATTATAGATATATATACACTGTAGTATTAAGCACAACTTGAGGCATGTGTGTTATAAGAATATTAGCGATAAGTGCATAGTGATACATATTTGTACTTGAAGGGTAATAGCGCCCATTGAAATAATACAATTATCCGAATGACTCTACCAACAAGCAGCAAATATACTCAAACCCCTGTGGATTCAATTTACTAAGAATAGATTTTTTCATTTTATCCTTCCACTTTAGAATTACTGAATAAACTTTATTGACAATGGAGTATGCCTTGTGTAATCGCCTGCTGAGTAAATAAAACATTCGCATTATATAATATAGTGTTTGTAGTATTGCAGTGGTGAAAGTTAATACAATTATTAGTTTTTGTTTTTAGTGTGTTTTTGCTTGTTTTCTATGTGATAAAGCATAGGGCTCATTCAAAAAAAAGCACTTTATTATTGTGCAATGCTATAATGGGGATGTTTATGCACTTTATTATTATGCAATACTATAATGGAGATGTTTATGCACTTTATTATTGTGCAGTGCTATAATGGAGATGTTTATGTACTTTATTATTGTGCAGTGCTATAATGGAGATGTTTATGCACTTTATTATTGTGCAGTGCTATAATGGAGATGTTTATGCACTTTATTATTATGCAATACTATAATGGAGATGTTTATGCACTTTATTATTGTGCAGTGCTATAATGGAGATGTCTATGCACTTTATTATGCAGTACTATATCTATACACTCTAAGAATCTTATATCACTGTCCCAGGCAATATGCCCCAATTTCACTTCTATCTGCATTTTCATTAGGCTCTGCTACACTATACACCATGTTTCTCTGAAAGTAACACAGGGTCTTATTTTGCTCTGAAAGTTTACGGCTTATTTTTAGGGGATGTCTTATATTTTTTCCATGAACAACAATCCACTCACCAGACCCCCTTACAACAAAAACAATTAGAGTTGGCAAGTGCCAATGGTCCAAGGCCTCTCACACACAGATCTACGTCACTCCTGTCAAAAGTGTGTCACTGTCAGATCCCTTGCCGTTGCAGCCGCGTTCCACGGCTGCAACACTGCCAAGTGTAGCGGTTGGCTCTCCCTGGTGACCAGAAGCAGCCACAACCCTTAGGCTCCAGAGTGGAGTGACACTGGCAGGACTACCTGATCTGTGTGTGAGAACCCGGAACTACCGGTAGTCAACCCTTATTGTTGTGGAGGATTACAGTATATAAATATACAGAGTGGTGACATTTAGTAATAGTTAGACGGTGTAAACATACACTACACAGTCTTAACCCCTTAAAGACACAGGGTAGTTTGTATGTTAATGCTCGGTAACTTTTTTCATATTTTCCCTCCCCATTTTCCAAAATTCATAACTAATAAGTGAGCGCTTATTCTTTGCGTGATGAGTTGTACATTCATTTGCCACCATTTTGGGGGTACATATAATGTTTTGATTAGCTTTTACACACAATTCTATTATCATTTTTTGCATTTTGTTTTTACGGCATTCACTCTGCATTAAAAATGACATGGAAGCTTTGTCCGGCGGGAGATATTTATATTGGTTTTTATTATGTTTTACCGCTTTTACAAATAAAACGTCACTTTTTGAAAATGAAGGATTTTCCTGGGGTCACCGTATTCTGACGCATATAACTTTTTTACTGTACTGTTGACAGAGATATGTCATGGCTTTTTATTTGCGGGGCAAGTTGTACTTTTTATTGGTACCAATGTTTGGTATGTATGACTTTCTGATCACTTTTTATTGTTATTTTTTTGGGAAAACAAAGTGACCTACATACGTTAATTTGCGCATTGCGATATATATTTTTTACGGCCCCCAGACTGCCTGGATTCCATGATCGCTATTGATCACAGTTTCATCTGCCGGAGCTGGAGTATCTTCCAAATCTGGTGGCCTTCGACTGTGTAACAAACCTGAGTGCTGGAAGTAATGCCGCAGGCAAAGCTCCTATTATGGCGCTGAGTGTCAATATCCTCCTGATCTAATACAAGAGCAGCATTGTACATTGTTATTGGGTCACTGCTCTAATATTGTGTAGAAAATATTCTGTCTGGTACAAATAACTGATCATACCTGACCCCTCCAAACAATTGACCCTGATATAAAGGATTATTTTATTATACCTTATTAAATTACATTTTTATCCCTACATTATGTTATAAAGTAAAGTGTCAGATCGGTGCCTCAGGGCTATCAGAGAAAATTATTGTGTAGGCTACCCCTCCATCTATACAGAACATACTGTATGTATGGCCACTATTACTTCTATCATATACTTTGCTGGTAAGTAACTTACATGGTTGGTTTTATCCTTATTTTACAGGACAAAGTAGAATGGTAGAAAAAGGTGGATCAAGGTACCGTGTATGATATGAACGTGTGCGATGTCTGTATATGTATGTAATGTCCGTGTGTTATGTATGTATATGTGTGTAATTTACTGTATGTCTAAATAAATATATATTAACCTCTGTACATCTGGCTTTTGTTGCTGATCACGGATATTTTGCTTTTATAGCCTTAGAATTTGAGTCTTCGGTGATTGATCGTGGCTCTGTTTGGAGTCTATGTTTCCAATGATGTTTTTACTCTCTCTATATTGTGTGGTACATATTGGTGGTACTGGTGGTGGTAAGGGTAAAAACTACTTTGTGGGACAGACACTACCAGAAGCCACAACACTGGCAATCTCCATTGGTTGACTAGCAGCTAAGGAAGAAAATAAAGGGAGTCAGTGAGCAGAAAAATCGGTATCAAACCAATGACAGAACCTTGTAGAGCTACTTCTACACTTTCCTTTCTTGTTTTGCATTGCAGCTCCATTTTCTTGAAAATCAGCATTTACGTAAATTATCATTTACATAAGTGCTTTAGGAGCATTTCTTCACTTCAGTCTCCTCTCTAGACCAGGGGTCCCCAACCACCGGTCCATGGACCGGGACCGGGCCATTGGGGGTCTTTTGCCGGTCCGCAGGGCTGCGGGCTGGCCTTGATAAAGGCGGCTCCTGGCACATTATGTGGGGCGGGTCCGCGATCTGGCCACAGTGTTGTGGCTCCTAGCATAGCTAATGGTGCGGGACCTCGGTGTACAGCGCTGTAGACCAGGTCCCCGCAATTAGCTATGCTAGGAGCCACAACACTGTGGCCAGATCGCTGACCCGTCTCGTCTAAAGTGCTGTATAGTGAATAACCCCGCCCCCATATGACCAAAGCCATGCCCCTAAACCGCCCGCCTCGCTCCCAATCTCTGCCTCCCCCCTGCCGGGCCACGGAGAAGAAAAGGTTGGGTACCGCTGCTCTAATAACCACACCTAACAAGTGTGATAAAGTGAATGATGTTACTCAAGCAGTGAGGGCAGAGCCGTTAGGGGGGATCAACTAGAGCGGAGAAGCGCGCCTAATATTGATGTGATTTAGATTTCTCTTTTGTTCATTCATTTTATTGTGTTAATTGACAAAAATAAACTATTAACATTAAACTTTTTTTTAAAGCATTCTTAGTTTGCAGCATCTTTCCCCCACACCTGCCTAAAACCTTTGCACATCAGTGTCTAAAGAAATAAACACAAAGTTGATTGCAAAGAAAACATAAAAACATATTAAACAAGTAATGTGAATAGGAATCAATCGTTGGTCTGTTTTCAATTGAAAACTTCCCCATTCAGCACGGCCACGTTCTTCTTTATATCTAATGTAAAAGTTATCAGTGCTCAGTTGTCAGAAGCTCGCCTGGGAGATATTGCAGTCTTTGGCACTGTATCAAGAAGTCAGATTGTGATGTTAACTTCAAAGGACCTCCTCATCCTTTGAAAAGCAAACATTATTGATCATTCAATTCACCACTGTATAGAGAGAATCACAAAATAATGGCTTTTTGTTGCCTGCATTCTCTGCAGAGTTTAGTTTCATGGTTTAGCGGCTGTGGAGTATGGGATATCTGGAGCATCTCGAGATGCACATTGATTTTGTAACATAACGGGTTTGTGTGGCACATAATTCATTACCCATCATTTCCTGGGACTGCAATGCTCCTTACTGACAAGATTATATCTAGTTAAAACTAAGGGAACACAAAGAGTTAGAGGGAGATAGGGCTGCTGTTTATTGTGTATGTGTCTGCAAACATATGCGGGGATGTATATGGACATGCTGTAAGTATTTGGTCTACGTTATTCACAATGAAGCACAGGTTGTAACTACACCAAACTGCAAATGGGTTATAAAGGCTGCAGCAGAACAGTGTAATCCACTATGTCCAATGCACATGCCCATGAATACAATACCTTGGTATTAGGATTTTTGGACTAAAAAGTTGCATTCAAGTCACATTCTTGATTCCGTTTTCTTTAGAGGGGTTAAACCAGCTTTTGAAATGATCCCCTACTGACTGCTGGGACTCCCACCAATCTTAAGAAGGGGGTCTGGTTTTCCCGTCCTGATGAAGTAACAGCCTGAGCATATACCCTGCCGTACCATTCACTGTCTATGGGAGCATTGAACGTGGAGCACTGTACTTGACTTTATCCATGGTTTTCATAGAGAATGAAAGGATCGGCAGGACATCTGCTTGGCCCGTCAATCCATCAAAACTGGGGAACCAGGCCCCTGTTCTCTGGAATGGTGGGGATCCAGCAAGTTATTCCTTATCCTAAGATAGCGATAATATCAGCATTTGATACAAAGAGCATGGAGCAGGAAGCAGACAGCGCTGTGTAGCGGCAGAACTGAGTCACTGCAGCCTAACCCCCATTCAATCTGATCTGCAGTATCTGATCTGGCCACTACACAGAGAATGGAGCTGTCTGCTTCCTGTTCCATTCTCTGTCTATTAACTGCTGAGAACAACTGAATGTGGGGGTGCTGGCTGTCAGACTACCATCTATATTGATTACCTAACTATAAGACAAGTCATCAATATTTTTAGTCCAGAAAACCCCTTTTAACTGTATTCAACATGAAGGGACATGAGTGAATCAGAGTCTTAAAATCATGCTAGGAAGGTATTGTATTATCTTCTAAATGAGCATAAAAGCCACAGATCCTCCTATTTAATATTGTTTTCTCAAACACAAGCTCTATCTTGTATCTCATTATACATTTCACTGACACATTGTAACCTACCAAAGTCATTTCACTTTACTAACCCATCTACACCAGTTTTCTGGTATACAGCTCTTTCTTGTACCAAAGATGCACCATTTTGTTCCTTCTGCATCTTGTTCAACACTTCAAGTAGCCAAAACAGGGCAGAAACCAAGGCAGGCTGGGGCGGAACCTCCTTGGGCCAACAAATTTACTATAACTCAGTCTGTTCTGTCTGTTCTATTGGCGTTCAATGTCTATGATGTTGGATGATTGACGGAGGTGCTTAAAAAAGTATATAACCCTATAGTATTATATGGCTGCTTTAAGGGGTTGTCCAAGCTTTGTGGCCATTGCCATCATTGAGGCTCAGCTCCCATTGACTTCACTGGTTACTGAGCTGCAGTGACTGCGCCCTATAGATAGGTCATAAAAACCTTAATCCTGGACAGTTCCTTAATCCGAATGAAGCCGACAGGAGACAAACAGGCAGAGAATTTCCCTGATCACTTTGCTGTACCAATTGGTGGGGGCTCAATGGCTGTGACATTAACTTTCATCATCCATTGATGGCTTATCCTAGAGATAGAGAAACTGTTCATTGTGACAAATTGATATAAATATACGGGACATCCGTTCTTCATGTTTTAAAGCAATAAAATCATACTGCATTGTAGTCCTTTTACGTCTCTTATAGGTTTCTAAAAATAAACCCACTTATTGTTATAAGGTGAAATAATAAAGTGCTGCTTCCTACAAAAATCCTAAATGAAGTTGGACAATTGAATAATAAAGAAACAATTGTCAGTCAAACTATTAAATCAGGAAAATGCTAATAACCCTGCCAGGAATAAAGCGGTTACAATAAGCAATGCTTTATTATTTGACCGTTCTGGTACAATTTACTAAAGTCCAGTTACTGGAACTTGTACCATTAAAATGTGCCAATATAATATGAAATATCCTTCCTGGTGACAGGAAATCAGTAGCTTGTATTGTAAAGTACAAAAAAGCAGATTCATTGCTTTAAGTTTATTATATTACATATATTGTTATGAGTTTGTTTGTTGCAGACGTCCTTCATCTGTCCTCAATTTGTTAAATATTCTAGTTAAAGTAATTGTCCAGTCAGGCTGAGTTTACACCAGCGCCTGAACTCCATTGGGGAATTCCGTTCCCCATTCCGCATTTTTTGCCCTTTTCGGATGGAAACCGAGCAGAAACCTGGCGGACCCCATTATAGTCTATGGGGTCCGCGGGTTTCCACTGGTAACCACTTTTTTAAGAAGATTAGGTTTCCATTTGGGGAGTCCCCAAGCGGACCTCGAAAAAGGAAACCCGAACGCAGGCGTGACTACAGTTTATCCATACCTCCCAACTTTCACAGGACAGAAAAAGAGACAGAACGTGTGGCACGCTATGTGTGCCGCGGCAAATTTAGGTTCACCCACTTCTACTTTGTCTTCACCCATTCCCATCCATTTCTCTTTGTGACCCCATACAGTATAATGCTCTTACAATCACCCTAACATTATATGCCCCCACATTATAATGTTCCCCTATAATTGCCCCATGGTATAAAGTTTAATGTCTCCCTCAAGCTTCCCTCTGTATAATGTCCTCCTCCAGCTGCCCACAGTTTAATGTCCCTGTCCAGCGACCCCCACAGTTTAATGCCCCCCTCCTTCTGCTCCCAAAGTTTAATGTCCACCTCCATTTGCCCCAAAGTTTAATGTCCCTCTTCATCTGCCCCCCCAGTTTAATGTTCCCCTCTAGTTGCGTCCAGTTTAATGTCCCCCTCCAGCTGCCTCCCCCAGTTTAATGTCCTTCTTCATCTGCCCCTCCCAGATTAATGTCCCCCTCCATTTGCCCCCAAAGTTTAATGTCCCTCTTCATCTGCCCCCTACCCAGTTAATGGCCCTCCTTATCTGTCCCCCTCCCAGTTTAATGTCCCCCCTCCATCTCCCCCCAAAGTTTAACATAAAAACAATGATACTCACCTCTCCTTGCTCCCCTGCTGCTTGGTCAGCCGTCTCTGCTCCCGGTGGCTTCAGGGAGTTGCAAGCACGATGTGAGTGACATCATCACATTGTGCCTACAGTTCCCAGGACCGGAGCACACAGGGGCAGAGTGGTGAAGCAGGGAGTGGATGGCTTCTGCTTCATCACCATTGTATTCAACTCATCTGCGTCCTCCAGATCTGAGGATCCTGCAAATCTCACAACTTACAATGTAAGAAAATGTACTTCAATGTACTTGTATCTGCTGTACTCTGTAGCTGCTTGTGTGGTTACACACGGGATATTATTCACAGGCAGCAAGCGGCTTTACTGATCGTGTGCATAGATTTTTTATCTTGTGTTTTATTTCCTTGGTTGCATGTATTTGCCCTGTATTTATAGTGCAATGTTCCTGAATATCCTATATTATGATCACTTATGGGCTTTTCTCAGAGGCCAAAAGAGGTCAGTCAAGAGAGTGGTTAGGGATAGACAAAGATCTGAGCAAGCAGGGTTCATGTGTAGTCATTGTCCAGCACATGGTCAGTGCACAGAGCATGGGTACAGTAGTCAGCGAATAGGCCAAGGTCAATCACTAATATCAAGCAGCATATAATCCGCTGGCAGGGAAAAGGTCAGATGGATCTGGAATTCACTACCTTCAGCAGAATATCACACCTTTAGAAGGACATTAGTAAGAATAGGAACCTTTGCTCAGGTGCCCAGGTGAGGATGTGACAGAAATATATAGGTGGGGATATGCAGTGATTGGATAGGGACACTATAGTGACAGCATACTGGCCCTTTAAAAATGGGCAAGAGCCAGTGCACACTCTATTTGCATAGCAAGAGGAGACATCACATGAGCGGCAGGGAGCAGGCACAGCAGTGTACCAACAGCCACAGTAGGTTTCTATTGGTGGTCACCTGCAGGCAGAAGAGGAGTGTTGACACCATGCTCCAGTGTTACAGGTGGCAACATGAAGGAAACGGAGTGTGGCACTGGTGGGCACAGTAAGCAACCTGGCAGCAGTGACTGCTGGGGAACACAAGGCACCAGTGGATACCATCAGCCTGCATTACAGATACAGAATCAAACTGTAATTCCGAACCACAACCTGGTAAACCTGATAGGGTCTACCATGACCTGCAGTACAGATAGAGATGGTTATATGTGCTGGAATCAAAGATCTTTCTATTAGACTTTGATTAAAGGAGTTATCTAGGGATTGTTTTAAAAACTCACTTTCCCCGGGTTCTATTTGAGCTGAACCTCAGGCTGGTTCTGACCATGGAGGACCTGGTCATCAGACCCAGCACCTGAGTCACTCCAGCTCCTCTCCCATGTTTACTGGTATTCACCTCCACTATGGGGGCTGGCACAATCTATCATTGTAATAGTAAATCGTTTTAGGTGTCCAGTGCTGCTTCCAACCACATGACCCAGGATCGGAAGCAGCCCAAAAACCCAAGGAAACTTTTTTTTTTTATAACAGTACTTCAAAAAGTTACTATAGAATACATATTGGCCTAGGTTTACTATTGAGGATATTATTAGACATGGGCATAAACGTGGCGCATTTTGTACATTGTTTGGGCTAGCATTTTTCATTTTTCTAGACAGGTCCATGTGGATTGTTAGAAAAAGGGGGCATGGCTTAAGTGTGCCACAGTGCGCCAAAACTGTATTGAAAAATTTGGGCACAGAGCAGCCAACTAAAAGGTGGTATAAATGCGGAGTAAACAGTGTGAAGATATGGCAGATTTAACATCTTTAAGTTAACAGATTTAAGTTTCCACTCTGTCTAAGGCCCCATGCACACAACTGAGTGTGCTTACGATGTGGGGCCAAGTTTGCAGTGGAATGTGCTCGGATGACACTCGGAGTGACTTCCGAATGAATTCCGTAAAGCACTCACTTCTTTGGGGGCTTCTGATCCATTCTGTTCCGATGACACAGAGCAGGATAGGACCTGCTCTATCATGATCCCCGTTATATTGGAACAGAATGGATCAGAAGCCCCCATAGAAGTGAATGCATTACGGAACGCACTTATAAGTCATCCGAGTGTATTCCGCTGCAAACTCAGCCCCACATTGGATGCACACTCGGTTGTGTGCATGGGATGTAAGACTAACTAACCCCTTTAACATGCACAGTGCAGATTGAATGAATTGGATGGCAAAATTACTGTAGCTCAGCTGCATCTGTTCTTGTCATAAGAAAAAGAATTATATAAAGCATGACTTCAGAAGGCCACATATAATGATATCACCCAGGAGCCTATTTTCCTCAATCTCAGTAGTTTATTTGTGCTCTAGATAGAAATACTCCATCAAATATTGTGCTCGCCATCTGATTTGTGCCCACATGTAGATTAGCACGGCTGCACCTGCTCTTATCTGCTCTCTTGAGGAACAGTAACCATTGTGGAATAGTGAAGAAGGAATGTTAGTTCTACTACACTACGCCTGTCAGTCTTGCAAGAATAATATTTCTCCCATAACTGCACTAACATATATAAAATGTCATTTTTTTTTCAGACATCATCGGAGCTCAATGAGAAGGGACTACATGATTCTCTGTTGTAAGGAAAGTGTTCTTGTTCAGTCAGCATGATACAAAAATCAATGTAACTCTTGAGACTCCTTAAATTTGAAAGCTGTTTCTACTATACATTTATGACAAATCCTAAGAGGAAATAGTATGTCATTTTTTAAGGAAAAGTGACATAGGAAAGAATGTCTAACACTTAGTATGCAAAGTCATCATTGAAATATCACTCCGCTACTGTAATACTTGCAACCTCTCAGGATCCCTCTATCTGGGTTAAAAAACAAGTTAGGCTAGGTACACATCTGCGCTTAGGATTCCGTTCTTTGGGTCCACTTGGAAACTTGAGTTTTTTACCCCTTGCGTTCCAAACGCCATAACTTTTTTCATTTTTCTGTTCACATAAGCATATTCGGGCTTATATTTTACAGGACAGTTATTCTTTCTAATGGCGTCATTTACTATTCATTTTATAGAGTATTGGAAAACTGGAAAAAAAAATGAATGGTAAGGAATTGGGAAAGAAAAAAAAATACAGTTGTAGGAGGTTTTGCTTTTATGCCGTTCACTGTTCAGTAAAAATTCTGTTTGGTAAAAATTTTAAAAATGTTGTAAAAATAAAAATGTTACCTTTATTCTATGGGTCAACATGATCACTGTGATGCAAAATATATTTTCCATTATTTGTTTCACATTTCTTCTTCAGTCCGTGCGGCACCACCCTCCTCCACATATCTGAGGTCAGTATGAAGCAGCAAGGAGTTCACGTCTTGCTATGACATTTCATTTGCTGGTTGTACTGCTCACAGGGAGGGGTAGTGAGTTTGCAAACAAAACATCACAGTTGTGGTCAATGACCTAAAAATAAAGCAGATAAACAGTGTGGAATTTAAACAGGATATATATTAGGAAGTGTTTTTATTGATGCATCCAGTTATTTGGCCCATATTTTTTGAAAAACTGGATAACCCCTTTAACTTGCGCTGCAGCTTCTTCAGTCTGATTATTGTCGGTGTCCCACCATTCAGATATCTAGTAATTCATTTGAATGGAGTTGTGCTTCAGTTTGCTGCGCAGAGGGTGGGCTAAGGTCCTAGAGTCCAGGCTACACAATTATTATTATGTATACTAGTGATATGTTATACCATTGGCATGTTTTTTTTAAAAAATAGGACCTCTCAGCAGGTCCGAAAAGTCCAATGATATGCATCATCTGATTATCGACAGTATTTCGGTTTTATAAAATAAATTCACTTGCACTACAGTCCAAAAATAATACAGGGGTCAATATAATCAATTAACCACAATCAGATAGGCAGCAAGTACTATGTGCTCTTTATACTAAATGAAAAAATAAATAAAGAATATACTCGCGCTATATGAAATTCACCACCAATAAAAAAACACTGATACAGTGGGTACGGAAAGTATTCAAACCTGTTTAAATCTTTCACTCTTTGTTTCATTGCAGCCATTTGCTAAAAGCAAAAAAGTTCATTTTATTTCTCATTAATGTACACTCAGCACCCCATCTTGACAGAAAAAAAAAACAGAAATGTAGATATTTTTGCAAATTTATTAAAAAAAGAAAAACTGAAATATCACATGGTCATAAGTATTCAGACCCTTTGTTGTGACACTCATATTTAACTCACACGCTGTCCATTTCCTTCTGATCCTCCTTGAGATGGTTCTACTCCTTCATTGGAGTCCAGCTGTGTTTAATTAAACTGATTGGACTTGATTAGGAAAGGCACACACCTGTCTATATAAGACCTCACAGCTCACAGTGCATGTCAGAGCAAATGAGAATCATGAGGTCAAAGGAACTGCCCAAGGAGCTCAGAGACAGAATTGTGGCAAGGCACAGATCTGGCCAAGGTTACAAAAGAATTTCTGCAGCACTCAAGGTTCCTAAGAGCACAGTGGCCTCCATAATCCTTAAATGGAAGAAGTTTGGGACAACCAGAACTCTTCCTAGACCGGACCATCCAGCCAAACTGAGCAATCGTGGGAGAAGAGCCTTGGTGAGAGAGGTAAAGAAGAACCCAAAGATCACTGTGGCTGAGCTCCAGAGATGCAGTAGGGAGATGGGAGAAAGTTCTACAAAGTCAAATATCACTGCAGCCCTCCACCAGTCGGGGCTTTATGGCAGAGTGGCCCGAAGGAAGCCTCTCCTCAGTGCAAGACATATGAAAGCCCGCATAGAGTTTGCCAAAAACACATGAAGGACTCCCAGACTATGAGAAATAAGATTCTCTGGAGACGAAGATTGAACTTTTTGGCGTTAATTCTAAGCGGTATGTGTGGAGAAAACCAGGCACTGCTCATCACCTGCCCAATACAATCCCAACAGTGAAACATGGTGGTGGCAGCATCATGCTATGGGGGACAGGACGACTAGTGGCAATTGAAGGAAAGATGAATGCGGCCAAGTATAGAGATATCCTGGAAGAAAACCTCTTCCAGAGTGCTTTGGACCTCAGACTGGGCTGAAGGTTCACCTTCCAACAAGACAATGACCCTAAGCACACAGCTAAAATAACAGGAGTGGCTTCTGAACAACTCTGTGACCATTCTTGACTGGCCCAGCCAGAGCCCTGACCTCAACCCAATTGAGCATCTCTGGAGAGACCTGAAAATGGCTCCATCAACGTTCACCATCCAACCTGACGGAACTGGAGAGGATCTGCAAAGAAGAATGGCAGAGGATCCCCAAATCCAGATGTGAAAAACTTGTTGCATCATTCCCAAGAAGACTCCTGGCTGTACTAGCTCAAAAGGAAGCGGCTTCTACTCAATACTGAGCAAAGGGTCTGAATACTTATGACCATGTGATATTTCAGGTTTTCTTTTCTAATAAATTTGCAAAAATATCTACATTTCTGTTTTTTTTCTGTCAAGGTGGAGTGCTGAGTGTACATTAATGAGAAATTAAATGAACTTTTTTGCTTTTAGCAAATGGCTGCAATGAAACAAAGAGTGAAAAATTTAAAGGGGTCTGAATACTTTCCATACCCACTGTATAGGGTTCCCATAGGGTTCCCTATAGGGTTCCCATAAGCTCACTGTTATGCCAGGCTATATCACCATAGTGTCCAAAGAGTTAATATCAGTCACTCTTAATACCATAAAAGCCGATTACTGTTTCATCATGGTAACAATAGGGTTAATGTCAGTGTCACTATGATTATTAATTGCTGGTTGGAGAATCCAAGAACTAAGCTTATGGTACTGCAGGTTTCCAGTAATGGGAGGTGTCTTGCACTAGGGATCCAGGTAAGTATCAGCAATGTGGTCCAAGTAGAAATAAAAGATACAGAAGTCCACAAACGCTTTCACTCTAGAAAGAGAAGCTGTGGCCGGCAGTGTCCTCTCAGTTTGTGCTCTGGCAGGCCCACCCTTTTTGTGATGTCATCCTCGGCAAAGTTTGGCTCCAATACATTTCGAACCAGAAATTAATGTGCATAGTAACACTCACATTAACCCTGTTGTTACCATGATAAACCAGTATTATTTTTTCATACAGTATTTTGGTGTTATGTTTGTCCAAATCTGTTCAGCCATTCCAAAGATATAAGCCCTTTTAGTGTTTAGTGCAAATTTGGATATACTAGCGAAGTGGGCGGTTACACTGTGTTTTCTATGGAGGCAGGGTCTCTGTGTGCTGTATGTTATGTAGTGATACCGCCTGGTTGACTAGTATACCTTAATTTGCAATACTAAAAGGACTTATATCTGTGGAATGGCTGATAGCATTTGGATGTTTTGTTTATCCAAATCCGATCAGATGACATATCATATTGGGCTTTACAGACCTGGTGACAGGTCCTATTTTATGAAAAAAGTGTTTGGATCTTCAAAAATGTCTATCACTAGAAAATCAAAGCATATTTCTGACTTGGTTACTCTACTAAAGAGTTCAATCTTCTACAGAGGTATAAACTTTATTTAGTACTAATATTTTTAGCTCAGATATTACTTGGATTTACACTTATATGAGACTAGAGGAAGGACCCGGCTTCGCACGGGTATATTTCATTTTTTGTTTGTGTAGTGACCCCATAAGAATTGGCTAGTTTTGCACTTGACATCCAGTATGGCAGTCCAGTATAGGTATAGTCTATTTATGGCTGTGTTGCTATGGAAACCTGGTAAATGAAATGTGAACTTATATTGGCTAATACACGTCATATGACTGAATATTTAAGGACCTGCGAACTGCTATTGACTCATGCAGGACATAAATAGCTTGGTTGCTATGGAAACCTGGTGTAAAGCTGTGTGTATGTCAAGACTGAACCTGCGATTTTCCATTGGTCCATAAGTGTCATGTGATCATGTGCATCTCAGTTTGGATATCAGTGAAAAACCTGCGATCGGTTGTTATGGAAAACCTGGAGTAAAGCTGTGTGTATGTGACCTTGTGTAACAGTGTCATCCACAGCGCCCTGCCCCTTTAAAGCTGACCTACAGCAGTGAAGAAAAATGGCTGGGTTGTTATTGAAACTTGGAGTGCAGTTGTGTGCATGTGGCTGACAATGCTTTGTCAGATTGGAGACGGGCTTGGGTCTGCTGGGTTGTTTCAGCAGCTCGCTGTTGTCTGTAACATACCTTATCAGATTGGAGACAGGCTTGGGTCTGCTGAGAGTTTTCATTAGCTCGAGCAGCAGCCATGCATTTTGCTGCAGGGGACATGAGTAGTTTAAAAAACGTTTCTATTTATAAGAATGCTGAAATCCAGTATGGCAGTCCAGTCAGTGGCGTAAATACCGGTTTAGCAGTGGTAGCAGCTGCCACAGGGCCCAGGACATTAGGGGACCCGGCGGGCCTCTGATGTTTTTTTTTTTTTTTAACACCAGCAGGTAACGGGCCCTATTTACTTACCGATCCCCACTCCTGCTCACGGCCGTCTACACTTCACCTTCTGCAGAGGCGGCTGTGAGCAGGAGCGGGGATTGGTAAGTAAGGCCTGTGGGCTGTGAACCCCACAAACACTGCTATCATTATACTCTGGGGTCTTTTCAGCAGGCTTCGGGCCTCCTTGGTAGCGTCCCAGATGTCGGTGGGCCAGTCCGACGTCATTATGCGTTTCAATACATGCCTGGCTCACGTGACATCTGATCCAACATTGAAGAAGTAGCGGGAAGTGCGCATAATACTATATGAAGGAGCCACTATGATACTGTGTGCAGGGGCCACTATGGGGCAGAATACTGTGCGCAAGGGCCACTATGGGGCCTAATAGTGTATGCAGGGGCCACTATGGGGCCTAATAGTGTGTGCAGGAATGCAGTTTGTGATAGGGGTGGGTCCCATGTCAAATGTTCGCCTTGGGGCCCTGCCATTGCTAGTTACGCCACTGAGTCCAGTATAGGTATAGTCTATTTATGGCTGTGTTGTTATGGAAACCTGGTAAATTAAATGTGAACTTATATTGGCTGATACACGTGATATGACTGAATATTTAAGGTCCTGTGAACTGCTATTCACTAATACAGGTCATACATAGCTTGGTTGCTATGGAAACCTGTGTGCCTGAGGAGAGTAAGCGCCTGCGAGCTGTTATTTGCTGATAAGGGACATGTGACCGTGTGTATGGCAGTTGGAATATGAGTGAAAGACTTGCAGGCTTGTATAGACTAATGCTGGTCATTTTTTGGGAATACTGTACCTCAGGAACGGTACGTCCAAGAGAGCTGAGACCCAGTTTATAATATTCCCGGATACCTGATGTACATGTGTGCCAAATTTGGTGAGGATCGGTCCAGTCGTTTGGTCGCGCATAAAGAACAGACAGACAGACAGGAACTCATTTTTATATATATAAGAGATAAGAGATAAGAGATATAGTGGACTCTACCAGTGTCATTCTTGCTTTCTTTTACCAAATATTTGCTCTTAAAGTAAAAAAATTAACAAATACATAAATAAAAAGTAGATAACAATAGTTAATCAAACAATTAATAATTACTGTCATGTCTTGTATTATTGTCCTCGGCAAATTTTATTCCATGGTCATATCATCTAGAAAAGCAAGATCGTGACTGTAACATAGTAATAATCCATTGAAACCATGAATATTTTTGAAAGTAACTATTTTTATGCCTACTACATGTACAAAGCTATATATGTATATGATGCATTTTTGTATATCATCACCACAGATGCCTTAAAGTGAAGTATTATATACAACAAATACATCTCCCGAGAAGACATATTTGCATAGTGTTTGTTTGCAGAGGGATTTATATCATCTAAAATATCATTTGTTTTTACGTAAAAAAAGACGCAGCTGACAGGTTTTGAACAAGAAATACATAATACATAAGTGATTTAATGCGGTGAGTACAATAGATGAGTCTGACAAACCTTTATACAAAGCACTTGTTTATTTATACTGTGCGTTAAATCTATGACAGGTCCAGGACATTGTGTTTCTTACACATTGTGACTCCTCTATTTATTAAGACTTCAATTATATTTGAAACCTGATTTATTTTTCTTGTATTTTTCATGTCAGATTTAGCTATAACTTTCTTTTCAATCTTTTGATTTGTGTGAACGTTGAGATCATTCGAGAGGTCAATTGTTTACAGTTTGTACTTCTGGAATGAATTTATTCTTTGTTAAAATGGCCACTTTTTCACAAACAGTCAGCACCGAAATATAATTTGCAACTTAGGCTGACCATACGCATGAGATGTCTGTTGACTCAAAGCTTTTGCTCCCAATCCAGCCATATACATGTAAAGCTAAGTGTGCATGTGTTCTTAATAGGGCCAGGCAGCAGGATGCTGTCAAATAATTCAGAAAGGGGCTTATGTTCCCAAGAACAAGAGGATCAGGCATGTTGAAATCCAACATGCACGACACTTCTCTTTCTGACATCTCTTGTTGGGGGAACAGAACCACCAACTTTTTCCCCCATAAAAAAGTACAATGTTCCTGAACCTGCACCTTTTGGCTCCATAGCAGATGCTATAGTGTGACCACCCATCCACTTTGTATCAAGGTGACCGCACTATGCAAATTGGGAAGTATGCCAGCCATAGCACTAAATGGACAATCATTTGGTACAGTTCTGATAGATTTGGAGCTTGCTACATCCATAGCTTCTATGGCTATTGTTTCACCACCCATGACTAAGGCTACATTCATACAACCAAGGTACAATTGGCCGTGAAAAACGTGCATTTTTCACAGCCATCTTGCAGCCAAGGGGCGGCCATTTTCACAGATCCCGTGAAAATGTACAAAAATAGGACATGTCCTATATTTTGATGGTCTGTTACAATGGACTGTGAATTCACTTGAATTCAAATTAAAATGGACATGACACAGCCATTATTCACTGTTGTGTGAATATACTGTAGCTTAATAGTCATAAGAACAACAAACCAGAAACTAATGAGTCTGTCTTCTTAATGTTTCAAATCCAAATGATAAAGAGCCTTCTCTATTGGCATATCATCAATATCTACTGATCGCAACCTGACTGACATCTATTGTGAGATCTGTTGGCTGCTGTCTTCTAAAAACATCACAACCTGAGTTGTACTGTTTTTGGTATAGCAGCACAATTCCACACACAACCTGTGGACAGATGTGCTAGTGTTTTAGAAAAAAAGCAGACATACAACACTTTTTTAATTCTGTATAACCCCTTTAAATGGTCACTAACTTTTCAGACAAGTTAGTCTAATCTAATAGAGCATGTGATTCTGAATCACAATGTAATGCACTTTATGTACAGTCATGGCCAAAAGTTTTGAGAATGATACAAATATAAATTTTTACAAAGTCTACTGCTTCATTTTTTCTAATGGCAATTTGCATATACTCCAGAATGTTATAAAGAGTGATCAGCTTAACAGCAATTACTTGCAAAGTCAATATTTGCCTAGAAAATGAACTTTATCCCCCAAAACACATTTCAACATCATTGCAGCCCTGCCTTAAAAGGACCACCTAACATCGTTTCAGTGATTGCTCCATTAACACAGGTGTGGGTGTTGATGAGGACAGGGCTGGAGATCAATCTGTCATGATTAAGTAAGAATGACACCACTGGACACTTTAAAAGGAGGCTGGTGCTTGCCATCATTGTTTCTCTTCTGTTAACCATGGTTATCTCTAAAGAAACACGTGCAGTCATCATTGCACTGCACAAAAATGGCCTAACTGGGAAGAGTATTGCAGCTAGAAAGATTGCACCTCAGTCAACAATCTATCGCATCATCAAGAACTTCAAGGAGAGAGGTTCCATTGGTGCCAAAAAGGCTCCAGGGCGCCCAAGAAAGACCAGCAAGCGGCAGGACCGTCTCTTAAAAGTGTTTCAGCTGCGGGATCGGGCTACCAGCAGAGCAGAGCTTGCTGAGGAATGGCAGCAGGCAGGTGTGAGTGCATCTGCACGCACTGTGAGGCGGAGACTCTTGGAGCAAGGCCTGGTCTCAAGGAGGGCAGCAAAGAAGCCACTTCTCTCCAGAAAAAACATCAGGGACAGTCTGATATTCTGCAAAAGGTACAGGGAGTGGACTGCTGAGGACTGGGGTAAAGTCATTTTCTCTGATGAATCCCCTTTACGATTGTTTGGAACATCTGGAAAACAGCTTATTCGGAGAAGAAGAGGTGAGCGCTACCACCAGTCTTGTCTCATGCCAACTGTAAAGCATCCTGAAACCATTCATGTGTGGGGTTGCTTCTCAGCCAAGGGAATCGGCTCTCTCACAGTCTTGCCTAAAAACACAGCCATGAATAAAGAATGGTACCAGAATGTCCTCCAAGAGCAACTTCTCCCAACCGTCCAAGAGCAGTTTGGCGCTCAACAATGCCTTTTCCAGCATGATGGAGCACCTTGCCATAAAGCAAAGCTGATAACTAAATGGCTCAGGGAACAAAACATAGAGATTTTGGGTCCATGGCCTGGAAACTCCCCAGATCTTAATCCCATTGAGAACTTGTGGTCAATCATCAAGAGACGGGTGGACAAACAAAACCCAACAAATTCAGACAAAATTAAAGCATTGATTCTGCAAGAATGGACTGCTATCAGTCAGGATTTGGTCCAGAAGTTGATTGAGAGCATGCCAGGGAGAATTGCAGAGGTCCTGAAGAAGAAGGGTCAACACTGCAAATATTGACTTGCTGCATTAACTCATTCTAACTGTCAATGTAAGCTTCTGTTACTCAGAATATGAATGCAATTATATTTCTGTATGTGATAAAAACATCTGACAAACACACATAAAAACCAGAGGGCAGCAGATCATGTGAAAATATAATATTTGTGTCATTCTCAAAACTTTTGGCCATAGATTTGCTTCTTTGTGTTTCTAGTTTGTACACTGCTCAAAGAGAAGTCTGAAGCTTTTCACAGCTGACAGTGAGAGTAAGGAAAGTCTATCTACTTCTGACTAGCTGCTTATGTTATTGCTGATGGGATGTTAGTCATTGACAGAAAGCATCTCTCCTTATTCTGCTCAGATTTCTCTGTTTCTGTCTCGGGGATATTTTTAGCTGCATGATAACCTGAATTTGGAGTTCAGTGTCTCTGAATCTCCTATTATATGACCATTTGGAATTTTCTTAGTTATCTAAATTTGCTATTTTACAGTCACTCCTGCAGAATAACCTGTAGTAATACTGGATGAGAGGGTCAGAATGCTCTGTCTTTACATGCTCCCTGCCTCAGAGAGAAATGCAAAATGTGATGCAACCAAAATGGGACTATAAGCTAAAAAAAAACTGATGGGACACCATGTATGAAGGCTTATACAGAGAACAGATTGCCCAAGAAGACCCTACAGATCTTTCAACCTTTGATGAAAATTCAGGTACCCTTTGAGTGATATAAGATTGCCCCACCCCCCAAAAATGTGGGTTTTACACCATGTAACCATGTCAAAAAGGAGCCCTGGGGTAATGCTCAGGGTTTTGCATTAGCTCAATGTTTAGAGCAAAGTGTGATTTCATGGACCTGCACCAATATAATTTTCTGATGATACTATAAAACATGTCAGGATATCATCTTGGCTGGATTTCCTCTTCTAACGTTATGTTGCATCATCTATACAATATTCTAACCTCTGAAGTGCTTTTCTGGGGCCTTAATCTCCATTACCATATACATTGCATTATCAAAAAAGCACATTAGGGTTTTATATGAAGCTAAGAGCTTAAACACGCAACTTTACAATCATCTGCGGAGTAATTATGCATAAAAATAAATTCTGAACCGCATATCTCTGATTAAATATGAAACGATATTCAGTAAAAAAGGAAACAAAGTGTAATTAGAATCACCGGCGTAATGGAGCTTGTGGGATACGCAGATATACCGAGAGGCAATATCATAAAACTGTTTGGAAAACTAAACTGTTCACACAAACATACACACATCTCACAACATCAGAAACTGCAACAAGAATCTGGCACCGTCGCTCTAATTATGTCATGGTCGTAATCCCCAAAATGTGGCTGCCAAAGAACCTGGCACAGGGTGGAAATTCAATGTGACTAGTCCAAATTCTTTCCACTTGTAAAATGAAAAAAATATTGTCTGTGACAAGTCAAAAAGCGTCTGAAATATTAGCACTGTCTACCTTGTTCCTACTGACGTAGCAAAGCTAAATGTGCCAATGTGGTAGGCAGTGACTTGGCGCCAATGATATCACAATGCGTTATTTGGGACTTCTATTAGACTGCAGGTAACATTTTGCAGGTGAAGAAGTTGTGATTATGAGAAATTCACAAAAGAAGAACAAATAACAAACTGAAGGGACATATTCATGTTATACAGTACTGGGCAAAAGTTCTAGAGAGAAAATGTGCTCCAGCATTATTGTTTTATGGATAATACAAGTATTTACAAAAGCAGAAATTCTCTTTTAGGTGAACGTTTTTTTTCATTTTTTTCCATGGGAAACATATATTACTGTGAAGAAGGTTTAGGCAGGTGTGGAAGAATGCTTTCAGAAATAGAAGGCTTAATAGTTTATTTTAGTCTATTAACAAAATGATGTGAATGAACAAAAGAAAAATCTAAATCCCATCAATATTTGGTGTGACCTTTGCCCTTTGGAGGAGGAGTCCTGGAAGTGATGATACGGCCCCCACAGAGCCCTGATCTCAGCATCATCCAGTCTGTCTGGGGTGACATGATGAGACAGAAGGATTGGAGCAAGCCTACATCCACAGAAGATCTGTGCTTAGTTCTCCAAGATGGTGGGAACAACCTCCCTGCCGAGTTCCTTCAGAAACTGTCTGCAAGTGTACCGAGAAGAACTGATGGAAGGCAAAAGGCAAAGGTCACCCCAAATATTGATGGGATTTACATTTCTCTTTTGTTCATATAATCTAAGACAGACTGGATGATGCTGAGATCATGGTTCTGTGGGGGTGATATCATCATTTCCAGGACCCCTCCTCCAAAGGGCAAAGGTCACACTAAATATTGATATGATTTACATTTCTTTTTTCTTCATTCACTTCATTTTGTTAATTAACAAAAATAAACTATTATACTTCTATTTTTTAAAGCGTTCTTCCAAACCTGCCTAAACCTTCTGCACAGTAATATATGTTTCCCATAGGAAAAAAGAGCAACAAATATTTGCTAATTTTCTGTTATTCCTCCTGGAAAAGTATGAATAAATTGACAGCCGGTTGCTAACATTTCCCTTGTCAATGTAGAGTGTCCTCCACGGTCTGGCTGTAAAGGAATTGCTAGTTGTGCAATTCCCTAATGCTGCTGCTGAAACAAGGGAAGAAGGGAAGACAGAGGCAGTGAGTCCTAAACTCAACCCACCCCCTGTCCCTACCTAATTACCACAACTGTCCTAGTGACAGGGACAACTGGGCGGCAGTCCCTTCTCTGAATAAGTGTACACAGAACAAGACAAGACAAAACAACACAGAATCAGAGTCAACAAGCTGAGGTCAAACCAGAGAGACAAACAGTACCAAATCAAAATCCAAAAGAGTATTAAAAAGGGAAGCCAAAGGTCAAAAGTCGGTAATATAATAATAGCAAGAGAAGCGTTTAGCAAGGACAAAGTCTTAATAGCCAGAAAACATGTGTGGGCAGATGGCCAGTTTATAGGAAGTCCAGAACCCGTCCCAGACTTGAATGGCAGATAGGATGTCAATCACAAGGTAAGGCTAAGATTAACTATTTGAGGAGCGGAGGGAAACAAAGGTGTAGGAGATGGGTGTGGAAGAAAATCAATTACAGAAAAGAGGTAATAGAGCAGTGTTCAGACAGAGCAACAAGAACCCTAAGCAAGGAATCAAAACTGAACACGCCTCCTGTGCCGCAGCGTGTGAGCGGAGGATGGCGCAGAGACCCGAACAGGCAGAGACGTTACACTGGCACTGTGAAATACAGGTTAAATAGAGATGAGAAAACCAGTTTGTAACCAGCTGAATTTGTTACAGATTTACCAAAAATTGTAGGTTTGGCGGAACCTGATATTTTTGGGGTTCCCTACCCACTAATCCTTCTGACCGCAGAGTATAAAAAGCAGAGGTCCTGGGGAGGCACAGACAAGATAGAAGATACCAATACTGTCCTCATCTCTCCTGGACATCATGTCTTCACCCAGCAAGCCAGCAAGCAGACAGTGTACTTGTCTCTTAGTGAATTCCATTATTGAAGCTTGAAGTGTATGAAATACCAATCTTCAATTGAAGATTTGGCCAAAGAAATTCAGCAACAAAAAAGTCACTAATTAGGTTAGGTAAATAATTATTTGTTTTTGGTTTATTAAATACAGTACATATATTAACATTATAACTTTTTGTTATTAGAGCTACAAATGTCACAAAATTAGGGTGGGTTCACACTTGCGCCTGGACTCCGTCTGCCGTGAATTCGACCTAAATGTTAGAAAAAAGAATTTGGAAAGGATAGGGAAAGGTTTGAGACGGTTTGCTTAAAAACACATTCACTTCAATGGGTTTTTAAAGCAACATGTGGATGTGCGATTGCACCCTCTGCGTCGCGAAGCCATTTTTTTTTCATTGGACACAAAGTCCTGCATGTCTGACTTTGTTTCCGACGAAAAAAAATGGCTTTGCGGCACAGAGGGTGCAATCGCACACCTGCGCATTACTTTAAAAACCCATTGAAGTGAATGGATTTTTAAGCAAACCACATCAAACCTTTCACTGTCTTTTCCCAATCCTTTTTTTCCAACATTTAGGTCGGATTCAAGGCGGACGGCGTCCAGGCGCAAGTGTGAACCCACCCTTATGGGTTTTTCTCAAAGTGACACACCACCTGAGTTATGCTCGGTTTTTTGACGAATTTTGACACACCAAGCTCAAAAGGTTGACCATCACTGCCCTATATACTACATACTGTCCAATAAATATGGAAAGCTATGGACTTTGCTTCGGTATATTTATATATTTGCCATCTTAAGTTAATCTGGTTGGTATATGATTAGGCTCTTAGAATGACATTGTGGTCATATCAATTACATTTTATCATTAACCCTGTTCACCGCAAGAAAAATAGCAATACACGTATCAGCATGCAGAGATTAGGCCTCAGGTGTGGGGAAGTCAAGTGAGACTAGAAAGGGTTATTGAAGCAGAACAAGAGAATGTAATGTTGTTAGTAAGTGAAGATGAGCACACCACATTTCCAGAGATCACATTTTGTAAGGCCTGGGGAATCACTGGGCTGCAAACAATTACGGTCCAGATACGACTCAGTAATTTAGGCATAGGTAGGCAGAGAGAGATAGATAGATAGATAGATAGATAGATAGATAGTAGATAGACACACAACTTAATGGTTGCATAGTAGTCTATAACAGGCTCTAAGATCAACTAACAATGATAGATAGATAGATAGATAGATAGATAGACAGAAAGATAGATAGATAGATAGATAGATAGATAGATAGATAGATAGATGCATGCACACTAAGAGTAACTCACAAAAACAGGATGTCATGGACCAGAGTAGATTGGCACACCTCGAGTCTACGGAGATCTTCAATCAAGAATCCTTTTGTTACCAGCAATCCAAAAGCAAGGTTTCAGCCTTGTAGGCCAAGACATACGGAGCGATTCTCAAACTCAAGCAGGGCTCTATGGCGTACCTAACTACACTCATAAACCAGGTTGTTTCTCCGCTGCAGCTCTCTTCAATCCCATGCTGCTTGTTGCAGTTGCAAATTACACTTTCTGTACACATCTACTGCTCACTACATGACAACAACCATAAGATGCGCAGGCTTACCTGTATAGTTTGGTAACACATGTAGTAAAAACAAATGTATAATTGTGAAAGGGGTATTCCTATCTCAAAGATCCTATTTAAACTGCTAGCTAATGTAAATTCAAGAGTTTTCCTAAATACATTGCTAGAAAAAAATGCTGCTTTGTTTGCCTGCTATGTGAACTTATTCCTCCTATTGTTTACACAATGTTGTCAAGGTAGCTGGCCTGTTATCTGATCTCAGGATGAGTGACGTGATTCACTGCTCTAGAGGGGATGGGGGCTGAGTTCTCAGATCACGCTTGCTCTGAGAGCTGTTATCTCCTGCTCTTAGGTCCTGGCAGTCAGATTAGCTAATTACAGTTTGCTGATAAAGGCTTAGACAGAGTGATGCAAGATTGTCGTCAGTCCGAACAACATGTAAGTTTTTCTCTCTCCAAACCTGCGTAATGTAATATACACTTACTGTGCATATTATTTGATTTGATTATTTGATTATATTAGATTTCAAGTAATCATAATAAATAATATCTCATGGTGAAGGTAATGTCTATATCTACTGAGGTACTTCATAGTGTCCTGTCCATTAAACAGTCAATGCCGCCCGCCAGCCTGTTGAAGTATACAGGAAGTGAAGAGAAGAGTAAGCAGGCAAACTGGCGAGAGTGGAAGATGAGAAAACCCCTTTAAGTGCATAGTACCTTCAAGGAAACCATATTTATCAGTCATATTGGTCCATCACAGCTCATTAAAGTAACACTGTTAAATCTCAATTGCATAACATTGCCCACTTAACTTTACTGCGTCACCAACAGTCCAATACACAGTAATACAGTTCAGTTAAGACACATATATTGTAAACTGGTGCAGTTCAGGGTTGCAGATGGTTCAAGGGATTATTCATGTTTTTATATAACTCATCTTTAAATATCTGATTGGTGGGGGGTCTCCACACTGATCAGCTCTTCAGGGGGTGTCTAGTCCCTGGACTATATAGTGGCCGATTGCTGTTACTGCAGCTCAGTTTCCATTGACTTCCACACCCCACCGCTGATCATATATTTAACTCCTATCCTAAGGATAGGTCATAAAAAACAATCATGGACACCCCCATTAACCTCAACAACCTCTTTATATGTTATTTCCGGTGGGAATCTGCAGTTAGAATGTAATATTACCTGACACTCACTCAAATAAACAGACAAATATAATTTTGCATAAAATTTTCCATAGTAGAAGTAGCTCTTTATAGAGATCCTCCATTCTACTTTAACAAATAAATATACAACCCCTGACATCCATGTATTTAGATGTAGCAGCATACCTTGAATATTCTGGACCCCAACACAAAATCTGTAACAGAACCCCCACCTACCATGTGACATTTATGAGACAGCTGTCTGAGTATGTGGTATAGCTATCTTTGGGCTCAATCTCCAGGCTAGAATCAACAGCTACTGTAGGCTTAAGTACCACGGTAGCAGACATAGCAACTATGGGGTCCAACAACTAAGAGACCTAGGGCCCAACTGAGACCTACGGTGAAATTAGTGATGGATGACAGAAGGGGGTGTAGAAAATGGAATACACTTCCATTACTTTACTGTGACATCATAATACCTGTATAATGTTGTACCGTGTTAGCCATTGAAAGTAGTGGAAGAGTGAAGAAATCAGGTGATACCTTTTAGAGGCTAACTGAGTATATTTGATAAGTATTGATAAGTAAGCTTTCAAGAGTCTAGCTCTCTTCTTCAGACATGGTGTTATACAAGAACTGAAAATTCACAGATTATTTATACTCTATACACATGATCTTCAAAGGATTTACCTGTTGTAAATAACTTCTCTACTTAGATTGCATTCTGTTTTGGTTTTTTTAAGGACTCTAAAATCCTTTGAAGATCATGTGTATAGAGTATAAATAATCTGTGAATTTTCAGTTCTTGTATAACACCATGTCTGAAGAAGAGAGCTAGACTCTTGAAAGCTTACTTATCAATACTTATCAAATATACTCAGTTAGCCTCTAAAAGGTATCGCCTGATTTCTTCACTCTTCCATCATAATACCTGTAACATCATTAGAATTAATTTCTTCATAGGCTGTGATGTCACAGTGTACACAGTGATCTTTGTATGTGTTTATTATCCCTGTGTTATGATGTCATAATGTGCATTATCCCTGTACTGTGGCATCACTATGTACATTATCCCTGTGAAGTGACATCACTGTGTATATTATCTCTGTACTGTGACACCACTATGTATATTATTCCTGTATTGTGACATCACTGTGTATATTATTTCTCCACTGTGATGTCACTGTACATTATCCCTCTACTGTGATATCGCTGTACATTATCTCTGTACTGTGACATTACTATGTATATTATCCCTGTACTGTGACATCACTGTGTACATTATCCCTGTACTGTGACATCACTGTGTACATTATCCTTGTACTGTAACATCACTATGTATATTATCTCTGAACTGTTAACTGCCACATATGTTTCAGCTAAACATGGCCTTAAAGGGTAAGAAAGTACAGTGTATCTTACAAAGAGAATGTTCTGTATGTATTTATATGTATCTCTTTCAAGAAGCTGAAGATAAGCATTCATTCCAACCCCTGCATAGGGAATCTATAAAGATCTGAGGAGATCTCCAGTGCGCTTTTTGCTGTCACCCTTTTAATCCTACAAGCAACTATTAAAAACATGAACAATTAACCTAATTAATCCAGGCTAGAAAGTGTACGCCCGGTAGCCGGTTGTGTATTAGTTCTCTGCTGCACAGCATCCATTTAACCTTATTATGTCATTCTTTGAGAAACCAGAGATAAACAGATCCCATGCGAAAGCTGATAAAATACTTCTTTTGTAATGTTAATACTACTGTCTAAGTAAATCCCTGATTTTATCCATAGTATAAGCTTTTCTTTTGCCTTTGATTTATGAGTAAGTTGACCTCAGACTAACCCTGTCAAGTTTATTTCACATACACTTGCATGGATTATGGGGTTCTGCTACGGTGAAAATAATAATAAAAAAAAAAAAGTTGCTGAGTACTCAGCATACCATATGAACTGGAAAATATAGCTTATTCTGCATGCTATAAAAAAACTAAAACTTTTCTTGGAAAAAAAGAGAATATTGGGGGGAATTTATTACCCCATCTATACCTTTTCTGGTGTAGATGGGTGATACAGTGGCACATCTTTGGCGCACGGCCCTTTCTGAGCCAAAGAAGCACCACATTCCCATTATAGGCCTCGCCCATGACATCTGTGAAGGTGGGAGGAGGGGGACAGAGAGCGAGGCAGGGCAGCGTGGGGACGCCTCGGTCTGACATATTTATTATAACTGATGTCAGCAAACTGGTGTGCGTTATATAGGAAATCTACATCAGTTCCTGACTGGCATAGATTTCTATTCTGGCACATGCGCCTGATTTATTATCACGCCTCTTGATAATTTAGGTGCCAGTCAGGACCTTTATTAAGATTGACGTAGGAAACCCCCATCTTAATGAATTCCCTCCACTATGTTTTGGTATAATAGTTAGTCTTTTTCTCATTGTTACCATGCATGTAAAATTAAACACCTCTGCTAGTAGACTGGCTGAAAAACTTCCTATAATTGTTTGTACAGTTCTTATGCAGACTGTATGTGTCTCTATGGTAAAAGACTACAAATAAACCGAGTGTAGCCTGATCCTGCAGCTTCACTGCTTTCTATCCTGCCACTCCAGAATTTCTTACATATACACAGAGGCGTAAATACTGGGGTAGCAGCGGTAGCGGCTGCCACAGGTATCCGGGACATTAGGGGGCCCAGAGCCCTGTGGCAGCCGCTACCACGAACCCCACAGACACTGCTATCATTATACTCCGGGGTCTTTTCAGACCCCGGAGTATAATGATCGAAGGCCCAGGGGAGGTGAGGGAACATAAAAAACATTGTTACTAACCTCTCCTGCACTCCGCAGGCTTCGGGTCTGTTTGGTGACATCCCAGACATCAGCCAACGTCATTATGCGTCGCAACGCCAGCCTGGATCACGCGAGATCTCGTCCAACATTGAAGATGGTAGCGCACCGGAGTGCACCGGAGCCAGGAAGAGGTAAGTAACATTTTTTTTTTTTTTTTGTATCCTCCTCTAGGTCTTCGATCATTATACTCTGGGGTCTGAAAAGAATCCTGAGTATAATAATTGTTCATGGGTGGTCCACTATGGGGCATAATACTGTGTGCAGGGGTCACTATGCTGCATATTACTGTATGCAGGGTCCACTATGGGGCATAATACTGTGTGCAGGGGCCACTATGGGGCATAATACTGTGTCCAGGGGCCACTATGCTGCATAATACTGTATGCAGGGGCCACTATGGGGCATAATTCTATGTGCAGGGGATACTATGGGGCATAATACTGTGTGCAGGGGCCACTATGGGGCATAATACTGTGTGCAGGGGCCACTATGGGACATAATACTGTGTGCAGGGGCCACTATTGGCATAATAGTGTGTGCAGGAATGCGGTTTGTGCAGGTAAGGGGGGGGTTGGAGGGGGCGGTCCGGGGGGTTGGAGGTGGCGGTTCGGGGAGGGCCCCATGTCAAATGTTCGCCTTGGGGCCCAGCCATTCCTAGTTATGCCACTACATATACTGTATATTTGGCAGACTATCAAATAGTTGGAGACAGAAGATAGTATCACTGTCCATAAATTTTTAGATATTACCGATATATATGCTTGTTTAGCAGAAAGCTATTCCCATCGACCATCATGCATGTACATCCTTGGCTCAGCAAATTGTGCATGTGTTTTCAGTGGGGAAAGGACAGACACCACAGGCAGATGCTTATCCCCATTAATAACATATGGATTGGCCATGTTGAAAACCATCAAGCCAGACCTTTCTTTCCCTTAACATCTGCCATCAGGAGAGAGTGAGGACACCACATATATATTAGACAGTTGGCTGAAATTTATGAATTTAGCTTACAATCAATCTATTATGTATAGCAACATTTAGACTACAGGATCAGACTAGACTGAGATTGTTTGTAGTCTGTAACCATAGAAACATGTAGGTCTGATAGGTAGAAAGAAAAAAAAAAGGAACGTTTTCATCAAGTCCTGTTTCAAAGTTTTATCATTTTTATATTAGAAGCTTTGGAGCAAGACAAAAATATTGGAAGCAAAGTAAGACTTCCAACAATCCTAAAGTGATGACCTGTCCCCAGTATAGGCCATCAGTAACAAGTTGTGAACCACATTACTTCCTAGAACCATTGGTTCACATACTTTTATGACCTGAAGTAGGGCCAGTTGACCACCTAATGTGTATGGGAGTGTGCTAACATTCCATTGAAAACATTCTGAAAGAAGGATCAACAATGTTGAATGTCAAGATGCCCAATCTTTTCATTCTCAAGATAGATTAGAAGCCAGAAGGTCTGTCTGTGGGTTTCATCCCTCTCTCTATTGACAACACATGTGTATGGGGGGTCAAGAGGAACAGCATACTTACCAACTTTGACAATGGTAATATATTGGAACTCCCACCCCAGACTAACACTGGATATTCCAGACCCACCCCCAAACTGAATGGCACCGCCCACATTGGAAAGGTTTTCCATAAGCCAAACACATTTTTCGGTCTGGGAGCTATTTCTGAAAATTAGGCAATTTCAGAAAAGATGACAACTATGGAGTAGCTGGTGGTCAACATGTATTGAAGGTGTATAGCCAACTTTATATGATTCCCATTTTTATGACATATTTTAACTTATTTCATACAACCTTCCTGAAGACCCGATGATATTTTTTATAAACTTTCCATCATCCCAGTACATCTTTTTGCTCTTCATGTATACATTACTTATAGAAAATGATAACTGCTATAAAATTCTTATCTCCATAGATGTATATATATATATATATATATTAATGAAAGGCATTTATTTGTTCTTTAATCTGTACAAATAATTGGAAAAAATGAAGACATGGAAAGCTTGTGATATAACTTCTATACATTTGATGGTATTGCAGTTGTAACACTCCAGTGGACGCCGCGCCGCAGTAGCTTGGAGACATATGCCAATTTTTTAATATTTAATGAGTTTCTTTCAATTATTTATGTATTTGTTTTTTTCTATCCTGAGGGATTTCCAAGACAAATGACAGCATGTGACAAGCATACCGAAGCAGATCATGTCGAGTACAGTCTGCAGTGGTCCTGTATAAAAGGTACCTAAACAATCTGTAGTTCTGTCTCTCCATGTCACCTATAACCAACATTAAGGATAGGTCTACACACCGACTTTGGTAATGGATCGTGTTATGTGACCAAAAATTACCACGCTGCCCTAACTCATGTAAGTGAATGGCGTTGCATTCCGACCCAGAGCATCCTGCCACTGTGGCATCTAGTCACAAAAAATCCAACAATCCTTGATCTTTTTGCGATTGGACATCGCAGTCACTGCACGCCCTGGGTCGCATTGGGACTCCCTTCATTTAAATTAGTGAAGGAGTTTCAGGGCGACATGGCAATCTTTCATCATGAGATAGAAATCACAGCTAAAGTACCCCTGTAGCCTTAGCCTAATAAACAAGCTCTACTTAAATTTTAACTAGAATAACTAGAATTTTTGCGTTTTTCTAATTATTTTCAAAATGTTGGAAAATCAAGTAATGCAATTTGAAGAGTTATAGTAGTTTTCAGTTGATTTAATATATTTCTATGATCTGCAAGTGAAATGTGATTTTTGAAACTAAATTATAAGATAAGGGGGAGTTCACACTACCGTTACCCATTACTAATGTCCGTTGCTGTCTACCGTCATGGGATGACAGCAACGGACATTAAACTGTCACAGAGAACACTCACAGACTGATTCTGTGTCCGTACCAATTGACACTAATGTAAACAACATGTACGACTTTACCTTTTGTTACAAAAGTAAACAAACATGTAGCTTCTGTTGTTTACATTAGTGTCAATGGGAACAGACACAGAATCAGTCTGTGACAGTTTAATGTCCATTGCTGTCATCCTATGACGGAAGACAGCAACAGACATTAGTAACGGTAGTGTGAACTCCCCCTAACTTTATTATTATCATTATTATTATTATTATTATTCGGATTATTATTATTTTTATTGACTTTATAATGCAGTCAGTGATAAAGTGACCTCCATGTAAAGCGATCTTCCGCAGGACTGATACCTTCTAGGATAATGTATCTTTGATAAGATAGATTTACTAACTTTAAAATGCTGAAAAGAGACCCGTGAAGCATGTTTCATAGCGGGAATGAGTTATGAAGCTCTCGGCGGCAGGGCTATTAACTGTAACTGAGCATTTAGGAAAGCTCTGTAGACATTACAGAGGAACCTGCAGTGTGCATCCACATTGTCACATTCAGGGCTGAAAACAGAATGAGTCATTTGTGCAGAGACTTAGTTGGATATTCCTGACTTCATGTCCATAAGGGAATTTGATGGATGAAAAGAGAACACATATTTTTTTAACTGAATTCAGCATCAATATATAATATAGCACATTTAATGCATTTACCAGGGGTATAGTTTGAAGCTTCTGCAAAATGGGCAACAGAGCCATGGTCTATTTATAATACGAATGTCTTTTTATGCAACAGAGGGGTCCTTCAGATCTCCCCAAGCAATAGCACTCAGATGAAATTGCTACCTCTGCATCCTCTATAGTTACTCCCCTGGAAGTTCCATGTTTTTCTCCACAATTTGCTTTCATTAAAGCTCAGAGGATGGGAGTAGTAGTTGTCAATAGAGGCCAATAAACACTCAACCATTTCCACCAGCTCAGCTCCTAAATTGGGGTAGTGATGAGGGGACCTGCAAGGTGATTTTGGTAACTCTTCCCCAAAACACTTCCAGTTGGTGGCAGCCTTAAGACTCACTGAGCCAGTTGATGTTGGTTGGAAGGGTTCATGATGGCAGGTGCAGCAGTTGCAGTTGAACAACAGGTGGAAATTTACTGTGAAGATTCTGGAGAACAACCTCCCCTTGTCTACATTCTAAATTACATAATTCAGCAAAAATGTATATTTACTAATATTCCCCACATTTTCTGATTATCCGGTGATGATCCATTTTCCTGTTTCCGGAAACGGAACATCACTACTACTCCCCCCTATTCACTTCATCATACTTACCCATCTTCTTCCTGTCCAGATTTCCTTCTGTGGGGAATGGCTCCTTCTCTTTCTGTGACATCTGCCCACGCATGCGCAAAAGAGCCGGAGTCCCGGCTTTTCACTGAAGCCGACACTCCATCTCTTTTGCGCAAGCATGGTAGCCTGAAGTAGTCACCCATGCCTGCGCAGTAGAGATGGAGTGAAGGCTACAACACAGTGCTGGGACTGCTGCGCAGATGCTGGCAGAGTCACAAAAGAGGAGGAGCCATTCCCCGCAGACGGAAGTCTGTACAGGAAGAAGACAAGTAAAGTATAAGAGGTAGGGGGGGTGGGCTGAGTAAGTTGGGAAGGGCTAGTAGTGGGTGGGATAGCTAGGGACACAGGGAGGGGGTGTTAGAGATGGAGGGGGAAGGAGTGAGAGGGAGATAGTGTGAGAGCCTACAACTACCATAATGCATTGCATTAGCTAAGGCAACAGGAAGCTACACCATGTAAACAAATGCAGAATATGCTAGGCGCTCCCAGAGAAACCCAGAAATCACTCAAAACACTGCTAAAGTTATTTTGGGGCACTTATTAACCTATTAATAGCACTAACAGACCTTTTTTTAAAAAAGAAAGATTTTTTTTGCCCGGAAAACCCCTTTAAATTTTATTCTCTCACCCTCCTCTCTGTAGGCTGACATCAACAATTCTTCCCTGTCTCAGGGCTCCAGCAGTAACTAGGATGTTCAATGGCTCTCAATAGCCGGAATCTCCATACAAGTCCATGCTCTCTAGTGGCTGGAACAGGCTGACATAAGTTGATTCAAAGTCTCTTCTCCTTATCCCAATCAACCATGGGTTGGGCTGGACCATGGCTCTCCCAAAAGGAAGGGTGTCTCTTCATCCCCAGTGAAACATTCCTAACATAGGGGAATACACACATGGAAGCTTGCAAAATTATATACACACAGTGGCCACAAATATAGCAACATAATGCAAAAAGTTTAGCAGTGTCCACATACTAATATAAAGTGAATATGTACTCACTCACCGAGTGCATCATTCTCTTTATTTGGCCTCAGAACTGTGACCTGTACGGCCATGTGATATGCAGACGGACCTGCAAATTCACACAGCAGCTAGAAGTCACTGATTTCTTTGTAAATCAATGAGAGCATAAGATCCAAGCTCTCATAGAGGCTATATTCACACAAAGGTATGAAAAAGAATGAATTGGTCCATTTTTATTAGCTGTTTTGCATCCATTCCGTGTCCATTTGTCCTTTTTGATGAATTTAATTTTTTTTTTAAACCAAACCCACTGATCCATTTTGAACAGACGAAACTAGGACGGATTCGCCCATCTCTACTTTTTATTAGTATGCTGTGTACTACAGGGCTAAGACATAAAACATTTTCCTGGAGTAGGGCTTTACGTCCTGTAGATTCCAAGACCATAAAGCATAACTAAACTTTTCTTTATTTTTTTTTTTACATAAATTTTTTATTTTGCCACAGGGACTGGAATGAACCCACAACCTACGATGGCCATTATTCACCAATAATTCATTATTTATAGATACAGACATTTCTATATAACAGAAAAAAAAGTCAATCCCATCATAATGAAATAATACCCCACTATTTCTGTCAATGGAACCTTCGTGTAACCAACACATTCCATTACGATAGTATTCTCGCCTCTGTGATTGAAGTTCTATTCAATGTAATAATAGATTAAAAATTGATCAATACTTCTTTATGTTCAATGCTTCCCTTGTTCTATAGATGAGGTTACATTGACATCTAATATTAAGCCTCAGCACAGTTTGTGCAAACATTTTCAGACAACTTCTTTTGCTATGTCACATCCCGAAATAAAATGTTGAACGCTGCTGTTCTGTCCTTGAAACTTTGCAAAAGTTGACTCAATCCTATTCACTTTAATGGAACTGATATCAGACACAACCTATGGACAGGTATACTCCTGTTTCTGGGAGAGAAAAGCCGCCTTATACAATCCCTAGAACATGTGACCGCAGTATCAGACTACACATAGGGTTTATACGTAGTCAGTATCAACCTCTATCAAGCAAAGCCTAAGATATTTTTAAGCAATATTTGTAAAATTGCTTCATTCTTCATTTTAGATGCCTAAACAACAAGAAAAATATGACCGCAAAAGTGCATATAGCCTTTAACCCCTTATCAACATATAACATACTATTAAGTCATAGAGTCTGTAAAGTGTTATGGAGAGGGCTCAGGAGGTATGCCCTCTCCATATTCGGCAGGTACCAGCTGCTAACCCCTTAAATGCCTGACTCAATTGTGACCGAAGCACCTAAATGGTATCATCATGTTGGTTGTCACCTCCATATTTGTCCTAACCACTGTCTCCTGGAAACGCATCACGGTTTTTCCCGCAGTTCTTTTCACATAAAGTCTATAGAGTTTTCCTCTGCAAACTTTCTGCTTCAATTATACCTATAGAGAAACCGCCGGCGTTTCCATAGGCATAATTGACATGTTGCGACTTCCAAACATATAATTGACATTCTGCGATTTTTGCCACGTGGGGCCCTGGCCAAAGGAAGTTTATCAACGGCAAAATCTTGTATAAGGCACTTATATGCTGTTATAGGAGCGGTTAGTGAACACAGTGAACATACCTTTATTGTGTGCAATTCTGCTGCTGAAAAACGCTTCTGTGAAAAACGCTGCGGAAAAAAACATGATGCATTTCCACCACTGACTTTTCCACAGCGTTTTTTGGCTGCGGCTTGCTACATGAGACCTTAGCCTTAAAGTGAACCTGTCAGGGCAATTTGGGGCATTAAACCACCCACAAGTCCTTTAGTGTCCCAAATTGCCGTGTTGTAAAGCCGTCCATGCCTGCACTAAAAATAAAATTTTTTTACACTAACCCTGCCTCTGTTCTCCCTGCGCCAGTGTAGTTCTTCACAGAAGCCAGAGAAGTATGCTTTGGCTTCAGTACGCATGCACCAGAACTCGGGCGCATGCGCAGTGAAGTGGAGGTATACGTCCCTGGTTTTATTGAAGAACTGTGCAGGCACTGGGAGCACAAGAGTCTAGTGAAACACATCGGACTCACCTCTAGGTAAGTATAAAGGTTTGGCATTTTTAAAACAGGGCGATTTGGGGTGCTAAACTATAAGGACCTGTGGGTGGCATAAAATCGACCTGACAGCTTCTCTTTAAAGAATTTGCAAAACTTGCACATTAGTAAGAGAATCATAAGATAGAAAGAGAAGAAATTCTGTATATTCAGTTAGAAAATTTTTAGAATACCAATAAACAACAATACATAAGAAGTAATGAGCACGCGGTATTATAGTAATGCTAAAAATACTGACGGGCAAAACAGCATGTGCTTGTGCAACAAACGATGACAATATCTGACATTTTCTCCAGCTTAACTAATACAATTTCCTCTTGAACTGAGAAGCGAGGCAATCCACAGTGATATTTCTACGGCATATCCATTGCTAAACAATATTAGATCAATTTAGAAAGAAGCCAAAATGTTTTGGCAAGTGCAGTCTCAAATGCAGGTGGTAAAACTGAAATATGTTGTATAGCAATTTATCATCATCACGAAGCTATTACCCATGAAGGATATAGCATGTTTACTCACCGGATTTTCTTATATGAATAACTTGTGAGAGGATTGAACTGTAATGTATCTCCACCAATAATGATTGTTTTGGATGAAAAGTGGAAGTCATGTATACCGTATAATGCACAAAAAACGTATTCTAGACCTAGTATTGTAGCTCAGTGCTGGTGAAGTGAGCTGTAATACCTGACAAAGGCCATGGACAAGAGTGGCGCTGTTTCTAGAGAGTAAAAAATCTGCGCTTTTTTTTCCCCTTTTCTCAGAAAACTCTTTTAACAAGAGTTATCAACAAGTAACTTAGTATCAAACCAGTCATAGTTCATTGTAGGGGACATTATGCCGATCACAATTATACCTTTAGTCAGATGCACTATTTCCTTCAGAAAGCTGATTTTATAAATGTGCAAATGAGTGTTAAAGAGGACCTTTCATGTCCTCGGAGATGGGCAGTATTATATACAGTTAGGAAGCAGACAGGGCGCTGGATTAATGTCACTAATATCTCTAAAAACCAGGAGCATACTGGCAAAGCTGACAGCTTTCTAGTGATATATAATACCACCCATGTATTACAAGAAAGCTACCCTTACCTATTACAAGAAAGCTACCCTTACCTATTACAAGAAAGCTACCCTTACCTATTACAAGAAAGCTACCCTTGAAGTGCAATGAGGGTGTGCCAAAGACCTCGAAGGTTCTGGCATTCCCCCCCCCCCCCCGGGGCCTTCATGGCACGTGAGCCTCATTTGTATATTTATAAAAATGGCTTTTTCTACAAAATGCTGCACCTATTGTACTATCTAAAGGTATGATGGTGCTCAGCATAATGTCCCCTACAATGCTCTGTGGCCAGTTTGATATGGAGTTTCCTGGTGACAGACTCTGTTTATAGCATACATGCTGGATGACGATAACCACATTACTTGCCTCGAAACATTACTACTCAGAAAGCCAATATTAATAAGAAAACAACTGTAGGTTGAGGCCACATGTTGCAGAAATGCTGCATTTTTGAGCCAAAGCCAGGAGTGGGTTGAGCAAAAGAGAGAAGTATAATTCCTTCCTATATTTCCCAAAAATATACGCTCAAAAAAAGCAGCAAAACCTGCAAAAAAAAAAAGCTGCATTTCCGTAGCTAGCCGCAGCCAAAAAGCAATTGTTTCCTCTGTGATCTTTTCTGCAGCGATTTTCACAGAGAATCCGCAGAGTCTTCCTCTGTGGACTTTCTGTCCCTATTATACCTATAGGGAAACCACCAGCATTTCCGAAGGTATAATGGACATGTGAGTGTTTTTTGCCACAGTGTTTGAGCATATTCGCAACATGGAGCCTCAGCCTTAGTGTTGTCCCATTGCACTGTGATTTATTTAGGGGGTGCTATTTATTTGGGTTTGCACCAAAAACAGCCTTGACATCGGAAAATAGCATAAATGATTCAAGTCTTGAGTCGGGAACCTTGAAGGTAGGTATAACTGGGGCATCCGGGTATCCAGGACTGCAGCATCTGCACTATCGCCTGCAAGACGTGTAATGGGTGAGTATTTTTTTTATTATTATTATTTTAGACCACTCCCTGCTTCTCCACATATTTCTTAAAATTTGGGAAAATTCATTTAAGTGAAGATTTTATTAATATAGTAATGGCCTTAAATTAAAAATAGAAAAAACAAGTGCGAAAAAAACAGAAAATACATTGATGACTGTAGTAGGAAGGTGCAATGAGGCTGCACTTTAATTCTTTGGAAATTAGATACCTAGACACCATTAGCAGTATTCTAACTGCAGACTTAGAAAGTGTTACGGGTGTCACTGACTAATCTTGCAGTTTACTATACACCAACTCAGCTGTGAAGCGTACCTAAACTCAGTTTTCTCGGTAAACAACTATTAAATCTTCATAATGTAATGAATAGTCAAAAGACAGGAAAACAGATCAAGGGAATAAACATATTCAGCTTACTTTCCTGCAAGTAGAGTATATCATAGTATACACTGCCAAGCTAAAGGGTCAAATTTATGTATGAGATAGCCAAGATGAGTGTCTATAAAGTGATGGTAGTCTCATATTTTGAAGCTATAGTGGATGGTGAGATCTGGAGCCTGAAAGTCACAAGTTCAATGCATTGTTACCCTTTTGCCCATCAGTGTATTATGCAAATGTTACAGCACTCCAGTTCTGTTACATAGTATCTGATTGACAAGGGGGGAAAGGATGATAACAAGAACAAACGTACATGTCACCATTCTTCTGGAATAATCTAAAGCCATACAGAGATAGAAATAGGATATGATCCTTTACTGGCCCCCATCCTCCACTTATCCACACCGGCTCAGGCTTAAGGCTAGGTTCACATCTGCGTTCGGGCTTCCGTTTGGGGGGCCGCTTGGGGACCCCCCGAATGGAAACCTAATCTGCATAGAAAAGTGGTTACCCCATAGACTATAATGGGGTCCGTGTGGTTTCCACTCGGTTTCTGCCCGAAAAATGGGTGGAAAAATGCGTAGAAAAAATTCCTGCTTGCAGCTGAGAGGGGAACGTAATCCCCAAACGTAATGCAAGCGCAGATGTGAACCCAGCCTAAAAGTGAGAGTTGCAAGTGAGGTACATGTAGCTCTCAATTCAACCTGCTGTAGCTACAGAAAGGTTCTTTCACCAAATATGCGCCACAATATCACTCATCTATGGCAGAAATCTGATGGAAAGGGGTTGATAAATTCCCCCCATATCTCTCTGTAAAAATGTAATAGAATTAATGCAAAAAAAAATAGATTGGAATGTAGATCTTCTTTCGGAAGAGACGTCTTCCAAACCATAAAATCACAATTCTTATATTATTTTAATCATCTTTAATACAAAATCCCCCATTCACACTCATAAAATTAAATGAGATATAGAAGACACCTCATTTATAAAATGGAAAGTATATAGACTTCAGTTACAATGTATCCTATAGGCTAAGCTGGTTCCATTTTTATACCTGTGTAAAGATGGTATTTAGTGTTGGGGAAAACTCACAAGATTTGTCTTTCAAGTCCCAGACTGTGTAGAGGTGCGCCTATATCACAAAGGGAATTGTATATTTTCAGGCGGAATAACAGGAGCTGCAATTTTTTTTTTAAATTCTTTATTTATACATAACAGGGATATATAACAGGTTCTCTTAATAACCATAAAACATAAAAACATACCTAAAAAAATCTAAATGTTGACATGTGGAGACTATACCCTTCAAACACGAAAGAGTTTTTCTATTCCGCGGCCCATCTCTCCTTCCAGATACTAGACCTACATTCTAATTTTCAAACACTTAGTACAAATTGCTCTGTCTTCAGAGACTGAACCAATGACCCTGTAAGATCGCTTTCTTGTCTTCCTTGGATTAGAAACAGAGAATCTTCCTTGCAAATAATGGTCAAGGGAACACTATTAAACTATGAAATACACTTCATACACTTGACAGAAAAACTCAGAATCATTCACCTAAATAAATCTCCACAAGTCCCCTCACTCAAATTACATGTCTTGTATCCCTAAATTCATACTTATTTTTTTGCTTTTATCGTCATTTATGAATACTGTATACTACAGTAAACCGCTCTTTATACTGATCTATGAAGGGACTGGATAAGTTCTTCTGATGCCCAAGGCACCAACATGACCTGTAAGTCATTGCAACATATACACTGTAAATATAAATATCCCAGTCCTGACTGTGTCTTCAACTGCTGATATCTCTGGAATAATAAAGGAAAAACTGTGACTGAAAGAAAAGAATCTCATCTTTCATATGACACCATAAATACTGTTATATGTTTTTTAATGCCCGAGATATAACTGATTGAAGTGACCCCCCAACCTAAGCTTCCCTGCATTATACAAGAGCCTACCCACCCGTACACCAGTGAGAAGCGGTGTATAGATTCAGTTCACAATAGAGACAAGGTAAAGAAGGAAGAAATTCATAGAAAGGAGCCAAAATGTGGACACACCTTTTCATTCCAAGAGTTTTCTGTATTTTCATGACTTTAAAAATTGTAGATTCACACTGAAGGCATCAAAACTATGAATTAACACATGTGGAATTATATGCTTAACAAAAAAGTGTGAAACAACTGAAAATATGTCTTATATTCTAGGTTCTTCAAAGTAGCCACCTTTTGCTTTGATTACTGCTTTGCACACTCTTGGAATTCTCTTGATGAGCTTCAAGAGGTAGTCACCTGAAATGGTCTTCCAACAGTCTTGAAGGAGTTCCCAGAGATGCTTAGCACTTGTTGGCCCTTTTGCCTTCACTCTGCGGTCCAGCTCACCCCAAACCATCTCGATTGGGTTCAGGTCTGGTGACTTTGGAGGCCAGGTCATCTGGCATAGCACCCCATCACTCTCCTTCTTGGTCAAATAGCCCTTACACAGTCTGGAGGTGTGTTTGGGGTCATTGTCCTGTTGAAAAATAAATGATGGTCCAACGAAACGCAAACCGGATGGAATAGCATGCCGCTGCAAGATGCTGTGGTAACCATGCTGGTTCAGTATTCCTTCAATTTTGAATAAATCCCCAACAGTGTCACCAGCAAAGCACCCCCACACCATCACACCTCCTCCTCCATGCTTCACGGTGGGAACAAGGCATGTAGAGTCCATTCGTTTACCTTTTCTGCGTCGCACAAACACACGGTGGTTGGAACCAAAGATCTCAAATTTGGACTCATCAGACCAAAGCACAGATTTCCACAGGTCTAATGTCCATTCCTTGTGTTCTTTAGCCCAAACAAGTCTCTTCTGCTTGTTACCTGTCCTTAGCAGTGGTTTCCTAACAGCTATTTTACCATGAAGGCCTGCTGCACACAGTCTCCTCTTAACAGTTGTTGTAGAGATGTGCCTGCTGCTAGAACTCTGTGTGGCATTGACCTGGTCTCTAATCTGAGCTGCTGTTAACCTGAAATTTCTAAAGCTGGTGACTCAGATGAACTTATCCTCCGCAGCAGAGGTGACTCTTGGTCTTCCTTTCTTGGGGCGGTCCTCATGTGAGCCAGTTTCTTTGTAGCACTTGATGGTTTTGGCCACTGCACTTGGGGACACTTTCAAAGTTTTCCCAATTTTTCGGACTGACTGACATTCATTTCTTAAAGTAATGATGGCCACTCGTTTTTCTTTACTTAGCTACTTTTTTCTTGCCATAATACAAATTCTAACACTCCATTCAGTAGGACTATCAGCTGTGTATCCACCTGACTTCTGAACAACACAACTGATGGTCCCAACCCCATTTATAAGGCAAGAAATCCCACTTATTAAACCTGACAGGGCACACCTGTGAAGTGAAAACCATTTCAGGTGACTACCTCTTAAAGCTCATCAAGAGAATGCCAAGAGTGTGCAAAGCAGCAATCAAAGCAAAAGGTGGCTACTTTGAAGAACCTAGAATATAAGACATATTTTCAGTTGTTTCACACTTTTTTGTTAAGTATATAATTCCACATGTGTTAATTCATAGTTTTGATGCCTTCAGTGTGAATCTACAATTTTTATAGTCATGAAAATACAGAAAACTCTTGGAATGAGAAGGTGTGTCCAAACTTTTGGTCTGTACTGTATATTACAATATTAATGACACAAATGCTATACACTATCCATAACTAGCAGATCTGTGGGAGTCCAACCGGTCCTCACTGATCAGAAGAATGGATTTTTCCCCGTTCTGAATGGAGTGGTGGTCTGGCATTGCACACTGCTCCATTTTTTTCAATGGGAGCACCAAAGATAGCCGAGCGATTTACTTTGGTTATCTTACGGACTTCCATTGAAATTAGTGGAGTGGTGTGTGTGCTGTCTGACCACCGCTTCATTCAGAACAGGGAACAAAAATCCCCTGTGCTCCTAACCAGTGGGGGACTGAGTGGTTAGACCCCCACTGGTCTGCAAGTTATCCGCTACTGTATGAATAGGGAATAGGCTTAGATAGGAAAAACCAGGGCAATTTGGGACATTAAACCACCCACAGGTCCTCTGGGGGTTTAGTGTCCCAAATCGTCCTGTTATAGTGTAATCATCATCCACATTAAAAATAAAAAAAATGCTCCTCATGTCGGTGCAGTTCTTTAGTGAAGCCAGAGGAGCACACCTAGGCTCCAGTGCGCATGCGCTGGATTTCGCTGGACCTCCAGAGAGTTAAACCTCTGGCTTCACTGAAGAAGAGCGCAGATGCCCAAAGCACCAGGGATTGATCATCCGAGACTCATTGGATTCATCATAGGTAAATATTGAAAAAACATGCAAACTCGGCTGAGCCAAGCAAACAAGTGTATGGAGAAGTCAGGAGTTATTTTATAGCGTCATACATCTGCAAGTTATGTAGGTGAGTGTCCAGCCTTAGGTTAGAAGGATCATTACATAATACTTCCATGTTTAGGTAAAAAAACACGTTTCCCTTTTTGCTTTTCGGAATCTCAGTAGAATAAAACAATGGCAGGCGCTAGCTATCTAATGTCAGAATAATAACAGCCTTCAATAACCATTGTACAATGCTGTGTGTGTGTAGGCATAGAGCACCGAGACTGGCAGACATCTGAGCTGCCTATAGCAGAACAAGGCATGCACAATGAGGCATTATTCCAACAGGTATTATTAGAAAGAGAAACAAGTCAAGGAGACATTTGAAAGGCAAAGTAATACTGTTCGGGGGGAAATTGCCATGTGTAGCTTAGAGGAAGGTGACTGCAACCCTATTAAAAGAACAAAGCACATCTAGCTGGGTACGCTGAACTGAAAGGAATAAAGCACCATTTCTCCTGAGTAAGTCAAATATTTGTGTAGTTTTGGCCACTTAAAGTTTTACTGACCCTTCCAAACTTCATGTTATTTTAATATGGTGACACCTACTTGGCTATGTCTAAAATTTTAAACAAGATCATTGCAGACACATTTCAGCAACCTTTCCTTTCCTACTATTGGATTGTTACAGTTTTGTTCCAGGACAATTTTCTGACTTTTGACAAGCACAAATTAAAATTTAAAAAATCCATGTTGTACCCCAAAGCCGTATACTTATGAAAATATACATCGAAAATCTAACATTGAGCACATGGTGAAAATGCCATCCTGCACTAATAATAATTTTATTTATATAGCGCCAACATATTCCGCAGCACTTTACAAGTCAGAGGGGACGCATGAACAGATAATATCTGACATTACAATATGACAAAGAATTAACATACCAAACAATGGGAGTGAGGGCACTGCTCACCAGAGTTTATGTTCTATGACGAAATAAGGAGACACAAGAGGTCAGAGGGCTTGTTTGGTACAATGGTCCAGCCATCTTTTAATAAATAAGGTCATATAACTATTGCTGTATGAGCCCATCATCAGCCGGTATCTATGAATATACAGATACTAAGTGTATGCAGTGCAGTGTAACTTCTAGATGGAGGGATCAGGTTCTAAGATATAAAGTAGAAAGGATAGCTTAGGATACGAAATGTTAGCGTGCGGAGGTGTAGAACAATGTGATCAGGTCATGGGATAAGCCTGACTATACAGATGTGACTTTAGGGAAGTTTTGAAGCTGCTGTAATTGGGGATTAATCGGATTGTCCATGGTAAAGCATTCCAGAGCACCGGTGCAGCTCGAGAAAAGTCTTGGAGATGGGAGTGAGATGTTTAGATAACAGAGGACAAGTCTAAGGTCATTGACAGAACAGAGAGGACAATTAGGGTGGTAGACAGTGACAAGGAAGGAGATGTAGAGAGGTCAGCACTGCTATGGAGGGATTTGTGGGTGAGTGTGATAATGTTATATTGTATTCTGTGGTGGATGGGCACTTCACAATTGGCACCTTCATGCAATTTTGCATGAAAGCGTAGTTTTTGGGGTTTTTTGGTTGGGGGGGGTCGAATGTATAAAGGTCTGACCAAATAGAGTTTACAAATGTCCTGGTTACATACAGGGGGTGATTGCATGTGCAACCTCTGATCTTCTTACTATTTTAGCATAATAAAAAAAAACTCCTAAAGAGACAATCTGAGGGCAAACATACTTCCTGATTGTTAAGAGTAGTGATATCGTGAGGGTGTGCAGGTATAGCGACACTCCACTGACAACTAGTTTGTTTGGATGGCTCTCTAGTATAAACTTTTCAATAAAACAGAATATGGAACGTGTGAATAACAAACAGCAGCATGTGCACCCCATGAGATCCACATATCTTTGGTAGCACACCTGCAGAGGGAGTGTCCCTCTCCTCCCATGTGTCATCTGTGTGGGTTGTTCTGGCATCCATTCTTCTGTGGTACACTGTAGTACCACAAGTAGCCAACAACAGGTAACCAAAAGTTCAACAGTATTTTATCACAGTAACAGAGGATTTGGAGAAAGGAGCCCCATCCTGGTTGTCCCATCTCCTTTGCCACTGAGTGATAAGAACTTGCACAGAAATTTCCTGTATGGAGGGACTACCTTGTTAGCAAACACAGAGGTACTGTAGGGATTTGTCCCAAGGGTCATGGAAAAGGCATAAATAGCAAAAACCATGGCCTGAGTGCCAAAATTGGCACCATGATAAATGAGTCCTTTCTGTGAACTTCACTGCTCACAAGTAAATATGTTCTACGTCACCTCAAAAATTCTCAGACTTCTGACTTCCAAGGGTTAATATTGTTCACCCAATCTAGTTTACATGTTTTATGATGCACCTGAGCTCACATATCTCTATTGATGGTCAAACATTTTTTCCAAATATTTGACAAGGATAACTGTCCATGTCATTGGGATGGAGCCGGATATTTACTACAAATTGGGGTCCTGAGTAAAAATTATTAAAAGTATTATGGACTAGAAGTTACAGATGTCCTTCAGAGAAGCCCAGAATTAGTGTAATAGCGAGTAAAAGTTTTGTAAGACCTTTGATCTCTCAAAATGGAAGCCGAGTTTGTGGAAAACTGATCAAAATTGATTCTACAGCCTGGTGTGAAGAAAATACCAATCTTGTCAAACGAAGTATAGATTTACTGCGACTCCTGTTGCTTTTAACTTTCAGTCTCTTCATGACTTTTGGGTTGTCGGGGGTTAAGTTCCCCCGGGATGGATGTCACCGTAATCCTAATTAAATATAGAACAGGTACGAGCTCGGGAAAGCAAACTACAGACACGCCCAGGAGTCTAGTAAGAATGATTTCGTTTATTGTATAGTTCATACGAGTTTTAAAGGCAAGTTGGTTACACAACAGTCATGTGACCAATGTACATATATGGGTTTTCCAGTTCCGTTACTAGGCAGATTCACAGTTTCTCATAATATGTGTTACTTCCCATTACTTATCTGTATGTTTTCTTTTAACTTTCTTGAGACCAACAAGACCTTGAATGCTATCTCAGACTTAGTGTCTGCAAAAGCTCTAAACTATGCTGACTCTCTGCAAAACATTTCACTCTGGGTAAAGAGAATATAACATATAATACAAGTTATAATTTTAACCCTTACAATTCCCCCATTTTAGGACTTTATTTTTAATCAAATTCAATGAATACCTTCACACTCTGAGTGTGCCATCTATGATGGATTCTCCATTGAGAGGTTAAAAATAACATCCTATCTCACATACTGGCTAACTGTATTCCATTTCCTTCTCAGCGCTTCAACTTTCTTGCAATGTGAAGCGTGTATTCAGGTAGATTTTCCCTCCAACTTTACTGAGGTGGCAGTTGTCAGCAATATCTGGAAGGGACCATCATATCTGGGTTCAAGAGATTTCCTGGAGTGTCTTTTCACGACCACCCAATCACCAGGCTGCAAGTTATGCGTTCCTGAAAAATCAGAAGGGTCTGGAATAGAAGAGAACACTTGTTTATGTGTTTCTTTCAGTTTTTTGACACAAATTTTGTACATAGCTGGCAATACTGTCATAGTTAAGCTGTAATGTCTGAGGGAAGTACAATCCTGTTTTAGGTGCACTTCCAAACAATATTTCAAATGGTGACAACCCTGTCCTCCTGCTAGGAGTAGTTCTTACTGAATATAAGGCTAGAGACAGGCATTCAGGCCAAGGCTTTCCTGTCTCTGCCATGGCTTTCTGAATCTTTAGCTTGATTGTACCATTCAACCTTTCCACTTTGCCTGAACTCTGAGGATGGTAGGGTGTGTGGAAAGCTTGCTCAATCCCTAGTGCAGACATTATTTCTCTCATTATCTCACCTGTGAAATGTGTACCTCTGTCAGACTCAATCACCTCGGGCACTCCAAACCTACACACAAGCTCGGACATCAGTTTCTTGGCAGTTGCTTGTGCGGTTGCTTTGCTCACAGGGTAGGCCTCAGGCCATCCTGAAAACAAATCCACACAGACCAATACATACTCGTATCCTCCTGACTTAGGCAACTGTATGTAATCTATCTGTATCCTCTGAAATGGGTACAGGGATTTTGGTGTACACTTGGTGGGTGTTTTAACTACCTGTCCTGGGTTGTGTAGAGCACATATGTGACATGCTTTTACGTGATTGCTAGCAGCTCTTCCAAAACCTGGGGCAAACCATAATTTACCCACTACTGACTCCATGGCATTTCGAGAGGCATGCACCTTACCGTGGGCCAAGCCAGCCATCTGGGGGTAGACTGCTGCGGGCAGACATAATCGATCCCCCATTTTCCACATACCATCACCTTCTGTAGCACCTGCTTTCTTCCATCTTTCAGTTTCCACACTGGTAACCTTTGAGTACAGCCCTTTTGGGTCTGCTAGGTCAATGTCCATTTTGCTCACCTGGTTGGGACCCCTTCTGGCCAGTAGTGCTGCAGCCTTGGCTGCTCTGTCAGCTCTCTCATTTCCACGGCTTTCAGGGTCCCTTCCTTTTGTGTGAGCTCTGACTTTCACAATTGCCAGCTGCTTTGGGAGCAGTATGGCCTCCATCAGTTGACTTACCACATCTCCATTCTTAATTGGCTTGCCCTGGGCCGTTAGGAAGTTCCTTGCCCTCCATATTGGACCATAATCATGTGCAATGCCAAAAGCATACCTGGAGTCAGTGTATATGTTAGCTGTTCTACCTTTGGCTATCTTACAAGCCTCCATAAGGGCTTTAAGCTCAGCTTCTTGGGCTGACATGTGTGGTGGAAGAGCTTCCTGGACTATGATGTCATGTTCAGTGACTACAGCATACCCTGTAACAAATTTGCCTTCATCTGTCAGATACCTTGAGCCGTCCACAAACATCTCATAATCAGGATTTTGTAATGGCACATCTGTGACATGTTCAAATCCCACTGTTTCCTGTGACATAAGAGCCACACAATCATGTTGATGCTGGCTGTCAAACAGTTCTTCTTCAGAGAGAGAGAGAGTTTAAAAATAACTCATCTTCCACTCTCCCTTTTGAATCATGAACTCCTACAGGAAGAAGAGTTGCAGGATTCAAAGTTAAACAGCGTTGAAAAGAGATGTTTGAGGAGGACTGCAGAGCAAATTCCATTTCGCTCTGCCGTGCCAAAGAAAGATGACGTCTGTCTACCTGTGTGAGGATAGCATGGATGTCATGAGGTGTATACACAACCAATAAATGATCTAGGACAATGTCTGAGCTCTTATCAAGCAACGCTTGTACTGAGAGGACAACACGCACACAGGAGGGGGTCCCCCTGGCTACAGCATCTAACCATGAGCTGTAATGTGTTGTTGTGTGAGAACTGCAGTTGCATGTCCCATCATCTCAGTCACGTAGAGCTGAAAAGGTTTCTGATAGGTAGGCCTAGGGCCGGAGCACTGACTATCTGCAACCTCAGCTGGTAAAACGCATCCAAGGCCTCAGATGTGAGGCTGAATGGTTTTGAGGAGAGGCAGTCATACAAAGGTTGCATGGTCAGAGATGCAGATCTGATCCATGGCCTACAGTAGGATACCAATCCCAAAAAGGTACGTAGCTGAGCATGAGAGGTTGGCACCTGCAGGTCTCTCACCACTTTAGTCCTCTCATCCGACAGGTGCTTGGTACCCTGGCCAAGACAGTGTCCTAGAAACAACACTTTTTGTTTGCAAAATTGCAACTTATCCTTGCTGGCCTTGCAGCCGTTCTGGTAGAGGAAACACAACAGGCTGATGGTCGCTGCTTCACAGGTTGGTTTGTCTGGAACACAAAGAAGAAGGTCATCAACAAAACAACATCATCATGTGGTGGATACCAAGTACTCATGATTAGTGTGAGACACCTTGTAAATTGGTTAGGACTGTTTTGTGCCCCTTGTGGTAGTACTGTCCAAGTGTACTGTTTACCCCTAAATGTAAATGCAAATAAATACTGGCAATTTACCTAAATCTGTTTTCCCAGTTGCCCATAATGCTGTTGGCACTTGGGATAACAGTACATTTTCTTCTTCAGTAAGGACAAAAATACAACTTGGTGTACTTAACTCAGCAGATAACAAACACAAAATCTCATGGTTAGTATGTGTGACTTTTACATATGCTTCTCCTGATGGATGCAACATGATGTTACAACCCAATACTCCCATCACATCTGTACCAAGAATGTTATCTGATGTATCAGAGACTAGATACCTAGTGAGTATCCTGCTACCCTGAAATGAAGTTTCTACAGGATCAGTTTGATCTAAAGTGACTGGTAGCCCTGATACCCCTTGAACCACCTGGCTGTCTCCTGAGAGTGGTAATTTGAATGTGTCGGCATCCTGTTTGCTCACACATGATTTTGTTGCCCCAGTGTCTATCAAAAATGGCACCTCCTTTCCATTAATCAATACATTTTGAAAAATCTGAATTCCCCTATCCTGTGAGGACAAAAGGGACACTGGGGCGGGAGGGCCTGTCTTTCCCTGATACTTTACACCACTGTACTCTCAAGGACAAAATCATGCAAGCAGCCGCCCACGCACCGCTGTGCTGTTAAACCCTCCACTTCTCCCAATGTTTCAGAAAGCATGGTATTTCTCATGCCTTGGGTTGTGTCATCCCACCCAGCATCCACTGCTTTAGTGAGAAGTATTCCATAATAAGCTTCAACTGATTCACCTTTCTCTCTTTTAGCAGATACCTTACTTCAGGTGATAACAGGCAAGACAATGAATTCACATAACATAATACAAGACATAATTTCATATGTTTGAGTATTTTCTTGAATATTTTACACATATATATTGTCATTGTACCTTACTTTTCCATTTAACCTTAGGCTAACACTTTTATCAAAATATTTTCCCTTTGGGCATAAATAGCCATCATACACAGGCTGCGGATCCCGGAGGCCCAAAGCCAAGTTTCACTTTGTAATAATTGACATGTAACATTATTGGGTAACACAGTATCATGTTCAGCTTGTGATTTTCTGCGTGCCCATCACATCAGATACAGCGTCCTTGGATCTACTTTGCAGTCAATTAATGTTTTGGTTATTCCCTGCAGAACATCTGCAGAGCGCTACAACAGAATACAGGAATACAATTCAAGCAGATAGCAGTTAATACTGACACCAAAATTACATATTACTATTTTTGTACAATTTTCAAATATTTCCCAAACCCCACCTTTTGTCATTACCACAGGTGTTCAAAACCCCTGAGTTGTACTTCAGGTTACCATAAGGGCAAACTGCCAGACTTTAGAATTTTCTTCACTGGATTCCAACCAAAAGTTGAACCCCTGTGGAACATCACAGGTTCCCGTCTATTTAAACCAAAGATGATGCTCAAGCACTTCCTCCTGTATACAAAACAAACATTGGCACCAAATCCTTTATGTGTTCTCAATTGACTTAAATCAACCCTTGTCCACTTGAGAGACCACGGACGGGTCGTCCATGTTACCACAGGATAAAGACCAGCTCTTGGAGGATGCAGGTGTGGTTGGGGAACTCCACAAGCTGCACAGAATTTTCTCCAATCAGGGTTTTGTTGACCGCAATCTCTGCAGGTCCTTCTGGACTGCTGTTTGCTGGTGTTTTCTCTGGGCACTTAGGAGATTTTACTACTTTTCGTTGCTCTTTCTGAATCACTTTTTCTGAATCACTTTCTTCAACTCCTTCTCCTTAGAATCACTTTCCTCTTTTTCCCTATTATTCTCACTATCAAAGCACTAATAATAGTACTTATTACCTCCTTCTGTCTCTCTACACCCTCCTTCCTGCACTTCCTCTGACACCTTCTGCCACATACATGCTCCATCTATTAACCCGTGGTCTCTTAACCTCTATGTTGTCTCACTATCTTATCTCACTTTCTTGGTACCTCTCCATTGCATCAGCATCTTCTTTTACTTTTCCAATCTCTGTAACTGGAACTTCTCTATTCTATTGCTTCCTACCTCTTTGCAACTTATTGTCCTGAATAAATCCCGCATGGTCTAATCTCCACTGATCCCAAAATCTACTGTCTACTAACCCAGTCTGGTGTATTCCTGCTCTTTTAGGATTGTTTTTACCTGTGCAGCTGTTTCTCTCCCTTCCCCTATTTCTATTAGTTCACATGGGGTGTACCATATCTTAGAGGGTCCCATCCCCATCTTGGCTGGTAGCTAATCAGCCGATGAGCTTCTCACTCCTCTAGGGCAACCTTTGAGACAATAGAGGGTCACTTATGACTACTTAATGAGAACTCCCATACAGACTCTTCTGTCTTCTATGAACTACTTGTGCAAGTTCAGGAGTAGTGCTCAGGGCAATGCCTAATGGCTTCCACAGGCTCAACTTTCTGCCTGTGTCCCCTTACCAAAACACTCCTAAATCACTGCACGCACTTCGCGCGGATTCTACTAAGTCCTTCGTGCTACTACTCAGGTCCCATTCGACCTTGACCGTCCAGGCACGGCTGGAGGCTAGTGTTCCAAAACAAGGACTTTTCAATCACTCAGTGCTTCTCAGTTCCGAACCTTGTCCGCAACTCTAGACTCTAGGGGTTAAGAATAGAGAACTTTTCCCCATTCTTTGCAGCCTTATATATTTTATAACACAGGTAACATGCAAACATCAGTAGACAGGTAAGACAGACAGACAGACAGCAAAGACTGTCAACTTCTACATCATTTACAGGTGACATGTCCCTTTTAGGTTCTTCCGTACTATTTAATTGGCATCGAGATGTCATATAAACATGCAGCAGCTTACCTCACTCATCGATACAGAGAATAGACACACAGGGGAGCTCAGATATACTAATTGGCAAGATAAGGTCTTACCTCACAGTACTGTTTTTATTTATCTGAGGTCCTCTGGTCCCGTTCTCAAGTCGATCGGTGAGTGGGTCGGCACTCTATACATCAGACGATCTCGAGCCCCACGTTGGGCGCCAATTTCTGTCAGGGGTTAAGTTCCCCCGGGATGGATGTCACCGTAATCCTAATTAAATATAGAACAGGTACGAGCTCGGGAAAGCAAACTACAGACACGCCCAGGAGTCTAGTAAGAATGATTTTGTTTATTGTATAGTTCATACAAGTTTTAAAGGCAAGTTGGTTACACAACAGTCATGTGACCAATGTACATATATGGGTTTTCCAGTTCCGTTACTAGGCAGATTCACAGTTTCTCATAATATGTGTTACTTCCCATTACTTATCTGTATGTTTTCTTTTAACTTTCTTGAGACCAACAAGACCTTGAATGCTATCTCAGACTTAGTGTCTGCAAAAGCTCTAAACTATGCTGACTCTCTGCAAAACATTTCACTCTGGGTAAAGAGAATATAACATATAATACAAGTTATAATTTTAACCCTTACAGGGTGCACTTTACAGTTCAGAACATTTTCTTTTATCCTTCATTAAAAGAGCATTAAACCTAGAAATGAATGATAAAAGTAAACTGGAGATAGTCTTGTCCCTAGGTTGTGTCAATCTGTGACATTTTCTGCTTGTTCCTGAAACAGGCTTGTAGAAATTTTGCAGAGAACACAGGGGTTAACCATTCATCATTCCATACTGTGTGATCTTGTGGACTCTCCTCACTCCATACTATGTGAGCTCATAGACTCTCACAACTCCACACTGTGCAATCTTGTGGCCTCTGCTCACTCCCTACTATGTGATCTTGTGGACTCTCATTACTCCATACTGAGTGCTCTTGTGGGACTCTCCTCACTCCCTACTGTTTGACATTATGGCCTCTCATCACTCCCTACTGTGTGATCTTGTGGACTCTCCTCACTCCCTACTGTGTGATCTTGTGGACTCTCCTCACTCCCTACTGTGTGATCTTGTGGGACTCTCATCACTCTATACTGTTTGATCTTATTTACTCTCATTACTCCCTACTGTGTGATCTTGTGAGACTCTCATCACTCCCTACTGTGTGATCTTGTGGACTCTCATCACTCCCTACTGTGTGATCTTGTGGACTCTCATCACTCCCTACTGTGTGATCTTGTGGATTCTCATCACTCTATACTGTTTGATCTTGTTTACACTCATTACTCCCTACTAAGTGATCTTGTGAGACTCTCATCACTCCATACTGTGTGATCTTGTGGACTCTCATCACTCCTGCAGATACACTCTTTAAAACTTTGTCTTATTTACCATTATCCTGTCTAATAAAATCCCATCTTACAGTGTATTTTTAAGTTTTTGAAAGTTTTCTTAGCACAAAATAGAGCAAAGTTATTCACTTGAAGATGCTCCCAGTATAAATCTTTGTAAAGATGAGCTCACAAGATGAAGTTATTGATTTTGAGGAAAGGATTTTAAATGTTTTGCAACCAAAATATACACTTCTACAGTATTAAGATATATGATAGCCTCTCCGGGGAGACAGGCTTAGCTGCAGCTCAGAATGCTGCAATCTTCAAGATTTTAAATATCACTGCTAAGCTAAATTCTATAATTTGCTCTTACCCACAGCAGCTTGGCAAGGGATGGAAAGTCATTATGCTAATGGTGGGTGAAAGAATGCAGGTGGTTTTATATGACTTAAAACTCCTTAGGGGAAGAGTATTGATGCATTTATTTGTAGGTTCTTATGTGAAGATGTATAATTTGTTGGGTATTGCTATGTCTTTTGTGGTTAATGAACAACTATTGAGAAGTATCACTAGGCACTTAAAATAAGTAAGCGTGACCATCAACATTGCAGCTATTGCTGTACTGTAAGTCCATTACAATGACCTTGCTTGACATCCTATATACTAAATAGAATAGTGATAAAAAAAATAACAGTATAAAGTCTTAATAAAACATAGGCAATATTTACTAAAGGGGTTGTCCAAGACTAAAAATTAATGACCTAATCATAGGATAGGTCATTAATTTGAGATTGGTGTTCCAACACCACCCCGCACCCCAGCTGTTCTCGGAACAGTGCACAGAGATGGAAGAAGGTATACTGTTTAGTGGTCTGAATGTACTATTGCACCTCAGCTCCCCTTCCAATAAATGGGACATGAGGTGTAATAACTCTGATTGGCCACCACATGGTGTACGGAGCCACTGCATCTGTCAAACCCACACAGATCAGATCAGAAATGAATGACCTATCTTAAGGATCTTTAAGTAAAGGGCAGGAGAATGCCGGCACAAAGAGAGAGAGACAAATAGAGACAGAGGTTATGTCTTATCGAGTGATGGGCGAACGTCACATAATACATCTAGTAAATATTCATGAGGTTCACCAGTGCTATTATTATACTCTGGGGACCTCTTCAGACCCCAAAGAATAATAATTGGAGGCCCAGGGGAGATGCGGAAAAATTATAAACAGTCATACTCACCTTTACGGTCCTCTCCAGGGCTCTCTCCCAGCGTCTTCCAGGATCTTCCAACCTCCTGGGTGACATCAGCAACTTCAAGGGGACCACCAAGGCCTATAATGGGGCCTCAGAGGTCACGTATGGCACGTCAACATCAGCAGTCCCTGGGGACTGTTGACGTCAGCCATGGGGCGAGAAAACACTGGTAAAGAAGACCAGATGCCACGGCAGAGGAAAGATGAGTTTGAGCTGTTTACTATTTTTCCCACCTCCTTGAGGCCTCAAATTCACAAAATCGAGTCTGAAAAGGTCAGGTAACACTGCCCTACACAACCAGCACTGATTGTACAGTGTCAGACCATACAGAGACACGCCTCCAAATGGCAACACCCAGTTGTCAATTTAACATGAATAACAGAGAAACACAATAACACAGAGTTATAAACAAAGATGCTCTACAATTGCTATTTCATTGGGAATGGAAGTAAGTACTAAAACAGACATGTCAGGAGAGGTGACCGATCCTCTTGAAATAGAAAATGGATGCACACTACTAGCAGACTAGTTCACACGAGTTTAACCTTACAAGGACTTAGTTGGTTCTTCCCATCATTTCCACTGTCTAAAAATTATACAACACCTAAGAAATACATGACAACAATTTAGCGCTACTTTGGTCAGATGACAGGTTATGGATGGTGTCTTACATGGCTGAAAGAAGATTGCCCTTGAAACCCTATACCATGTTAGCACTTACAGAGCATATTTTTGCTCTCAATATAAATTTAGGAGATGCTGGAATTCATATAAACTGGTGAATAAAGTATTATAATATACTACATCTCGAAATACCTTTCTATAATAGGTGTTTTCCCATTAGCAGTAAGGTTTATGGGACACTGCACAAGTAAATCTGTCATCTTCAAAAAGGTTTTCATTAATATCCTCTCGGCAAAATGGTTTTCATCACATTTATGGTTGGCAGGCAACTAGTGTGTTTTCCTAAATCTCTTTAAGTGTGAAGGCCTTACTATACAAAAATAGGTTAACCATATCTTTCGCTTATGTATTCATTCAACCTAGATCTCTAAGGGCAAAGCAAGGAATTCATGAGGTTACCATAGCTAGTGTGTAAAATGAAATGCAGTATATTACATACAAGGGCACTTGTTTTAGCTTCTACATAGTGGTCAAGTCCAGAAAAAAGAGATATATTTATATATAAAATATATATATAAAATGAGGTTCTTAGTGCACATGTTGATCAAATTTGGTGAGCCCATCTACCAGCAACAAAGCGACTTCTTTTGATTGGACACTACAAAGACTTACATGGTTTTATTTAGAGCATAATATGGCTGAACTACACTTTCCCAGAGTTCATCTGGAGGCCCAGAGAGAGGTGAGTCTTTGTACTGTAGGGTCCAAACTAAAGAGATTGCCTTGTCACTGGCACATAGGCTCGCAATTTATCAAAATGTGCACTAAGAACCTCATTTTCATGGATACAGTAGATTTAGCAGTAATGCTCTTAGAAAATGCCATTGCAATTTTTTTGTTTGAATTCTTTGACAACATTTTAGCATCAATTAATCCTACAGTTGATAAACCAAAAAACAGTTCGATAGAATTCAAGCCATGTCATTCACCATCTGGACCTTAGTCATTATCAGATTTTCTTTAAAAAATTATGACTATGGTCAAAATCATAATTTTTCTTATAGATTATGGAATCCAATTTATAGTAGAAAAGGTAAAGAAACTTGTGGTCAATATTCCCTTTTTTAACAAAGGAGAAGGCGCGAGTTTATGCGACCTATATCATGATTCTTCCATGTGGTTAAAGCATATCGGTCATTATAATTCTTTTTCATGAATCAGAATTAAATCCAAAGTTTCCAAAGAGCTTGTTTTCAGGAACGTAGTAACTGAAGACAAAGAAGAGGAAAGGAAAGAGGAAGAAGAAGATGCTGCGGTTTCTATGTTCTATGTAAGATTCATGTCTGAGATTCCTGCTGTGAGAGGGTAAAGGGGGCTGCTGATGAGACATCTGATTGACCAGGGGATAAGCAAAGCACTAAAGACTATGCAGAACCAAATTGTAGAGAGAAGCTTAACTTTCTGAGAAATGATGAAGAGAGGAGTGGAAGGAAAAACTATTTAGGTTACATATAGAGATGATCGAAACAGTTTGCATCAAATCTGATTTAGACCAGGATTTTCCAAAAGTTTTGGTCTTGGGCCAAACCTGAAACTTTGTCGATTCATTACCCACAAACCTCTATTATACTCCTGGCCCAGAATGGTGTTGAAATATGATAAACAGTTATGCTCACCATTCCTCACCACTCCTGGGCATTGTTGCAGCATCTTCTGGCCTCCTGGGTGACATCACGTACCCCAAGCGGCCACAGGCCTCAGTGTTCCCTTGGCGCACATGATGTCATACAGGAGGCCAGAAGAAGACCCCAAGAGAGTGCCGGACACTCGAATGATGTCCAGATGTGGTGAGGGAAGATGAGTATAAATTTTTATTATGTTTCCAAACCTCCACTTATTATACTTCAGGATTTGAGGAGACCCCAGACTATAACATTAGCACTTCCAGTTTGTGATAGACAAGAAACAAATCTTTGGACCAAACCACCAGAAATGAAACAAATCTTCAGAGGTTCGCCCATCTCTTATTACATTCAACAATTTTTTCTGTACTAATCGAATACACATCTATCACTGACCCAGAAGAGATTGTGATTTTTTTTTCTAATGTACTCTCACAACTAACTGAACTGAGGATTTATTTTGTTGACTATATCTCTACATTAAATGGTTTGTACATATCTACCTATCTAACATTTTTTTTTTTTTTTTACAAAGCTTATTTTTCTACCCTGGCATTTGCTTAATTAGATTGTGATGTTTATCATCTCTGCATACTAAGTAGATAATTAAATCTGATAGATGTGAATGGGTATCTAAGCCTCTTGGATATGAGTAATATGTTATTATGTTTCCAAGTTAAAAACTGTTAAACATTGTTAACATCAAGCTAAGAGTTTTAAATGACTTCTGATCTTGACTCTAAAATCCTACTTTATTTCCAAATATCTGATACCCTAATAGGTATTCATCAAGCCACTAAGCCATCAATCTATAATAGGAGCCAAAGCTGCATTTACTTTCTCTTCTTTAATCTCCCCGCTCTTAATTGCCATATTGACAAAAAAAGAAACAGTTGTTTACCCTCTAAAGTCTCAGGAGTGCCTGCCAAATTAATCCTTTTGAGCAGTGATTCTTCGGCTCCAGAAACAAGTAGCATGCAAAACAGTAAGAGACTTCCTTAAGAGGCAACGAACAACTTAAAGCGTTCTTAAAAATTAACCTTCACCATGAAAGCCAACTTAATGGAAAATTACAACAACAGGCTTGTTGTTTTTAGTCGAATTACATTGTGCAACGGCCATAATCAAATATATTGAATTGAAATGGAAATCCATGGTAAATGAGGTAAAGGAGTGTAATAGGCATCTACGTTGGAAAATGACCAGCGGAACATATCTAAAATTTGTGCGCCCTGTAATGTGATATTTTACTAAATAGAGACCACGTATTTATTTATAGTATAATCAAAAATATTATATTTACATCATAAATGAGGTATTTAAGATTAAATCTTGAAACGTTGAGTTGATAAAAATAAAAATGTAATTATTGTTCAATTTAATAAAACATTTTGTTATATTGTTTGCAGCTTTATTTATATTCCTTTGGCCAACACAAGGGGTACATCAAAATAAGGACCATGTATGTACCGTATCACTCCTTCCTCCATTACATTGTAAGTACATAGAGGCACTGTGAAAACAAGATTTGCAACCAAGAAGTAGTCAAAATCTACAAGTCAATTGTTTGCTGACTTGTTATTGATTGTCAATGCTCATGTGGTTTTAGGCAAACCATAAAGCCATTGCCAACAATCAGTTAAAGGGGTTTCCCTATGAATATAAACATATATACCTTTGTAGACAATTGATAGTTAAACATGTTTGTCATTCATTTTGATTTCTTGTCATTGTACATGCGTGTTACTTTCCCAACTGTAAATTCCTGCAGAATATGTGGTACTGTATAAAGTAAAACTGTTATTATATAAGGCAGGATCGATAGTTAATGTTTACTTACTATTTACTTTCTTTGGTGTTGGTTTGTTGGCTAATGTCCCACTCCATATGACCACAGCCATGGTTCCCTCAGCAGAGTTGCATTAGTTGCACTAGGGAACTTGGGGTAGTCTGAAATTCACCTTCTGTCTAATTAAAGGTTATTAAATAAGGGTAAAATAAATAAGAGTAGACGATGGGAACCACCAGAGTGGCAGTGCTGTAGTAGCAGAAGACTTATAAAGTGAGTATTATTTGTTTCTTTTTGTTGCTATTGTGTAACGCCTGTTCGTGTCTCTGCGCCACCCTCCACTGGCATGCTGCAGCACAAGAGGTGTGTTCAGTTTGATTCCTTGCTTAAGGTTCTTGATACTCAGTCTGAACACAGTCCTATGTAATTGAATTTCAGCCACACCCATCTCCTGCACCTTGCTTCTCTCTGCTCCTCTAACAGTTAATCTTAGCCTTGCCTGTGTAATTGATGGCCTGTCTACCAATCAAGTCTGGGGCAGGTCCTGACTTGCTATAAACAGGTCATCAGCTCACACATGGTCGCTGGCTACTGAGATTCTGTCTTGTGACTTTGTCCCTGCTAGCTCCTTTTCTGCTATTACCTGTATTCTTATTCCTGACCTCTGGCTTTGACTTTGACTATTCTCTTGGATTTTGATTCTGTATTGCATTGCTCGACTGTTACCAACCCCTTGGATAGCTGACCTCCCTTTGTTGTTTGTGCGTCCTGTCTGTGTTCTGTGTTGTCACTTTTTCAGAGTAGGGACCGGCTCCAAGTTGTTCCTGTCATTAGGACAGTGAGACAAGTAGGCAGGGACAGGGTCTGAGTCTACTTTAGGGCTCACTGTCTCTGTATTCCCTTCCTCTCGGGTTTCTGCAGCAACACTGGGGAATTCCCTTACATATTTTTTTTTTTTTTTTTAATTCCAGGAAACTCTTTTAACCCCTCTTCACTCTGTGCTGTAATATTATGCCATACTGAGCATGTAGTTAATGCTGAGTGATGTAATAGTACAGCACAGTTCTGTATCAAGCGCAGGAGCTGTGCTTGCTGCATGGCTTCCAGGTTCCGGGACCTGAGACTAGCTGAAGGAGTCAGAAAATGCTTCAACTCTCTCAGTTTAATCCCTCAAGATACCATTATGAATAGTGATCATGGCATTTGGGTTGCTAGGGGGTGAAAGCACCCCTTTATCATTCCCTCGTGGTCCCCATGGTGCAGGGTATTGAGAGGATGCAGTGGCATTCATGGCTGCCTATCCCTATTACACATAGGGAGTCTATGTATAATGTACTGCAATACAGAAGCATTGCAGTGTATTGTACAGTGGATCAACTGATTTTGGTCTCAAACCCCTTGTGGGTCAGTAAAAACAATTTAAAAAGTAAAGTTTAAAAAAGTTTTTAAAAAATTAGAAAAGAAAACTAATTAAAAAAAACATTCCCATTTCAAATAAAAATAATGAAAATAAATAAACAAACATGTTAGTTATCACTGTGTCCGCACTATCCAAAAATCCTGTAAAGAAAAAAAAAATACCGGAATGAGAAAATGTATGTGTTTTTGTAACGCTGCCTTCCCTAAAAATAGCAATAAAAAGAGATCAAAAGGTTGTACATACTACAAAATGGTGGCAAAAAATTACAGCTTGCTTTGCCAAAAAAAAAAGCTCTTGCCTAGCTCTGTTAGAAAAAAAGGAAAAAACATATGAACACCAAAAAATGGTGTTTTATTTAGCAAAAGCCTTAAAACATAATAAAACTGATATAAAGATAGAAAGATGGCATCGTCCTAATCGTAATGACTCACTGGACAAAGTTGCTATGTCATTTTTATTGCACAGTAAATGGCATAAAGCCAAAATGCAAAAATAATGATAGATTTTTTTTTCACACAGACATCACAAACACAATGTACTGCAACATGGAGCCAAGTAAAAGTAAAACTAGTCACACAAAAAATAAGCCATATGGAAAGTATGAAAAACGTCACCCAAACTGCTCTGAATCCTTAGGGGGTTAATGTTTGTACTAAATTATTGTGTCAGATTGTTAATTTATTGCTTTAGTTTATTTATTGATAGTTTTCTTCCATCCCATGTGTACTGTAAAATCATTTATTTCCAGCTCAAGATTAAAACGGGAATGAACTTTTACCTTGAAGAATCTCTTTAAAAACACACACACACAAAAGTGAGAAGAGTAAAGTAAATTAACTTGAAATTGACTTGTGAGTTTGATGCTATAATGTCATCTGAGATGATGCGTAACGTCTCTGGTCTGAACTGTGCCTGTCTGTAATGGGATTTTGAAATCAAAGGTTTTTTTTTCATATTGGTATTTCAGGCTTGTTCGACTCTATGTGATTTTCCCTCACTACAATTTATTACTTTAGAATTTGATTTCAAACATGGGAATTTCTCTTTTTTTAGAATATTTCCTTATATAGTTAGTGACAAAAACGCAAATGGAAAATTAGATAATATTCGACCATCTAATAAATTGTGTGTCTTATTTGAAATGGACTCGCTTGGAGTTATTTCATTTAGTTCACCTGTTTTGTCATTATTTCATCACCACATCAATGGATGATGATTGTTATAGAGTTTCCTGATTCAGGTAATAAAATGCCGAAAATGAAAAATGCATTCTGCCAGTCTCTGGATATTAACAATTTAATCACAACCCTTTTGGCTTGAATACTATATTGGTATTATAAAATTATACATGGTAGCATCTCCTATTATTGGTATGCACTTGGGAAGGACAAGCAAATGTCATCATTACATGCTAAATGGAAAACACTAGGTACAAGTAACAGGGAAAAGGACTTTATTAGTTGACAGCAAAGTGAGCTTCAGCAAATAATACCAGCCTGCTGCAAAGGCAAATAATAATCTGAGATGCATCAAAAGGAATATAGATGAAAGGTGAGAACCTTTATAGAAATCACTAGCTAGATAAAATGTGGAATATTGGCCCACATTTACTAATGCCTTCTAAATGACTGCGTAAACCTAGAGCAGACAGTCACGAGATGCACCACATTTACCATAGCAGGAAAAAACAAGTAGGTAAGATCATCTTGATGGAAAAAGATGAAAATGCTCTAGCGCCACCCTTGGACGGTAGCTCCCTATAGATCATTGCATGGTTTTCTAAGAAATCTAGTGACATTGACTTAGATAAAAGCCAAATCATAACATCTCCTCCAAAAGTAAGACAAAAGTAAGACAACTAACTTGAAGTTTTTGTTCCTCATCAGTATAAAGCTGAGCAATGGTTTGGGTAGGTGAAAGGTCATAGATGTGGGTCAGAAGGGGTACTATGTTTCCCTAGGGAAGCTTTGCCTTTATCAGGTCACTTTGCAGTATGTAGATTCTCACAGACCATACATGATCTACTAGGAATTCTGGGAAAGTCCTCCTTGATGGTAAAAAGAAAAGGTAACTCCCTATAGATCAATGCCTGGTTTTCTAAGAAACAGAACAGAAGCTATACTATATCTCGTTAGCAATGGTGTACCTATCATTGCAGGGTAGGCAATTGCTATGAGTAGTGTTGAGTGAACCTGTTGAAGTTCGGGTTTGACGTGTTCCACTGAACTTTGCCCAAAAGTTCGATTCGGGTATCCGAATTTGACCCGAACCCAAACCCCATTGAAGTCAATGCAGACCCGAACTTTTTCTTTTTTTTGGGGGGGACCTGACCTTTGTAACTTTTTAGTGATGTCTCACTATAGCACCTGAACCAGCAATACACTGATCACCGCCATGCCGAGGGGGACATTTAGCATGGCGGAACCCCTTGGATGCCGCGTTCAAACATCAACCAGCTTTAGGGATGAGCCGAACCCGGACCCGAACTTCAGCGCTGACGTTTGGGGTCGGGTACCTGAATACACAAAGTTCGGCACGAACCCAAACTGTGCAGTTCGGGTTTGCTCAACACTAGCTATGAAGTCTCTTCACAACATTTTGATCTCTTTTGATGTCTGGCAGTCCAAGTTTCATAAATCCTCCCTCCTGCTCTTTTTATTGAGATTTATGATGTAGTATGTCAGAGAGGCCCTACTACCCTTTCAGGAGATCATTAGCGTAATGTAGAATGAAATAGGGGAGGATGTGGAAAAAAATGTACCTGACATGTCTATCTGCCTATGAGCTGGACTATGAGTGGACTTTGTAGGCAAAGGTAAGCACACCATTGTTCAAATGCATTTACTTAAAAATATCAGGAGAAAGTACATTATTTCTAGAACCGTTGTCCTTTTTTACCCTGCTTTTTTCATTTTTGTTTGGGTTTTTTTTGGATAGAGGTCCCAGTTCTGACTGTGCCCCATGATTTCTATGTACACCCCTTCCCCTTAGGGAAACAATTTGCAGTGTGTAGAGTTTTACAGACCATAAATGCTCTACTAGGAATTCTAGGAAAGGAATACGAAAATAAATTCTCCATGATGGAAAAATGATAACTTGTTTTAGCGCCACTTTTTGGAAGTCAGTTCACCATAAATCAATGTCTAGTTTTCTAAGAAACCTAGTGACATTGACTAGAATAAACCAAACCTTCTCTTCCAAAAGGAAGAGAAACCCATCCGCCGACAACTGTTTTGGGGTTATTACCCCTCATCACAAGAGACCCATACCTTCCAAAAGGCGGCTGCATGCTGTCTGATACATTGGAACACTTCACCCAGTTTAAACCAATTTTTGGCTAGTTTACTTTAGACCAGTATTGTGTGCCAGAAAACTGGTGCACACTATTAATATATCTGCTCCATTTTACAACTAGACAAACCCATGCCACCTTTTCTAGCCACGTTAGAAAAGCATTTAGTGCAAACATCTTTTTTTTCCAAGTTGATTTGCCCCAAAGAAAAGGCTGTGCTAGTCATTGTGCGACAGCGATATTACATGCTAAAAATACCTTTTGTTTCTCTTTCCATCAATCTTATTTTTAGGCATAAGATACCGTCCCCTTGTTTTAGACTGTACATGCTCTATTCAGGACCCCCACATTATAATCTACATTATAATCTCTATTTTTCAACCGCATTTCTATACATTTATATTCAGCTAGGTAGTCATCATAGAGCAGTATGGGGCATAGCAATTTGGAGCAACAGATCCGCCCTCAGTGCTCCATACTGCTCATTTACACATGGCAAAATAAATATATCAGGAATGAAGGCACACATTTTCAAGAATGTATTCACCCTGGTGCCAGTCTCCCTTCAGTTTCCTTTTGCTAGAGGGACTCCATGCTAAAATTTCACAGTACGTTATTTATAAACAGATTTTCTACATGACAACCCCTTTAAAGTGTATCTCCCATGAGGTACAACCACAATCCTGATCCAGTTGATTTCAATAGGATCCAATAACAATATCATATCTATAAGGACAGCAGGAGACAGAATTCAGCCTGTCCATTGTTTTCACTGAAATAAGCGACACTTCAAGAATCTTGCAGCCACTTGCATTCCCCATCAGTCAAGTGAAATCGTCAGGATTACAAAGTATGAGTCTGGAAAGATCATACCATGAGGACTATATCAAAGTGGATCTCCTAGAAAATACTTTGCATATATAATGCAATAACAGCAGTGTAATATTCTAGTAGTATAATTTATCTTACCCAAGCTCAGTTGCATCTAACCATTTCATTATGCACAACTGATGATCACCAGTCTGACCACTAGTCAAGACCTTGTTCTCCTGTGTATATGAATTCCTGTGAGCTACAGAATCATCATTTATCAAATCCTTCCAGGCAGTCCTCTGTCTTCACCCAGATTCACACTTTTTGTTCCTCTGAAAATTCCTACAGTGATGATGAAGATATAATTTTGCCCTAAGGGAGCAGGAGAGCAGTGATATAGTAGGTGAGTCCATACAATGATTAGCTATGTAGTCATAAAGGTCCCCTGACCCATATTTCCTGTTAATACTATCTGTGTGCACTGTGTGCAGAACCTCCAGTGTATCCAATGAGATACAGTTTATCATCTCCTAGATACAGACACCTATCACAAGAAGGAGGCAGGGGAGACACACTTTACTACATAGGATACACAGACCCTGTAATGTGCGTTAGGTGACAGGACTTCTATGTAACTGATCTATCACTGACTACACTAGCAACGACTCAGAGACTGTAACTGCAAAGCCAGGTGCATGATGGGAAATGTAGGCTGCATTAGGGGAACCCATATCAAAGGGGAAACAGGAACCAAGATGGCACACAAGCCATAAGACATGTACTCACAAGGACTCCACATTATTCTTTAATTCTAGAAATTGTTGTGCTATATAGATACAGTATATAAGTCTATTATGTACTTTTGTAATCACCTTTAAGATTACTATCCACTAAATTTTCTAAATTAGCAGAAAGAAACATCTCCTCTAAGTGCTCTGCAAACTTTTAAGGTCACTTTCATAAGTAGAATATGACATTTCTCTCTGTGTGCAGTCATTAAAAAGAAATTCAATATCTAATATCCCAGATAACATCTCCTCAGCTCATGGTGACAAGTCACATCCATTAGAATGTGTGTGTTCCTCTCCCTCATGTAAATAATTGTTACCTGCGACTAATAGATGTGCCTGAGCCTTCTAGAGGGATCAGCTCTCGGTGACACCTATACCATGATATGTGATAAGAGTAGGCTCCCTTTATGTACATACAGTAGCAGTTACACTCCCCAGAGTAATTGAACTGACCTCTGAAAGAAGGCACAAGCTTATAAACAATGAGAAGCCCGGATGCAGTGGTGTGAATTATGGCTTGTAATTATTGTCAGCGGCTACATCCAGCAGAAGGTTTATCTGCAGTTATAGTTACTGTCTAAAGATGGGAAAACATTTATCTATTTTACATTGTATTTAATTACTCTTCAAATTGCTGATCTATTTATCTATGATCTATCTGTGTGTCTATCTATCTATTTATCTATGATCTATGTGTCTATCTACCTTTTTATGAGCTATCTCTCTATATATCTATGTATCCATCTATCTCATATTTATCTATCTATATGTACTGTATATATTTTCTGTATTGATCTAGCTATCTCAAATCGATCTATCCATCAATCTGTCTTATATAGTTTTATCTATCTACCTATTCATCTATCTCATATTTATTAATATATATTTTCTGTATTGATCTAGCTATCTCAAATCTATCTATCAATCTTTCTATGTAGTTCTATCTATCTAGCTTTCTGTATAGAATTATCTATGTATGTCTATCTTTTTTTTTTAGAGCTAGCTACAGTATCTATCTATATATCTATCTTTATAAATCCTGCTTCCTTCCTCAAAATGCTTATCTATTATCTATCTATCTATCTATCTATCTATCTATCTATCTATCTATCTATCTATCTATCATCTATCTACTGTATATACTGTATCTATCTATATAAATCATGCTTCCTTCTTCACTAGTTGCTGTCTAAAGTTTGGAAAACATTTATCTATTTTACAATTTATTTAATTACCCCTCCAATTGCTTATCTATCTATCTATCTATCTATCTATCTATCTATCTATCTATCTATCTATCTATCTATTTATCTATCTATCTATCTATCTATCTATCTATCTATCTATCCATCCACCACAGTATCTCATGTCATCCACATAACAGAATTGGAAGACTTAGAAGCTTAGCAGCACAGTCTGTTGAGGAGGTGTTTTCACGTTGCATAGCCTACCATATGTCTTTTTTGCATATTAATGTTCTAAGAAAGGAGAACACTTAAAAAAAAATACAGATACGTTTCTTTTTCTCATTTTTCTGTGGGTTTTCTGCTTCACTGTGTGCATCTTTGTCCACAGAATGAACACAGAAATTATAGACTAGATATATGGGGGAAGGTGCTCACCTTGATCACTGACAACACATGTCAGATGAGAGACATCAAGAAACTGCGCTGGGAATAAAAAAAAGTTTGCAGGATGTTTGAGAGTTACTGTGTAATGACCATTATAGGGGGCTCCAGTTTCAGCAAATAGATGTTATTTATATTTATTAAAAACTTTATAATTTTCTAATAAACTTTCTAGAACAAAGCCAGCCTTATTTCTTTCTGGGGGATAATAAAACTGGTTATATGATCATTGATAACAGTACTGTAACTATATCAAGGCAAGGGCCATCACATGGCCAGGACAGATTCTTTCCACTGGGGCTAAACAATGAAGGTTCCACTGGGGCTAAACAATGAAGGTTCCCAATAATAGCAAGCAGAGATATTGATAAGCAGTGAAATTGACATTGAGGAACTGATAGAATAGAACATTGCATATACAGTACTTATTATATAGAGGGTAACGTTTATTTTCTGTATCCAGAATATCCCTGAATATAGTTTACAAAATTTTGCAGTAGTCTTGTCCATTAATGGTATAAAATGGGAACATACTAATATCCGCATATATGGACCGCTCTAATACCGCCCTTCATTCATCTACCAAGGAACTCATCATCGCAAACTGTATGTTTTACATTTCTTTATAAAGAAAGTTCTCACTTTTACACTAGCAAGACCACCCAGTGTCACCTCTGCGGAGCATTGCGTTCATGTCTTAAAGGGGTTTTCCTAATATATACATATAAAAAAATTTTTTTAAACTTGAACAACCATGCAGATGAACCCTCTCCCCTGTACCTGTGACCTCACCCACCTCCTATGTGCCCTCTCTTTCAAGATCTGCACCCTGATAGCACCATTACATTTTCAGCTTGCAATGGCCAGATTGGCCAATCCTTACTATGGAGCATGTGACTATCTGCTTACTAGTAGAAACTACATTTCCCAGGGACACCTTGCTCTTTTTGCTTTCTAACTGTCCATTACTCCTAACAGAAATCATCCATGCACTTCACATCCTCCATCTTTTAGAACATCACATGTATGGTTATGTAGCCCTGATCTAAAAATCAGCTATATGGAAGTCAAAGACAAACTGAGCATGCTCGTCCAGAATGACGGTGGATGACAGGTCGTATACATTGACAACAGTGCTTAAACAGTGGTGGGGAAAGGGGGGATTTCATTGGGCTTTTTCTAGTGTCATACAGTATACACTTTTGTTAATTGCTTTCAATGGGTGACAGTGATATGTTGCTACTTACTTGTATATGATATATGAGTGCTATTGTGGGAATACCCCTTTAATAAGTGCAACAGATAATTGGACACAGTCCCCTAACCTCAATTGTAGCCTATGAGATATAAAGGGGTGTTTTCTGAAAAGGGTAGAGGAATCCCCTCTGAAAATGTGCTGCATAGTGTGTACTGTATTATGATAGTATTGTCTATAAATGATTGTTGTGTTTCCAGTACATGCTGCCACCTAGTGGCCAGTTGTGCTACTGCTAAGGGATAATATTGCAAAAAAGGACCTTTGAGTCACATGTTCTAGTTATACAGGTCCTTTATTAACAAGTATAGGGTATATCTCTTATATATATAAAAATGAGTTCCTGTCTGTCTGTCTGTTCTTTATGCGCGACCAAACGACTGGACCGATCCTCACCAAATTTGGCACACAGGTACATCAGGTGTCCGGGGAGATTTTAGACTGGGTCTCAGCTCTCTTGGACGTACCGTTCCTGAGGTACAGTATTCCCAAAAAATGACCAGCATTAGTCAATACAAGCCTGGAAGTCTTTCACTCATATTCCAACTGCCATACACACGGTCACATGTCCCTTATCAGCCAATAACAGCTCGCAGGCGCTTACTCTCCTCAGGCACACAGGTTTCCATAGCAACCAAGCTATGTATGACCTGTATTAGTGAATAGCAGTTCACAGGACCTTAAATATTCAGTCATATCATGTGTATCAGCCAATATAAGTTCACATTTAATTTACCAGGTTTCCATAACAACACAGCCATAAATAGACTGTACCTATACTGGACTCAGTGGCGTAACTAGCAATGGCAGGGCCCCAAGGCGAACATTTGACATGGGACCCCCCCGGCAACCCCCCCCACACACAAACTGCATTCCTGCACACACTATTATGCCCCATACTCTCTTCAGGCACACAGGTTTCCATAGCAACCAAGCTATGTATGACCTGTATTAGTGAATAGCAGTTCACAGGACCTTAAATATTCAGTCATATCACGTGTATCAGCCAATATAAGTTCACATTTAATTTACCAGGTTTCCATAACAACACAGCCATAAATAAACTGTGCCTATACTGGACTCAGTGGCGTAACTAGCAATGGCAGGGCCCCAAGGCGAACATTTGACATGGGACCCCCCCCCCGGCAACTCCCCCACGCACAAACTGCATTTCTGCACACACTATTATGCCCCATAGTGGCCGCTGCATACACTATTAGGCCCCATAGTGGCCCTTGCACAGAGTATTCTGCCCCATAGTGGCCCCTGCACACAGAAACATAGTGGCTCCTTCATATAGTATTATGTGCACTTCCCGCTACTTCTTCAATGTTGGACCAGATGTCACGTGAGCCAGGCATGTATCGCAACGCATACATCTGGGACGCCACCAAGGAGGCCCGAAGCCTGCAGAAAAGACCCCAGAGTATAATGATAGCAGTGTTTGTGGGGTTCACGGCCCACAGGCCTTACTTACCAATCCCCGATCCTGCTCACAGCCGCCTCTGCAGAAGGTGAAGTGCAGGCGGCCGTGAGCAGGAGTGGGGATCGGTAAGTAAATAGGGCCCGTTACCTGCTGGTGTTAAAAAAAAACAAAACATCAGAGGCCCGCCGGGTCCCCTAATGTCCCGGGCCCTGTGGCAGCTGCTACCACTGCTAAACCGGTATTTACGCCACCGACTGGACTGCCATACTGGATTTGAGCATTCTTATAAATTGAAACGTTTTTTAAACTACTCATGTCCCCTGCAGCAAAACGCATGGCTGCTGCTCAAGCTAATGAAAACTCTCAGCAGACCCAAGCCTGTCTCCAATCTGATAAGGTATGTTACAGACAACAGCGAGCTGCTGAAACTCCCCAGCAGACCCAAGCCCATCTCCAATCTGACAAAGCATTGTCAGCCACATGCACACAGCTGCACTCCAGGTTTCAATAACAACCCAGCCATTTTTCTTCACTGCTGTAGGTCAGCTTTAAAGGGGCAGGGTGCTGTGGATGACACTGTTACACAAGGTCACATACACACAGCTTTACTCCAGGTTTTCCATACCAACCGATCGCAGGTTTTTCACTGATATCCAAACTGAGATGCACATAATCACATGACACTTATGGACCAATGGAAAATCGCAGGTTCAGTCTTGACATACACACAGCTTTACACCAGGTTTCCATAGCAACCAAGCTATTTATGTCCTGTATGAGTCAATAGCAGTTCGCAGGTCCTTAAATACTCAGTCATATGACGTGTATTAGCCAATGTAAGTTCACATTTCATTTACCAGGTTTCCATAGCAACACAGCCATAAATAGACTATACCTATACTGGACTGCCATACTGGATGTCAAGTGCAAAACTGGCCAATTCTTATGGGGTCACTACACAAACAAAAAATGAAATATACCCGTGCGAAGCCGGGTCCTTCCTCTAGTACTGTATATGTTATATTACATTTGTGGTTTGTTCTCCCTGCATGCAGGGGAGCAAGTTTAGCTTATAAAAAGTAAGTGTTCCCACTGTATTGTGGGTAATTCCAGTGACAGAGTGTGAGGTGTGCTCCTGATTTTCTGGCAAGGCAAGACAAGTCATAAGAAGCAGAGTGTTCGGCAGTAGAGATCACACTAGAGGTTGTAGGGACGTGAATCAGAGATTAAATACCATCGGTCTACCCACTGGATGCCACAGATCCGCAGGAGCAGGAAAAACTGAAATCCACTAAATTTCAAAGGACTCTTGTGACAAAATAAGCAATATACAAAGTAACATAGGAACAGCTTGCAATGCTGAAAAAAGACACACGCCCATCCAATTCACCCTATCATCATGCAATGTTGATCCAGAGGAAGGCAATCTCTGGATCTCAGATGAAGATAGATCAATTTTGAATCAAAAATCCCATTATAAATAATTAAAGGGTTTGTCCAGGAATATACATTAATGGCTTAACTTTTAGATAGACCATCAATGTGTGATCAGTGAGGACCAGAGGTCAGATGACCTATGAATTTCAGCAGTTATGTAGACATATTTGTATATATTGCTGTCTCTGGTGCTGCATATATATAGACACGGTTGTCTCAACAATCTTTGCTTCCTTTCCTATTGCTAAACTACTTTTCACTCTGAAATTCACAGCTCTATCCTTTTGGAGATGGACTGGAGATCTCGTGACTCTGATTACTCATGTCTATAGAAGTCTATGGTGGGAGTGGAGCTGGAAGTGCAGACGTGAAGAGAAGGAAGACGCTGAATAGAAGCTTTCTATCACATCCAAAGTACTTTATTCACATCAGTACAAAGCACATTCTCCTCCAGTTACTGTGATCAATGTATGGCAGTTACCAGTACAGAGCGTCTCCACTCTTACCCAGCTCACTATATGTAGAAGATGTAGTAACCAAGCAGGATCAGCCAGGTGCAAGGAAATGCTAGCAGTGCATGAAACAACAGCAATGCTATGACTAAGGGCAGTATCTGCCCGAAACGCGTCAGTGTATATGGTTTAATTGCCTCAAACGTTCAGTTTTTATCGGATCAAAGGATCCGGACTCTCCTCTTGTTAATGTATGGCAGTTAAATAAAATCATATCTCTGCTAAAGAGAGTTGCATAGTGTGTGGACCATCACACTGTTAACCCTTTTCTATATTGATGATGGACTTTATTTCCTTTAAATTTAGCTGATATTCACTTGTAATGGGTATATAAGGACCATTATGTATACCTCCTATTACCCTAGATATACTTGTGCATACTATTTAGGCCCTTTAGACACAAATGCTTACCCTCAGATGAGAGCCCCCCAACTAGCAAGTATGTTCCTAATGCACACCAGTATCTTAAGGCCCCCCCACCTATATCAACATACTCTATGCATTTTTTGAGAAGTGATGTTAATGGACATGCAATATAGAGGCAGTGCTGGCATCGGAGTTGGGCACACAACATTATAGGTGGAAGAACTACCTCTATAGAGTTATGATTTACACATCTTGTGCCTAAACATCCTGTATGGAAGTTGGAATACAAGACCCTGCACCATTTCTGCTGTATATGTGCTACACAGCAGTACTATGAATGCATAGCCGGCCACCAGAGGAACAACTTGCCTTCCTTGTTGTGTGGATATGTGCTGGAGGTGAGCAGGTCTTCTTATTGTGTTATTACAATACCTTGCTCGATAACTATTTCTTAATGCAGACTGCTATGAAGTACATTCTATGCAATAAAAATCTTCTGAACAAGAGTCTGCCAGACTGCCAAAGACGTCCATAATACAGGAAAAAGCTAATGGGCTTATTGCACTATGGATATATGTGGCGTATCCATAGCTCAGATGTATACATACAGGGCCTCCTCTACATTCAATTTCCTCTTGGATGCAGTAGCCGACTGGCTGGGACAAGTATTAAGGCAGCTATGCCATAAATTTCCATAGAGGAAACCTCTGTTTAAAGGGAGTCTGTCAGCAGAGCCCAGCATAGCAACCCAGCCCTGCAGATAGATAGGTTAGGGTCACCTGAGTCAGACAGTGTTTTCTCTTTGTGAATCACTGCCTCCATGACCAGTCGATAGGCAAGTTTGGAGCAATGAGGGCATTGTCTCTTACCTCTTTAGAGCAGTGGCAACGTCCTCGTTGCTCCAAAGAGCACATATGCATATTGACAAAAAACACCGAAATCTAAAGGGGAAAACGCCATGTGATTCCGGCAACTCTAACCTATCTATCTGCGGTATTGAGCTGATAGGCTAGGTTCTGGTGACAGACTCCCTTTAAGTACTCATCTACAAAACTGCAATTACATAAAGGTAGTATTTATAGTATAGCTGCACTTTCACAAAACTTTTGACATACCATAGGGACATGTCTGAACTTTTGATCAGCGTGGGTTTGGGTCCTAAACCCCCTGCCAAATACTTAAAGAAGGGACAGATGTCTACAGCCGAGCGCTGTCTTTTCTCATTATTGAAGGAAAGTCTATGAACCTGTCTTCAGCTAGTGAGGGGAGGCAGCGCTCAGCTAAGCCCTTCATTTTAGCAATCGGTGGGGGTCTCAGCATGTAAAACTCCACCGATCAAAACTTCTTACACATCTCTTTGCCATGTCAAAAATTTTGCGAAAGTGCAGTCACACTTTAAAAGTAGAATGTCTAAAAATGTATCTTCTTGGAACTGAAAATTCTCAACTTTTTGACAGAGCTTTTATTAGATCAATAATGATCATGACAATGTGGTCTCTCTGTGTACATCAAGAATATCGCCTGCCTGAAGAAAGCCATTGTCTAGACCAGAAATAAGCCAATGTTTCATTCCGATAATGAACACCAAATCCTTCATTTATTCCTGCAATATATATTCATTTATCGGATGCATCTGCACATTGGCAAACTTGACTTGATTCCTGCTGACAATTATCACGCATGTCATAAAGGTTAGAAAAGAGTTGGAGGATGCCAACGAATTCAGCAGGTGTTGTTTCAAGAAGATCATGGAGAAAAGCCAATGCAAATTATCACCGAAACGCTCTGGCATCCATCATTTGTAATAATAAATGCAGACCGCGCGCACACTTGCAAGCTTCCTGTGCAATATTACTCTCCCTGGACATCCGTTGTTCCTAACAAGGAAAGTTTGCTGGAATGATATAATAATTTCCATAACTTTTACGTACCACATCTTAGATTTGTTTTCTTTGACACCTTTCCTACAAAAAGGAAGATGATCATGAAATGATATTGTCCTGTCAGATTCCAATGGCCGCCAGCCAATGAGTTCTGCCATGATACGATACACATTGTATTTTAATTGGTTATGTTAAGCAGCAGATGGCGAAAAAAAGTCCGGCATCCACTTTACTTTACCGATACCTTGTTTAATCAAGCATTTCCACTTGTTTCGGGGTGTTTATCTACAGCTGCATCAAAGCGAAAAAAGAGTCCATTCCACCGTATATTACTCATTACTTCAGTACATAAAGCTGTAGTGCTACTAAGTACTTTTTTTGTATCAGTGTCTGAAGAGCTTGCAGGAACAGATGTGCGATCACACTACTTGCCAATTGTACGCTTGTTTTAAACCATTTGCTTTAAATAGAAGACCATGAGAAGCCGGCTACGTAGGCTTAACTTAAATTAAAAAGAGATCTTTCATCTTGATGAAGCCCTTTGTGGGCACATTTAGGCAAGAAGCTTATATTCTTATCATATCGGTTAGTATTTTGCTCCATCATATAGTCCTGGGAAGAAGACTCAGCAAAGGCTACACTTGTTGTATTGTATGATATTATGGGGGGAGCAGGTGTAACTTGAGGGGTTGCAGAGGGCGCAGTCGCACCCAGGAGCCTTAGGGGGCCCATAAGCACTGGCCTCAGTATTGAGATTTAAGCTTCCATCTGGCCCATAAGCCAAGGAGACCCACAGATTACACTAACCACACTAAGGTTGATTAAACTCCTTAGCACCCGTAACCATCACTATCAAGAATCCTCTGTAGGGATGAGGTAGGGGGCCCCGGACAAAAGATTGCATCGGGGCCCACAAGACTTTAGTTACGCCACTGGGGGGGAAGTATATAAACCTGGTAAAATACACATTTGGGGTAACATGATGTTCCAGCGCAGAATAACTGGTAAATGATGTCACTGTGCAGACATCTGTAACGTGCAGGTGATGGACACAGTAAGAAGAAATTATGAGTAGTTTTCTAGTGATGGAGAACAAGAAAAAAACAAGATAACCTTAATATCTCTCACTTGTGGTCTCGTGCAAAGGGAGTCTCCTTCACATGGTGCTTGTCATGTTGCTACTGGCTTCTGCCTGGTAGGCACAGATCTGCTATTGCAGACACCTCCGCACTCAGGCCCCTCTCGTAGGGCTCTCCGGATTACGATGTTTGGTCTCTAAAGTTTTCCTATCCTCCAGACTGGGTCTTACTCTTGAAGAGTAGAGATGGGCGAACCACTTTGGCACCAGCTGGGTTCGACCTGAATATCCCAAATTGTTTATTTTTTAATGAAACCAAATAATTTGGGATTCTTGGATGAACTAAAATGGCCACCGTGACATGCATTGTGGTAAATGATTATACCCAGGGGACTCTTCAGACCCCAGAGTATAATAGCTGGAGGCCCAGGAGAGGTGAAAAATTTTTTTAAAAAAATTATACTCACCTTTCCTCATCTCTTTTGGAGCCCCCTGAGGCATCCTGTGCTCTCCTGGGGTAGTCACGCTCTGGGGACACCGCTGACGCTTGTGATTGGGCTACATGGTGTCACCAAAGACAAGGAGTGCCACAAACTGCGATGAGGCCCAAAAGAGTGAGGGAAGGAGAGTATGAATGTTTTTTTTGTTTTTAACACCTCCCCTGGACCTCCACCTATTATACTCTGGCGACCACAGTGTAATAATGGCACTTTCACTTCTATGCGAACAAGTTCAGACTGAAACGAACCGGAGGATCGCTTCATTCAAAACCAAGATGAACCAAATCTTCAGAGGTGTGCCTATCTCTATTGGAGAGTCTGACCACTGTGTGCCAAAGTTCGGGTCAGATAAGATGTCCTACGGATCTGCACCTCCTAGATTCCCACACTTAGTGGGCTAGCCGGATCTGTAGTACCAATTTCCCCTAGCAGGCCAGGAAAGTGCACTTGTCACTATACATACACTGCAGGCACGCAGTTACCCTGCAACACAAGGATAATGCACACAGTAATAACAGTATAGGGGAAGTGCACACAACAATGGAATCACACATGTATTCATGTCACTGCAAATGGATCAAGCACCCAGTTATCTACAAGTACAGGACTAAAACATGTGATGTCATAGCACAGATAAAAACTACACAGTGACGTCATGGGTTTAAGAATAAATGGAAACAGAAACCATACATCTGTATCGCGTTTTTCCCCATTTTTCTGTGGGTTTCCTCCGGGTACTCCGGTTTCCTCCCACACTCCAAAGACATACTGATAGGGAATTTATATTGTGATACCTATATGGGACAGTGAGTGATGACAATATCTGTAAAGCGCTACAGAATATGTTGGCGCTATATAGATAAGCTAAATAAAATAAATTATGATTTTAATGCAGGTTATATATTTCTTTATCTTTGTAGCAGGAGCTTTAGTGTGAGTTCAAGTTTCTTATAATATATTTGAGATATTTAAAGGGGTTGTCAAGCCAGGATAAAAATATTGGTAACAAAATATCTTACTGATCCAATACTGACACTGTCTGGTTTGTCAAAGGTCTCTGTACTACCTGTTTCCACAATGACATCCCAACATAGCCATGTGACCTCTGTGATCAATGACTACAATGACCTACAGTCAATCCATGGCTAAGTCATTACTGGTCCGGGAAGTGCAGCCAAAGAATAGCAGTGTTATCTTATTTTGCTAAGGTGGATAATTCCTTTACTATTGCAACGCTTGTAAACTCATTTGGGTTGTGCCCTAGACAGGAGCTTATTCTGCCTGCCCCTTGTCTAAACCCTTGCCTATCCTGCCCACCCCTTGTCTTTTGTTCAGTTTAGTTCCCACTCAATGCTGTTTGCATCAAGATTAACCATTCGCATGACAGTTAAAAGTAAGGTAAGAAGGGGTACTATGTTTCCTTAAGAATTACTTCGTCCAAACCCAAGATGAACCAAATCTTCAGAGGTGTGCCCATCTCTGTTTCGGACCATCTTGCAGTGTTCAGAATCTTTCAGACTATGCATGCGCTACTAAGGATTCTTGGAAAACACTATGCAAATTAGTCCTCCTTGGTGGAAAAAGGAGAACGTGCTCTAGCGCCACCTTTTGCAAGGCAGCCCCCTATAGATCAATGCCTGTGTTTTCTAAAATCTAGTCATATGATCTGAGATTAAAGGGGTTATTCAGGGAAAAATAAAACTTATCAGTTCATGTCCTGGAGCCCCATTTATTACCTTTGCACAACGCAGCAGGGGAAGCCAGAAGTATGTGTCCATAATTGGGTCCTCAGGAAAAATGGCTATATATTAGAAATAAAGCTAAAGCAGGGAACGCACTAGCACTGCAAGCTTTATTTCTAACCATCCACAGACAACTATTTTTGGGTTATTGCCCCTTATCAGTGCAGAGGTACTGTATCTCCTTAAGGAGACTCCCTTTTCAGGACACCTTGCGCTGTTCCGGGTCTTACAGACCATACATGCCATGCTAGGGATTCTTGGAAAAGAATATGCAAATAAATGCTTCTTGGTGGAAAAAGGAGAACTTGCTCTAGCTTCACGTGTTTCCACCAAGGAGGGCTTATTTGCATAGCTAAAAGCAAAATCATTTTGGCTTCCCAAAACAAATGTACCTGATTCCCTGTGGGATAAATTAGTAAGCAATAGAGATGAGTGAATCAGTTCGGATCGAACCAGATTCTACCTGAATTTTTATAAGTTTAAGGTTTCGTCACTCCCGAAGCAGAAGTGAATTTATTATACTCCGGGTCTCTTCAGACCCCAGAATATAATAGGTGGAGGACCTGGGGAAGTGTAAAAACAATAACAAACAGTTATATTCATCTTCCCTCACCTCTTCTGGCCTCCTGGGTGACCACTGAGTCCTGTGATTGATATGATGTCAGCCAGAAGGCCAGAAGAGGGCCCAGAGAGATCGCTGAAGGCCAGAGGAAGCCCAGAAAAGGTGAAGGTAGGAGAGTATAACTGTTTATAATTTCTTTACACTTTCCCTGGGCTTCCACCTATTATACTCTTTGGTCTGTAGAGAATGTAGGGTATAATAATTTCACTTTCGGTTCTACCCAAACAATTTTGGCTCGAAACAAATCTTTGAGCTGAAGTGTAGGAACCCGAAACAAAATAAATCTTCAGAGGTTCGCCCATTTCTACTAGAGGACACTGTGATTTTAATTGAATATGGATGTTGCCAACAGAGATGGAAAGAACAATGAAAAATATTTAAGAAGATACAAAGATTTCAGCTATGTTGGTTGATTTGTCTTTGTCTGCCCTGAGATAATGATTATAAACGCTGACATTGAAAAGCCTAAAGAAGTCCGAAGTAGACATTATGAAGAAATACCAGCAAGGAGTAGAGACCAAAATGTCAGCATTTTATATGGTAAATAGCAGTGTTTTAGAAGGTGAGTTGTATCACCCAAATGTTTTGAAAAATTGTCGGGCTAGTTTTACTGATCATTTTTATACCACTATAATTGTTTAATTTACACATCTATATAATACAAAAATATTGTAAGCGGTCTCCGAAATGCCTCAACTGTAAAAATTCATTTACCAAATGAAATTATTTAATCATCCATTAAATGGAAAATATAGAAAATAAACAGTTCGTCAGCGGTGTTAAATGTGACATGTTTACTCCACTGCACCTGTGCTGGGTTTTTTGTTGACTAGACCACAAGGGAATTTTCGGATCATTTTCCTTGGGCAGCTGCTTTAAAAAGTTGTAACAGTTGCTAAAATCACAAATAAATGAAGATTCTGTTGTTCACAATTTTCGTTCTTTTTGCAGTACTGAGTGTGAGTCAGTTTTGAGTATTGTTGTAAAATAAAATGCATAACAGAGAACAATGAAGGTAATAATTTGCCCCCAGTGCAGGTGATTGGTATTCTTCCATTTTTCATCAATGAGTCGTAGTCGTAGTCGGAGCTGGTGTCACAGTTATAGTTGGAATTATTGGTATGAACAAGAATAAGCATGGAGAAACATTTCATTTTTACTACGTTTCTATCGTGAATTAAACTTCAGGAGAATAAAACAAAAATTAAGGTAGAAACCTCATGGTTCAAGGGGTTGTCCAGGATTTTTTTTATTTATGTCCTATCCTTTGGATAATTTTTTTTTATCTGAAAATATCTGACCATGGGGGCCCTGCAAGGATCAGCTGTTCAGGGGTACATCCGATCCCTGAACTATACAGCAGATAACTCCATGCCCTGTATAGTGGCACAATCTAAACAATGTCTAGCTTTATGTGTACAAAATGTAGTTATATACTCTATGTTGTTTAGGCTCTATGTGGGTATAACATAGCTTTGTGGATATGGTTTGTGTACAAAAATGAAGCATCTTTTTTATGTTTGTATAGTGTGCTGCTTTTTGAAGCTATTGGTTTGCATGTGCACAATAAGGTACTACAAATCTTTTTGGGCAACAAACAGAGATCCTATTGTTTACTTCTACTTCTAAGCTGTCTTAGGCTTAGAGTGACAGGTGCAATGACATTGCGCATAATGTCTGTCTGTGTCAAGCTGGGACAGTGAGGATGGCAGGGTAAATGGTGGAGCAGAATGCTGACGGCTCCCTGCTCCATCATTTGTATTCAACTCTATCTGTCTCCTGAGGACACAGAAAGAGTTGAAGTCAGCACATACTGCCACCTGGGACAGCAGCACAGCACTGCACCAAAAATCCAGCATTGTAAGGGAGCAGTTTCAACCCTGGATATACAGTGGGGAAAAAAGTATTTAGTCAGCCACCAATTGTGCAAGTTCTCCCACTTAAAAAGATGAGGCCGGCCTGTAATTGTCATCATAGGTAGACCTCAACTATGAGAGACAAAATGAGAAAACATATCTAGAAAATCACATTGTCTGATTTTTAAAGAATTTATTTGCAAATTATGGTGGAAAATAAGTATTTGGTCACCTACAAACAAGCAAGATTTCAGGCTCTCACAGACCTGTAACTTCTTCTTTAAGAGACTCCTCTGTCCTCCACTCATTACCTGTAGTAATGGCTCATGTTTGACATTGTTATCCATATAAAAGACACCTGTCCACAACCTCAAACAGTCACACTCCAAACTCCACTATGGTGAAGACCAAAGAGCTGTGGAAGGACACCAGAAACAAAATTGTAGACCTGCACCAGGCTGGGAAGACTGAATCTGCAATAGGCGAGCAGCTTGGTGTGAAGAAATCAACTGTGGGAGCAATAATTAGAAAATGCAAGACATACAAGACCACTGATAATCTCCCTCCATCAGGGGCTCCACGCAAGATCTCACCCCGTGGGGTCAAAATGATCACAAGAACGGTGAGCAAAAATCCCAGAACCACATGGGGGGACCTAGTGAATGACCTGCAGAAAGCTGGGACTAACGTAACAAAGGCTACCGTCAGTTACACACTACGCCGCCAGGGACTCAGATCCTGCAGTGCCAGACGTGTCCCCCTGCTTAAGCCAGGACATATCCGGGCCCGTCTGAAGTTTGCTAGAGAGCATTTGGATGTTCCAGAAGAGTATTGGGAGAATGTCATATGGTCAGATGAAACCAAAGTAGAACTGTTTGGTAGAAACACAACTCGTTATGTTTGGAGTAGATTGAATGCTGAGTTACATCCAAAGAACACCATACCTACTGTGAAGCATGGGGGTGGCAACATCATGCTTTGGGGCTGTTTCTGTGCAAAGGGACCAGGACGACTGATCCGTGTACATGAAAGAATGAATGGGGCCATGTATCGTGAGATTTTGAGTGTAAACCTCCTTCCATCAGCAAGGGCATTGAAGATGAAACGTGGCTGGGTCTTTCAGCATGACAATGATCCCAAGCACACCGCCAGGGCAACGAAGGAGCGGCTTCGTAAGAAGCATTTCAAGGTCCTGGAGTGGCCTAGCCAGTCTCCAGATCTCAACCCCATAGAAAACCTTTGGAGGGAGTTGAAAGTCCGTGTTGCCCAGCGATAGCCCCAAAACATCACTGCTCTAGAGGAGATCTGCATGGAGGAATGGGCCAACATACCAGCAACAGTGTGTGCCAACCTTGTGAAGACTTACAGAAAACCTTTGACCTCTGTCATTGCCAACAAAGGATATAGAACAAAGTATTGAGATGAACTTTTGTTATTGACCAAATACTTATTTTCCACCATAATTTGCAAATAAATTCTTTAAAAATCAGACAATGTGACTTTCTAGATATGTTTTCTCATTTTGTCTCTCATAGTTGAGGTCTACCTATGATGACAATTACAGGCCGGCCTCATCTTTTTAAGTGGGAGAACTTGCACAATTGGTGGCTGACTAAATACTTTTTTCCCCACTGTATTTTGGGTGTAGTGATTTACTTACATGGTCCCGGGGATCACTGATGATGGATGAGAGGATTCAGGCGACATCATGCCTCCCAGATCATTTAATCTGAAGCAGCGCTCTGCCCCCTCTCCTTCCCTGATCTCACTTGTGAGTGACCAGGGGAGCCGAACAGTGCTTTAGATCACATGACGTCTTTGAAACAACCTAGTCCATGATGAGCGACCCCCAGGATCAGGTAAGTAAATTATTACTCCCTAGACAACCCCTTTAAAATCCATAGAATGTCAATTCTTTATTTTCATTATAGATTTCTCTCTTTTCAACATAGCAAAATACGCTGCAATTCTGCAACAAAATACATATCCCATATTCTCCCATACGGAACTGGAAAATTACCTGCTCAGCATTTTGTAGAAGCTTAACCTCTTATAGCTGCACTGTCAGGGACGATTCACATCTGCATTCGGTTTCCGTACAGGGGAGTCCGCTTGGGGACCCCCCGAATGGAAACCTATACGCAGAGAGAAGCGGTTTACATAAGGAAACCTGCAGACCCCATAGACTATAATGCAAGCAGCACTTTCCTCTCCGCATGTTTCTGCATGAAACATTCAGAGACCGAGCAGAAACCACACGGACCCCATTATAGTCTATGCAGTCCGCAGGTTTCCTTATGTAAACCGCTTCTCTCTGAGTATAGGTTTCTATTCGTGGGGTCCCCAAGCGGACTCCCCTGTACGGAAACCGAATGCAGATGTGAACCGGCCCTTAGCTGTAAATAGAAAGGGAAGCAATGGATGGAACAGATAAAAATATTTACATTTGTATTATATAAATAATATAATATTTTAGAATTATTATAAAAATATTATAAAAAATAAATATAAATATATTATAATATATAATAATATGATAAAATAAATAACTATAAATAAAATACATTCTATTAAATGGACACAAGAGGATAATGTGGAAATTCTCATTATCTTAGATAATAATAATAATAATAGTCCTTTAATAGTCCCACAATGGGGAAATTCAGTGTGTTACAGCAGCAAAGATAAGATAAGCAGATAGAAATACAAATACAACATGTACAGGAATGTTCCAAGGTGAGAGGCATTACATTAATAGCAGACAGACAGATAGGACGTGGCAGAGGGGGGGGGGGGGATTTAACAGGCAGAGAGATATTTCAGTTCTCTGTATGTAATGATCTCCGCTTAGGTCGGTGTTGGTTGTACAGCCTAACCGCGGTGGGGAGGAAAGACTTCCGATAGCGCTCCTTCTCACACCTAGGGTGGAGCAGTCGGTCACTGACAGTACTGCTCAGCGCGATCACAGTCTCATGCATGGGATGGGACTTCTTCTTCTGCATGGAGCTCACCACGGACAGTATCCTTCTGTCACCCACCACCTGCACTGGGTCCAGTGGGCTCCCCAGGACAGAGCTGGCCCTTCTAATCAGCTTGTCAAGTTTATTTCTGTCCCTGGTTGATATACTGCTCCCCCAGCAGGCCACTCCAAAGAAGATGGCTGATGCCACTACCGAGTTGAAGAAAGTTCTAAGAAGTGCCCCCCGGATTCCAAAGGCTCTCAGCTTCCTAAGCAGGTAGAGCCTGCTGTGGCCCTTCCTGTACAGGACCTCCATATGATCTGCCCAGTCCAGCTTATTATTAAGGAGCAAACCCAGGTACTTATAGGTGTTCACAATCTCGATGCTCGTCCCCAGGATGTCCACTGGTTTAGGAGGGCATCCGCATTTACGGAAGTCCACCACCATCTCCTTGGTCTTCCCCGCGTTAATCTTCAGGTGGTTCCGGTGGCACCAGTCCACAAAAAAACGGTTCAGTTCTCTGTACTCCCTGTCATCATCATCTGTGATGAGACCCACTATTGCAGAGTCATCAGAATACTTCTGTAGGTAGCAGCTGGATGAGTTGCACCTAAAATCTGCAGTGTACAGTGTGAAGAGGAAAGGGGCGAGAACCGTACCCTGAGATGCCCCCGTATTACAGATCACGGTACCTGACACACAGTCTCGGGCTCTCACGTATTGAGGTCGGTTTGTGAGTTAGTCTAGGATCCAGTTGGAGAGGTGGTGGTCCACTCCAGCAAGGCCCAGCTTGTCTCTCAGTAACCCGGGCTGTATGGTGTTAAAAGCACTGGAGAAATCAAAGAACATTATTCTCACCGTGTTCCCTGGTTTTTTCCAGGTGAGACAGAGCCCTGTGCAGAAGGTGGATGATGGCATCATCTACCCCAATGCCCGGCCGATAAGCAAACTGGAGAGAGTCCATAGTGGGGCTCACTAGAGGGCAGAGATGTGTGAGAACCAATCTCTCCAAGATCTTCATCAGGTGGGATGTCAGTGCTACAGGTCTGTAGTCATTGAGGTCCATAGGGTGGGGTTTCTTTGGAACTGGTACCACACAAGAAGATTTCCATAATCCCTATAGATTTACATCACAGATATATCTCAGATACAAAATATTATTTTTACATCAGGATATTATTTTATTTCCACCTTTTCGTGCCCGATATTGTTGACATTTGTCATTAGCTGACTATTTTAGTAAAAGGGCAATGGTGAGACAGAAAACAGCTTAAAATCTGTTTTATCCTTTCACATTGTGTGACTGTGCACCCAAGGGCAACAGAGGATCTTTCTCGGACACATAATAAATGTGATGGAGATAAAAAAGAGATGGGAGTTGTCAGTGGCTGCTACAGTTCACTTGTCAAAGCTAAAACAACAGAAAAGGGGACAGCTCTTTTAATGTCATGACTTACAACTAAAAAAAAAAAAAAAAGGCAGGAAAATCAATTTTTTCCTTTTTTTTTTTTTTTTTTTTACAAGATTTTCCTTTTGCTTAAGGGTTAAACTGATCCTAATCAAAATGACTAGTTTACAGACTTGCTGTGAAATTGACTGTGTTTTTACTAATACCATAGATAAAAATCATACAAATTCATCTCAATTTAGCTCATTCTGGAGAAAGCTGCCCAGCTTAGCATAAGTATAGCCCCTAGGTGAAGTTAATATAAGTCTTTATTATCTAGGTAGACGCTGGCGTAGAATTCTATCAGGATGTGAAGGTCTTCAAGGTCACGATATAATCCGCGTACCAGAACATGTTACAAAGCACTAACATCCTAAAACACAATATATTGAATTAGTTCAGGTTTTTTTTTTTATTTCGTGGGTGATTTTCTATTTTATCCCTTGATATCAAAATACTATGGCGACAATTAACGCCAAAGAGGGATCAGGTGAAGCAACGCGATATGTTGATTAACATTAAAAGTCATTTTATTCCAACAATTTAAGTTCATGTAAAGTCATTTTACTCAGAAGAAGAAGAATACGCTTAAATTTAATTGGTGGTTGCCACCAAGTGGTCAGATTTAGTAGTGCACAGTTTTAAAAAAAAAAAAAATTTCTCAATTTTTTAAATCACCTTTGTACAAGTTTGTATTACATTTCAGTCTATGCTTCTCTGTCTTTCCAGAGAAGTGGGGCAAGATAGATCAATTTATCTTTCATAGACCTTCAAAGAGATTTGAGAGGGTTTTTAAATCTCTGCATTTAGACATAAAATGTAGAAAATCATAATTTGTGTAGTACCTTAACTTTACCAATTCCCTTCTGCTACCCTGCCATTGACCTTGTGCATTCCTAGTGCTACTGATGTTCTTATTGTGTGCTGCTGACATGACATCCATGGCTTGATGTAGTGTTGTCGGTTTGTTGCATTTGCTGTGGTCCTCAGAATGGCCAGTTATAAGCAAGGATCAACAGAGGAAATGTTAAGGGAACAAAACTATTACATCACTGTGTATATTAACCCTGTACTGTGACACCACTATGTGAATTATCCCTGTACTGTGTGTAAAGTGCTGCGGAATATTTTGGATCTATATAAATAAAATGTATTATTATTATTATTATTATGACTACTACTGTAACATCATTGTGTGAATTATCCCTGTTCTGTGACATCACCATGTGTATTCTCTCTGCACTGTGACATCACTGTGTTTATTATCCATGTACTGTGACATTGTTGTGCTTATTATCCCTGTACTGTGACACCACTGTGTGCATTATTCCTGTACTGTGACATCACTGTGTCAATTATCCCTGTGCTGTGACATCACTATGTTTATTATCCCTGTACAAAGACATTGTTGTGCTTATTATTCCTGTACTGTGACATTACTGTGCTTATTATCCCTGTACTGTGACATCACTGTGTGTATTATCCCTGTACTGTGACATCACTGTGTTTATTATCCATGTACTGTGACATTGTTGTGCTTATTATCCCTGTACTGTGACACCACTGTGTGCATTATTCCTGTACTGTGACATCACTGTGTCAATTATCCCTGTGCTGTGACATCACTATGTTTATTATCCCTGTACAAAGACATTGTTGTGCTTATTATCCCTGTACTGTGACATCACTGTGTTTATTATCCCTGTACTGTGAAATCACTGTGTATATATTAACCCTGTACGGTGACATCACTGTGTATATATTATCCCTGTACAGTGACATCACTGTGTATATATTATCCCTGTACTGTGACATCACTGTGTTTATTATCCCTATACTGTAACATCACTGTGTATATTATCCCTGTACTGTGACATCACTGTGTTTATTATCCCTGCACTGAGACATTGTTGTGCTTATTATCCCTGTACTGTGACATCGCTGTCTGTATTATCCCTGCACTATGACATCACAGTGTACATTATCCCTGTACAGTACAATCACTATGTGTGTTATCCCAGTTTGTAAATGAGACAAAAATAATGATACACTTTTCAAGTTCTGAACTGGCTGTTTAAGATGGTGAAGCTCCATTACAAGTTTTGCTAGGGCCCAATGAATACTTGTACGCATCACGCATCATAAACATTGTACGCATCACACATGTCCAAGAAAAGATGACTGAACAGTGATTGATATGTTTTTTACTCTTTGTATCTTTTAGAAAAAGTATATTTGTTACAATTTCAGCAAAAGGCAAGATTTTTGCCATCATGTGACTTTTTGTTGCACCATTGCTGCCCCACGTGAATGTACTTTGGAAAGTTATCGATTACAAGAGGATCCTTCGGTGGCTCTAGAATAACATATGTAACAATTTGCCATATATTGTGATCAAGGTGTCATACAAGGTATGTAATAAAAGCCACCCCCTGTATTCCGGCACTAGGGAGGAGATGGTGCACTTCTACACAGTGCAGTCAGACATTTCACTTACCATCACCAAATGCTTCAGCCTGATAAGCTGTCGACTGGAAACTGCTGAGGACCCGCTGCTGAGAGGTCACCTTTACACATAAAAGAACAGGAAAATTACAAGTGAAAAAAATGTTAACCACTTACACTAAAATAGCAAAGCCAGTGATTTTCATGAGTGTAACTTAACATGATATAATGGGCTCTCAACCTTGCCAAGCAGTGTTTGCTATTTCTAATTCTTGACATGGATACTGCAAATAATAAAAGCAGGTTATACTGACATGTGCAATGCCTATTGCAAGTTCTTTGTATTCTTGGTTGTTGGAAGGAACAAAAAGAGACTACGCGTGCTTTAATGTAGCAAGTATCTTGGACACTGGTTAGCTCCGCTGATAAGTCGTTCTTTTGGAGGGGAAAGAGGCCATAGACGCCATCTGTAATCTTTAAAGGGGTTTTCTGGGACTATGATATTGAAATCCACTTCTTGTGAGGCTACTGACATCACCTCCATTGGCCACATGGCCATACCAAGCACAGCCACTATAATGTATGGCGCTCTTCTTGTAAAGTTGTTAAAGGGGTTGTCCTTGGAGTCTTGTTTTGCTTACTTGCTCTAGGAGTTATTTTGGTAGTGGTTCCAGGCTGGACATGATCAGAACCAACACCCAACCAAAGGTTGCTGTCCTTCCTCCTCTCCCATTTTCACCGCTAGTTACCTGTGCTATAGGGCCTGACTTTACTATAGTCTACCAGCCCCCATAGCATAGGTAACTACCTGTGGCAACAGGATAGTATGGAGAAGGCGGAGTCACCAGGTGTTAGGTGCTAGTTCTAATCACATGACTAGGGGCCGGTACTAGCTCAGAAGCCCTAGGTATCTAACCCCCACCACCTTCCTGTGGAAAGTAAGTAGAAAAAGACTCCCTGGACAACCCCTTTTTCAAGACACCACAGCAAACAATATCTTAAATCCAGAAAACCCCTTTATAGAGCTTGTCAAGAATTACAAAATTACCTGTTCAGTGGTTGCATGTGGTATTGCAGTGGTAAAGTAAATTGGACTGAGCAGTCCAACACACAACCCATAGACCAGTGCGGCACCATTTTTATAAGAAACAGCCATGTTTTTCTAATCCTGTACACCTCTTTAAAATTTTTGTCTTCATTGATTTTCCAAAATGCTCATCACTCTTATTCACTATGAATCTTGACCCTGGTGAATTGATTTTACTGTCTCCATTGACTATCTATAATGAGAGCAAAAAAAACGACACAACATGTGCATCTTACCTTAGGGGACACATTGATTTGACCTTAGTAAGGATAATAGATGTGCACTAGTACTTGACATGAGACTGAAGTAACATTATAGTAAGATAGTAGATGCTGTTGGAAGAAGACACAAGACACCAGTGTTGATCCAGAGCAGAGATACTCAACTGGCAGACTGCGGTCTGAACCTGGACCACATCTGTCAGCTGTCCACACCCCCGCCTCCCAACTCTCTCTGACAGGGGTCAGGAGAAACATTTATCTCCAGCCCTCCATGCATTATAATGTACCATAGTGGCCTCGACACAGTATAATGTTCCATAGTGGCTCCTCCATACAGTATAATGACCCATAGTAGCCTCTTCACACAGTATAATGTCCCTTTACACAGTATAATGTCCGTTAGTGGCCCCTCCATACAGTATAATGTCCAACAGTGGACCCTCTACTCAGTATAATTCCCCATAATGACCTCTTCACACAGTATAGTGCCCCATAATGAACCCTTCACACAGTATAATGTCCCACAATGGCACATACATAGGGTAGACCAATTAGGATCTTCAGACCCCAGAGTAGTGTAGCTTCTCTGACATGATTCTCTATTTGTACGATTTTGTAAAAAAAAAACAAAAAAAAACAATTTGGAATATTCGGGTTGAGCCGAGCTCGAGTCAGTTCGCCAACCTCTACTTCTGAACTTCTGATGAGCAAATATTCCTGAAAGGGACATTGGGGGGAATTCATTATTCCCTTTACACCAATTTTCTGGCATGATTTAGAATGGATATGTATGCCAGGGAGGAAAGTTCCATTCTGGCGCGGGGATATCCTACAGATTTATGGAAGAGTTTGCAGTCTTTTCATAAATCTCAAGTTCCTTGCACCAGTTGGGCTGTGTATTAAGACTGGCATACAGTACTCCCGTCTTAATAAATTCGCTCCATTGTAGATAAGATCACAAATGAAAATCTTAGTCGTATTGTAAGTAGGTTATAAGCAGTATGCATATATACCATATAATATATTAGCAATTAGTGAAGGTGATAATGATAATAATTATTTTGTCACAATAACTCTAATACCAAGACTCTAGTGGATCCAGCCAGTCCTCTCCCCTCTATGACTTGATATATGAGAGAGGCGCATTGAAGCCGCTAACTTCCTTTACCTGGGGCTGAGATTATCATGGAAGGAGAAATTTAGTTTAGGTATAATATGTAACAGATTGCCTGGTCCTAAAGACTGACGTTTTCCATAAAATCGGTGCCTTCAGGTCGCAGAATGCAAGATTACATTACTATTATACACAGACAAATCCGGACAATGTCCATCCAAGTGAATTATTGTAGAAATTAAATAGTCTTAAATTCTTTACCCATAGACTACAGTAAAGTAAAAGCTGTCACACTGGACAAAGACATCAGTGGTAAAAATTGCACAGCCATTGTTAAGATTATTTTTAAAGTAAGAACATTTTTTTTTATTTGACTAAATAATAAGACATCTTCGCTCTAATGTTCCATGACCAATTTCAAGACCTGATTTTGAATAGGAATGAATAAAAATTCTCTTGTTTTGCTTCACAGGACATTCAGCCATATTGGGTTATACTTCGTTTCTGCAAAGTGGCTTAATAAATCCTGTAATCTCAGGGAAATCAATCAAAAAAGACATCAACGTAAAGTATAAAGTCAATGAATTTAAGAATTTATGCATTTTTTTACACTAAAATTAAAATGTGTTGTACAGTGGGTACGGAAAGTATTCAGACCCCTTTAAATTTTTCACTCTTTGTTTCATTGCAGCCATTTGCTAAAAGCAAAAAAGTTCATTTTATTTCTCATTAATGTACACTCAGCACCCCATCTTGACAGAAAAAAAAAAACAGAAATGTAGATATTTTTGCAAATTTATTAAAAAAGAAAAACTGAAATATCACATGGTCATAAGTATTCAGACCCTTTGCTCAGTATTGAGTAGAAGCCCCTTCCTTTTGAGCTAGTATAGCCATGAGTCTTCTTGGGAATGATGCAACAAGTTTTTCACATCTGGATTTGGGGATCCTCTGCCATTCTTCCTTGCAGATCCTCTCCAGTTCCGTCAGGTTGGATGGTGAACGTTGGTGGAGCCATTTTGAGTTCTCTCCAGAGATGCTCAGTTGGGTTGAGGTGGGGCTCTGACTGGGCCAGTCAAGAATGGTCCCAGAGTTTTTCCGAAGCCACTCCTTTGTTATTTTAGCTGTGTGCTTAGGGTCATTGTCTTGTTGGAAGGTGAACCTTCGGCCCAGTCTGAGGTCCAGAGCACTCTGGAAGAGGTTTTCTTCCAGGATATCTCTGTACTTGGCCGCATTCATCTTTCCTTCAATTGCAACCAGTCGTCCTGTCCCTGCAGCTGAAACTCCCCCCCATAGCATGATGCTGCCACCACCATGTTTCACTGTTGGGATTGTATTGGGCAGGTGATGAGCAGTGCCTGGTTTTCTCCACACATACCGCTTAGAATTAACACCAAAAAGTTCAATCTTTGTCTCATCAGACCAGAGAATCTTATTTCTCATTGTCTGGGAGTCCTTCATGTGTTCTTTGGCAAACTCTATGCGGGCTTTCATATGTCTTGCACTGAGGAGAGGCTTCCTTCGGGCCACTCTGTCATAAAGCCCCGACTGGGGGAGGGCTGCAGTGATAGGTGACTTTGTGGAACTTTCTCCCATCTCCCTACTGCATCTCTGGAGCTCAGCCACAGTGATCTTTGGGTTCTTCTTTACCTCTCTCACCAAGGCTCTTCTCCCACGATTGCTCAGTTTGGCTGGACGGCCAGGTCTAGGAAGAGTTCTGGTCGTCCCAAACTTCTTCCATTTAAGGATTATGGAGGCCACTGTGCTCTTAGGAACCTTGAGTGCTGCAGAAATTATTTTGTAACCTTGGCCAGATCTGTGCCTTGCCACAATTCTGTCTCTGAGCTCCTTGGGCAGTTCCTTTGACCTCATGATTCTCATTTGCTCTGACATGCACTGTGAGCTGTGAGGTCTTATATAGACAGGTGTGCACCTTTCCTAATCAAGTCCAGTCAGTTTAATTAAACACAGCTGGACTCCAATGAAGGAGTAGAACCATCTCAAGGAGGATCAGAAGGAAATGGACAGCATGTGAGTTAAATATGAGTGTCACAACAAAGAGTCTGAAGACTTATGACCATGTGATATTTCAGTTTTTCTTTTTTAATAAGTTTGCAAAAATATCTACATTTCTGGGGTTTTTTCTGTCAAGATGGGGTGCTGAGTGTACATTAATGAGAAATAAAATGAACTTTTTTGCTTTTAGCAAATGGCTGCAATGAAACAAAGAGTGAAAAATTTAAAGGGGTCTGAATACTTTACGTACCCACTGTAGTTATTAATATTATATTATGTTATTACTGCCTTTTTAATCATATAGTTACTAAAATTATGTCCTTCAGAGGAAGACAAAAAATACCTATTGATTAGGTTTTTTATGTAAAATAGAGTTTTTGAGAATTTCTCACATTTCATTCATTTTATGTATATATTAAAAAAATAATCGAAAATACCGCAGTTTTCACACTAACCACTAAGCCTAATAACATTCTGACTACAATAACAGCTAACACACACATATTATATATCTATTGTGGGGGAGGTAGCTTGGTAGCAGCAAAGGTATGGACCCAAACAGTCAGGGACAGGAACACAAAGCTCAAAAATAAATAAACCTTACGTCAGGTACAAAATAAAACACAGCCTTAACTTCAGGCAAAAACAAATAAAATCCTGCTTGTCTGAGCCTCTAACTAAACATAAACAATCCTAACTATACGTGCGGTTTGCTCAAGCCACATGAACAAAACAAAACAGTAGTCAGGCACAGGTGTCACCAGAATCTAACCTCCAGACAGACCCAAGCGCCTCCACTCTCTTCCAGGGTCTGCCCTGAAGTGCAGGCTCTGTAGGGCTATATGGGCCAGTAATGAGGCCCAGGACTTCCACCTGGGCTGAGGCTTACTCAAAAACCCGCCCTGGACCAGACATATGTCAAAACCCGGGGGCTGATGTACCGTGACTCCAGCACTTGGCCTGTTACCTTCTCACAATATATATATCACAGGAATTCACCTTTCACAGCCCACATCCTTCCCTTTCCCTGCACAATGACCTCATCACAGGTCACAAAGTTTTGCCATAGATGCAAATGAACATCTACAGACTATTGTTTCAAGTGGCTGTTGTAAAGAATATCTCTAAATGCTGTCACCATGTAAAGAATACAGAGTAAAAAAGAATATATTTCATGACCTGGTTTTGATTATCAATAAGTGACACATTATATTCCCTTTAAAGCAGTTGTCTTCTAAAGACAATACATTGTATAAGGCCTAAATGGAAATATGGACATCAAAGTAGGTGAATCGGTTGCTGAGATATCGCCATTTTTGACAATATGCAGTTGAGCTCTTTGGACCAACTAGGGTGTTGCAATTGCTCTGAATAGTTAATTTGCATATTGACAAAAAGGGACCACTATGGGGCATAATACTGTGTGCAGGGGCCACTATGCTGCATAATACTGCTGCAGGGGCCACTATGCGGCATAATACTGTGTGCAGGGGCCACTATGGGGCATAATACTGTGTGCAGGGGCCACTATGCTGCATAATACTGTGTGCAGGGGCCACTATGGGGCATAATACTGTGTGCAGTGGCCACTATGGGGCATAATACTGTGTGCAGGGGTCACTATGGGGCAAAATACTGTGTGCAGGGGCCACTATGGGGCATAATACTGTGTGCAGGGGCCACTATGCTGCATAATACTGCTGCAGGGGCCACTATGCGGCATAATACTGTGTGCAGGGGCCACTATGGGGCATAATACTGTGTGCAGGGGCCACTATGCTGCATAATACTGTGTGCAGGGGCCACTATGGGGCATAATACTGTGTGCAGTGGCCACTATGGGGCATAATACTGTGTGCAGGGGTCACTATGGGGCAAAATACTGTGTGCAGGGGCCACTATGGGGCATAATACTGTGTGCAGGGGCCACTATGGGGCATAATACTGTGTGCAGGAGCCATTATGGGGCATAATACTCGATCTTCCTGCCAGTCTCCTCCTCTACCTGCAATTCTGAACCAGCACAAGACCTGTATTACTCAGCATTTTTTTGAAACATCACATTCTGGGCTGATTTTAGCTTAAAGAAATCTTCTTCAAAAATGGTGCCCCCTAGGTTTTGATAGGTAGCGCCGCCTGAGGCGACAGCCTCATGTTGCCTCATGGTAGGTGCACTACTAAATGAACATCGCAAGAGATAATCTATAAACCTCAAGTTGGGCACAGTTCAAACTGTCTAACTCTTTGGAAGAGGAGTTCTGTATGCAGTTCCATGCCGACATTTTATGTAACAATTAGGTTCTGTTCATTTACATTTTCCTTTTTTTTTAATATATATATATTTTCATTGAAAATCAAGAAATACAATTCAATTGACATCCATATTGATTTTCAGTGGGGTGTTCCAGCCATCATTTGGCAACAGTTCTCCTGTATTTCATCAGGTTTGGCGGACCTTATGCTGGCCTTATGATAAGCAATGATGATGTACGGAATTTGGAGCATCATGTAAAGCAATAAACATGGCCACTGTAATAAAATATACATCAATGTATTGCAGAAAAGGTTATTTTTCAGCCAGTGCCCTGAGAAGCGACCCAACCAAGGTTTATTCCCCTTAACCTTGCAGTAGGCATATAAGCTAGGTAAAGAGAAATGAGTCTGAGCTGAAAATAATAACTTGACAGCTAAATGGAGCAGGTTCTGAATGCTTATATGGCAGGCAGCCAAGAAATTTGTGATGTTGCAGTATACAGTGTCTATACATACATCATTGCCAAACTACAATGTAATAGCCCAATAAATGTTTTGCATAGCACACAAAGCCCCCTGGTCTATTTGAGGGAATTAAAGCTAATCAAAAAGTGTTGTTCGCAATGGATTATAAAACAGAAAAACTGGAACAACTGCTTTGTTAATATACTCATTGGAATCCAATGAGAGCAGCATATGTTGCGGAGGGCCACTGCTGTGTGCTCTATCTAAAGCATGGAGATAAAAGAGTCTTAGAGAACGAAAACAACAAATGTGGATCTAGGCAAATACAGGGCTGGTGTGTTTTGTCACCTAGGATGGACATATAATTATCGAGCAAATAGTAATGAGCACTGATACATCCTCCTAGGTGGCAATTGACATAAGGATTATTAACACTTCGGCGGCATTAATGTCAGATAATATAACAAGCTGCCAGGAAGACAGGCATATCAGGCATATCAAGACCCATCCAGGTCTACAGTACAGCTGGACAAACCAAGATAAGTAAGAGGTTATAGAGTATTCAGGGTGATGCAAAAAGAATGGTGCAAAATGATACCCTTGGTATTCATAACCAAAAGACTAACAAAAACTTATTTATAACATGAAAAGACTCACTATCTATCCTAGTTTTATCTGCACGCTACAAATGTTCAATGTGAATAGTTCTGTCTAGGCGTGTGCCAGCATATCCTCAGATATGGACTCAGTGATAGTAGAGATGGGTGAACCTCCGAACATTCATTTCAGGATCGGATGGTTTTGGTACCTGATTCATTTTGGGATAGAACTGGAAGTGAAATTATTATATTCTGGGGTCTTTTCAGACCCCAGAGTACAATAGGTGGAGGCCCAGGGGAGATGTAAAAATTAAAAAAAACATTTATACTCACCTTCCCTCACCTCTTTTGGCCCTCCTCGCGGCGCTCTCTATCGGTCTCCTCAGTGATGTCATGATGCTCGGTGTGACCATGTGATCACTGTGGCCCAATCACAGGCCTCGGCAATGAACTTGGGCACATGACATCACCAGGAGAGTGCCGGATGCCTCAAGGAGGCCCAAAAGAGGTGGAGATGAGTATAAATATTTTTTTTTTCACCTCACTTGGGCCTCCACCTATTATACTCTTTGGTCTGAAGAGAACCCACTGTATTATAATTTGCCGCAATGCATGCCTTGGAGGCCATTTTAGCTAATCCAGGACGAATCCCCAATTTTTAGGTTTTGTTAAAACCTGAACATTTTGGGATATTTGGGTCGAACTTGGCTTGGAACAAATCAGTTGACCCCTCTCTAGTGATGAATTGTCTTAGGTCATTCAGATCCTGTGGTTGGGGGTCAGATACATTGAGTCCTTGATGTAGCCCCACTGAGATACCTCAGAAGAAGTTAGGTCTGGTGATCATTGAGGCCAGCACACCATTGGTGAATTGTTGTTTCAACATTGATGCAACATTCTGGTAGAATTTCTTTCAGGTATTGGCACGTTGAACAGAACTGGACGACCTCCTAAACATTGTCTTGTTACCAATGGAAATCACACTTGTAGTGTATAGATAAGACTTGGATAGGTAATGTCTTTTTAGGTTAATAAATGTGTGTTATATTCTCTCTGAAGCTTTAGTTTTGTGCCATTGCACCCTATATTAAACCAAACCATATCTCCTAAGCTGAGCGGGATAAATAGCCCCAAGAAAAAGCAAATAGCTTCATTACAAAATAAATCAGTGGATATTAGAGGAATATTAGAGGATTAAAATTAGTGGATCAAAATTTACTTTACTTTGCCTAAAATATAGCTTACATGATCGATCAGAAGAACACAGGAGCAGATGGAGACCAAGTCATCAGAGAGTCATCTGATAGATTCACTGAACAGGACTAAGCAGCCTGCAATGTATGAGAAGACTTGCAGGCTTCAGGAGACTAACAGCAAAATGTTTATTAAAACCTATTGCAAATATGTTTCTATCCAATAATATATCTGATGCCATACCTTTAAGTTATAACCAGGCAGCTGATTGGTGTAGTCGTCCTCCTTTCTGACCTCCAAAGTACCCATGCTTCCCCTCCTGCAACTACCGGTAACTATTCAGCCGCAGCATCAGACAGAACCCCACATCCATATCCAGCCGGAAGTCTTAATGTGCTTATCCTTTCAATCACTAGGGCTTTCTAGCAGAGACCTATGCACTTCCTATAACAATGGGGCTGCTTTTGGTCCTGTTACCTAAAAAAGTCCCCTTTACCATTTAGGAAGACAAGATATAATAAATTGAACATAAAAGTTGGGAGACCTGTTAGAGATTTTATATTGGTGCCCCAATGTCTTTGGCTTTCCTTTACACCAAACCATGATGCCCCTTCTAGCATAAACAACACTTGACAGAGTATCGCAAAGTTCTTTTTCAAAGCTGGTCATCTCACACCACTCACCTTGGGAAAGGTTGAGACAAGAGGAAAGATATGGAAAGACAAATCTGTAATTTACATAGGTCTATAGACTAATTTTTACTCAGTTGCCAAGTCACATCACAGGAAATGAAATCACTTCCTCTGTCAAGCATAACCAGGAAATGACATCACTTAAGTAACTTCATGCTACAAAACATATAAGGACTTACACAGTAAATAAGACATGGTTCATTGTGATGGTGCAGATACCTAAACTTTGCCATTCCTCTTACCATGCCCTCTCAGCTCCTACTATAGAGCGAACTTCAATATTAATGCCGAATATACTTAATTGAAACAAAATGGTGGATTTCTCTTTTTTATATAGAATGAAACTTCTTTAATTACATTCTCTCCTCTATCCAATTAGCTCACTCTCTATCAGTTACTATTCAGCGAGGATGTTATGACCTTTTTCATTGCCCATGGTAACTCATTCTTCATTTCATTGCCCATTTTCATCCTTTGTGAATATGAAAAATGGAGTAAATGGAGCAAAAAAGTAGAATAAAAACTTACAAGAATGGTTGGTTTTCTATGGAGTTAGAGCACAACACATGGATTTTAATAAGTAGCAGATAAAACTTTATTTCATGGTAAAACAGCAACACTTCATTAGCCATGATTGGAAATTATAACAAAGTACTCATTAGCATTAAGATCTGTTTTGCGTTGTTGTGAGGTTAAGATCAAGTCAGCAGTAAAATATTTAAGCCTAATTATGCAAATTTAGAACACTGAGCTGTGACTCAAATCAACAGTCTTACAATTAATACATTTGCTCTTGGTTTCGTAAACCATGCATAGTTTATTGTTGTGCAATAACAATGTGTCAGAGAAGCCTTACCTAATGATGTGAGCGCTGCCCATTATCGCAGGAAAAAAACACACAAACGTAATACAAATATTTGAGAGTCGGCTTTTAATAAAGGGGAAGGATTTTCCATCATTTATAAGATAGCCCAAAACTTACACACAGTCATTTGCCGTAAAGGGATTTCCATCCCTGAAAGAAATGACATAAAACTACTACATGACATTACTGTCTGCAGGGATGCCATCAGGAATTTCAGGGCTCCATATTTTATGCCCCCCTCCCCAGGCAGCAGAGACGTCAACCTGGGAGAATCCTTCAAAGGGTGATTTGTAAATGACTAAGGATTGGCCAACCTCTGAAGATTTGTTTTGTCCAGTGTTCAGTCGAAGCGATCCTCCGGTTTGGTATGAACTTGCTGCGATGGAACTGGACGTGAAGTTATTATACTCTGGCGTCATGACGTCATGATGCTCAGCATGCCCAGGCCTCAGTGCTGACCCCAGGTGCATGACATCACAGAAGAGTGCCAGAGCCAACATTTGAGACATCACACGCACAGAGGAGGAAGAAACAGATCGCCCGAAAGAGGTTAGGGAAGGTGAATTTAAGGCTGAAACCCCACATTGCCAAAACGCAGCGTTTTTGCCACTGTGGATATGTTGCAGCAAAAAACACTGCATTTTACAGTACCTGCAAACTGGTTGGGTTTCTGGCCCATCCGCACATTCAAGAAAAAAATCTGAAGCATGTCTATTATACCTACAAAAACGCTGGCGGTTTCCATACAGGTATAATAAGGGCAGAAAGTCCGCAGAGGAAATTCTGTGAAAAGACAATGAAAAACTCTGTGGAAAAAAAAGCAATGCATTTACGCTGTGGATTTTTTCCACAGAGTTTTTTTGCTGTGTTTTGCTACGTAGGGCCTTAGCCTAAATGTTTTGTTTTATTTTTTAAACCTCCCTTGAGCCTCCACCTATTATACTATTATCTGAAGTGACCCCAGAATATAATAATTTTAGGCAAATCATGTTGTGGCGGCCATTTTAGTATGCCCAAGACTAATTCCAAATTATTCGGTTTCAGTAAAAACAAACGGTTTGGAATATTCGGTAATCTTGCTCGTTGCGGGCCGATTCGGTCAACACTACAAATGACAGATCGCGACAAAAGTGTGAGTGGCCTTTTCAAAGGGCTAGGCCTTTCTAAAAGGGTACAACTAAATATTTTCAGCCCCTATATAGCCATATCAGACTCCAGATTGTTGCTGGTTAAAGGGAATCTGTCAGGGTAATTTGGGACACTAAACCACCCACACATCCATATGGACCTGGGGTTTAGTGTCCCAAATCACCCTGTTATAACGCAATCCATGGCCGCATTAAAAATAAAAAAGCTTTATACTCACCCTGCCGCTGTACTCCCTGCGCCTGCGCAGTTCTTCAATGAAGCCAGAGGAGTACACCTCGGCTTCAGTGTGCATGCCCCGCAATTACGTAGTGAAGCTGGGGTGTCCATCTTTGCTTCACTGAAGAACAGCGCAGGCGCCGGGAGGCATGCCTCATGAATAAGCCGGACCGATCTCGCAGAAGAGCGTCGATCGGACCCTATTCTAGGTAAGTATAAAGGTTTTTTATTTTTAATGCGCCTGCGGATTGCATTACAACAGGGAGATCTGGGACACTAAACCCCAGATCTATAAGGACCTGTGGGTGGTTTAGTGTCCCAAATTGACCTGACAGATTCCCTTTAAATATAAAAAGCAATTGCGCTATTGTATGGTACTAAGTTATGTATTATTTTATTATTGCTATGTGTTATATATTATTTTTCTAATGGTCATTTAACAAAGTTCACTACTAAAATTTTATTGTAACTTACTTTCCTACGTTAAAGTTTTATATATATACAGTACAGACCAAAAGTTTGGACACACCTTCTCATTCCAAGAGTTTTCTGTATTTTCGGGACTATAAAAATTGTAGATTCACACTGAAGGCATCAAAACTATGAATTAACACATGTGGAATTATATACTTAACAAAAAAGTGTGAAACAACTGAAAATATGTCTTATATTCTAGGTTCTTCAAAGTAGCCACCTTTTGCTTTGATTACTGCTTTGCACACTCTTGGCATTCTCTTGATGAGCTTCAAGAGGTAGTCACCTGAAATGGTCTTCCAACAGTCTTGAAGGAGTTCCCAGAGATGCTTAGCACTTGTTGGCCCTTTTGCCTTCACTCTGCGGTCCACCTCACCCCAAACCATCTCGATTGGGTTCAGGTCTGGTGACTGTGGAGGCCAGGTCATCTGGCATAGCACCCCATCACTCTCCTTCTTGGTCAAATATCCCTTACACAGTCTGGAGGTGTGTTTGGGGTCATTGTCCTGTTGAAAAATAAATGATGGTCCAACTAAACGCAAACGGGATGGAATAGCATGCCGCTGTAAGATGCTGTGGTAACCATGCTGGTTCAGTATTCCTTCAATTTTGAATAAATCCCCAACAGTGTCACCAGCAAAGCACCCCCACACCATCACACCTCCTCCTCCATGCTTCACGGTGGGAACCAGGCATGTAGAGTCCATTCGTTCACCTTTTCTGCGTGGCACAAAGACACAGTGGTTGGAACCAAAGATCTCAAATTTGGACTCATCAGACCAAAGCACAGATTTCCACAGGTCTAATGTCCATTCCTTGTGTTCTTTAGCCCAAACAAGTCTCTTCTGCTTGTTGCCTGTCCTTAGCAGTGGTTTCCTAGCAGCTATTTTACCATGAAGGCCTGCTGCACACAGTCTCCTCTTAACAGTTGTTGTAGAGATGTGCCTGCTGCTAGAACTCTGTGTGGCATTGACCTGGTCTCTAATCTGAGCTGCTGTTAACCTGCAATTTCTGAGGCTGGTGACTCGGATGAACTTATCCTCCGCAGCAGAGGTGACTCTTGGTCTTCCTTTCCTGGGGCGGTCCTCATGTGAGACAGTTTCTTTGTAGCGCTTGATGGTTTTGGCCACTGCACTTGGGGACACTTTCAAAGTTTTCCCAATTTTTCGGACTGACTGATCTTCATTTCTTAAAGTAATGATGGCCACTCGTTTTTCTTTACTTAGCTGCTTTTTTCTTGCCATAATACAAATTCTAACACTCCATTCAGTAGGACTATCAGCTGTGTATCCACCTGACATCTGAACAACACAACTGATGGTGCCAACCCCATTTATAAGGCAAGAAATCCCACTTATTAAACCTGACAGGGCACACCTGTGAAGTGAAAACCATTTCAGGTGACTACCTCTTGAAGCTCATCAAGAGAATGCCAAGAGTGTGCAAAGCAGTAATCAAAGCAAAAGGTGGCTACTTTGAAGAACCTAGAATAGAAGACATATTTTCAGTTGTTTCACACTTTTTTGTTAAGTATATAATTCCACGTGTGTTAATTCATAGTTTTGATACAGAAAATACAGAAAACTCTTGGAATGAGAAGGTGTGTCCAAACTTTTGGTCTGTACTGTATATATATATATAAAAGCCTGGGGGCTTAGCCTGGCGGCAGGGGTGTTGCTGGGCTGCTGGGTCGCTCGCCCTGTGGGCGCTGTATTATGGTGGTGGCGGTCGCTGTTCGCTGCTGCACCCTGTACAGTAGGGACCCACTATAAAGAGGTCGCCGTGAAGTGGCTAGTGGGCTTATACACCTTGATCAATATGTATACTAAGAACCTCGTGTTCAGTATTGTAGAATTTGCTGAGAAGCACAAGATCAATGTATAAGATTGGGATGTGCGGTCCATGTCTTTTTTTCTTTTTTTGGATATACAATGTGTGGTTAGGCTCACCTGGAAGAGAAGAGCTACAACAGGCACAGCTCTGTATAAGGGTGGTATAGATAAGTGACATGTCTCACTGCTGACAATCCCAGAGAACCGGACAAAAGGATAAAAGAAGAAGGGACCGCAGGCGCTGTCAGATGAACCATGAAATTCCAAAGTGGAAGAAGTGATTTTTATTGGACTACATGTTTCATCTTTGTACAGATGTCTTCATCAGGCCATCAAACATGAAATCACTGACGTAATGAAACTGCTGAAGATCCGCTCTGAACCAGTGTCTTAGGCTTCCAGAGTTCCAGACACTGCTTTCAGCAGCAAGGAGGCTATACCATATGGTCTGCACACTGCAGCTCTTCAGCAGTTTCATTACATCACTGATTTCATGTTTGATGGCCTGATGAAGACATCAGTACAAAGATGAAACATGTAGTCCAATAAAAATCACGTCTTCCACTTTGGAATTTCATGGCTCATCTGGCAGAGCCTGAGGTTCCTTGTTCTTTTATCCTTTTATCTGGTCTCTAATGGCAGTAAAGCACTTGTCCGATTCCCTGAGATTGTCAACATTGAGACATGTCACTCATCTATACCACCTTTATACAGAGTTGTGCCCGTTGTAGCTAATTTTTTCTGGGTAAGCCTAATCGCACATTGTATTCTTGTTCTTCTATCCTAAATGTTCATACAGTCATGGCAGGTGATAGCCAGGAGTAAAAGTAACTGGTCCCACATCAATCCCCTAATCTCTTTGCCTGCAGAGTTATGAAGTCGGGTATCAAGCTATGGTCACAGCAGGCAGGGAACAGTTGATAGCCAAGGAAAGTGATTATTATCTATGAATGGTACTAGTTATATAGTCAATTATTGGTGATCTGATTCTGGGACTCATTTTCTCAGCTTTGGGCATAGGTTCATTGTGCTGATGAAGTTGAAGGACAGTGCTATTTGTTTCACTACAAATGCAATACTTACAATACTTAAACATATGGTACTATAATATACAATGTTACAGATACAGTGGAGCTGCTGCCCGGTTACCAATCACTCTTTCTATACATTTGATACCTCACATGACACTCGCCATTCCTCACCCTCCTTCTCAAACTGCAGAAACTACTTATTACTTGGAGTTCTGATGCATTGCTGCTGTGATCACAAGACTTTACAGAAACAGAGATAGCTGTCACTTGGGTTAGAAATTTAAAGAGGTTGTCCGGGCAAAATGTTATTTTTAAAATAGGCCGGGGGGGGGGGGGAATCATTCTCACCTGTCCCCGTTGCTCCTGTGTCCTCCCAGTGTGGTCTGGTCCTTCTGCTCCGTTGTCTTCTAGAAGTGAAACTCCTTGCCTGCTGTGATGTCCCGGATCCAGAGGCGTAGCTAGGGGTTCAGCACAGGGGGAACGAACATGTCCAAGTGGGCCCCCAACTTGGACATGTTCGTATACCGATACTATGAGTATACGGTGAGCGTATAGTGGTATATAGCGGCTCTACACAGGGCTCTGCAGACGATTTAGGGGAATACAGTGCAGTAGAATTTAGTGACTTACAGGTGACATCTCTGACTAATCGTTTACATTCCCCGTCTCTTTTATCTGGACGTCCATGAGCACTTCTTCCAGTCTCTGTAAAGTTTGCAACACAGACATCTTTGGCTCCTCACTTTTCCAGGCACCTGACCCACATTGTCCTCACCTACACAAAGCCCCCATCCTGCTGCTACCCCAATTATATAATATATGATATAACCCCCCATAATGAATAATACCCCCAAGTGCATCTTTAAATTAATAACTTCCCTGTGCACCCCTTTAAATAGTTCCCCTTATTAATAATGGCCCAGGTGTTTCCTAATTAAAAAGAAAAAAAAACAAGGAAAAATAAATTATTGGGGTTCCAATACCCGGGACCCCGAGGATCAGCTGTTTGAATGAACCGTGATACCTGTGTAAGCTCCATGACACTTTCTCTGTTTACATAGTGTCATTCATCTCATAGCGGCCATGTAATGTAACTACAGCCTCGTCCTATACACATCTATGTGACAAGGCTGTAATTACATCACACGGTCACTATAAACAGACAGCGTGTGATATAAACAGGCGCCATAGCCACTTCATACAGCTGATCAGTGAGGAATCACTTATCTCTTATTGATGATCTATTCTCAGGATAGATCATCAATAAAAATTAGCTGGAAAACGCCTTAAGGCTAAGGCCCCATGTGGCGTCCCGCAGCAAAAAACAGCTGTGGGAAAAACTGCGGCGGTGACATATTGCAGTTCTTCCTGCAGCACTTTGCACAGAATGTTTGCAGAGGTTTCCTCTGTGGACTTTCTGCTTCAATTATGTCTATAGGGAAACCGCTGACATTTCCATAGGTATAATTGACATGCTGCGATTTCCAAAACTGCGACTGTTTTGGAAATCGCAGTGTTCCGCTGCGTGTATTTTACTGCAAAGTTGGGATGGGGCCCCATGTGACGAAAACCCACAGAAAAAAAAACGTGGCATTCTAGCAAATCCCATCCACTCATTGCGGAAAAATACGTGCAGCAGACGCACTGCGATTTCCAAAACCGTTGTGGTTTTGGAAATCGCAGCATGTCAATTATACCTATGAAAACACCGGCGGTTTCCATATAGGTGTATTAAAAACAGAAAGTCCACAGGGAAAACCTCTGCAGACCTTCTGTGAAAAGCGCTGCGGGAAAAACCACAATGTTACCGCCATGGTTTTTCCTGCAGCCCGCTACGTGGGGCCTTAGTCGCAATAAAGCCAATAATGCCCCTGATTCCCCCTGACATAAATACTGCGCCTCTAATGACCCCTTATATCAATGACCACCCCCTTATGTTCATAATACCTCCTAATATACAGTGGGGAAAAAAAGTATTTAGTCAGCCACCAATTGTGCAAGTTCTCCCACTTAAAAAGATGAGGCCGGCCTGTAATTGTCATCATAGGTAGACCTCAACTATGAGAGACAAAATGAGAGAACATATCTAGAAAATCACATTGTCTGATTTTTTTAAGAATTTATTTGCAAATTATGGTGGAAAATAAGTATTTGGTCAATAACAAAAGTTCATCTCAATACTTTGTTATATATCCTTTGTTGGCAATGACAGAGGTCAAACGTTTTCTGTAAGTCTTCACAAGGTTGGCACACACTGTTGCTGGTATGTTGGCCCATTCCTCCATGCAGATCTCCTCTAGAGCAGTGATGTTTTGGGGCTGTCGCTGGGCAACACGGACTTTCAACTCCCTCCAAAGGTTTTCTATGGGGTTGAGATCTGGAGACTGGCTAGGCCACTCCAGGACCTTGAAATGCTTCTTACGAAGCCGCTCCTTCGTTGCCTTGGCGGTGTGCTTGGGATCATTGTCATGCTGAAAGACCCAGCCACATTTCATCTTCAATGCCTTTGCTAATGGAAGGAGGTTTGCACTCAAAATCTCACGATACATGGCCCCATTCATTCTTTCATGTACACAGATCAGTCGTCCTGGTCCCTTTCCACAGAAACCACCCCAAAGCATGATGTTGCCACCCCCATGCTTCACAGTAGGTATGGTGTTGTTTGGATGCAACTCAGCATTCACTCTCCTCCAAACACGACGAGTTGTGTTTCTACCAAACAGTTCTACTTTGGTTTCATCTGACCATATGACATTCTCCCAATACTCTTCTGGAACATCCAAATGCTCTCTAGCAAACTTCAGACGGGCCCGGATATGTATTGGCTTAAGCAGGGGGACACGTCTGGCACTGCAGGATCTGAGTCCCTGGCGGCGTAGTGTGTTACTGACAGTAGCCTTTGTTACGTTAGTTCCAGCTTCCAGCTTTCTGCAGGTCATTTACTAGGTGGTTCTGGGATTTTTGCTCACCGTTCTTGTGATCATTTTGACCCCACGGGGTGAAATCTTGCGTGGAGCCCCTGATCGAGGGAGATTATCAGTGGTCTTGTATGTCTTCCATTTTCTAATTATTGCTCCCACAGGTGATTTCTTCACACCAAGCTGCTTGCCTATTGCAGATTCAGTCTTCCCAGCCTAGTGCAGGTCTACAATTTTGTTTCTGGTGTCCTTCCACAGCTCTTTGGTCTTCACCATAGTGGAGTTTGGAGTGTGACTGTTTGAGGTTGTGGACAGGTGTCTTTTATACTGATAACAATGTCAAAGAGGAGCCATTACTACAGGTAATGAGTGGAGGACAGAGGAGCCTCTTAAAGAAGAAGTTACAGGTCTGTGAGAGCCTGAAATATTGCTTGTTTGTAGGTGACGAAATACTTATTTTCCACCATAATTTGCAAATAAATTCTTAAAAAATCAGATAATGTGATTTTCTAGATTTGTTTTCTCATTTTGTCTCTCATAGTTGAGGTCTACCTATGATGACAATTACAGGCCGGCCTCATCTGTTTAAGTGGGAGAACTTGCACAATTGGTGGCTGACTAAATACTTTTTTTCCCCACTGTAAATGATGCCCCCTAATGGCCCCTTATATAAATAACCTCCCCCCTTGTATTCATAATACCCCATAATAACCCTTATATAAATGACCCCCCATCGTCATAATGCCCCCTAATGAATCCTCCCTTTATAGTTATAATTCCCCCCTCCTATCCACCCCTTATACTATTACTATACTCACAACTGCGCTAAAAAAAATAAAAAAAAAGTCATACTCACCTGTGATGCTGATGAATGGAGCTGCCGGCGCTTCCTCCCTGTCCACACACAGGACGTCTTTGTCTGAGCGCAGGTGGTGCGATGTTGTAACGTCATTGCGACGCCTGTGTGAGAAGAAGACATCTGTCTGTGGTCTCGGGGTCTTGTAAACTGCAAGCCTCATGTGGCTTGCGGTTTACAATACTGTGAAGTTGCAGGATACGTTTTAACTAGATCAGTGTCTGCAGACACCGATCCAGTTAGAAATAAAGGATGTATTAATGGCGGCCCCATGGTGGGCCCCAAAAAGTCAGTGGGCCCGGGGCAGCCGCCCCTCTGCCCCCCCTGCTAGCTACGCCTCTGCCCGGATCCCTTCCACTGAAGCCACTGATTGGCCTCAGCAGTCACGTGTGGCAGGGACCACAAAAATGGACCAGCAAGACCGGACCGCGCTGGTAGGCACCAGAGCATGAGTATGAGTATGATTTTTTTTTCTTTCACCTCCCCGGGCTTATTTAAAACATAAAATTTTTGCCTACACAATTTCCCTTACTATCTGTCTGTCTATCTCAAAGCAGAAAAGAAGTAAAGGACTACAAGTGGACTTCAAATGTCTTCTCCTGCTACCTCATAGTGATATAAATGTCTAAGTAAGTGAATATGTGAAAATACCTAAGTAAGTGAGTACATCAAATTAACAGCACAAACGAAAGACAAATATTATTGAAACTTGAATTTACATACTGTAAGATATATCCACCATATACCAATTCTGTCGGGTATCCGTACACCTTAATCACCACCCACACTGTGTATGTTCGCATCTAGGGTCACCATGCACATTTGATTCTGGATGCGACCATAAAAAGGGAACACCTTCTACAATCACACATCCATACAAATAGCTGGCACCACCCAACACTTTATGTTAGACGAGACACCAATTTATCCAAACCATGCACAAATAGCAGCCAAAAAGGTAACAAGCCTAAGCAATATTTACTATCTCGAGAATTGTGGGGATGTTTAGAGCCAAAGACAACCTTATTAAATTTTTGATATAATATGCACAAAAAGTACAGTGCTGAACAAATAAGATGGAACCAAAAAGACATATACATGCAAAAAATATCAAATAAAAAGGAATAAATGAAATAGACCTGTTTGCAAGCCTAGGAGCACAGCAGAAAGTAGCTGGGCAGAAGTACAGAGGAGGCTGTAGCATCAATATCTGACCAAGAGTTCATGTACCTCTTACTTTTTAAAAGGACTCCCAACCAGTCTACTTCCTGGAAGCTCCCACGGGTGACTTGACGGGCTATTTACATGTGTTCAATTCAGAGAGATATGACTAATTTTGGGAATATTTTATAGTTCTCAGTGGGTACCACATATACAGTAGGTATGATATTCCTGGCAAGAGATGCTACATGCTTTTACAAGTCCAGACATACCAAACATGCATATTAAATACATAATTTGGCTGTTTATTAATATCCAACACCCATATTTTTGAGGTCCCTACTCAGTAAAGGTTCCCTGGACATCTTTTGGTACATGGATGGTCGTAAAACATACACATGACAGACATGTCTTTAATGTCATAATTTTTCTTTGTTCAAAATCCAGTTTTTGGCCAGCCCTGCTTTCGGGCCGACACCTGGAGTTGTGACGTCTGGCTACAATCCACACACAATGACTTGCTAATGGAATACACATCCTGAAGGAATTTAAAAATTACCATACAAATTACACAAGAGGAGCGCTGACACATTGAACCAAAATCCCGCTATGACAATGAACACAAACATTAAAATATAACTAGACACATCATATAATATAATATAATATAATATAATATAACATATACATATTTCATCAAAGCGATACATATTCTTTTAGGTTTTCAGGTTGGTTACTGGAGGAACATTTCAGAGATGTGTTAAGGTACAACATAGATTAGAAGGTCATGTCTAGTTGCTGAAATGCACTCACTAGCTCACCTCTCTTGTGCAAAAATGTATAGGGTCAGTTGACAGATACCATTTAATTAAAGAAGTAGAGCGTTTTTCAACTTACAATGGCTTCAGGATACAATATTTTGCAACATACAATGGTCTTTTGTAGTCCATTGTAAATTGAAACCAGACTCAACATACAATTCTTGGCTGGAGATTCCAACAAATTATCTTGGTCATTTCACTGTTAAAACCCCTGTATTAGTGATGAGCATGCGCAGACTGACTGACTAGTAGCGCCTCGCTACAGCACAGTGCAGTACTACATGTTCTGAACTTTTCTTTACCAGTGCCAAGATGAGCTACTCTTTTGGCGTAAAAGTAGTAACTCCATATGACATTTTTTGGGGAACAATGGCCAACATTTACTAAGGCTGCTGTATTTAGAAAGTGGCCAAAAATGTGACTCAAGTTGGCTCATTTTTGGCACACGATGGTGCATCTCAGCTGCATCCACTTTGCCACTTTTTTAGACAGTGGGCAGAGAGGGGTAAGAATCTAAGCAGGCTGTGATGGGATACCCAGGTCCTCCCGATATACTATAACCTATGCCAGAAAACTGGCATGAGTTGTACAACAAATCTATGACAGTACCTGACTGGGAAAATTACAGTTAGGTCCATAAATATTTGGACAGAGACAACATTTTTCTAGTTTTGGTTCTGGACATTACCACAATGTTGAAGTTCAGACTTTCAGCTTTAATTCAGTGGGTTGAACAAAATGATTGCCTATAAATGTGAGGACTATAAAGCATTTATTACACACATTCCCTTCATTTCAGGGGCTCAAAAGTAATTGGACAAATGAAATAATTGTAAATAAAATGTTACTTTCTAATACTTGGCTGTTCCCCCTTTGTTGGCAATGACTGCCTGAAGTCTTGAACTCATGGACATCACCAGACACCGCCACTGTGTTTCCTCCTGGTTAATGCTTGGCCAGGCCTTTACTGCAGCGGTTTTCAGTTGCTGTTTGTTTGTGGCCTTTCTGTCTGAAGTTTAGTCTTTAACAAGTGAAATGCTGCTCAATTGGGTTGAAATCAAGAGACTGACTTGGCAATTCAAGAATATTCCACTTATTTGCTTTAATAAACTCCTGGGTTGCTTTGGCTTTATGTTTTGGGTCATTGTCCATCTGTATTATATATCAGTTTGGCTGCATTTGGCTGGATTTGAGCACACAGTATGTCTCTGAATACCTCAGAATATATCCAGCTGCTTCTGTCCATAAACACTAGTGACCCCGTGCCACTGGCAGCCATGCATGCCCAAGCCATCACACTGCCTCCACCGTGTCTTACAGATGATGTGGTATGCTTTGGATCATGAGCTGTTCCACACCTTCATCATACTTTTTTCTTTCCATCATTCCAGTAGAGGTTGATCTTGGTTTCATCTGTCCAAAGAATGTTCTTCCAGAACTGTGCTGGCTTTTTTAGATTTTTTTTTAGTAACGTCCAATCTAGCCTTCTTATTCTTGAGGTTTATGAGCAGCTTGCACCGTTCAGTGAACCCTCTGTATTTACTTTCATGCAGTCTTCTCTTTATGGTAGATTTGGATATTGATATGCCTACATCCTGGAGAGTGTTGTTCACTTGGTTGGCTGTTGTGAAGGGGTTTCTCTTCACCCTGGATGGCTTGTTTCACCTGCATGGAGAGCTCCTTTGACCGCATGTTTTCTTTACAGCAAAATCTTCTAAATGCAAGCACCACACCTCAAATCAACTCCAGGCCTTTTATCTGCTTAATTGAGAATGACATAATGAAGGAATTGCCCACACCTGCCCATGAAAGAGCCTTTGAGTCAATTGTCCAATTACTTTTGGTCCCTTTAAAAACAGGGTGGCACATGTTAAGGAGCTGAAACTCCTAAACCCTTCATCCAATTTTAATGTGGATGCCCTGAAATGAAAGCTGAAAGTCTGGACTTTATGTCCATGTCCATTATATAACTACATCTTGAATATGTTTTAGTAAACAGGTTAAAAAAAAAAACTAAATTTGTGTCAGTGTCCAAATATATATGGACCTAACTGCATGAGAGATCAGGAACAGTCTGGAAGCCTCTTGGTAATTCTGGCATGTCTTGTGCCTGTCGGGAAATGAATTAAGAATGGTATAAGAATCACAAGTCTTAATAAATTTTCCCCAATGTGTAAACTTTTCTTGGACCCTAATTTTTCATATTTTTGGTGATATTTTGGGATCTTCAGAACCAATTATTAGTTATGATCTCAAGTTACAATGGTGTCTACTTACAATGGTCATCCTGGAACCAATTAATATTGTTACTTGCGGCACCACTGTCCAATATCTAAAATCCACTCAAGGCACATGGTAGGTGAACCAACTTAGAATAACTTCTAAAATATGTATGTTACTTCATGCATGATTTGTACTTTGCACACGCATTTCTCATGTCTTACTTTTCTTACGTAACACACAGATCTGGCAGCCATACAGCATTTAAAATTGTGCAAGTTGCCTTTCAGCCTGTTCTCTCGGGATATTTTTTCCTGAGGAAGTGTCATGCTGTAAGCATTTTTCATTTGCAGCTAGAACTCATGCCAGCTCCTCAATTACCTAGCAGTCTATTTGATACTTAGTAAATGACACATTATTATCTCACCTAGCAAGAGTATGAAACTTCCTCCATAGATTAATGGGTAGAGCAGCCGCAAGATTATTATTAATGTAACTGTATTTTACTTTACTTCATAGTGATTTGTTTCTCAATGCAAAGTTATAAATCTCTTCAGCTTTTATATAAATTTTTGATAGTAGGGAGTGGGAAAGTTAGGTCGTCATCATGAAGAAATTGGGATTAACTGTTTGAAGATAGTTACAAAAGTGTTGCCTGAAAAAACTAAAATCTTTTATAATCATAAAACCCTTAAAAAGAATCAAAAAGAAAATCAATAAATATATCTTGCAAACATTATAACCATATTTTGGACCATAAGAAACAATCTTAGGATAGGTTCATATTTCTGTTTATTTCTGTTATTTAGTCTATGGTTTCGCCGAACTTTGCCCAAAAGCTCGGTTCAGGTACCCGAACCCCAAATTAATGGGGACCCGAACTTTTTTTTTTTTTTTGGAGGGGACCCGAACTTTGTGACTTTTTAGTGATGTCCCACTATGGGACCTGAACCAGCGATACACTGATCGTTGGTTCAGCACTATAGACTGCAATACACGTGTATTGCAGTCTATAGAGGAAGTCAGCCTATGCAGATGCATAGGCTGATTTCCTCAGTCTCAGCAGGATCAACCATGTACTGGGGGCTACAGAAGATGCATATCGGCATCCCCTGATCTCGCTGTGGAGGGTGCCAAGGGGGACATTTAGCATGGCAGAAATCCTTGGATGCTGCGGTCATGTTTTACCGCGGCATCCATAGGGTTAAAACTGCCGATCAGAGGTCAGCTCCGATCGGGGTTAAGGATCAGGGTGTTAGCTGTCAGTTACAGCTAACACCCACTCCCGATGCCACCCGTGGCATTCAGTTCCCTGACAAACACCTAAGATGCCGCGGTCACTATTGACCGTGGTATATTAAGGGTTAAACAGCGGGGATCAGTGTTATCACCGTCCCTGCTGTTGCAGCGGGAGCCTGACTGTCAGATACAGCCGGGCTCCTACGGTTATCGCAGGGGGTTAAAGCTGGTTGATTGGCTGCTCAGCAGTCAATCAACCAGCTTTAGGGATGAGCCGAACCCAGACCCGAACTTCTGCGCAGTTTGGGTTCACTCAACACTAGTTATGATCTCAAGTTACAATAGTTTCTACTTACAATGGTCAACCCAGAATCAATGAATATTGTAACTTGTGGGACCACTGTACAATGTTTTATAAAATCTGTTCAAGACTTACAGTGGGGAAAAAAAGTATTTAGTCAGCTACCAATTGTGTAAGTTCTCCCACTTAAAAAGATGAGGCCGTACTGTAATTGTCATCAAATACGTGCAGCAGACGCACTGCGATTTCCAAAACCGTTGTGGTTTTGGAAATCGCAGCATGTCAATTATACCTATGGAAACACCGGCGGTTTCCATATAGGTGTATTGAAAACAGAAAGTCCACAGGGAAAACCTCTGCAGACCTTCTGTGAAAAGCGCTGCGGGAAAAACCACAATGTTACCGCCATGGTTTTTCCTGCAGCCCGCTACGTGGGGCCTTAGTCGCAATAAAGCCCAAGTGCCACTTTCATTAAATTAATGAACCCCCATATTATGCCCCTGATTCCCCCTGACATAAATACTGCGCCTCTAATGACCCCTTATATCAATGACCACCCCCTTATGTTCATAATGCCTCCTAATATACAGTGGGGGAAAAAAGTATTTAGTCAGCCACCAATTGTGCAAGTTCTCCCACTTAAAAAGATGAGGCCGGCCTGTAATTGACATCATAGGTAGACCTCAACTATGAGAGAGAATATGAGAAAACAAATCCAGAAAATCACATTGTCTGATTTTTAAAGAATTTATTTGCAAATTATGGTGGAAAATAAGTATTTGGTCAATAACAAAAGTTCATCTCAATACTTTGTTATATATCCTTTGTTGGCAATGACAAAGGTCAAATGTTTTCTGTAAGTCTTCACAAGGATGGCACACGCTGTTGCTGGTATTTTGGCCCATTCCTCCATGCAGATCTCCTCTAGAGCAGTGATGTTTTGGGGTTGTCGTTGGGCAACATGGACTTTCAACTCCCTCCAAAGGTTTTCTATGGGGTTGAGATCTGGAGACTGGCTAGGCCACTCCAGGACCTTGAAATGCTTCTTACGAAGCCGCTCCTTCGTTGCCCTGGTGGTGTGCTTGGGATCATTGTCATGCTGAAAGACCCAGCCACGTTTCATCTTCAATGCCCTTGCTGATGGAAGGAGGTTTGCACTCAAAATCTCACGATACATGGCCCCATTCATTCTTTCATGTACACGGATCAGTCGTCCTGGTCCCTTTGCAGAGAAACAGCCCCAAAACATGATGTTGCCACCCCCATGTTTCACAGTAGGTATGGTGTTCTTTGGATGCAACTCAGCATTCACTCTCCTCCAAACATGACGAGTTGTGTTTCTACCAAACAGTTCTACTTTGGTTTCATCTGACCATATGACATTCTCCCAATACTCTTCTGGAACATCCAAATGCTCTCTAGCAAACTTCAGACGGGCCCGGATATGTCCTGGCTTAAGCAGGGGGACACGTCTGGCACTGCAGGATCTGAGTCCCTGGCGGCATAGTGTGTTACTGACGGTAGCCTTTGTTACATTAGTCCCAGCTTTCTGCAGGTCATTCACTAGGCCCCCCCATGTGGTTCTGGGATTTTTGCTCACCATTCTTGTGATCATTTTGACCCCATGGGGTGAGATCTTACGTGGAGCCCCTGATGGAGGGAGATTATGAGTGGTCTTGTATGTCTTCCATTTTCTAATTATTGCTCTCACAGTTGATTTCTTCACACCAAGCTGCTTGCCTATTGCAGATTCAGTCTTCCCAGCCTGGTGCAGGTCTACAATTTTGTTTCTGGTGTCCTTCCACAGCTCTTTGGTCTTCACCATAGTGGAGTTTGGAGTGTGACTGTTTGAGGTTGTGGACAGATGTCTTTTATACTGATAACAATGTCAAACAGGAGCCATTACTATAGGTAATGAGTGGAGGACAGAGGAGCCTCTTAAAGAAGAAGTTACAGGTCTGTGAGAGCCAGAAATCTTGCTTGTTTATAGGTGACCAAATACTTATTTTCCACCATAATTTGCAAATAAATTCTTAAAAAATCAGACAATGTGATTTTCTGGATTTGTTTTCTCATTTTGCCTCTCATAGTTGAAGTCTACCTATGATGACAATTACAGGCCGGCCTCATCTGTTTAAGTGGGAGAACTTGCACAATTGGTGGCTGACTAAATACTTTTTTCCCCACTGTATAGCAGCTACTCAATGTGGGGCCGGATCACCCCTTTAATTTTAAAAACATGTCTGGAGAAAGTCCTGTGCACACTAAATAGCAGAAATAGGGCATTAAATAGTATTACATGAAAGTCTCTGTCAAAAGAACATTTGGACAAAGATTGTCTTCTTGAGCTGACCCCTTTAATTTAGGGTATAAATTTTGACCAATATGTTGGCTCCTCAGGGCTCCCCCAGAACAGGGAGATAATACTCCTGACATCTGAGACATACTAACACATTTAGGGCCTTTATGAAAACTTTATGGCATAATAATGATGGTACAAGATCTTCTCCTCTACCAAGGATCTACCATACTGTTGGTCATTTATGAAATGCATGATCTGTTCTGTTATCTTCTTCTGTAGACCACTGCAAATTGTGGTAAAGTAACTCCAGCAGAAAGGAGAGGCACAGGAGATACAAATGTTTTGTGTCTCCAGTATTTCAGTTCCTGACAGATTCTCCATATACGCAACAGTTGCGCTCTTTACAGATTTTAGTCTTAAAGTATACCTGGCAGCAGGCAACAAGAAAGGGATACAGCGTTGCAGAGTGGAATGCGAGACTGGACGAGAGGGACACTTGGGAGATAAGCATGGGATGAAATGGGGAACCTGATGCCAGAACAGAGGATCGGAGGTGGGTTAATAATGCTTCTCTTTTTTTTTTTTTTTTTTTTTTTGTTTCACCCCCCAAACCCTTGGGTTTTCCAGTTTGACTGATAAACCCTTTTAAATTTAAAGGAGATAGTTTGGATACAAGGTTGAAAACAGTTCCAATAAATATTTTATACAATGAGGTGCAAATTTACTTTAAAGAGGACCTGTCACCAACACTAAAAGGTCTTAAAACTATAGAATGGCTGAACAAATTTGGATAAACAAAGCCTCAAAATGCTCAGGGTGACAGATAAGGCATGTCATTGGGCTTGTCAGACCTGGTGATGGATCCTCTTTAAAGAGTATCTGATTGAGGTATCCCTTCAGAGAGGCCCATGGAGCTGAATGTTATACTATAGATAGAAAATATCAAATGTAACATAAAACACGTCTAAAAATGAAAAAACAAGGACAACGCAAAGAAAATCTATGACCTTATAGCAGAGAAGTTGTCAGCTTGTGTGGTAACAATTCCTCTCCACAGAACAGTACAGAGAGAATCTAGAAACATTCTAGTTGTCAGAAATGTTTTACCAGTAAGTGATATCTTGTTATACATCAGACCATTCATAAATGAAAGACGCGGAATTATTCTGAGAGTCTGAAACATTCATCTAATAAATCAGAGATTCTAATAATTCATTAGAGATTCCACAACAAAGGAAAATGTCACATTATGTGATCAGAATTAAGAGAAATCTTCATAAAGTATGTCAATGCATACAAAACTTTATGAATATATTCACACTTAAACCTTCTGTGAACTTGGATTAATATATTAGGGAATTGCATCAACAATAATCCTCTCCTTACCAGACGCACATCCTTTACCAGTGGACATTCTCTGATCATACAGATTCACAGATGAAAGGGAAGCAGAACTGCAGGCACAGACTGCACTGACGCTCAGTTGAAGGTTTTTAGGCCCCTAAAGCTGTCCTTCCATTCTTGATTGACATCTCCCTGGCCATTCTATATCACTACCACCCTCTTGCACGTCTTGCAGATGTGCCAATGCCTTGTACTCCCCAGGCACATTTGCTGCAGTAAATAAAACAGGCAGAATATACCTTGCTTCTGTGCAAATACTCAGGGAGTACAAGTAGAGGCGTAACAGAAAGCTACTGGGCCCCAATACAATTGCCTCTAAAGCAAGAATGCAGAAACTGGCAGATAACAGAGAACAGTAAACATGCTACCTAAATCTCACACTGTCCTGGCAGATAGAGTCTAAGGCTACCCAGACATCTTCATCAGAGACTGTCACAAGGCTGGATGGTCTTGTCCGGATCTGGACACAGGTTGTCAGACAGTAGTTAATGTAAAAAATAGGTGCAACTGCAGACTAGAATCAAAGCAGAAAACTACAGAAAAACTCACAAGTCATGTCAAACCAGGAGAGCAGCGTGTTATCCAAATTAGAACCAAAGGAATAAATGTGCCCAAGCCAAGGTCAAGTCCAAGAGATAACAGTCAAAGCCAGGTCAGTAAGCAAGCGGATATGCAGTAAAACAAGCCAACATCAGAAGTACAGCAAGTATAGATACTGTATGTTCAGAGCACAGGAGCCTAACTAGTAACAATGAACTAATAGAATTGCACCTGGAGAGTTCTGAACAGACTTTAAGGGGTGGTTCACACATAGGAATATGATGCTGACTTTGTCAAGCAGAAAATTTCTGCTTCAGGAATTTGAAGTAGATATTTTCTACTTGACAAATGTTGATGCAGATTTTGATGCTGAATTTGAAGCAGATTTTGATGCAGAATTTGAAGGGGAATGTAGAGAAGAGTGCCACTGTATTTTGACTTTATAAGGCAGGGATAAATTCCAACTTTCACAAGCGGATTTTGAAAAACTCCACATCCAATTCCACATCCAATTCCATATCACATTCTGCGTTGTTGGAAAAGGTGTATTTTCTGTCTCCCATTCATTTCAATGAGAGTTTTCAGACGGAATCCATGTGAAAAATGAGCAGGATGCTTATTTTTTTCTGGTAGCTGAAAAAAAAATCACATGGCAGAAAAAAATCATCTACTATCCATTGAAATGAATGGGAGGCAGATTTCAGGTAAAATTTGAGGCAGATTTTGAGGCAGATTCCGCCTCAAATTCAGCATCAAATACTTACGTTTGAACACGCCCTAAAAATGTAAACCCAATCAATATTTGGTGTGACTTCTGCCCATTTGGAGGAGGAGTCCTGGAAGTGATGATACGGCCCCCACAGAGCCCTGATCTCATCATCATCCAGTCTGTCTGGGATTACATAAAGACACAGAAGGATTGGAGCAAGCCTCCATCCACAGAAGATCTGTGCTTAGTTCTCCAAAATGGTGGGAACAACCTCCCTGCAGAGTTCCTTCAAAAACTGTCTGCAAGTACCGAGAAGAACTGATAGAAGGCAAAGGGCAAAGGTCACACCAAATATTGATGGGATTTAGATTTATCTTTTGTTCATTTAATTATTTTGTTAAATTACAAAAATAAATTATCAACACTCAAAGCATTCTTACCTTGCGGTATTTTCTCCACACTTGCCTAAAACAAAATAAATTCCACACAAAGAATCATAATAAAAATCTACAATTTTTTAAGTACAAAAATTATTATTATGAACAATACATAATCATAGGGGAGAAAGAGAAATATATCCACATTAAATCATGCCGTGGTAGTGGAGGTACATATCGTGTTCTTACATAGAGTTAAAAAGTCTAACCAATAGTAAAGTATGCTGAGTCCAAGAAGATTTACACAAAAAACAGGGACTCAAAAGCCTAAATACCTATTATAATACAAAATAAAACCTTCTCCAAAGGAGATGGAATAAAAAGAGAAAATTACAGAAAAAATATTCCCAAAACAAGGAAAAAAAGTACTACCCATAGTGGTGCAGTAGAAATACAAGGTATAGGCAAATAGTCCCACTATATAGTAATAAATAAATGAACCCAAAACTATGTCACAGAGAAAACCCTTTGACAAAGCCATTTTTGGCGAAACGCGCGTTGGGGTGCGTTTCTATACACGGTATGTAGTGAGGTTCATGGGACTATTTGCCTATACCTTGTATTTCTACTGCACCACTATGGTCAGTAGATTTTTTTCCCTTGTTTTGGGAATCATTTTTCTGTAATTTTCTCTATTTATTCCATTTCCTTTGGAGAAGGTTTTATTTTGTATTATAATAGGTATTTAGGTTTTTGAGTCCCTGTTTTTCGTGTAAATCTTCTTGGACTCAGCATACTTTACTATTGGTTAGACTTTTAACCCTATGTAAGAACACGATATGTACCTCCACTACCACGGCATGATTTAACGTGGATATATTTCTCTGTCTCCCCTATGATTATGTATTGTTCATACCCTGTTTCCCCGAAAATAAGACAGCGTCTTATATTAATTTTTGCTCCCAAAGATGTGCTGTGTCTTATTTTCAGGGGATGTCTTATTTTTTTTTCAATGAAGAAGAATTCACATTTATTGCTGAACAAAAAAATGAACATTTATTATATACGGTACTGTACAGTAGTTGTCATCACAAACCAGCATAACCAGACAAACTGTGAATCCTATCAAGAATTTCTTACTACCGTACCATTATTTCCATGTACAACAATTAACAGTATGGTACATTTACCAATATTTACGGTACGAATAGAAAGTAAAATTTATTCAATGACAGTTATGTCATCATCTTCTAGGACATCATCATAACAATCCAAACCATTAATTTCCCTGCACACAGTATCATGTCCCTTAGTGGCCCCTGCACACAGTATCATATCCCATAGTGGCCCCTGCACACAGTATCATGCCCCATAGTGGCCCCTGCACACAGTATCATGCCCCATAGTGGCCCCTGCACACAGTATCATGCCCCATAGTGGCCCCTGCACACAGTATCATTCCCCACAGTGGCCCCTGCACACAGTATCATTCCCCATAGTGGCCCCTGCACACAGTAGTTTGCCCCATAGTGGCCCCGGCACACAGTATCATTCCCCATAGTGGCCCCTGCACACAGTAGTTTGCCCCATAGTGGACCACCCATGAACAATTATTATACTGTGGGGTCTTTTCAGACCCCAGAGTATAATGATCGGAGACCCAGGAGAGGATAGAAACATAAAAAAACAACGTTGCTTACCTGTTCCTCGCTCCGGTGCATGCCCGCGCGCTACTCCGGCCGCCTTCACTGTTAGACCAGGCCGCGTCACGTGATCCGGCCGGCGTCGCGACGCAAAATGACGTCCGCTGACGTCATCAAACAGGCCCGAAGCCTGGAGAAGCGTAGGACAGGTAAGCACATAGTTTTTTATGTTCGCTCACCTCCCCCTGGGCCGCCGATTATTATACTCCGGGGTCTGAAAAGACCCCGGAGTATAATGATAGCAGAGATTGTGGGGTTCTCCCGCGGCCTCACATATCGTATATACCATATGTTCTGTTCGGGAACATACGCCTTACTTTCGGGGGATGCCTTATATTAGGCAATTCTCCGAAACCTCTCCTATGCCTTACTTTCGGGGGGTGTCTTATTTTCGGGGAAACACGGTAATAATAATTTTTGTACTTAATAAATTGTAGATTTTTATTATGATTCTTTGTGTGGAATTTATTTTGTTATATATTGTATTTTGATTCCATGTTTTCTTTATGAGTTTATTATTAGCCCTTTTTTTTTTTTTTTTTTTTTTTTGTGCACAGTACTGTAAATCTGGGAAGGCTTCCAGGCCACACTCTAAATGCAGCAATAGGAATACAGGAATACACTGTACCAATGAATGGTGAAAGAGCCATATCATAGGCACACAATAGTGTGTGTTTGGATTGCACCAGCATACTTTTTTGCTCTACTGAAAAGTGTAGCAGAGTATACTGTTTATTTTCTGCAAAGAAATGTAAACCACCTGGTATACATTTCTTTACATATGAGTCTATAAGTGTTGTATGCAATTATATGACTTACAGTTTCCTCTGTACATTTAGCACACTGTCTGGAAATTCCCTGCAGTGTATATGCCATACATACTAGATGTAATGTGAACAGAGTCTTAGTAACTTTTTCTATGTATATAGAAAGTTAATTCCATTTGCTATATTCTGAAACAAAAGAAAAATGTTTTTAGGGTAGAATATTTTTTAAAACATGAATTGTGTCTGAATTTAGCAAAGTGCGAGGGAATGATCTAATGTTCAGTTTGGGGTTAAAGCCTAGGTTACTTTCACATTCATAATTAATTTGGCCAAGAACTTTATAAAATGATATTCTACTCATTAAATAAAGGGGGTTCTTGTCAGTGGTGAGCCAGGATAAAAAGATCTTCAGGACCTTTAAGAAATATAATCCTCATACTGATGGACGCAGAGCAAATACCCTTTTGCACCTTTATAAAAAATGAATCTATATCAAAGAAAAAGTCTATAAAGTCAGAAGTAAAGAATTCATTTTACAGCAAATTCCATCATATGTCCTCATTACCACTGCAATACTTTCTCCACGACAACTAGAAGCTATCCCGGGGTCATCTCATACTTTATCACTTTATGGGATCTTATTAAAATTCATGCTATGCACCAATTTACATGGCCACATTTCTAAAAAAAATACTTAGTCTTATAAACAGTGCACAAAAATAAACACAAAAAGTATAAGTCAAACTATAACATCCTAAAATCAATTCAGTTAAAGGGGTATTCCCATCTCAAAGATCCTATTTATACTGATAGCTCATGTAAATTGAAGAGTTTTCCTAAATACTTTGCTTTAGCAATGCTGCTTTGTTTGCCTATGTAAAATTATTCCTCCCATTGTTTACACTTCGTTTCCATGGAGCCAGAACTGTCTGATAAGCAGGACAGATGATGTGAGTCATTGCTCTCTGGGGGTGCTGAGTGCTCTCACTGTTATCTACAGCTCTGCTGGCAGGACAATTAGTTCAGCTAGTTGTAGGTTGCTGATAAAGGCTCCGGGAGCTGTGTCTGTTATCTCTCTATGTAAACACAAAGATAACACTGAGTCTGCTCCCTAGAAGCATGGTAAGTTTTCTACCTGCGTAATGTAATATACACTTACTGCGCATATTATTTGATCTGCATTTATATTAGATCTCTAGTAATCACTACAAATAATCTTTCATGGTAAGGGCAAAGTCTATATTGTGATACTTAATAGTGTCCTTTTCATCAAACATTCAAAGCCGCCTTCCCCCAGCTTGCTGAATAATACAGGAAGTGAGAAGACACACAGGCAAAGCTGCTGAGAGAGGGAGATGGGAACACCCCTTTAATATCTGTATATCACCATTATGTGCCAGTTATTGCCCAATAAAATAAATGCCAAGGTCATACATTTCATGGCTTCATTCATGGCCATTAAAACAAACAACATGGCCATGAATGATGTTCGAGTGAATGTGTTAGGAAACAGATGCAGTGTTGGGCTAAGCAGTGAGTCCCAGTACCAGTCAAACCGGATCAAAATGGTAAAAACCGTGCTGAACATCCCGCACTCTCCCAACCGCACCGTACCCCACCCCCCCCAGAGATGTTCACCAGGGCCCCTGATGGTAGGGATGGACTTGAAGCTACTGACGGGCAGAGCGGCACGGGTCAGAGAGCGCCGGACACAGCAGAACAGAAACCGAAGAGGGAGCCCTATGGCAAAAATTGTGGTTGAGTCCATTCCATTATAACATGAATGCTCACTTTCTGTTGTCTTTCTCTAAAGCCATTGTCTAATGTAGAAGATCTGAGGAAATCTCTCAAACACTGTCCATGCCCTTCCATATGAACTGCCTCTATTGTGAGTACACTCTTGTTGCTATGCACTGTGTAGCAGGTCAGTGTCTTCAGAACTCCTGCAAAAATTATCAGTCGGGATGGTGGCATTGTTCAACCTTTGGGGCAATGCACAATGGAAGCAGAGCCCCAAAAATTCAAAATGGTACCTAAACTTGGTAAAGGATCTTGACGCTACAATTCCAATCCTGGTCCAGCCAAGTTAATCCTTCGTATAAGAGAAGAACATTGAGGCCATCAGACTGGCTGTTCTCTCTTGTCAGCTATGGCTATGGTGTCTATGGAGAAGAGTGGTACTTTGAAGGCTCACCCTACCCAATGGGAATGAGAAGTAGCACAAATCTGGGCTAGGACCATTTGTGGGCTCTCCAGTAGCTAAGTGCTGGTATCTGGGTATACCCTTGCTACATAAACTCACATCTAATAAATTTATCAGCACATACAGGCTCATAGAGTCATAGATCTTCAAGAGCTAGGATTTTCTACCAAAAGAAAAAGACGCGAGTAAATAATTTATCCAGTTTATACAGCCCTGGCGACCAATACAGGCTTGCAGCTGATAAGGCGTGTTTTTCTTTCTGGATGAATGTTTTGCTATCAATTTCTGGGGTCATTACATATCAAACAGTATTTCATCCAGGCAAATTTTACAACAAAAAAGACGATCTCGTAACATAGACAGAATGCAGTAGTTAGAGTCCACAGAAGATGAATGAACCCACTGTGGCTAACAAATTACTGCTAGTTAGTCTTTATTGTCGACGTTTTTTGATTCACATCATTGAATGGATCTGAATGACACTATATTGTCATTTTTTTTTAACATAAGCAAAATATTTCAGCTGAAAACATGAAAATAAAGTAGCAGAAACCGCGAGAGGTCGAGATTACTATTCCCCGTACAACTCATCAAATCGCGCAGCTGTGCAATCTTTCTATGCGATACTGCTTTCCACATTACAATAACACTAACAAACTCTGGGGCTTGTGTAAATAGTCAATTTAAGCACTTCTTGGATGGCTTAATAGAGACACACAAACAATACACTTGGGGCATTTAAAAGGACTCGGTTAAACATACAGTTTCATGACTCATTGCTTAATTTCAATGATATGAGAACTTGGGGTGAAATGAGGATTTTTTTTAGCTTAAACCATCAACTTGTATAAAAATTCCTATCCTAATGAGTAAACATCTAAATAAAAGTAACTTTATTAAGCCTATAGATCAGTCCAGGAAGCAGAAATACAGTTATAAATGTCATATAATTAAAACAAGTTCGGTAGTATACTTATTAGAGGAGAGGGGAATGTCTTGTCAGCAGAATGATACAGAATAAAAGAAAATTATGTCTTATTTTTTAACATATTTTACCTCTTGCCGCTACTCTTTTGGAAAATTAGCAGAATCATTGTGCCCATGGTACACTTAGTGGGAGAGATTTATGAAGACTGGTCTTCATATCCGTGCGCCAGTGGAGGGTGCACCTCATTTATGACATGGCACAAGCCTCCTCATAAATGTGGTGCACCCTCTGCCAGGCTGTACGCCAGAAGTGAAATCTACGCCGGCTCATTATTTACACCAGTTTTCAGGAAAGTGGCATGGCCGGCGCAAAAACGCCAGATCCTACATTTTATATCATAACGTCTGTTTAAAAAGTTGTGACTTTTTTATGCGAGGTGTAGATTAAGGATAATTTTTTGACAATTATGTTTTGCCTTCTCTGGAATTCCGTTGCCATCACCTTGCACCCTGGTCGTGGCTCCGGTATCTTTCATCCACTTCATTAGGGCAGCATGGTGGCTCAGTGGCTAGCCATGTCACCTCACAGTGCTGGAATTCTGGGGTCGAAACCAGCCAAGGACAACACCTCTAAGGAGTTTGTATACTCTCCTTGTGTTTCTGGGCTCATTCTGTTTTGAAGGTTACATGTCCCCCAAATGGATTTGATCCCATGGCTGTTAAAAATGGATAAGCTGGTTGGGTAAAAAAAAGAGCCAATTAAATTCATCCACTTTTTTTTAACAGTCCATTAAAAATGAATTCAAAATGGATGACATTTGGCCATCGAAAATGGAAAAACAAGTATGGAACAGATCGAAAACGGCTTGTTTGTCAGTTTTCCACAGCAGAGAAATTAACATGGTCACATGAATATAGCCTTAGATATCTCATTTGTCCACAGATGGGTCTGTGGTTTGGCTGGTATGAACTAATATACATTTTATATAATAAATTTCTGTTGCTTCAGTTCCAAAAAAGTGGAATTCCGTTTAAGGCTAAAGCCCCACGTTGTGGAAACGCAGCTTTTTTTGTTGCAGATTTTGTTGCGGTTTTTTGAGCCAAAGCCAGGAGTGGAGTGAGCAAAAGGTAGAAATATAAGAGCTTTCTATATATTTCCCATTCCTTTTATAACCATTCTTAGCTTTGGCTCAAAAAAATGCAACAAAAAAAAAGCTGCGTTTCCACAATGTGGGGCCTTGGCCTAATACAACATTTTTATAAATTAGTTCTCCACCCATTTTTAATCAAAAAATCACCTGTAAGGTAAATTCAGATGGAGAACACAGAAAGGACATCCCAATCCCATGTCATCATGATCCACCTTTCTCAGAACTAGTGGACAAAAAAACAAATGAATGCTCTCATTGTATCCACCACCACCAGCTCTTATGATATGACATTACATTGATCCAGTACTCTAACTGTAAAGAACACTAGCTTTAACAGTAAAGAACCCTCTCTTACTTTACACAAATGCTTGGTTTGTGAATGTATAAATTCATGACTTGCGTTGCACATTTAATATACAGATCTTAAAATGAAATACGAAGCTGTAGAGTCTAATAATATGACAATATTGCATATAAAATAATGTGATACCAATAATAAAAATAGTAAAATAAAGTCAAATATATATTATTAGTAAACTATACAGCTGAATCTTCTAAACACTCATAAAATGGTTTCCGACAATGATTATATGTGACAGATCCGCTTGAAGTGCGCGCTCTTCCTGAATTTCTCTATTAAAAATGAACAATTTAATATCTGCTTCATTTCCAATCACCCTTTGCATTTGCAGCCAACGTACAGTAGATGCACCTGGACATAAGTGAACCAGATGAACAACAGCCGTACGTGTTCATTACTGTCTGATTGATGTAATCATCATTTCACATGGAAAATAATTGCCATAAAACAACCCGAGCGCAGAGTGTACTGGGAACATCTTACTAGGTAATATCGCTCTATAATGTTTTTGCTATACGGTATGTCTAGGTGAGCTTAGGCTATAGAAAAAGGAGCGGCTACTATGGGTTGTGAATTCTTCCTAATGTCTGCCTTGTGAGGATTTCAAACTAGTGACACCTGGAATAATCTTTAATATTTCAGCAAAGGATGAAATATTACATATACATGGACAATTGGCTGGTGAGGGGGTTGCTCCTCCATTTGGAAAACTAATATTGATGGAGAAGGACATTCCATGGTCAAGAAAAACTTGAAGATCTAGTTCTATATGCCACTTTACTAGACCCAAAGTCTTGAGAGTAGAGGGCCAATGAAGCAGGACCAACCTGTTCTATAGGGGGAAGTTTAACAATATGTACATGGATACTTCAAACCTCTTTCCCGTCTGAATCGAAAAGTTATATGGCATCCCTGTCTTCTTAAAATGAAGATGATAAAGTTTAGGTTTAGACGATACATCTACCAAAATGCTACAGTCACTAAGGACAGCTACTTGAGATGCACATCTCACTTCGTCTCATGGATTGCGCCATTGCCACTTGATACCCCTTAGTGGTTGTTCAGACGCACAAAGAAAGGGCACTAAGAATTCCGCTAACAGAACCCTGCGTCATAGTGACACAAAGTATAATGTATTAGTATTAGTGTGCTAATACATTATGGGTGAAATGTATCAAAATATCTGGCATAATAAAAAAAAATCACACATTTTTTATAGAAGCCTTTTTTGAGAAAAAGTTTGTGGGCAGAAATGGGGCAAGCTAACAAAGCTAATATTATTGTTAGAAAACTGGCATAGATCAATCAAGGCCAGCTAGGTGCACAGATTCTGGCACATGTACCACCCAAGTTGGTCCAAAATTATTGCGAAATGTGCGCTTCTTCAGGTGTGTAGCTTGGGGGTGCAATTGGGGCATGCGCCCCAGGTATTGGTTGTTGGGGGGGCACCAATAGGCCACTTTTATGTATTTAGATACAGAGTAAGGGCAGTGAACTGAGCCTTTGCCCCATGTGAAGGAATGTCTAGCTACAGCTCTTCATAATTTTTGGCCTTTCTCCCCCTGGTGTTGCTGATATTTAAGACTGACATACCATGGCATGCTATGACAGTCATAATAAATCAGTGCCTATAAGTATAACATAAAGATGTCAAATAATAACCCTCAATGGGATTAAAAGACAATAAAAATGTCATAAAAAATATATTTAAAAAAAATCTACATTTTTTTTTAATAAGAATACAATTATTTAGTATAAAAAACATTTTCTTGCTCATATATAAAACCAAAAAAAATACACTTATTAAGTATCCATATAAATATTTTAACCTGAAGAATTCATTTAACAGTGACAAATTTACAGGATTTAGTGTGAAACATGCATAGAATAGAAAATAAAAAAATATTAAAAATATATAAATTTTACAGTAATTTGCATGTACCTCCCATACAGCACTAATAACCTAATATAAAATAAAACCAATACTGCCTTATACGTCAATGAAAAATGTGAAAAGTTATGGCTGTTTTAATGCAAAGAGGCAAAAGTGAAAAAAAAAATTGTTGGTCATTAAATGGTTAAAGGGGTATTTAATTTACTATAATTTACCCCCTCTCCACATCATAGGGTTAACTTGCTGATTGATGGGTTTCCAACCACTGGGATCCCCATCGATCACGAGAAGTGGGATTTCTTGCAGCCAAGTTGTATGGAGCGGCAGTAAGAACTGTGCATCGTTGCTCCATTCTTTTCAATGGAGCAACCTGGAGAGCAGGATGTAGGATGGGGGTAACTTGTTGTAACTGGAATATCCCTTGACGTTAAAGGGAAAATAAATTGTTATATTAGACTTGGTCCCATAAGTGGAATTCCTAAAATTGATAGAAAAGGAGACTCAAGTCCCATTAACTCTAACTATACAACATACAAACTCTACAGATGTAACATAAATATTCAAGTTCTTTTCTAAAATTGCCCATTCTAGGATGATATTTATTGTAACTTTCTAAAATCAAGGAAAATATATTCAAATTGAAGGGATCTTTATGTATTTGCCAAGTACATTAAGAAAGCAATATTGCAATATCATCCCACACAAAACTCCAGTGGTTCTGAAGTCCCATAATAAAGTCATTTTCAGCTTTTCAATAATTAAGTATATGTCCTAAACATTATCCATGTCTAGTTTGCCAGACTTTGTCATTATATGGGATTTTTTTCGCTGCTAAATCTCCTGATTGCCATTCTGCGGCGGAGGTGTCTTTAATCATTCCGTTTGCTGTCTGAGCATTCGTGTCCTGCAGATGCTGCTGGAAGTATAAGTGCAATTATTACAAGGCAAAGTAATGCTCAGAAAGTCTCTCAGTAGGGCGTTCAATTATAAATCAAGGAAGGCATGCTGAGTATTACATCCATGAACCCTGCTTATAAATTCTCATAGTGGATCCTTTCAGGTCAAACCTCTTTTAACACCGAAGACAAAATTCTTCTATACGCTGTGCCCATGTTAAAATGATCATTAATATCCCACAGTTCTACTTGTAAAATTATATGTTCTTCAATTTAATTACCTTGTCAAGGGCTGGCAAATATTGGGTCTTCCCAAAATATTTAAGTAAAGATGAAGATACCGGTGTTATAAAAATATGTATATGAAAGAAAGAGACCATATGTAATTATAGATGGGCATATTAAATTACTATTTCCAGGCAGGAGGCTGACAAGCTACAATATTTTTTAGGGGAGGGGTCACATCATAGATGTAGCTATAAGGCTAGTTGCAGACGACCGTGTGTATTTTGCGGTCAGCAAACTAGTAATTAGTCTTCAGTTTTTGCGGACAGAATGTCTTCAGTGTTTCTTCAGCATCAGTGAAGTATGTCCGCAAAAACGGACATCAGTGTGTGATCCTAGTTTGCGGATCCACCATAAAAAAACACAGGTGACATCTAATGATATCCCTAGCTTGTCCGCGAAAACGGACGGCACACTGATGACACACTGAGTACATCCATGTGCCGTCCTAAGTTTTTAGTCTACCATAGGCTTCTATGGACGAGTCCATTCCGCAAAAACTGAACAGAATAGGACATGTTCTATCTGACGCGGTGCTGAATCACAGCTCGCATACTGATCAGTGAAAAACATGGTCGTGTGCATGTACCCATAGAAATGAATGGATTAGTGTGCAATCCGCGAAAAACAAGGATAGCACACGGATCTCGCCCACGGTCGTCTGCCACAGGCCTTAGGGTGCAGAGGAAACAGTTAAATCCAGACCCTTATATCTGAGGACACCCAATGGCCATATAAGAAGAAACCAGTATTCAGAATATGTTATGAATTATGTATATATGGTACTGGGTACTTATGTATTTTCTTCTGGTTATGTTTTTTTAGTTCATTGTTGTAGTTTAGAGTTTGGTTCAATGCATTCAGTACATCTGGCTAAGTCTGAGTGTTTCCTGTGTATGGCAATTTCAATCCATAGCCACGGTTCAGGACACAGCTCATTAGTTAAGTCAGGGTGTTAATTGAATTGTGGTAGCCCAGCAAATTCACGGGGGAGATATCCCAACCAGGTGGTTTGAGCTAGGAATCCTGCATGGCCAAAATTATGTATAGGGAAAAAAGTAACATTTGACATAAAAGTCATGGATGTCATAATTCATGTTTCATAACCATCTGAATACTGGAATATGGCCAGGGAACCATGACCAGTTAGTTTTGTTAAGTATTGGGATCTTCACTGTAAATAACCGATCTATATGATGTATGTGTGGAAGGCACTATTATTTAATTTTCATGTTTGGTATACCTGGACTTGTAAAAACATCTGGCATATCACACATACAAAAGGTATCCACCTGGAGTTATGGTACATTCCCAAAATATATCATATCTCTCTGGATTTGGTGCATGTAATTACAGAGCCCCTGTCACAGGTGGGAGGTTCCAAAAAGAGGGCTGGGGTTAGGGTTCCTTCAAAATTGGTGATGTGCAGAACTCCATTTGTCAGATACTTGGATACACAGCTTAGAGAATGGTATGTCCAACTCCTGCCGATCTCCACTGCCAGACTTAAAGAGAGGTCTGTTCTTATTTTATTCCCTTTATATTTTGTATCGTTTGCTTGTATTGTATTATTACTTTTATTTCAGCTTTGTCCTGAAAGCACTTTCCTTTTTTTGTATAATAAATCTAAAATTTGATAAGATTGTCTTTGGCTCTAATCATCCTCCCAATTCCAAAGAGAGAAAATATCACTTAGATTTGTTACATTTTTTATGCCATTGTGCTAGAGGACATAGGTGTGAGTGGTCTGGGTATATCAGTCTACCATAAGTGGCTGGTGGTAGCAGCTATTCATATGGATGTGCAGATGCTGGGGTTGCTTCAAGTCTTTGTAACCTAGTGTGATAAGTGAGTCTGGAAGTTTGTGTGGCACTGGAGTTCCTCTTTATGGTCACATCCAGGGTGACATGAGCTTGTGTGGTGAGTGGGTGTTCGGAATCCTGACAATGTTGTTGTGTATCAACATAAGGAGCAGCACAAATTTTGGCTAGTTTATTACCCCAGAAGCAGCATTGAGAACATTAAACAGAAGTACTGAGCACTGTAGCTTTGAATGCATAAGTGGGGTTGGATAGAACACTTACTAGAGTCATCAGCAGCATCTCTCTTTCTCACTCTGCAGCTGTCCTTCTCTCCCTCCCCTCTCCAGATACTTCTATAGGGAGCCTGTAAACTGATCCTTAGTGAGATAGTAATCCATCTCTCTCAGGATGGATTTAGCAGTGAATTTAGAGTGAGTGAATAGTTAAAAAAGAGGGGAAGAGCCCGATAAATGGAAAAAGAGGTATTTTCTATAATAAGATATATTACAACCTTTTCTTTATTTGCATTTAATATTGATTTAAGCAAAGTTCATTGCTTCTACCTCACAAAATTGTGATGAATATTCACTAACACAACTACCCTTGAGGTACTTATAGTATTTAGATAAGGCTTTTATAAGGTGTTAGTGAAGCAGTTACATGTAGTGCATGCTGGTAGTGTATGCTGCCTAGCAACCTATTAAACACAGGTATACCATAAGAAAAGGATTGTATATTATATGATCCTAAAATGATATTCCAATAATAACATGTTATCCTCTATCAAAATGACAGGGCATAACTTGCTGATCAATAGAGGTCCAACTGATGGGACTGATCAAGCAATTTTGGGTATTTTGCACACCAGTTTGAACAGAGTTGCAGAAGGGAAACTTACTTTACTGCGAATATCTCCAATGGATCTCACTGAAATAAATAGAGGGGCAGCGAGTATTCACACTGGGGTGCAAAACATACCAGTTCTCGTGATAGTTTGGGGGTTCCCAACAGTCAGACCTCCACCAATCAGCAAGTTACCTCTTTCCTTTGGATAGTGGGAAACTTGTTGTTAGCAAAATATCCCATTTAATACAAAGCAGTCATCTTCCTCTTGAATGGTTAGCATACGAGTGGGTGATCTTCAGTATTTTTCACCTATGATCCCTCCTTTACATTATATTTTGTATTGCTTACATCCTCTTAGAAATTATACTGTGAGATCTTAATTTTGACAACCACTAGATGGGTTACAGTAATATCCCCATGTGTACTACAATATTCCAATATAATACTATTAATACTAAATTTCATTGGTCATTGCAAGTCATAGATGTGCCAGGGACTCCGAAGCAGGAGCCACTTCTACTGAGTGCTTCCCTATTATGGTTCATATGATCTATCAGTAAAAAAAAAGGAAAGAGTTGTCTTCGTGAGAAAAAAGTTCATAGAGGGGAAAACTCTTGATTCATTCCATTAAATATTCTACACCTAGTATCTCAAACTGTCATGCATGTACCTCAGGAGTTATACACAATAGCCAAGATTTACTAGTTAGTCCATGTAAACTTATACAGGCAATCTGAAAATGCACCAGATTTATCACAGTGGCTGATGCTGGATGATAAATCTGATGTACCATTACGGAGGTTCACATGGAGGAATACGAAGAGGAATTTGAGGTAGTCTTCTGCCCTCCTCTCCAAATACTGGACTTATGGAAACCACAATGGGGCTACTCAGTGCAAGCCTTGCGCCACTGGTTCTACGACGGAATGAAGAATTCCCAAGCTCGAGCAGGATGCTTCTGTTTTCACAACACTAAAAAAAAAAGCAGCAAAAAGAATAGAAGGCAGATTCCAGCCAGAATTTGGAGCAGAATCCAGTTAAAAATAATCTCCATATTTATCTGTGTGAACCTAGGCTTAGACTGTATAAGTTTATACAACCTTTTAGATGGCTTACTTTGTGACAGAATTTTCCAACACAATTTTTGGCACATTTTCAGCACATCTTGGTGCATTTAACTCCTTCCCAACATCCGCCCTAGTATTGAAATATGACGGTGACTCAAGAGCGTATTATACAGCAAAGACCCGGCGTTAATGCCCGAGATCAGTGCCTACATTGCCTCGGTCAAAGCTGATTTTCTCGGTGGCGCATGGGCTCTGCAATTATGTAGATGATTATTTTTTAACATAATGTGATCAAAGCATTAGACAGTCCCCAAAATGGTATAACTAATACGTACACCTTGCTGTGCAAAAAAACACGTCCTATGCAAGTTACGGGTGTCAGAATATGCCGACTTTATTAAAAAAAAAACATATCTTTGCAAAGTTTTGGATTTTTGTTAAAATGTAAATAAAACTATATAAATTTGGTATCCCCGGCATCATTCCGAAAGACAGGTGACATGTCATTTTGGCTGCACAGTGAACACCCTAATAATAAAGCCCGTAAGAAAGTCACCCAAATGCACTTTTTTCCAATTCCGCCCCATTCTTAATTTTTTTCCAGCTTCCAGTACATTCTACTGAATAATAAATGGTACCATTATGAAGAACAATTTCTCCTGCAAACATTAAGCCCTCATATGGCTCTGTGAACGGAAAAATAAAAAAGCTATGGGGTTTGGAAGGCGAAGAGTCAAAAACAAAAATCGAAATTCAAAAAATGCCTCCGGCGGGAAGGGGTTAATCCATACCTCCTTTTCTATGAGAAGCCATACCTATAAGTCAGCTCAAACTAGACGTGTAAACATGCACCAAGATGTGCCTAAAATGCATCTAAGGTGCCCCGCATTTTATGCCTAGTCTAGTCGTAACCACAATAGTAAATCTGTGCCAATATCTCTAGCGGGTAGCTGCGTTGTCTTTTTGCTGTTCTTCTAATAAGTGAGGCACACAGTATGATACTAACCTTGGCAGTACTTTCTTGTCATTATATCAGTAGGGGGTACGTTGAGAAACGCTGCTCTACACGATCCCTTATGTTTCCTATTGTTTCCCCGAGTACATGCCCTCTTTGCCAAGGAGGTTTCAAATTTAGCTGACTTACTGCTTCTTTTAATTGTGCCATCCATTAGACACGTCGGGCCAAGTTACAGAAAGCAACAGTGTTTCGATTTACTTTCATCAATTTTTATTTGCTTAATTACACATTATGGCGCGTTCATGTGTAGTTTTTGTTAGAAATGATTCCATTATTTATAACTCGGCAACATCGAAAGAGTTTGAAGGTTTTATTTATCGGAGGCTTCGAAACATTAATAAGTGTGTTTTTGTTAGGAGACGTTTGCTGTCAGCCCGGCACAAACCATTTCATTTATATACATTAATAGGACGTTGTTAATCTCTAACAAATACGCTCCATGTTGATCGGTCCTGGATATACAACCTTAAATGTTATACCCATCGGGCTGTAAATCTAGAACAAATTTGCATGCAAATATCGGTCACTTCACGTAATGACATTTTCTTTCGGCACAAGTTCTTTTTTAATGAAAAATTTGTCCACAAAATATATTTAGGGGGGAAAAAAATGACTAAACTTGCCTAAAAAGACAATTTTCGTAGGTAGTGAAGCTTGCACGGATTTATAGATATATTGGACAAATTAAATAACTTGCAAAAGTAAAACAGCAAACTAAATACATAAAAAACACTTCGCAATTTATTTTTTTTTCCCCAATCGCTTCTTAAATTACAATTTAAAAGGAAAAGATAACTCTGTTAACACTGATGAATTTTTACGACAGCATTAAAGCCGAAACAATTAAGGTTCAGTAACATTTCATTGATTGGCAACCATATGTTCTTTCATCTTTCATGTGAGGAACAGCTGGCAATCAAAAGGGTAACTAAGTTCTCCATTCACTGAATCATTTGGAGAAGGAGCCGATCTGTTGATGTCACCCGCTTTTATTAATGAGTTTTAGTTTGAGGAATGTTTTTCATTTTGATTAGTGGAAAACCATAACTTTTTGGGCCTGGGACAAGATCTGAAGAACATGGACGTTTCTGAAGATACAAACTTGATCTACTGTATTAATAATGTGGGTTTTTACCCACAGAGGCAGATCATGTAGCCAATATAGGGTCTATCTATTTTTATTAAGTTAGTGCTTTATTTTTAAAGGGCACTCATTATATTACCCCCTCAGTAGTAATATTTGTCCACTCAAAGTGTCTTTCCTTATCCTACTTTTATCTTCTTCAATAAGTCACACGATCATAGTGTGACCTCTTTTTTCTAGCATGGGTTGCTGTGTAGACAGGAGGTCTCTCTCTGCTGTTGGCAGATACTATTGCCTCCTGTTCTTCTATCGTACCTCTATTGTCCAAATGCCTCCCTCCTCCTTTGCCTCTTACATAATCTGCTGTCTATAGCCCACCTCTCTCACATACTGACCATAGTTTCCCCTCTCTCAAAGTCACTAGGTCACCATTACCTTCCCCAATGTAATCAGCATCAATTGATGCAGCTTCTAAGACCTCTGGTGACATTATCCTTACAGTCTAAGGTCCTGGAAAGTCCATTTTAGAATTATCTCTGCAGTGTTTTGCAGAAATAGGCAAATAGACATTTGTACAGGTACTAGACATGGGAAACAGTGTCAACAAATGTGGTCTCCTTCAATGACTCCTTTGATGACTAGCTAAAAAATAAGCAAAAAAACCTGTGTTACTTTAAATAAACAATATTCCATAGGATAGAGGATAAATACCTGACTGGCGGAGGTCTGACTGCTGAGACCACCACCAATGCCGAGAACGGGGGTTCCTTTCTCCTTGCTGCAAATTCACCCTGAGCACAGACAGGATGAATGTAGGGGTGACTGGTGGTGTGCAGCGCTCCTATTCACTTTAATGGAAGTTCATTGAGATAACCAAGTGATTTACTATGGATAGAATAAAAATAATTCTCGTGGCATAACCCCTTTAGGGGATAACTCATCAGCAACCAGATACTCCATCTATGCCTCGTTCCAGGCATTGCATGAACCTGGTAGTCTGAAGAAAAGTTCAGCTACAGCAGTGTGATGCCCCCCTGACTTCTCAGCTCACTGGCAAAACAATAATGTCAGCAGTCCACAGTAATGGCTCTGCACTGATAGCTTCTTTAGCAGTGAGAGAAGGACCTAGAGTGACACCATGGTCATAGTACATCATGAGTGCACAGGTGCTATGGTTCTTTTGTAGTGGAGGGTGGGAGAAGGCTGAGAAGGGGGTAGTAATTCTGCTGCCAGTGGATTGCCATAGAAAGGATGGGTATGCCAGTGGAAGAGGGGTGAAAGGTAGACAATTCTGGTGGGAAGGGTGGGAAGAGAGACAATACTGCTTCTAATGGGAAAGGGGCAGGGGACTATACTGTTTCCTGTTGAAAGGGTTGGGAAGGACAACTATGGTGCTGCTAGTGGTGAAGGGTTGTAAAGGGCAGACAATGCTGCTGCTAGTGGAGGAAGGGTAGGAGGAAGGCAATGTTGCTGCCACTGGGAAAATGTGGGAAGGGGACAATGCTGCTGGCAGTGGGAAAAGGTGGGAAGGGGACAATATTGCTGGCAGTGGGTAAAGGTGGGAAGGGGACAATGCTGCTGGCAGTGGGAAAAGGTGGGAAGGGGACAATGCTGCTGGCAGTGGGAAAAGGTGGGAAGGGGACAATGCTGCTGCCAGTGCGGAAGGTCTGGGAAGGTGCCGCTGCTGTTATCGATTCTGCACTGTGTTATTTGGTGCTGCTGAGGAGGTTTGTTGTGCTGCACTGTGATATTTGGTGCTGATAAGGGTATTATGATGGTATTTGGTTGGCACTGCCAGGGATAAACGAGTACATGGTAGTTTTTATCAGCTGGCGAAGCTTTAACATCACCATGCTTTGGCTTTTGCAGCCTGAGCAGAAAAATGTGAGAAGCCCTGCTCTAAACTCTATTATGGACAATAAGACTATATTATTGCTTTAAGGAGCAGATTACAAAGAAACAAATCCCATTATAAATAACTTTGTGCGCACCATAATGTTATTCTGCTGTAATTGTATCCTTTTATCATTTCAGGCTTCAAGCCTGGATAAGCTAATGTTCCTGTTGTATAATTAGAAAATGAGATGCATTGCGTCTGTTAAATACAGATATTTCATGAATATGAAGGCCGGCTACATCCAGACACTCACACCCTACTGTAGAATATACAGCTGTGAATATATCCAGCACTTCAGGGAAGATTTCTGTCCTTCTATAGTGCAGGATTATTTGTCCAGCAGGTAAGTAAAATGCAACCATGTCTAGCCCCGGACCCCGGGAACTTTCTAAAATGTCTAATTGGCGCCATTCAGCAGCAATAAATGTTACAAGTCTTTAATAAGCGACACCAGTAATCATGGAAAACGGTCCAAACAGTACAGAATACGCTCCGGCACTGAATATTCATACTAAGTGCAAATGTTAATTCATTTTGGGCTTGCGTTACACCGGTCTAATTATCTGGTGGAAGAATCTATTAGCGGAGCACTGTCAATCCTGGAGATTGGGTTCAGCAGAGTGAAACTGAATTGTGAGCATTTCCGACTAATTACAAAACCCTTTCTGACGTAGCTTTCAATACAGCTCAGAAAGAGACTGCGGCTGACCCATATGATAACACCAAGTGGGAGGTAAAAGCACTTATAGATCCCTCCAGCACCCACACAGACCTAAGAAAGCTAACATCGCCAAGTGGATTTCCAGGAAGAAAGTGTCTGTACAATAAAACTGCTACCTATGTTAGATACAGAGATGTGTCTAACCTTACCTTTCTGCAAGTTTTATTAAAGGGATTTTCTGGGATTTTTTTAATTGACGATCATTAGGATAGGTCAACAATTAAAGATCCGCGAGCAGCTGGGACCCCCCATGGATGAGCTGGTGAAGTGACAGCAGTGCTCGCTGAGCAGGCCTTGTTAAGTGAATGGGCTGAGCTGCAAGACCAAGGATAGCCACTGCACAAATGTGCTCAGTAAGTATTGAAGAGGCTGCAGCATTCATGTGAACATATAGCCTCTTCAAACAGATGAGTGCTCGGGTGTTATACCCCAAATGTTTAATTGATGAACTATCTTAAGCATAAGCTTTCGTTTAATAGCGTTTTTTTCCACAACTTTTTCCAGTTTTCGTCTGCAGACTTTCTGCTTCTATAATACATAAACAGAAAACACCAGCTTTATTTATTTATTATGCTTACTTGTGTAGGGAACTGCCATTTCTACTAGTATATAATGTATCTGGCTTCTTTGCCCCTGCAGTTTGGCTTCAGAGACCCCAGGCATTTAGTGCAAGTTTTGTTTTGTAAATACAGTGAGTCAGACACATGTGAGGCAGAGCTGCTGGGGGGAGAGATGTGAGCAGAGCTGCTGAGACAGACATGTTATGTCTGGGGGAGTCTAAGAGCCACTTGTTCCTATTTACTTCACAGTATATAGTTAGGTATGTGTTACCCCCTATATACTCACAGGACCTAGCTAGTAACCGTAGTTAGGGATCCATATATATATATAGTTCAGGGCAGTGATAGGTTAGGCTTCCGAAGGCCAACTAGCTAGTTAGAGGCCCGGTGGCACTAGTAGTTTAGCTGGCAGGTTAAGGACTCAGTGTTAGGGTAGTCAGGCCTGCATCTACTGCCGTCACCGTCGCCCTGTTTGCTGCCTGTGAAGAATCTCACCATCATCATCATCTCCTGATCGGCTGTCTGTCATCTCCTGGAAGAATCCGAGGATCCACAGTCATCCACAGGGGCCCCTGCATCTCTTCTGTTGCCTGGAGGTATTGTGCACTGGACTCTTGCTATATATCTATATATATATATCCGGGTATATAACCTAAGACGGTTGAGGACTTGCTGTAGTACTGCTGTGTTCTGAGTATATTGTATGTATGTATTATTACCCTGTTGATTCTTATAAAGCTACTGTTATAACCTTATGTGGTATCTGTATGTATTCTTCAGACTGTGAGATTAGTACAGTGAACCTTGTTAAGGCTACTAACTGTACTTCATGGGTAAGTCCCAGGACGAGATCCTCCCTGTAATACAGAGGCTCTATCCTGGGTGGAGGCACTGATATATTTCATATATGTTCCCACTCTTCCCTTCAGCGTAGGCTTCAGGTCCCATTATACACACAGGTCAGCGCCAGAGTCTGTTGCGGGAGGGATAATACTCATACCCCCCCCCCAAATAGGGCTACATTTGGAGGCACTGCTGAGATTTAGAAGTGGGAATAGTCATTGATATGGAGAAGCGATATAGCTCAGAGGGGAACCTCCCACTAGCTACTACATGGGATTACCGACCTCCTGTTCCTCCCCTGGTTCAGGTAAAGGAAGAACCCCGCTCAGCCAGTTACCCCCCCAGTATGGCCGTCGCTAGCAGTTCCTCTAGTGACAGTGCTATTAGCACTTTAGCCAGGCTGACTGAAATGTTAGCTCAGGGCCTGCAGGCCACTCACTACAAGAAACTAAAGGTATTCTCTGGTAATGTCCCAGTACCACAAGGGGAGGAAAACTTTGAGATATGGAAAGAACATACTCTCCAATGCCTGAAGGAATGGTCTTGCTCTGAAGAAGGCAAGCGGCAGCGTATCAGTGAAAGTTTGCGGTCTCCTGCTGCAGAATTGATCCGCTTGTACAGAGACTCTCATGAAGGAGTGAGTGCATTGGACTATATACAAGTACTGTCTGATCACTTTGAGCCATACTATGACCTTGCCCAGATGGTTGCTGATTACCGAATGGTTCGTCAAAAAGAAGGGGAAAATGTCTCTACTTTTATTAACCGTTTACAGCTACTTCTTTCACGTCTGGTGTACCACGCAGCTATATCTACTTCAGAGGTAGACGCTATGAGAACCAGTCAGTTGGTGAGAGGGTTACAACCTCATCATCCTCTTGCTCAAGTACTCAAGGTCTTACTATCTGATAGAGTCCTTCCATTTCCTGACTTAATGAAGTTAGTGAAGAAACAAGAAGCTGACATTAGTTTTAGTACCCCTAAGAAAGCGAAAAGCATCTCTAAAGAAGATGTTGTTCCTAATTCAAACAAGGACAAACCAGCGGAGCAGTCAGAACTTAGACAATCCGCCACTCCACCCACTGCCACTCAACGGAGGAAGGATGCTAGAACCTGTTATAAATGTGGTCAGACGGGCCATACTGCCAGACAGTGTACGGAGGACAGTGAGGGATTGGGACACAGTGCTGTCTTCTCTATTCAGAATCAAAGACACCAAAGGAAGGCGGGCCGAGTAAAGACCAGAGGCGCTATCGCGGGCTCCAGGTCCGTTGTCAAAGTCACTGTCAATGGTCATGCCGCTCCTGCCCTGTTTGATACAGGATCTCAAGTGACCCTGATTTATCGCTCGTTCTACCAAAAGTATCTGAGGGATATACCTCTTCAGTCTACAGGACAAATGAAATTGTGGGGGCTTAATTCAGGATCATATCCTGTAGATGGCAGCCTACAAGTAGTTATAGCTGTCCCTGAATTAGAAGATCAGAGTGTCGCTCCCATGAAGATTACGGCTCTTGTCTGCCCTGATACAGGGGATTCTTGTGCAGCTCCTGTGATACTTGGCACTAATTGTCCCGCAGTGCATTATGCTTTTCAGAAGTTTCTTGGAAGAGATTGGAACCCTGCAGCTCAGCCGGTGAATATATCTTCTGATCTTAGAGAACTCTGTGATGCCCTGTCTACTGGCTATCGACATGGAATGGTATATCATATCGGTGAGAGAACCGTGGAAGTTCCTGCCGGCGGGGAGAGAATTCTGAGAGTAGCCTCCAGCATTGCTCCCGATTTGCTTGAAGGGGGGAGTTATATCCTTATGGAAACCACTGAAGAAATGATTAACCAGAATGGCTGGATGGTGATCCCAGAGAGAAAGGACTGGAGAAATAAAGTGGAGTTATCTACTTGTGTGACAGTGAGGAACTGTTCACCGCATCCGATTGTAATTGGACCATACCAGAATGTGGCCCACTGCTACCCTGTGCTTGGAGTAAATCCATACGCTGAAGTGTGCAGGATTCAAATCCGAGATGCAATCCCTAATCTCAATCTTGACTTGAGTGATCCACATTTACCAGAGGCCTGGAATCAGCGACTGACACAGAAGTTGTCTGAATTATCGGAAGTGTTCTCCAAGGATGATATGGATGTAGGTTGTGCTAAAAGTGCTCAACACACTTTCCGATTGACCGATTCTACTCCCTTCCGGGAGCGACCACGGAGAGTTGCTCCAAAGGATGTTGATGAGTTAAGACAGACTCTACAGCAAATGAAAGGTCAGGGGATCATTGTGGACAGTAAGAGCCCCTATGCCTCACCTATTGTGGTGGTAAGAAAAAAATCTGGAGCAATTCGCCTATGTGTGGATTACAGAACTCTGAACCGGAGAACCTTACCTGATCAGTATACACTGCCGAGAATTGAAGAAGCTCTGGAAGCTCTGAATGGAAACTGTTGGTTCACAGTGCTGGACCTAAGATCGGGATACTATCAAGTCCCAATGGCACCTGAGGATCAGGAAAAGACAGCTTTCATATGCCCCTTGGGTTTCTTTCAGTTCACTCGTATGCCGCAAGGTACAAAAGGTGCGCCAGCAACGTTCCAAAGGTTGATGGAAAGAGTGTTAGGTGATTTAGTGCCCCGGGAATGCCTTGTATATCTTGATGACATTATTGTGTTTGGAAAGACGCTGGAAGAACATGAAGAACGACTCATGAGAGTACTCCATCGCTTAAAAGAAGAGGGGCTGAAGTTGTCGGCTGACAAATGCAAATTTTGTAGATCTTCGGTCACTTATGTAGGTCATATTGTTTCTGCTGAAGGAGTTGCTACCGATCCTGGTAAGATTGAAGCTGTGGTGAATTGGCCCCGACCGCAAATTATTACGGAGTTGCAATCTTTCTTGGGGTTTTGTGGATTCTATCGACGATTTGTGGAAGGATATTCAAAAATTGCTCGAGCCCTCCTCGACCTGTTGAAGAGTGATGCAGGATATCCGGGAAAGAAGAAAGGGTCTTCCAAAAGCCTTTTTGGCGATAGGTGGACTGCGGATTGTGAAGAAGCATTTAAGTTGTTGAAGAAGAAATTGACAGAAGCTCCCGTTCTGGCTTATGCTGATGCACAGAAGCCATATGTGCTACATGTAGATGCCAGCTTTGAAGGATTAGGTGGCGTGCTGCACCAAGAATACCCGGCCGGGTTACGGCCCATAGCTTTCATAAGTCGAAGTCTTTCTCCCAGCGAGAAAAATTATCCAGTACATAAATTGGAGTTTTTGGCGCTCAAGTGGGCCATTGTTGATAAATTACATGACTATTTATACGGAGCCACGTTTGAAGTAAGAACAGACAACAATCCACTGACATACGTTTTGTCAACCGCTAAACTCGATGCTACAGGACATCGCTGGTTGGCAGCTTTATCCAACTACCAATTCACACTCAAGTATAAATTGGGGCCTAAGAACATTGGGGCAGATGCTCTATCAAGACGGCCTGGATTACCTAGTCCGGAAGTAGTGGATGAATGGGAAGAAGTGCCAAGTCCTGGAGTAGGAGCTTTGTGTGCCATGGCTGCTGTAGTTGAAGACCGAGTAGCCTTTTCTGAAACTCGGCTTATTGACTCTATTGGGGGAGGTCCCGAAGCTGTACCAGACATGTTTGCCTACCCTGCCGCTTTAGGATCCTTTGAGAGTTGTTCTATATCTTCAAAGCGAATGATCTGGAGTCAAAAGACTGATCCTTTAATTGGACCTCTTTATCAAGCAGTGAGTTCTCAAGACAGAGAAATGTTAAAGACATCCCTACCCTCTGAATGCAGTCAACTTCTACGAGATTGGGAGAAGTTTGAAATAGACAATGGCCTACTTTATCGTGTGGTGCTGTATCATGATCACCCTGGAAGGCGCCAACTAGTTATTCCAAGCTGCTTTCAGAAGATGATTTTCCGAAGTCTGCATGATTATCATGGTCATTTGGGACCTGAGAAGACTTATGGCCTAATACAAGACCGATTCTACTGGCCCAAAATGAGAGATACCGTGACTCGTCTGTGTAGGTGCTGTCGCAGATGTTTGCAGAGGAAGACTGTCCCGGTTCGAGCGGCCTTCATGGGACACTTGAAGAGTTCGGGCCCCATGGATCTTGTCTGCATAGACTTCCTTTGTATTGACAACGACTCCAGAGGATTTGGAAATGTATTGGTGGTGACTGATCACTTCACACGATATGCTCAAGCCTTTCCGACTAAGGATCAAAAAGCAGTCACTGTTGCAAGAGTGCTTTGGGAAAAGTATTTTATCCATTATGGCTTACCACACCGGTTGCATTCTGATCAAGGCCGTGATTTTGAGAGTAACCTGATCAAAGAGTTACTTCAGTTGTTGAACATCCGCAAAAGTCGGACGACGCCTTACCATCCAGAGGGAGATGCCCTTCCTGAAAGATTTAACAGGACTTTACTTGATATGCTTGGTACCTTACGAATTGAGGATAAGCGATCCTGGAGTCGAAAAGTGGAGGCTATGGTGCATGCCTATAATAGTACAAGGCACGAGAGCACAGGATATTCACCATACTTTCTGATGTTTGGAAGAGAGCCTAGGCTACCTATTGACATCTTGTTGGGAGTCTCTACCGATGGTATCAGTCATCGAGATCATTACCGATACGTGGCACGTTTGAAAGAAACGCTTAAGAGTGCTTATCAGCTGGCTGAGGAAAATGCGGCCAAAGTGAATGAAGGAAATAAAAGGAGATTTGATCTTCGAGTAAGATACCGAGAATTGAACCCTGGGGACCATGTTCTGCTACGGAATTTGGGAGCATCTGCAAAACATAAGCTGGCTGATCGATGGCGGAGTGAACTCTTTACAGTGGTAGATCGGTTGCCTGGAATACCAGTCTACAAGATAAAAGGACGGGACGGGAGGATCAGGACTTGGCATAGAAATCATTTGTTGCCTGTACCTCAGATTGATGGTATGGATATCTCCAATGATGGCTCGGCCTGCGATTCTCCACAGTCCTTAGCCGATATTCCACCTGACCTTCCTGAAACTCCTGAGAGTGATTGGACTGTGGCTCCTGAAGTTCCTAGATCACCAGTATCTTCTCCTTCAGGGAGACCTATGAACCCTCAAACTCCAGAATTCGTACCTAGATCTGTGTCTACAGATGAGCAGGGATCTAGCTCTCCTACGCCACCAGCACCATCCCCTCCCATGGCAGACAACCCTAGTTTAGGGCCTGGACATGCTAGTTTACCTCAGAGAGAGGTACGGAGAGGAGAGAGAATTAGACACCCTCCACCTATGCTGACATATGATAGTTTGGGGGACCCCAGATTTACTACTCAGCCTCATTTATACCATGCTTGGGTGGGTGCAGTGTCCACTTTGGTCAATATGTTACCAATTTTCGCTCCTGCTGGCATGTATACCTATTAACCTGTTGTGACTCTGTAAATGCAAAAGCAACCATATTGATATTGTCATTGGTAATATTGACTGTATACTATGACTTTGTATGTCTTTGACGTGACGTAAAGATTTCACCAGAGGGAGAGTGTAGGGAACTGCCATTTCTACTAGTATATAATGTATCTGGCTTCTTTGCCCCTGCAGTTTGGCTTCAGAGACCCCAGGCATTTAGTGCAAGTTTTGTTTTGTAAATACAGTGAGTCAGACACATGTGAGGCAGAGCTGCTGGGGGGAGAGATGTGAGCAGAGCTGCTGAGACAGACATGTTATGTCTGGGGGAGTCTAAGAGCCACTTGTTCCTATTTACTTCACAGTATATAGTTAGGTATGTGTTACCCCCTATATACTCACAGGACCTAGCTAGTAACCGTAGTTAGGGATCCATATATATATATAGTTCAGGGCAGTGATAGGTTAGGCTTCCGAAGGCCAACTAGCTAGTTAGAGGCCCGGTGGCACTAGTAGTTTAGCTGGCAGGTTAAGGACTCAGTGTTAGGGTAGTCAGGCCTGCATCTACTGCCGTCACCGTCGCCCTGTTTGCTGCCTGTGAAGAATCTCACCATCATCATCATCTCCTGATCGGCTGTCTGTCATCTCCTGGAAGAATCCGAGGATCCACAGTCATCCACAGGGGCCCCTGCATCTCTTCTGTTGCCTGGAGGTATTGTGCACTGGACTCTTGCTATATATCTATATATATACCCGGGTATATAACCTAAGACGGTTGAGGACTTGTTGGTTGTTGTAGTACTGCTGTGTTCTGAGTATATTGTATGTATGTATTATTACCCTGTTGATTCTTATAAAGCTACTGTTATAACCTTATGTGGTATCTGTATGTATTCTTCAGACTGTGAGATTAGTACAGTGAACCTTGTTAAGGCTACTAACTGTACCTCATGGGTAAGTCCCAGGACGAGATCCTCCCTGTAATACAGAGGCTCTATCGGGGGGGGGGGGGGAATATTTTTTTTTTTTTTTTTTTTTTCTTTTTTTCTCTTCCAGGGGGTTTAAGATTATATATAAAAAAAAGGGGGGGGGGGGGGTTTGGGGGGGGGGGGGTATTATTCCCACCCCAAAAAAAGAGGGATTTTATTAGGCAAACATTTTTTTTAACACAATTTATTTTTTAGTTAACAAAAAAAAAATTTTTTTATTTAAAGGGGGGGGGCCGGAAATTTTATTTTTTTTTTTGGGAGGAATTAATTTAATTTTTTTTTAATAATTTTTTATTTTTTTAAAGGGGGGGTTTTTAAAACACAACCACAAGGGGGGAGGTATTTTGGGGTGTTTTTTTAAAAAAACTTTTTTTTTTTTTTTTTTGCTGGTGATTTTTCACCTTGTGTAAAAACAACATTTACATGTCAGTAAATGTTGAGCTAAGAGGAAAGTAAAGTAGGTCATCTGTAAAGGACATTTCATACCATTCTATTGAATTTGTATGATATGGCACCCACAAAGAACTAAGAATGTTAACATCTCAAAGTGTATTTCCAGGGAGAAAGTGTATGTAAAATAAAACAGCTGCATATGTTACATACAGAGATGTTTCCACCCTTACCTTTCTGCAAATCTTCTAATTTTGCATGATACAAATTAAATTCATTATTGCAACAAGCTAATAAAATCGTTGACTGGTTGTAATTCAAATCACAACCACATAGAAACACATAAAATCATATTTGTTTCAGCTGGTCACTTTACACCGCCTACGTCAGGATAAGTTGAGCCAAGAGTAAAGGAAGGAAGGACACATGTTATGCCTTATCATAACATTCTATAATATAGGTATTCCTGTTTCAGCAATGAATGCAATTCTTTGCTGTTATTATAGCTATACAGTGGGGAAAAAAAAGTATTTAGTCAGCCACCAATTGTGCAAGTTCTCCCACTTAAAAAGATGAGGCCGGCCTGTAATTGTTATCATAGGTAGACCTCAACTATGAGAGAAAAATGAGAAAACATATCTAGAAAATCACATTGTCTGATTTTTTAAGAATTTATTTGCAAATTATGGTGGAAAATAAGTATTTGGTCAATAACAAAAGTTCATCTCAATACTCTGCCCGGTCTGGCACTGATAACAGACCATGTTTCCCACTCTTTAAGTAAAGGATCAGATAGATTTATACACAGAGAGAAGAAAGGGAATGTGTCAGAGACAAGAGGGAGGTGGAGTTTTCTTTCATTGTGATAGACTCCAGAGGGAGGCCTGAGAAAGATAAAGGGAGATGTCTGCTTGGTGAACAAGTGACAGAAATATTAGCCCTCTAAAAGCTACTATGGATGATGATGGAAGCTACTGTAGGTTATGTATTATGTTGCTTATGACTGTAAAACTCAGTGGGTGAATGTAACACTCTGCAGGTGTAGGCTGTGTCAACAAACCAACCTGATTTGGGGCTGCTCCTAAAGGTGTTATCTAAGTGCTCCCCTTGTTTTCATCCTTTAACCCCCATATGGGGATCTGGACTTTACTGATGGGAAACCACCAGGTCACTATCTCTTGGAGTAGACCCAGTGTTGGTGACAGCTGACCCAGGTGGGTTGAGAGACACTGACATACAACATTAAAGGATTTGGAGAAGACATAGTCAGGAAGCAGGCTGAGGTCAGGGCAAGTAGAGTTCGGGCAATGCAGTAAAATAGGCATTAACTCAGAGCAGGCAGAGCAGGATCAGAATCAGGTAGCAAGACAAGGACAAACTGTGGAAAACAGGAAGAAAAGGATCAGAGTAAGGTAACAAACCAAGAACAAACACTGGTAAAGAGGCAGAACAGGATCAGAGTCAGGTAACAAGCCAAGGTCAAACACTGGTACACAGAGAATGCAAGAAAGGGCCTCACAGGATTTAACAAGCTAGGAACCTTTTTGTGGAGGCTTGTTTCTTTGGAAGAAGCTGCTGCAAATAGTCCAAAGGTGCAGGAGATTGGCTGGGAGCATACTGCAAGATTAAGGATTAAGGATTCCTGAAAGGCCCAGCGCACCCTACAGGCAAGGAATGAAGCACAATGACCAGGAAGAACAGTGTGGTGGGCAGAGCGAGGATGGCTGACGGCCATAGCTAGATGGTGTTACAGTGACATAACTGCTCAAATATCATCTCTAATATTTCACTTTCCTTTTCTGCCGCAGTTTCTTTTAGAGATACTTTTTTCTACCAATTAACATACCCAAAAAACTAAACTAAAATCACAAAATGTGTGTAAATGTTCCCTTTCTGTCGCAGCACTTACTTAACCTTTGGAAAGGATAAAAGAAATTTAGAACTGTCACTGTTTGCTAGGGACAAGTTATGTAAAAACCGCACTATTGGCTCTACCGCAGCTGCTATATAAGTTTGAAATTAGGTTTTCTCACTAAATTGGATGAGCAAGAAAAATCCAGGTTTACAAAAATAAAATAAAATATCAAAAATTACTCATCATCATCATCATTAAAAGGGCTATCCAGTTTCTAACATAGATGGCTTATCCTTAGGATAGGTCATCAACATTAGATCTGCAGGGGTCTGCCCCCGCAGATCACCGGTACCGAGACAGCGTGGCTCACGGTAATGTTTACATACCTCGAGCCGGGCTGCTCACTCGACATACAAACTGTAGTGGCGAGTGGAGGTACTGCAATGCTGCCCCATAGATTTCAATGTAACAATGTGATAACCCATTGAATTCCTCATTGGTTTACATATAAGGCTCTGTTCACATCACTTGGATCCTATCCTCAAGGTATGTGTTGGGAAGAGGGAGGCTGCAACACATGCAGATTTATGGAGGGATATGTCACTAATAAAAACAGACACATATAACCAAGTATACTTTTTTACAGCATAGCTTGCTTAGCTCTTAATATATACACCAAAAGAAGGCTCCAAATGTGAAATGAACATAGCCCAACACAAGTTTCTGCAGCATGACATCTCAACACAGAAGACAACAAAAGCCATTGAAAGAGTCTGAGCCAATGTAATAACAACACCATCTGTGATCCCGTGGATTGTGCCCCCACACAGATCTGGCGGTGTAGTTATGTCAGAAAGGAAACTGCCAGAAGCTCATACACCGGAAACAAAGCTTTACTGAGCTTGACTGTAAAAATACAGAGAAGGCTCAGTATATACAATGTGTGCTCTGCACAAGGGATTTCAATCACTAGGAGTCAATGGGTATCCCCGCTCCTTCTGACATGGTAGCTTCTACATGGGATGACGCTGACCAAACCACTGAATGGAGAGCACCTGGGCACAACGATAATTCTGCCTTATATTATGTGCCAGCAAGAGAAACAGCAATTCACACAATGCATTAACACAGCAATAAAACATATCAGTCAGCGAAATGAGCATGACATCGAACAAACACCATTATACACAGCTACGAAGGGGCTGATATCCCGGGCTAGGGTAGGGACACTGAATATTGCCATCTCCAGTCACCCACCTATGGGTACTAAACCAAAGAGATTACCCTTCACCTCTTCACACCAAAGTTTGTTGAAGGGAGTCTATCACCAAAACTCAGCATATCACCCCAGTCCTGCAGATAGATAGGTTAGTGTCACCACAACCAGTATATCACCCCAGCTCCACAGATAGATAGGTTAGTGTCACCAGAACCAACATATCACCCCAGCCCTGCAGATAGATAGGTTAGTGTCACCAGAACCAACATATCACCCCAGCCCCGCAGATAGATAGGTTAGTGTCACCAGAACCAGCATATCACCCAGCCCTGCAGATAGATAGGTTAGTGTCACCAGAACCAGCATATTACCCAGCCCTGCAGATAGATAGGTTAGTGTCACCACAACCAGCATATCACCCCAGTCCTGCAGATAGATAGGTTAGTATCACCAGAACCCGCATATCACCCCAGCCCTGGAGATAGATAGGTTAGTGTCACCACAACCAGTATATCACCCCAGCCCCGAAGATAGATAGGTTAGTGTCATCACAACCAGTATATCACCCCAGCTCCACAGATAGATAGGTTAGTGTCACCACAACCAGTATATCACCCCAGTCCTGCAGATAGATAGGTTAGTGTCACCACAACCAGTATATCACCCCAGCTCCACAGATAGATAGGTTAGTGTCACCAGAACCAACATATCACCCCAGCCCTGCAGATAGATAGGTTAGTGTCACCAGAACCAACATATCACCCCAGCCCCGCAGATAGATAGGTTAGTGTCACCAGAACCAGCATATCACCCCAGCCCTGCAGATAGATAGGTTAGTGTCACCAGAACCAGCATATCACCCAGCCCTGCAGATAGATAGGTTAGTGTCACCAGAACCAGCATATCACCCAGCCCTGCAGATAGATAGGTTAGTGTCACCAGAACCAGCATATCACCCAGCCCTGCAGATAGATAGGTTAGTGTCACCAGAACCAGCATATCACCCAGCCCTGCAGATAGATAGGTTAGTGTCACCACAACCAGTATATCACCCCAACCCTGCAGATAGATAGGTTAGTATCACCAGAACCCGCATATCACCCCAGCCCTGGAGATAGATAGGTTAGTGTCACCACAACCAGTGTATCACCCCAGCCCCGAAGATAGATAGGTTAGTGTCACCACAACCAGTATATCACCCCAGCCCTGCAGATAGATAGGTTAGTGTCACCAGAACCAGTATATCACCCCAGCTCCACAGATAGATAGGTTAGTGTCACCTGAAGAAAACAGTGTTTTTTCCCCTAGTGAATCAGTGTTTTTGTCAATATGCAAATGAGTTCTTTGTAGCAAAAGCAATGCTCCTTTTTTTCAAAGAGCCCATTTGCATATTGGAAACGGCAAAACCTGGGCACCAATGCCAATTCACAAGGGGAAAACACTGGTTGATTTAGGTGACTCTGACCTATCTATCTACAGGGCTGGCATGATATACTGGTGACAGACTCCCTTTAAAGGGTTTTCCACTTTCATAAAATTGATGGCTTATCCTCACAATATCCTCTATTCGTTTTAGCTTGATGCCGTTCCAACTGTCTGTAATCACGGATACCAGCATTGTCTACATGCTGGGAGCTGTAGTGCTCGCTCATCATGTCTTTCATATTGGTGGATATGAGTTACTGCAGCAGTGTTAAATATATAGGAGACGGCTGTAGTAACTCATATCTACCACTATGAAAGCGAGGGCGAGTGAGCACAGACCGCAGTTCCGCAGTCACATAAAAACAGCTGATCAGTGCAGGTCCAGACAGTCGACCCCCAATGATCTGGTCTTAAGAATAGGCCATTCATTTTATGAAAGTAGATGATCCCTTCAAGATGAAAAATGACAACAACAATGAGAATGCATATGGTACTTAGATAAGAGTCTCAGCCCCATTGGGGTCTCATTTGACAGCTCTGTCTTGACAATGGTCATATGTCACAAAGTGAGAGCCCAGCCTTCCTACAAACACAAGGAACCTTATTATTCCTACCACGTTATTTTATTACAGGAAACATATTTTTGACATTATTTGCCCAATTACATTTTGCACTGAATCAGTCAGGGAGACTTCTGGAATGATTTTTGACAAGTGAAACTTATGATCATCTGGGAACAGTATGTATGGCGGTACCTACAGGTGCAGACGACTGCTGCCATCTGGCACATTAGTGTCTACATCTTATCACAAGCTGAATACTCCTAATGTCACTGAAGCAAAAACAACGTATGCTTCCCCGTGAGGAGAGAAGCCTCAGCGACTGCAAATATTATCTCTAATTGTGGAGGTAGATACCAGATATAGAAAGCCATGATTAATAACTAGAGGTGATGTATTATTGGTGTTAATGTGTCAGTGTATGGCAGAATCTATGTGTTACTTCCAGATCAGCAGATATCTATATATATTGTGACATGTGACAGGGATGTATTCCCCATGAGATAAAAATTCTGGAGCATATATTGTTTTTTAAAGAGGATCTTTCACCACCTCAACCAACTACTACAGATCTTTGTATCCTTTAATAGTCGCTGTTCCACTGATTTCAATGCAGTTGGAATTTTCTCTCTAGCCCCCGCCATTCCTGAGCTATCAGTGCAGGTATTTTCAGCACCCAGTGCTCTATGGCTTCGTGGGCGGTCCAGGACTGGAGCAGACATTCTGGGACCGCCCACCTGACAGTAGAGAACCTAATTAGCATTTTGGGTGGTGAAAGTAACTGCTGAGACTATTAAAGGATACAAAGAGCTGTAGTTGGTGGAAGTGGTGAAAGGTCCTCTTTAACCACTTCCGTACCACCCATAGAGTATATACGGATGGAAGGTGGTTGTCTAGTTCTGCAAGGACGTACCGGTACATCCAAGCAGAACTCAGCAGCTGCACGAAATCATGCAGCTACTGAAATGGGGAGCTGGCTGTAATTTCAGCCGGAGCTCCCAGAGAGAAGGCAGGGAAGGTTTATTACCTTTATCTGCCTTCCCGATCGCTTTGTATACAGCACTCAATGAGCGCTGTATACAGCGCTATGGGCGCTGCCATGTTGCAGCTCCCCTCTGACCCGGCGGACACGTGATCCGCCAGGATCAGTGTGTGTTAGAGCTGCTGGGTCCTACAGGACTCAGATCATTTCTATAAGTCCTATAGTTATGCACAGGAGTCTGTATCCCTCCTGTAACTGGGGCTAAATGTACCAGCCCCAGTTACAGGAGAAATCAGCCTCCCCACAAAAAAAAAAAGTAAGCAGATGTCCTCAAAGATCTATAATGACCTTATGGGGACGCAATGTAAAAAAATAAAATAAAAAAAAACATGAATAGAAAAGTAAAAAAAAAAAAAAGTAAATAAAATAATTTAAAAAAATAAATAAAATAATACGCCAATAACACGCCCTTATTAAAGGTTATATCTCCACCCCCAACAGAACCATACAAAATAAAAATGACTGTAACGGAGAGAAAAAACTATTTTAAAAAGTTTTTTAGTAGCACTTTGTGTTATTAAATTAAAAAAAAAAATGAAAAGTGAAAAACGGACAATAAACAGATACGTTTTCCCTCCTCTTTTGTTTATATTTTCCAGGATATAAAAAAATTAAAACACATGCCAAAATAAAAACAACATAAAAATAAAGCCCTATGTGTCACCGAAAAAAGACGCAGAAATTAGTTGAATAACGCAAATGATAAAAATGTTACAGCCCTCAAAACCGCACATACAAAAAAAAACAAAAATGTGTCTGGTCCTGGACCAGAAATTGGCCCGATATTGAAGTGGTTAAACATCTGAATACTCCCGTTATAACTCCTGAATATGTGTGAATAAACAGACAACAGGTTGTTCCTATCTTCTTTGTCAATGGGGCGTGTCTGTGCATACTCTAAATTTTCCAGTTAGTGCTGACAGTGTTAGACAGTGTAGGGAAACACTGTACTGACAAGCAGAATAGTAACATTGTGTCCCATTGATAGATGCACAGCCGTGCCTCAATTCACACAAAATGGAGTACCACGTATATAAAATATATATGGCTTATCCTATGCATGGGAAACCTTTAGGCTTAGGCCACACACTGCGCAAATTCAGCATTTTTGGCTCTTATGGACACCGTGTCTTACAGTCCCAGAAAAGTGAATGAGATTTTGTTTAACCTCATCCCCACATTGCAGAAATAACACAGCAGATACCACCATGTAAGGGAAGTCATCACCATTGGGAGTGGCCATAATCCTAGATAAAAAGTAGTATACAAACATATAGCAACAAAATATCAGCAGAATTGTAAAGATTTAAAAAGGTAAAATATCTGCAAAAATTATTGGCAAAAGGTATTATCCCATCTGGGCCTGTTTTCTAGCGTAATAGGGTGATAATGTGGCAAACATTTGGCACAAGATCCTTTCTTGCACCAAATAAGTGCCACATCCACCTTCCTGCACCTCGGTCGCCACTTTCCACGAATGTTGACGGAGCCCGACATATTTCTTACTACTGACGCCAGTTTTCTGGTTTGTTATACAGGACATCTATGTCGTTCCTGACAGGCGTAGATTTCCATTCTTACACATGGGCCTGCACCAGATTTATTAAGAGGCAGAAGCTTATTGAGCCCTTTGTTAAGACTGGCGTACAAATTGCCAATTTTAATAAATCTTCATCATCATGTTTTTCCACTGACATACAAATAACGAGATGTGAATACCCCTTTAGGCTTTTGTGGAAATGCAGTGTTTTACATTACCTGAAAAGTGGATGGAATTCTGGCTAATCCCATCCACACATTACAGAAAAAAATCTGCAGCGGAAATACTGCGATTTCAAAAACACTCAAATTTTTGAAAATCACAGCATGTCAATTATACCTATGGAAACGCTGAGGTTTTCCTTATAGGTATAATAAGGGCAGAAAGTTTTCCTCTGCGGACTTTGTAAGATAAATGCTGTGGAAAAAACACAATGCATTTCTGATTTCCGTTTTGTTCTGCAGCATTTTTTTTGCTGCGTTTCGCTACGTGGGGCCTTAGCCTGAAATGGGTTTTGCAAGGTTTTCCAGAAAAATGTTCTGTCTCTGTGCTTGGAAGAATAACCAGACACAGTCCATAAACAGGTGTAGTGCTTTTCTCCATTCCTAGACAATGCCTTTAATTGTACCGGAGTAATTTGGCTTCAGACATTATGAGCGGCCATCTATTGATAAAGAAATCAGATTGTAGCTCCTCTGGCTGGCGCCCCTTTCATCATGTCTAGCTGTGAATAGCTCTGCCAATAAGGTAGATGCTAAGCCCCTCTGGCACATTCATGATACATTGCCGCACGGCTCCTCCATGTTTGCATTAATGAGCATTAGCAAATAATTGATTGAGAGGAAATTTCTCGGCATTAGAATGAAGCGTAATGTGTTGTTATGCTGCTCCCGGACAAAGAAAGATTCCTAACAAAATGGAAACGAACATACTAATTGCTGACTCGCAAATTAAAAAACATGCCGAATGAGAATGTAATTAATACAATGAAAAAAAATGTTTCAGTTCACTGACCCATTATCTAAATCCAATTACGGAAGATTCTTCCATTTTTTATACTAATTATTATAACTTTTTACTAAAGAATAAAGTTCAGTTGCCTGATAAAGTGCAATTATATCTCAGCATGCGGAATGTTGTCGTGTGTCTGGTTTTCTAATTGTCTTCCTGAACTTTTCCATCTCCTAGGTCAGGGGTGTCCAAACTTTTTGCCAAGAGGGCCAGATTTGGTGAGGTGAAAATGTTTGGGGGCCGACTATTCAGCCTGACATTCTTTTAACCGTTAAAGAGGACCTTTTATGTCCTCATAGATGCGCGGTATTATTTACTGCTAGAAATCCTACAGTTGACTTTCTAGCGGTATATAATACCGCACATCTATGAGGACATGAAAGGTCCTTTTTAACATTAAATGCAAATTAACTATTTTATGAAATTTTTATTGCAAATGGTATACTTTTAATTTCTTCACCCAGAGCTCAAAAATTAGCCCCCATCACTGCCCCCACACAATATAATGGCCCCATCACAGGGCGGGACCAGGGAGCAAACAGGTAAGTAATGACCTAATACTGCTATAGAGGGCACCAGTGAAGTGGCCACTGTATGGGGGGGAATAGTGAAGAGGACACTGTATGGGCCATACAGTAACCCCTTCACTTGCCCCCTCTATAGCAGTATTAGGTCATTACTTACCTGTCTGCTCCCCAGTCCTGCTCTGTCTCCGCACTCGGGGTACACTGTTGCAACGTTATTTGCACCTGGAGAAGGAAGAAGCGGGAAGCGCCCTAGAGCACACAGATAAGTATTGGTACTTAACTTGTAGGCCACAGGCTCAAAGTGGCCTTTGGCCTACAAGTTCTACCAATAGCAGAACCGGCGCCACTTCTTCCTGGTTTTGCCAATCCGGATTGGCCCTGGTGGCTGATGAGGCAAGAGGAGACCGCAAACAGGAGCGGGGATAGGTAAGTTAATAGGGGCTGTCACCCGACCCCAGAAAAGCAGTGGGGATCTGGTGGGGCCCCCTAAAAGCAACAGTGCTGGCGGGCTGGTGGAAATTTGAACATGGGCCACATTTGGCCCGGGGGAAGGACTTTGGACATGCCTGTCCGAGATCAATGGTTCTCATCCTGCGATACGCGTACTTCATTTGTTATGTCCTGGAGTCCCTGGGGGTACACACTGCAGCTAAAAACCACTGCTCTATGTTACATGCTGCACTGCATGCTGGTCCCACCTTCCCAGGGTGGATGCTCATGCATGGCCAGGGGTGCCATGCTTACTTTAGAAGCACAATGAGTGCTGCCATCAGTGCAGTATGTAATATAGACATCAGGGCTATTATCTTACATGTGGGAGTCATTATATTGCATTGGGGGGGCAATGTGGGGGCCATTATGTTACACATTAGGGCAATGTGGTGACCATTATGTTAGGGCCATTATATCACAGATGGGAGCCATTACATAACTGTTATAACTCATTTATAAGAAATTTTCACTTTGGGGGTACTCCGATGGGACATTTTCTCACTAAGGTTTACTTCTTTTGAAAAGGTTGAGAAACACTGTCCTAGATAACCTCATCTGGTGAGCTGGGGGACGTTTCTCACAGTGGAGGGATATCAGTGCCAAAACTAACAGCACCGATATCTCTGGTACTGGGGCACATACCGGCAAAGCTGACAGCGCGCTGAATTCAGTGGACTGTCGCAACTCAGATGGAGGAGACCGGAGGATGGGAGTAGTAGTGGCGGATGCTGTGCCACCTAGCAGGCCGAGCACACTCCCCAACCGCTCCAGTCCCACTCCAAGGCCGGACAAAGGGGGGGTCCTGCAGCACTACCTGGATGGTGGTAGTAGTAGTCTTTTCCCCCGGGGCACTTCCAGTTGGAGAGGGGACCTCTCCTCTCTGAGCCGGTGTGATGTAGATCGGAAGGGTCCTGATGGTAATGCAGGCACGACTCAGGAGTCAGCGGTGCAGGCAAACCAAACAGCCTTTATTTTGCAACAGGAACAAAAGGCAACAACAGCTTCCAAACTTCCAAATGGGGGTAGTAGTTCAGTGTCCAAATCCCCAGCCTTGGTTCTAGGAGGGCAACTATAACAGTTTTGTGCTCCACTACTCCTCCTCTCGTGCCTGTCCCAGAGATGGATGATAGGGAGAGTGGTGGTACAGGGAGGCCTGACAGGGTTCTGGTTACCTGAAGACTAGGCCCGACATGATCCTCTTGTCAGGGTCCTCTCCTGTTTCTCCTGGCACAGCACCGGAAAGATCCAAAATGATGGAAAGCCGAACCAGTACTCCTGGCTGTCTCTGGGGCCGATAATACTCTTCCTGGAGGCTGTGATGGCTGACCCTTGGCCTCAGTCAAGCTTGTGGGGGGAGGTACTCTCTGCACACCCTCACTGTTCCACTGCTCATACTGAACTAACTAGAGTGAACTTAGGCCAACAGTTACCATGGAGACAGAGTCTCCCACAACTCCGCCCAGTGGCCTGTGATAGGCCAGGGCTAAACCAAGGCTAGGTTTTAACACTGCAGGGGAGAAACAATAGGGAAAAGCTGCAACAACACATTTAACATACAGTGGGTACGGAAAGTATTAAGACCCTTTGCTGTGACACTCATATTTAACTCACACGCTGTCCATTTCCTTCTGATCCTCCTTGAGATGGTTCTACTCCTTCATTGGAGTCCAGCTGTGTTTAAACTGATTGGACTTGATTAGGAAAGGCACATACCTGTCTATATAAGACCTCACAGCTCACAGTGTATGTCAGAGCAAATGAGAATCATGAGGTCAAAAGGAACTGCCCAAGGAGCTCAGAGACAGAATTGTGGCAAGGCACAGATCTGGCCAAGGTTACAAAAGAATTTCTGCAGCACTCAAGGTTCCTAAGAGCACAGTGGCCTCCATAATCCTTAAATGGAAGAAGTTTGGGATGACCAGAACTCTTCCTAGAGTGGGAGAAGAGTCTTGGTGAGAGAGGTAAAGAAGAACCCAAAGATCACTGTGGCTGAGCTCCAGAGATGCAGTAGGGAGATGGGAGAAAGTTCCACAAAGTCAACTATCACTGCAGCCCTCCACCAGTTGGGGCTTTATGGCAGAGTGGCCCGAAGGAAGCCTCTCCTCAGTGCAAGACATATGAAAGCCTGCATAGAGTTTGCCAAAAAACACATGAAGGACTCCCAGACTATGAGAAATAAGATTCTCTGGTCTGATGAGACGAAGATTGAACTTTCTGGCGTTAATTCTAAGAGGTATGTGTGGAGAAAACCAGGCACTGCTCATCACCTGCCCAATACAATCCCAACAGTGAAACATGGTGGTGGCAGCATCATGCTATGGGGGACAGGACGACTGGTTGCAATTGAAGGAAAGATGAATGCGGCCAAGTACAGAGATATCCTGGAAGAAAACCTCTTCCAGAGTGCTCTGGACCTCAGACTGGGCCGAAGGTTCACCTTCCAACAAGACAATGACCCTAAGCACACAGCTAAAATAACAAAGGAGTGGCTTCTGAACAACTCTCAACTCTGTGACCATTCTTGACTGGCCCAGCCAGAGCCCTGACCTCAACCCAATTGAGCATCTGTGGAGAGACCTAAAAATGGCTCCACCAACGTTCACCATCCAACCTGACGGAACTGGAGAGGATCTGCAAGGAAGAATGGCAGAGGATCCCCAAATCCAGATGTGAAAAACTTGTTGCATCATTCCCAAGAAGACTCATGGCTATACTAGCTCAAAAGGAAGGGGCTTCTACTCAATACCGAGCAAAGGGTCTGAATACTTATGACCATGTGATATTTCAGTTTTTCTTTTTTAATAAATTTGCAAAAATATCTACATTTCTGTTTTTTTCTGTCAAGATGGGGTGCTGAGTGTACATTAATGAGAAATAAAATGAACTTTTTTTGCTTTTACCAAATGGCTGCAATGAAACAATGAGTGAAAAATTTAAAGGGGTCTGAATAGTTTCCATACCCACTATAGAACGAGACATACCAACACAAATCCAGAGGCACACAAACAAACAAATTAAAGCAGCAGCCTCTGGGATGCTACAAAAATGCCCAGTTTATTATTATATAGACACTGAGATGACATCTAGGCACAGAGGCCGGCAGAACCGTATCTTCCCTCCCGAGCCCCACCTTGACAACATTGCTTCATGGGCCCCAAACATAAATCCTCTTGCTGCTGCCGGAGACCTGCTGCCGCGTGAGGAGGCTTTCCTGGCTCACAGATGTAAGAGGGCTCAAGTCAACAGTGCAAGGCAAGGGCCAGTCAACAGGCTACTGAGGACTCACAGGACCGAAACCATCCAAAGCAAGGGCTAGGGTGGAAGTTACTAAGGAAACAAAATCAGTGTCAATGCAGTTTTAGGAATTTGTGGACAGGTGTCAGGTAACATTTGGATTTATAGTAGTTGTACAGTGAGCTCCCAGAATGAGTTGCTCTATGTACCCCATATGTACCTCAGTATGACACTGCCTAGAAGTACATGAAGTCGTGTACAAATAAATGTGACAAGCTGCAAAAGATGCCATATTACAGAGATATTCTCCAATTGCTTCTACAGGAGATTATCTTTGTTATAAGGTGTACATATACAGCGGCACTCCGACTGCTTACTACAAAGCTGTAAGGACTTAACACACAGAATGCAATGCGCATTTCCAAATGCCTTCCATTTACTGTAAAGGATAAAAACACCTTCACAATCGCAATTTTTTATTGCTCCAATACTCCAGCTGTGCAAGTAGTCTTAAATGTCCTACCTACAGATGTTATGCAGACCTGACAGCAAACAAACCATGTATAGTCTGATCCTGCAGTCACGCTCTCCTCTATCTGTTCCATACTTTCTGCAAATACGGTATATCAAATGTATACTAGGAAAAATGGAAGGGAGTATGACTGAAGGATCAGACTACACTGGGTTCTTTGTTGTCTGTTACCATGGCAGTGCATAAATCTGTATAGCAGCAGTAGACAAAAATAACAGAACATTTTTCATGAAGATTAAAGTTGCTTCTTTTTCATGGAAAATGTACAAGAGCAATAAAAATGGTTGGAGATATGTACATGATAAAAACTTAAATAAGTGTTTTGGGAACATTCTAATAACCTATTCCGTGCACAGGGGAAATATGGCATCTGACGGCATGCGCTGGCTGCATCATACTGCTCATACCCTCCTGCACATTTCAAGATAAGAAAGGGTGTAATAGAATAGGAACAAAAGTACAATATAGAAGTACTGCAGTGTACTGTAAAAAAAAAAAAAAAAAAACCTGTTTATTAAGCAATAATAAAATAAAGTTCTAAAAAAACCTAATTTTCCCATTTTTCACATAAAAAATCTAAACAATTAAAAAAAAAACATAACTGGTATCTTCATATTTGTAAATGCCTAAACTATTAAAATATCATGCTGAATATGGTAAGGGTTACCTTGACTCCTATAAAACTGATCAAAAAATGATATGTACCCACCCACCCAGATATGGCACCAATAAAGACAGCAACACACAGGTCTGTCGACAAAATCTCTAAATTTGGCAACACAAATCAAATTTTTATAGAATTTTTTTTAATTTTTCAAGCAATAAAACTATATACCTTCGGTAATGTAACATCATTTTAATTTTTTATACTAATTTTTAATACTAAAATGCCCGAAAAATGAAACTACAAAATCACAATTGTTTTTCAATTCCAAACAAATTTTTAAAAACTTTTACTATAAGTCTTATGGTATAACTAAATTGTGGAATTGAAAAGATAACTCGTCCTGCAAAAATCAAGCTCTCCTATGGTTATGTAGATGGAACAATAAAAAAAGAAAATGATGGCTCTTGGAAGGTGGGGATGAAAAAACAAAAATAAAAAGATAAAAATAACCTTGGCGGGAAAAGGGTAAAAAATCTTAAACACACATCTAAAAACATAATATGCTTAAACATATGCTAAAAAAAATTACCCAGACTTGTATATTAAACCAGAGATTCAGGAATATTTTCTTTTCTAAAATGTAGACTGACACCTGGGTCCATATTCACTGTTTGAGCAGGCGGAATGAGCTGCCTATGACAGATGCCTGCCGTTGGTTCTGATGTACTGGCATTTAGTAAGACGTGCTATGAATCTCTAAGTTAAAAAAAGCGAATAAAATCAATTTCCAGGACAAGGTCATCTGTATGAGGATATTTGTATCATATTTCCTATTTGGTGCAGAAGACAAAAATCATGAATAATATTAGGCTTACTTACATGTTCTATTGCTCTCATAGCACATTGTTTGCCTAATGTAATGAGATCTTGATAGCCTCAATAAAAATACACATTTTTGGGAAGCGCACTTAGATCTGCCAGAATATGTTTGAAAAAAACAGATATGAAACACTTTAATTTAACTTGCACCATCTGTCAGTACTGGCGCATGCCTGAGTTAATCTGCACAGTTATAGTGATGAAAGTAATAATGGTCTCAGTGCATTAATGGAAATGCCAACTGCACCCATTTATTTGGTACTCAGTTCCTTCATTACCTGCTCCTATTCAAGTCCAATCCTCCAAATGCAAGGTAATTTCATTAGAGGGAAATAGGACGTGGCAGGACACATTAACTCCCAAGGCCAGCACACTAACACCGGAGTCTCCTCAGCCTTTGATTTCAATTAGCTTTATCAGCGGGGTCATGCCACATGTCACTACCTGGGCCCGCTGTAATTACAAAAAAATCTGCAGCCAGGGGTTAAGGAGGGCACTGTCCAAAGGATATTAGGGAGCTGGAAATGCTCAAGTTACTTTTATCTTACAGGAATAAGCAAAGAAAGGTTGTACTGTACAATGTCTGAGAGTGAAAATACTAAGGATAAATATTAAAGGGTTAATGCACAGGAATTATGTCATATATAGATATTGGATAGATAATAATATATAATAATAATAATAAATTTTATTTATATAGCGGCAACATATTCCGCAGCACTGTACAATTTGTAGGGTTCAAGTACTGAAAAAAAAGATACATTACAAAGAAATATTCAATTCACACACTGGGACTGAGGGCCCTGCTCGTAAGAGCTTACAATCTATGAGGTAGAGGGGGTGACACAGGAGGTAGCAGGGACGGCATCGGAGGTAGCATTGCTTATACAATGGTCAGACAATTCTGTAATAGAGGTTACTGTCATTACACATATATAAGGCTGTATGAGCCGTCACCAGTCGTGTCCTTTAACGTGCAGATGGTGCCTGGACATATAAAGTTAGTCTGATACGGCATCATATCCTGTGAGGTAATGCGGGAGCGTGAACAGAGGAGGGTATGTTTTAGGAATACTAACTACGGAAGGGTTTACATTAGGAGTTGTGATAGGCCTTTCTGAAAAGATATGTCTTTAGTTTGCGCTTGAAGCTGTGGAAATTGGGGGTTAATCTGATAGTCTGGGATAGAGCATTCCAGAGAAGTGATGCAACTCGGGAGAAGTCTTGTATACGAGCGTGGGAGGTTCTGATAATAGAGGATGTTAGTCTTAGGTCATTGAGTGAACGGAGAGTACGGGTTGGACGATAGACAGAGATAAGGGAGGAAATGTAGGGAGGTGAAGCATTATGGAGAGCCTTGTGAATGAGGGTGATAAGTTTATATTGTATTCTGTATTGAATAGGCAGCCAATGTAGTGACCGGCACAGACTGGAGGCATCGCTATAGCGTCTAGACCAGGGGTCGGCAACCTATGGCACGCGTGCCACTCTTGGCACGCGAGACATATTTCCCTGGCACGGCAGCGGACTCCTCACCCAGCAGTTTCGATCGGACCAAACACGTCCGAAACGAAACTGCTATTATTATACTGTGGGGTCTCTTCAGACCCCCGAGTATAATAAGCGGAGCCCCCGGGGAGATGATCAAACATAAAAAACAACGTTACTCACTATTCCACGCTCTGCAGCCGCTCTGTACTCTTCAGCCGCTTCTGCCTGAAGTCAGCTGACAGGGCCTCAGGGGTCGCGTCTGCGTCTGACGTCATTACGCATAATGACGCGACGTGACCCCTGAGACTCAATGAGCGGTCGCTGACTACAGGCAGAAGCGCCCGAAGATACAGAGCGGCTGCGGAGCGTGGAATGGTGAGTTAACATTGTTTTTTATGTTTCATCACCTCTCTTTGCCCTCCACTTATTATACTCTGTGGTCTGAAGAGACCCCACAGTATAATAATAGCTAGTGAGTGTGCAGGGGCCACTATAGAGCATAATACCGTGTGCAGGGGCCACTATAGAGCATAATACCGTGTGCAGGGGCCACTATAGAGCATAATACCGTGTGCAGGGGCCACTATAGAGTATAATACCGTGTGCAGGGACCACTATGGGACATATACCGTGTTCAGGGGCCGCTATGGGACATATACCGTGTGCAGGGACCACTATGGAGCATAATACCATGTGCAGGGGCCGCTATGGGACATATACCGTGTGTAGGGGCCGCTATGGGACATATTGCTGTGTGCAGGGGCTGCTATGGGACAAATACTGTGTGCAGGGGCCGCTATGGGACAAATACCGTGTGCAGAGGCCGCTATGGGACAAATACTGTGTGCAGAGGCCGCTATGGGACATAATACCGTGTGCAGGGGCCACTATGGAGCATAATACCGTGTGCAGGGGCCACTATAGAGCATAATACCGTGTGCAGGGGCCACTATAGAGCATAATACCGTGTGCAGGGGCCACTATAGAGTATAATACCATGTGCAGGGACCACTATGGGACATATACCGTGTGCAGGGGCCGCTATGGGACATATACCGTGTGCAGGGACCACTATGGAGCATAATACCATGTGCAGGGGCCGCTATGGGACATATACCGTGTGTAGGGGCCGCTATGGGACATATTGCTGTGTGCAGGGGCTGCTATGGGACAAATACTGTGTGCAGGGGCCGCTATGGGACAAATACCGTGTGCAGGGGCCGCTATGGGACAAATACTGTGTGCAGGGGCCGCTATGGGACAAATACCGTGTGCAGGGGCAGCTATGGGACAAATACCGTGTGCAGAGGCCGCTATGGGACAAATACTGTGTGCAGAGGCCGCTATGGGACATAATACCGTGTGCAGGGACCGCTATGGGACAAATACTGTGTGCAGAGGCAGCTATGGGACAAATACTGTGTGCAGAGGCAGCTATGGGACAAATACTGTGTGCAGAGGCAGCTATGGGACAAATACTGTGTGCAGAGGCCGCTATGGGACATAATACCGTGTGCAGGGACCGCTATGGGACAAATACTGTGTGCAGAGGCAGCTATGGGACAAATACCGTGTGCAGAGTCAGCTATGGGACAAATACTGTGTGCAGAGGCCGCTATGGGACAAATACCGTGTGCAGGGGCCGCTATGGGACAAATACTGTGTGCAGGGGCCGCTATGGGACAAATACCGTGTGCAGAGGCCGCTATGGGACAAATGCCGTGTGCAGAGGCCGCTATGGGACAAATGCCGTGTGCAGAGGCCGCTATGGGACAAATGCTGTGTGCAGAGGCCGCTATGGGACATAATACCGTGTGCAGGGACCGCTATGGGACATAATACCGTGTGCAGGGACCACTATGGGACATTATTCTGTATAACGGTGTGTTTTCTATATTAAGGATGTGTTTTTGCACAGAAAACTCAGGCTTTGTTTTTTTTTTTTGTGCAAAAATGCACCAGTTTTACATCGAATGAAAAAGTTCCAAATATAGTTGCATCCAGATACATAGTGTGTATTCACCATAAGGTGCTGCCATACGGTGCTCCTGGACACTTACATTTACCACTAATTGGGGGCTGCACATGGACTTTCATTGCTTCTAATCAGAAAGTACAGGAGTGTCCCAGGAAATAGCAGTAAACGCATGTGTCCTAAAGCATCTGGTGGCAGCACTTCTGTGTTATGGTTTGTGGTATATGACTTTAGTTTAGGGGTCGTCAGACTTACAATTATTGACCGGCACTCCGAGTACCTCATCTTTGATTTTTTTATTAAAATCGGCACGCCGAACAAAAAAGGTTGCCTACCCCTGGTCTAGACTGATAGATGAGTCTGGCCGCCGCATTCAGAATAGATTGTAGAGGGGAGAGTTTAGTAAGGGGAAGACCGATTAGTAAGGAGTTACAGTAGTCAAGGCGAGAGTGAATCAGGGCAACAATAAGAGTCTTTAGTGTATTTGTGGTAAGGAAAGGGCGGATTCTAGAGATGATTTTGAGGTGGAGATGAGATGAGCGTGCGAGTGATTGGATATGGCGGGTGAAGGAAAGGTCTGAGTCAAACAAAACCCCGAGGCAGCGGGCATACTGCCTAGGAGTTATGGTAAGGCCAGAGACTGCAATGGAGATATCAGGGACAGATCTATTAGATGGTGGAAACAACAGTAGTTCAGTCTTTGAGATAGATAGATAGATAGATAGATAGATAGATAGATAGATAGATAGATAGATAGATAGATAGATGATAGATAGATATTAGAACGTTTTATCAAGGATGTAAAACTATATCAGTTATACACAGTATGTATTTATAGTATAACACAACGATAGATAGATAGATAGATAGATAGATAGATAGATAGATACACACATGGACAAAATTGTTGGTACCCCTCGTTTAATGAAAGAAAAACCCACAATGGTCACAGAAATAACTTGAATCTGACAAAAGTAATTTGCCAAACTACATGTTGACAAGCCACAAAGCTTCTGGGAGAATGTCCTATGGACAGATGAGACAAAAATCGAAATTTTTGGCAAGGCACATCAGCTCTATGTTCACAGATGGAAAAATGAAGCATATCTTGAAAAAAACACTGTCCCTACTGTGAAACATGGAGGAGGCTCTGTTATGTTCTGGGGCTGCTTTGCTGCATCTGGCACAGGGTGTCTTGAATCTGTGCAGGGTACAATGAAATCTCAAGACTATCAAGGGATTCTAGAGAGAAATGTGCCGCCCAGTGTCAGAAAGCTTGGTCTCAGTCGCAGGTCATGGGTCTTGCAACAGGATAATGACCCAAAACACACAGCTAAAAACACCCAAGAATGGCTAAGAGGAAAACATTGGACTATTCTGAAGTGGCCTTCTATGAGCCCTGACCTAAATCCTATTGAGCATCTTTGGAAGGAGCTGAAACATGCCGTCTGGAAAAGGCACCCTTCAAACCCGAGACAACTGGAGCAGTTTGCTCATGAGGAGTGGCCAAAATACCTGCTGAGAGGTGCAGAAGTCTCATTGACAGTTACAGGAATCGTTTGATTGCAGTGATTGCCTCAAAAGGTTGTGCAACAAAATATTAAGTTAAGGGAACCATCATTTCTGTCCAGGCCTGTTTCATGAGTTTTCTTTTTTTTAAAATTCTGTTGAAGCATGGCTGAAAAGCAATGTCTGACTTTCATTTGTTCATTTTCATAGAATTTTTATATATTATTACTTTTGTCAGATTCACGTTATTTCTGTGACCATTGAGGGTTTTTCTTTCATTAAATGAGGGGTACCAACAATTTTGTCCACGTGTGTAGGTATCTGTAGATAGATAGATAGACAGACATCAGATAAATAGATAGATAGATAGATAGATACTGTAGATAATTAGAAAGGTAGATAATTATATTTTATCAAAGATGGATAACTATATCAACACAGTAAGTATCAATAGTTTCAAACAATGACGTATAGATAGATAGATATGAGGTAGATAAAGAGATATAAATTACATAGATAATAATAATACACTTTATTCATATAGCACCAACATATTCTTACAATCTATGAGGTAGAGAGGGTGGCATAAGTGGTAACAGAGATAGATCGATTAGATGGATAACTATATTCTGTCAAAGATAACATCAATTATACACAGTAAATATACATAATATAGCACAATGATAGATGGATAGATAGATAGATAGATAGATAGATAGATAGATAGATAGATAGATAGATAGATAATAGACAGATACTGTAGATAGATACTGTAGATAGATAGATAGATAGATAGATAGATAGATAGATAGATAGATACTGTAGATAGATAGATATATAGATAGATAGATAGATAGATAGATAGATAGATACTGTAGATAGATAGATAGATAGATAGATAGATAGATAGATAGATAGATACTGTAGATAGATAGATAGATAGATAGATAGATAGATAGATAGAGTACAGAGGTAGCAGTTGGTTACAATATGAACAGTCACCTATGCAGTGTACTAGAAAATCAAGTCATCACGCCAGTAACATAAGGGGCCAATTTTTTGCATATCTGGTGTCAAAATATCCTAAAGATTCCAGACTTTCTCAGATCTTCTCCAATTATCTACACATATTTTTGTACATTTCCTTATATACGACAACCAAAGACATTGAGACTATCATTCTTTCTTTGAATCATTTTCTAATTTCTCCTTGCACACAACCCGGATATAAATTATACAATCCATGGGGCTTGGCACAAATGACTTGATTTAAAGACTTTTCCCATTGAACCAAATAGAAAAAGTCGCTCTCTATGCATATTGACTGTCATTTCTCTACCAATTACATTACTCGTGACAACCACTCAACCTCGGGCTCTCAGCGCCAGCTTAAGAGTCCCATGTTCTGCTAGGTGGCATCCCTGGCATAAATAATTTCAGCTTTGTGTAATGAGAGGTGCAATGCTCAAAGTGATCAAGCAAGACAGGGAGATAAAAATGTGTCTGGATCTTAGGTTCAGCTCTGATTCTCTACACATTCGCGGCAAGACAAATGGAGCTTTTAGTGGATTTTAAACTCCTTATTATGCAAAAAAGTAAGAGATGAATACAAATAAGCATATGTCTAGGTTAGGATGTTGACTCAAGGTACTTAGGTAACATTTCTCCTTTTGTTGACATCTTTCAGTGCCACTAATTTGAATCTCTGGAAGATTCCCTATAGTTTCCTATAAATTTCCGCCACACTGTGACATCTGCTTGCAGTGAGAGAATAGATTCATTTCAAGACTCTTGACATCTGCTGCAAGTCCTGATTTATTTTTCAGCGTTATGGAGCCAGCCGTGTATGTAACCAGCTAAATCTTTTCTAAATGTATCTCTGGGAATGCTAAATCAATGTGTTTTCACAACAATAGGTCACTCTGGAACGTCAGCTGTAGATGGTCAATACGTACCTGAGATTCGGTATGACTAATTGACCTGGGATTGTCTTTTTTAAGGGGTTGTACAGTACGGTGCAAAATCTTTAGGCAGGTGTAGAAAAAATCCTGCCTAGTAGGAATGCTTTCAGATATAGAAGGGTTAATAGTTTATCTTTGTCAATTAACAAAATGAAGTGAATGAACAAAAGAGAAATGTAAATCTCATCAATATTTGGTGTGACCTTTGCCCTTTGCCTTCCATCAGTTCTTCTCAATAAACTTGCAGACAGTTTCTGAAGGCACTCAGCAGGGAGGTTGTTCCCGCCATCTTGGAGAACTAAGCACAGATCTGTGGATGTAGGCTTGTCCAATCCTTCTGTCTCTTCATGTAATCCCAGACAGACTGGATGATGTTGAGATCAGGGCTATATCTGTGGGGGCCGTATCATCACTTCCAGGACTCCTCCTCCAAAGGGCAAAGGTCACACCAAATATTGATGGAATTTAGATTTCTCTTTTCTTCATTCACTTAATTTTGTTAATTGACAAAATAAATTATTAACACTTCCATTTCTGAAAACATTCTTAGTTTAATGCATTTTTACATACCTGTCTAAAACTTTTGTATAGCACTGTATATGATTAGAAAATCATGGCCACTTTCTAAAAGCACACCATAGTCTAAATCAGTCCATGGTCATGTGATGGACTCACAGGTGCACAGCTCGTTACAAGGCTGAACTCTAAGTACTGTGCTGTGACTGTAACGAGCTGTGCACCTGTGTGTCCATCACATGACCATGGACTGTATATCACATGACTATGGATTGTGTATCACATGACCATAGACTGATTTGAAACCAGTGAAAGAATGACAGCAAGCAGAGATCTAGAAAACTGTGAAGAATTGATGCAGAAAGTATATTGGAAAATTGTCGATTTATTGTACAAATAATTACATTTATTTGCTGAATTGGGACAACCCCACCAAGTTTATCAAACATTGCATGATATGTAATAAATTTGTCTCAAATTCCAGCAATGAAGACCCCATCATGATTTTTCTCCTCCATAGTACATTGCTTTAAAAAATATCAGGCTCAGGGTGAAGTGTCTGAAGGGTGGCTTCCTCCAGCTTCTCACTACTTGGCTAAGCTTGGTTGACAGATCTTGCTCTGTCTTGCTGACAGGTTCCTTCTAAAGACCTGGAAAACACATTTAAAGAGCCACTACTATAAAAGCTGTCTACAGAGGCGGCCTCCAACTGAAAAGGACAATTAGGGCAGATCATTCTGACAAGGAGGAATAACAGAGGAACGGCGCAACTCAAGAGTTTTATTGAGGCATACCCCAGCATTGATGTACTATGGGGAATACAATTATTTACTAAAACAGACATGTCAGGAGAGCGGACAACATCTTTTTAAGAATGATCTTCCTCCCAATCATGATAAAGTAGAAATCATCAGAAGCGTCTGACATTCCAATAACATAAGACATCTCTCCGCCAAAGAACTACTTTACTTTTACCACCAAACATCTGTCTATTTCAAAAGAAGTTCTCTATTATATTAGCAGCGTAATATCTCTTGGACACTGCGGTACAGAATGGAGACATGTGAGGAGCCGGGTAAGTGCTTGTCACCAGCCAAAATCATTCTTTTGTCTAATACAAAGGCTTAAAGGCATAAAAATATCAAACTGCTAAAATGAAGCTCAGCATCTGGCGGCACAGACATTTTATTTGTATTAGCTCTTCCTAAATCTGATTGTACACATAAGTGTCAGAGTGGCAGACAATAATCTTATATTTCCCCATTCGTCTTCCTGAAAAATGCGCCGCACTCTTGGTGTTCTTAACATAAACATTAGCATGAAATGACACTTTCCCTCTCGGTCGGGTCTTATTCTATTACCTGTAAAAAGTTTATCACTAATTTTCATCTGGAAATGTCCCTTTAGGCTACAAGAGGAATCTTTTTTAAGATAAGATTTACTCAAGTAATGGAATAAGTCTCATATTTGTTTTCCACCTTTCCTGATAGTAAACAGATAAAATCACACTGAAATGTAAGACAATAAGCCCACAGAGCAGGGTCTTAAATCTTCACTAATCTTGACGGTGTGCCATGAGACACAACCAGTGATGGTTACATCCAATATTTATTATAAAATTGAGACATGTTTGGAGACTTCCATTTGTGCACAGTAAATGTTCTCTAGCGGTACCAAGGGATATACAGGGATACACCTAACACTTATTGCAGCAGCCCGTTGGAGAGGCCAGGAGTAATAATAGTTGCTGTGATCACCGTGGCAAGGATGTCGATGAAATTCTTCAGCTCTCCTCCTAGGCTGGTGCAGTGCTATGAGGGCCTATTTGTTGTAAGCCTCCCTAAGCCTGATGGTGGATGGAGTGCCCAAGTTGGTCAAGCAGAAATAAGACTCAAGGGACAGGGTTTTGCAGACCAAAGTAAAGTCAACGGCTTTTAGAAATTGGAGATACAGTTCATACAGATCATCCACTGAGGTTTGGAGCTGAGCTGGTAGTACTTCCCATTGATAACCTGCCTCTCCCATGCTGGGGCTGTCTTTAACTTTAATAGTGTGTGGCATCCAGTAAATCCGCAAATCTCTATAATTCCCAAACTGTGGGGTGTAGATTATCAGGGGTTGCCCTGTCTGATCTGAGGTTCTGAGGTTCTGGGTTGTAGCTATGAGGCCCATAGAACTCACATACTGATCTTTTACACTTCAACTTCCACAAGGTGAGCAGGGATGAATGCTATCTCCTGACTACAGAACAATACACCACCGTCTATGCTGGTGTCTCCCAGCCTAACCAGGGCTCGGTCTCAGTCTCCTAGATTCTCCTCCTCACTCTCCTACAACTTCCTCCTTCCTCAGAGAGAGGAAGAGACTATGTATTACTTACATACTCCCCTTCCTTACCCAGATCTCTAAGTTCAAGGTCATACCATCAACTCAGATATATATAATATTAAATTCCAGTATAACTAATAATGTATTCATTCACAATGTACCTCCAATTATAAAACAGCATTTCATAAGAATAGTGCAAGTGAGTACAAGGAACTTTGCAATATATCTTATTTATAAAAAATAATAAAAAATGCTTCCTTCTCCATTTATCAGGTTGCGCTCCTCCCATCTCCCTCCACAGGCTGTTATCACTAATACAAGCTGTATCCAGAGAGTAGATACAGACAAAATACTTCTAACATAGAAGCCTATGGAGAGGGGAGTCAGAGAGAAAGAGCGATAAGATAGGGGAGAGGTCAGATACCTGATATCTAATAAATAGAGAAAGAAGCATTTTACTTTAATAAGATATATTGCAAAGTTTCTTATATTAATTTGTACTATAGATTCATGAAATGTTTCATAATTGGAGATACGCCTTCAACCTCTGCTCATTCTGGGATTAGGAGTCCCTATGGATCCTACTTACTAACAACCACTGTCAATCACTAAGTAGGACTGTCAGCAGGACTCCTAATCCTAGAACAAGCAAAGGTTCAAAACTACCTTTCATGTCTTCTAAGAGAGGGCATGTTATATACAGTACCATTGCTGAATTCAGCATACTCTTAGTTTTGTAAGTATCTGCACCTATTCCAGAGATATCGGTGCCATTGGTTTCAGCTACCAATATCACTGTACTGTCAGGAGGGCCGGCCTTACAGCTCAGGGCCATTGCTGGGCAGTGAGGAGCGCTCCCCTGATGGTACACTTCTATAGTCTTGAGCTGTCAGGGGGCGATTCCTCACTGCCCTGCAATGACGCTAACACTGTAAACCAGGCCCACCTGACAGCACTGTGATAGCCAAAACTAACGGCACCAATATCTCTGGAACCATAGAAGATACCAGCAAAACTGAAAGTCCACCGAATTCATATAATATGCCTATCTTAGAAGAAATGAAAGGTCCTCTACAGTATATATGAATAAAGTACAAGTTCTACTAAATGTTCTCCCACAAAATTATATGCTCTATAACATGCCATAACAGACTGCTTGTTCCATTTGGCAGGTTCAATTTAAAGGGGTTTTTACAATTATCTTATTTTTAGGGCAGGTACAGAGACCGATTAAAAATAATGAAGCAAATGATATTTACCCGGCCTGGCTGCCTTCACAGCTGACCACCGCTCCTCAGCACCAGGATAGTTTAATTTGGCTACAGCTGGAAGGTGTCCGTATACACCACTACTGCAGCCAATCTCTGGCTCAGCATTATATGGCACCCCAGTGAGGACAGTAACTGGCTGGGGCAGTGATCTGTGTATTCGGCACCTCCAGACGGGTAATCCTGACAATGAGGACAGGTAGTTGGTGCTGGAAGTAGTGGTGGCCATGACAGGTATGCTATTATTATGGATAAAAAACAAAATCACAAACTGCAGTTTTGCAACTTTTTAAAATTCATTTGCAGTAAAAATTGCAGATTTATCATGGTATAAATGATAAGTGAATTATGCGCCAGCTCCGTAGATTTCAGTGTAGGTGCACGGACTGCTGGAGGATGGACAAAGCCTGTAATTGTCATAAATTAGGCAAATCCTTTAACGCAGGGATACTCAAGACTGGCATACAAAACGCCGACCACGATAAATCCCCCCGCCATGTCGTTGTATAATATTTGTGTATGTGACTGATACTATGTGCACTTTTCAGTGTTCTCTACTTTTCTGTATTGTGTTCGCTCCTGTCAATATTCAAGGGATAAAGTGTTCAGAGTTCAGAATCGCCATTGTAGGTTTTTTATTTCATTAGCATATTACTCCTCTGTAAAAAAAGAAAAAAAAAACATTTATAACATTTTCACTTTTATAGATTTGTTTAGGATTTAGCTGTAGACAATTTGGCAAGGATAAGAGAGATACAAAACCTTTATAGCTAGAGGTGCCATTCTGTCTCAGTTGGACATTAACAATCATTTTCTGGGACTCATGCCAATATGTAGCTTTCAGAAATGATGTCTCTACCCAGAGCACAAAAAGGGAATCCCAGCAAGCAGTCGGAAGATTAGGATTTTGTGGGGAGAAATTCACAGCAAGTCGTCGAAATTGTGTATTTTAAGTGAGTATCACAGGCGGGGAAATGTGAACAACGGACAAAATGCAACAAAGAAAAGATTTCTGCAAATCACTGAGATTCCTGAGACAACCACATCTAAAAATAACGTTCATGGTTTAACCCATTCAATATAATGGGAGTTTGTAAAAAAAACAAAAACGCCAGTGCAGACCTTAAACCAACACATGCCCCAGGCCAGGTAACATCACAGTAGGATGGCATCAAAGAGGAAATTGCATTATGTTCAGTTCTCTAATAAACTCTGGTTAACCAAATGCTTACAGCGGGAGCAATGTACAGATGTGTCCTTACTTACCATCGCCCTCGGCTCCGGTTCTGCTCTAGAGCACATTAGGAAATGGAATCAATAATTGATCTGTAATGTTCTTATGATCAATGCCAATAACACCTGTAGTACTTTGAAGAATATCAGATTGCTTGAAATTCTTTGACTCTTTTAGTTAATGGACTAAAATCTGGCAGATAGGACAATAGGTAAAGGTGATCATATCCATGAGTATAGCTCAGGCTGTGGTCACACTAGCGTTCGTTGACCGTTCGGGGACTCTGTCCCCCATTCTGCTTAAAATAGGAGAACTTTTCTCTCCTATTTTAATCTATGGGGTCCGTGGGTTTCTGCGGGTAACTGCTTTTTAGCAAGATAGGATTTCCATTTTTTGGGTCCACTTGGGGACCATTACCCGAATGCTATAGTGAAACTAGTGTTCTTGTCTTGTGTAGCTATGTGTCTTTGGATGTATCCGATGAGTCCATTTACTTTAGCAGGAGCTGGCTGGCACTGGTTGCTAAAGCTAAGCAAAAGGTCATTGTGGTCACTGCAGTAGAGTCTGAGTTTAAGGCTACGGTCCCATGTTGCAGTAACACAGCTTTTTTTGTTGCAGATTTTGTTGCATTTTTTGAGCCAAAGCCAGGAGTGGATTGAGCAGAAGGTAGAAGTATAAGAACTTCCTATATATTTTCCATTCCTTTTGTAGCCATTCTTGGCTTTGGCTCAAAAAAACGCAACAAAATCTGCAACAAAAAATCTGCGTTTCCACAATGTGGGGCCGTAGCCTAAAGTGGTTTTTCCATGTTCATAACCATATATAAATTTGTATAAACATTTTTGAAAATATAGATAATTACAAATGTTGCAGAATTTTAAAGATTGCTCTAATCATCTTAATGGTGACAGCCTTTGTCTTGATTGGTTGCCAATGGATATGACCATAAATGCAGGAACTTTCTATGGTCTGGGACTTGTCAGAAACCCAGCCATGATTTCCTTATTGTGGACCGGTTATGAGACAGACACACTACATGTATGAGAAGATAACCCAGCCACAATAAGGACATCATGGTTGGGTTTGGGACCAGCGCCAGACCACAGAAAGTTCCTGTATTCATGGTCATATCCATTGGTAACCTACCAAGACAACAGATATCACCACTAAGATGGTTAGAGAAAATCTTTAAAATGCTACAATTTTTTAAATTATTTATTTTTGCAAAAATGTTTAACTTTTAATTGCCTACAAATTGAAATACAGTTACAGTATGTTCATGGAAAACCTCCTTTAAGGCTGAGGCCCCACGTTGCGGAAACGCAGCTTTTTTTGTTGCAGATTTTGCTGTGGTGTTTTGAGCCAAAGCCAAGACTACATTGAGCAGAAGGGAGAAGTATAAGAATTTCCTATATATTTCTCATTCCTTTTGTAGTCATTCTTGGCTTTGACTCAAAAAAATGCAACAAAACCTGCAACAAAAAAAACTGCGTTTTGCAACATGGGGCCTCAGCCTTAAGGTGAAGATGGCTTTTGGTACTTCAGTTGACCTTCTAGAATTGTAATATTAAAGACCTATCCTTAAGATAAGTCATCAATATTAAATTTTTGGGAGTCAGACACCCAGAATTGCCCCCCTTCCCAGCCAAGATTCTGGGGCTATGCTTGGCATTGCATCTCTGCTCCATTCACTTGAATGAATGAGCAAGACGTCACTGGCCTCTGAAGTGGGCTCATCTGAATGCCACCAAGCAGCTGGTCTGTGGGGGTCCTGGGTATTGGACCCCCACCAATCAATCCTATCCTATGGTCATCAACAAAAAACCTTTTTTTAAGATTTTTTGCATTTACAATGGAATAAATATGGCTCACATAAGAGGATTTTCTACCATAATTGTGAGGCGAGCCATCTTTAGAGATCTGAGAACTAAACAGTAAAGGTTTGTTGAGCGTGATCCATCACCCGGAGTGGGAATTAGTAATGGGCTTTGCTAATGGTTATGTTTTTTATGATGATTTACAGGCTGTATCATGGAATGGACAAAGTGATTTAACAGGGACAGAGCCTGTCATTTTATGGTAAAAGCTCAATCTTATTCCAGAGACAACCTGCATAATGAAAGATCAGCAATGACTGATTAGTACGCCGGCGAGGAAAACATCATAATGATATTGACATACAGAATTGTTCATACTGAAAAATGTGGATCTATTTCAGGCACAATAGGTTTTGTCTCCGTGCTTTCACTAAGGATGGGAATAATACAATTTACATGTAATTATACTTTTCAGATTATTCCGACTGAACATAACATTCTACCTGGAAAAACAAAGAGGATCATTGCAGACCCATGTTAAGTTTAATGCTTTACTGTTGCAGCAACAACAGGCGTTTCTATATGGGATTTTCTATTTCTGAGAGCGTCCATTTCCATCATATTAGCATGTTGGAGCTATGTCCAGACAGATGGGAGGTTTGGAAATTTTATTTGGATCTGTTGCAGTCAAATGGCAAAGGGATCTAAATGTTGGATTAGGAGTTCATTTGCCCTAAAGAAGTCGCCTCTCTTTGTTAGCCATGTCAGAACATGCTGGGAGATGTAGGTCTACAGAGCAGATGGTAGTACATGACAACATAAAAACAGTTCCGAGGAGATTGGTATCTTCACTGGTAATACATAGTGAAGCTAATAGATGATCTTGCATTGTAAAAAGTCATATGTAGCCGCATTTCGGCATGAAGGGCCCACAGTCTTGTGTGTACGGAGGCCTCCGGACCCAACAGCAACAGATGTGGCCATACTGAAGTCCAACATGCCAAATCCTTGTGACCTTGTGAGTCTAGAGTGGCATATTCCCCTCTCCCCATTGAAATAAGCAAGCACAGCTGGCCAAGTCTTGAGCACATGGGAAAGACAATCGCTTATTCACAAGAACATTTTTGACATGACCTCCCTCTACAGAAGCATTTTTATTGCAATTAAAGGGGTTGACATTAAGATATAAGCATAGAACAACCCTCCAACTCCTGTGCTAGTGACATGATTAAAGGGAGTCTGTCATGAACCCATCATACCATCCCAGCCCCGCAGATAGATAGGTTAGGATCACCTGAATCAAATGGTGTTTTCCCCTTCTGAATCGCTGCCTCTGTTGCTGTTGCATTTGATTCAGGAAACCCTAATCAATCTGCAGGGCTCAGGATATATGGTGGGTTCTGATGACAGATGCCCTTTAAGGGGGCTTTCACATGGCCGGAAATGAAGAGGAATTTCTCTTAATTTACCGGATGCTGGTTCCCCATCGTGAAATGCTAATGCAGAGCATTGGCATTCCGTTTCAGCTTTCCACCACTGATTAGGCCCAGAGGAAATCAGCCGCAGCATCCGTGCATGGAGCAGGATGCTTATTTTTTCACCGTCCTGCTGCAATCTCTGCCAATTGTTTTCATCTGGGTGGAATCTGCTGCTGATTTGGGGGCAGAATCCTAATCCCATGTGAACACCCCCATAAGCAGGGGCGTAACTAGCAAAGACTGACCCCATAGCAAACTTGTGACTTGGGGCCTCCCCACAGCATAGTGCCCACTTTTCTTGGCCTGCACACAGTATAACACCCTATTTACACACACTAGAATGTTCCAAAGTGGCCCTGTCACACAGTATAATGTCCCATAGCATCTCCTCCACACAGTATAATGTCCCATAGTGGCCCCACCACACAATATAATGTCTTATAGTGGTCTCCATACAGTATAATGTCCCATAGCAGCTCTTCCACACAATATAATGTCATATAGCGGCCCCACCACACAGTATGATGTCCCATAGCATCTCCTCCACACAGTATAATGTCCCATAGTGGCCCCACCACACAATATAATGTCCTATAGTGGTCTCCATACAGTATAACGTCCCATAGCAGCCCTTCCACACAGTATAATGTCATTTAGCGGCCCCACCACACAGTATGATGTCCTATGGTGGCCCCAACGGTGTTCGTTGCAAATATTGCAAACATTTTGGGTTCAAATTTTTGGGGTACACCAGCCATGAACTATTATACTCTGGGGTCTTTATAATGGTTGGAGGCCCAGGGGAGGTGACAAACATAAAAAACAGTGGTACTCACATCTCCTGGGCTCTGCCGCGGTCCTCTTTAATGGCGTCATAGACGTGGGTTACATTGGCGTCATTATGCATCACGATGCTGGCCTGACCTACGTGACATCTGTGAGTCAAAGACTGAATGGAGTTGCATCGGAGAGGTGAGTAACACTGGCTTTTATGTTTTCTCATCTCCCCTGGGCCTCCAATCATTATACTCAGGGTTGGGGTTTGATCTACAAATACTCTTGCCACAAACCTGCAGCCTTACTTATCGATCCTCGTTCCTGCACACGGCCCCCTCTGCTTTCCCTTCTTCCCTCCAGGGACACCAGCGACTTAATATGAACGCATGTCGCCCCCTGGAGGGCAGAAGGGGAAATGGAGGTGGCCGTGAGCAGGAACGAGGATCGGTAAGTAAATAGGATTTGTTTCCTGCTGGGTTTACTCCAGCAGGCAACGGCCTATATAAAAAAAAAAAAAAAAAAGCAGCAGGGGCTCACCAGCCCCCTAAGGTCCCAGGCCCTGAGGCAACCACTACGGCTACTACAGTGGTACATATGACACTGCCCTTAGGGGTCTACCATTCAGTTCATTATCTAAGCCACTAATGGCTTAGTGAAGGAACCAAGACAGACTCCAATAGTTCCCTGTATCACATCTTGACATAGAGAAAAGAATGAAACTCTGTCCGTATCGGAACAATATCTTTTACAGTGAAAGCTAAAAGCTCCACTTCTGAGACCATACAATAGAGATCAACATTGAGCCACTGATGAAAGTTAGAAAACTGAGAGCTCATGAGTCCAGTGTATTCACAAGCTAAACTCAATCTCCTCCAGCTACAGCACTAGCGTTTCATTCTGTCTGATATTAACTAATAATAAATAATACAAAGTATATATAGAGAGAAGTGAATCACCATAGAATTTTAGACTTATTTAGAAGTTAAAAAACATGTTCAAGGGGCGGACATCAACTTTATGGCCCACCTGTAGGATATAATGTGTCATACCATCCAGTTATTCTGATTTTACGTGCTAAATTATCAATTTCTTGTCTCCTACAATCACAATTTCAACTAGTTTCAAATTTCAAAGTTGAATGGAATGTGTAGAGTAAAAATGTATAATTTTGGGATGTGCTGTCCATGACATTCTTTTTTTTTTCTCTCTCTCTCTCTGAAATTGTTTTTCCTTGGTACCAGCACTCTTCCTATTCGGCCCAGTTGTTTTAAGTAGCAGGAGACTGCTACGTCTTCTAGTTCAGTCCTCTGATTAAGACCATATGGTAAGGTGAACTTTTGGAGATCTGTTCACATGATGCGGTGCTGTGTCTGCCATTGCTGTAGTGCAGTGGGGTGGTGTGGTCCGGAGACTGGGGGCTTATTCTGGCAGCAGGTATATTGCTGGACTGCTGGGTCGCTCTCCCTGTGGGTACTGTGTTGCAGTGATGGTGGTTGCTCGACAGCACCGCACCCAGTAGAGAAGGGACTCACTATACAGAAGTCGCCATGCAGTGGCTAGTGGGCTTATACACCTTGATCAATATGTACAGTCATGGCCAAAAGTTTTGAGAATGACACAAATATTATATTTTCACATGATCTGCTGCCCTCTGGTTTTTATGTGTGTTTGTCAGATGTTTTTATCACATACAGAAATAGAATTGCATTCATATTATGAGTAACAGAAGCTTATATTGACAGTTAGAATGAGTTAATGCAGCAAGTCAATATTTGCAGTGTTGACCCTTCTTCTTCAGGACCTCTGCAATTCTCCCTGGCATGCTCTCAATCAACTTCTGGACCAAATCCTGACTGATAGCAGTCCATTCTTGCAGAATCAATGCTTTAATTTTGTCTGAATTTGTTGGTTTTTGTTTGTCCACCCGTCTCTTGATGATTGACCACAAGTTCTCAATGGGATTAAGATCTGGGGAGTTTCCAGGCCATGGACCCAAAATCTCTATGTTTTGTTCCCTGAGCCATTTAGTTATCACCTTTGCTTTATGGCAAGGTGCTCCATCATGCTGGAAAAGGCATTGTTGAGCGCCAAACTGCTCTTGGACGGTTGGGAGAAGTTGCTCTTGGAGGACATTCTGGTACCATTCTTTATTCATGGCTGTGTTTTTAGGCAAGACTGTGAGAGAGCCGATTCCCTTGGCTGAGAAGCAACCCCACACATGAATGGTTTCAGGATGCTTTACAGTTGGCATGAGACAAGACTGGTGGTAGCGCTCACCTCTTCTTCTCCGAATAAGCTGTTTTCCAGATGTTCCAAACAATCGAAAAGGGGATTCATCAGAGAAAATGACTTTACCCCAGTCCTCAGCAGTCCACTCCCTGTACCTTTTGCAGAATATCAATCTGTCCCTGATGTTTTTTCTGGAGAGAAGTGGCTTCTTTGCTGCCCTCCTTGAGACCAGGCCTTGCTCCAAGAGTCTCCGCCTCACAGTGCGTGCAGATGCACTCACACCTGCCTGCTGCCATTCCTGAGCAAGCTCTGCTCTGCTGGTAGCCCGATCCCGCAGCTGAAACACTTTTAAGAGACGGTCCTGCCGCTTGCTGGTCTTTCTTGGGCGCCCTGGAGCCTTTTTGGCACCAATGGAACCTCTCTCCTTGAAGTTCTTGATGATGCGATAGATTGTTGACTGAGGTGCAATCTTTCTAGCTGCAATACTCTTCCCAGTTAGGCCATTTTTGTGCAGTGCAATGATGACTGCACGTGTTTCTTTAGAGATAACCATGGTTAACAGAAGAGAAACAATGATGGCAAGCACCAGCCTCCTTTTAAAGTGTCCAGTGGTGTCATTCTTCATGACAGATTGATCTCCAGCCCTGTCCTCATCAACACCCACACCTGTGTTAATGGAGCAATCACTGAAACGATGTTAGGTGGTCCTTTTAAGGCAGGGCTGCAATGATGTTGAAATGTGTTTTGGGGGATAAAGTTCATTTTCTAGGCAAATATTGACTTTGCAAGTAATTGCTGTTAAGCTGATCACTCTTTATAACATTCTGGAGTATATGCAAATTGCCATTAGAAAAACTGAAGCAGTAGACTTTGTAAAAATTAATATTTGTATCATTCTCAAAACTTTTGGCCATGACTGTATACTAAGAAGCTTGTGTTCATTTTTGTATATTTTGCTGAGAAGCACAAGATCAATGTATAAGATTGGGATGTGTGGTCCATGTTTTTGCTTTTTTTTCCTTCTGAAACAATAGTCATGCTTATTGACATAAATGCTAGCAGATAGAGTTCTGCAGTTTCCTCCCACATCCCAATATCATGCTGATGGGTTCACAAGTTTCCTTCGATATTGGCTTTAACATGGTGATTGATTTTCTATGATATCGGTCCCAGTTTGAATTAAATAAGGAAATCAAATATGAACTAAGGCTGTATTCACACCTGCAGAATCTGCTTAAAATCGGTGGAGAGAAAAGTCCAGCAAAGAGGACTTTTCTCTCCACCGGTTTCAGTATAAAACTGGTGGAAACCGATTGGAAACCTGGCGGACCCTATTATAGTCTATGGCGTGCGCGGGTTTCTGTGTGTAACCACTTTTTAAGCAGACAGGGTCTCCTTCTTTTGGGTCCCCATGCAGACCCAAAGGACGGAAACCCGAACGCTAGTGTGAACCTAACATAATGTGAATAGAGATAATCTCTGTACAGCGCTGTGGAAAATGTTGGCGCTATATAAGCAAGAGGGAATAAAAAAATTGATCTCTATCTATAAATCCAGTCTGGATAAAGTGCACTGTATACAGAAAAAGGGCGACGCGCTATAAAAACTATAACCATGATAATTACAAAGGGAAACGCTATAGACTATAAAGAGTCTCTCATGCTTGGAGGGTTTTATATGCAAAACACAAAGAACACAAAACAATTATTGTTACTAATCATCTTTGGTAATTCAATTTGCATCCTGATACAAAGCAACTCCTTAAAGCAAGAGGAGAAAACTTCAAGCTGTTTTTTTGACATAGTTTAACCTTTCAATTCCTATTTAGTAAATCTGGGAGAGATGAAAGGCAATGTCAATAGAGTCTCTGACCTTTGCAGTAAACACAAGTCTCTCGTTACCAGTAAACAACTTAGCAAATAAGGCTTTTTAGGCTTCCTATGACAGCGGCTGAATATAAATCATCATTGGAAAATACAAGTCTTTATGAATCTAAAATGAAAGGAGGCTTAATGTTCATGCATGAGTTATACTAAGGCATCTGCAGTTAACGGTAATGTATAAATAGATCTTCATCGCTTATATATTCTGAAGACTGGAAACAAGAAGGCCATGGCAGATGGAGACGACCTCTTTGCAGGGTCCCAAAGTGTCAGTGTTTTATTGTACTGGGGATACAAAGTGCCAAGACAATGTACTGCACGTCTTGTGTAAATGAGAATCTTGGTATACTCTTTGAGTTTCAGACCCATAGACATCATAAGTCTTAAAGCACCTGTCCATCCGGGAACTCAAAAATGATATATCAGTCAATACCTAAAGACAGTGGCATAGCTAGGGGTTCGGACCAGGGGGGGGGGGCAAACACATACAGTCATATGAAAAAGTTTGGGCACCCCTATTAATCTTAATCATTTTTAGTTCTAAATATTTGGGTGTTTGCAACAGCCATTTCAATTTGATATATCTAATAACTGATGGACACAGTAATATTTCAGGATTGAAATGAGGTTTATTGTACTAACAGAAAATGTGCAATATGCATTAAACCAAAATTTGACCGGTGCAAAAGTATGGGCACCTCAACAGAAAAGTGACATTAATATTTAGTAGATCCTCCTTTTGCAAAAATAACAGCCTCTAGTCGCTTCCTGTAGCTTTTAATCAGTTCCTGGATCCTGGATGAAGGTATTTTTGACCATTCCTCTTTACAAAACAATTCCAGTTCAGTTAAGTTTGATGGTCGCCGAGCATGGACAGCCCGCTTCAAATTATCCCACAGATGTTCAATGATATTCAGGTCTGGGGACTGGGATGGCCATTCCAGAACATTGTAATTGTTCCTCTGCATGAATGCCTGAGTAGATTTGGAGCTGTGTTTTGGATCATTGTCTTGCTGAAATATCCATCCCCGGCGTAACTTCAAATTTGTCACTGATTCTTGTACATTATTCTCAAGAATCTGCTGATACTGAGTTGAATCCATGCGACCCTCAACTTTAACAAGATTCCCGGTGCCGGCATTGGCCTCACAGCCCCAAAGCATGATGGAACCTCCACCAAATTTTACAGTGGGTAGCTAGTGTTTTTCTTGGAATGCTGTGTTTTTTTGACGCCATGCATAACGCCTTTTTGTATGACCAAACTACTCAATCTTTGTTTCATCAGTCCACAGGACCTTCTTTCAAAATGAAGCTGGCTTGTCCAAATGTGCTTTTGCATACCTCAGGCGACTCTGTTTGTGGCGTGCTTTCAGAAACGGCTTCTTTCGCATCACTCTCCCATACAGCTTCTCCTAGTGCAAAGTGTGCTGTATTGTTGACCGATGCACAGTGACACCATCTGCAGCAAGATGATGCTGCAGCTCTTTGGAGGTGGTCTGTGGATTGTCCTTGACTGTTCTCACCATTCTTCTTCTCTGCCTTTCTGATATTTTTCTTGGCCTGCCACTTCTGGGCTTAACAAGAACTGTCCCTGTGGTCTTCCATTTCCTTACTATGTTCCTCACAGTGGAAACTGACAGGTTAAATCTCTGAGACAACTTTTTGTATCCTTCCCCTGAACAACTTTGTTGAACAATCTTTGTTTTCAGATCATTTGAGAGTTGTTTTGAGGAGCCCATGATGCCACTCTTCAGAGGAGATTCAAATAGGAGAACAACTTGCAATTGGCCACCTTAAATACCTTTTCTCATGATTGGATACACCTGGCTATGAAGTTCAAAGCTCAGTGAGGTTACAAAACCAATTTTGTGTTTCAGTAAGTCAGTAAAAAGTAGTTAGGCGTATTCAAATCAATAAAATGATAAGGGTACCCAAATTTTTGCACCGGTCAAATTTTGGTTTAATGCATATTGCACATTTTCTGTTAGTACAATAAACCTCATTTCAATCCTGAAATATTACTGTGTCCATCAGTTATTAGATATATCAAATTGAAATGGCTGTTGCAAACACCCAAATATTTAGAACTAAAAATGATTAAGATTAATAGGGGTGCCCAAACTTTTTCATATGACTGTATAAATGGGCCACCAGAGGAGACGGCCACACCAACGCACAAATGGAGGGGAGGATGCAGGTAGGTAAAAATGTGGGGTTATTTTTATAAAATAATAATGCCCCCTAATTCCCCTTATATAAAAGTGGCCCCTTTGTATTGTTACCATCCCCCTTATTTTAATAAGGTCCTCTTAAATCAATATTACCCCCTGTATTAGGCCGGTTGCAGACGACGGGGCCTGCCATGAATTAAAAGCACGGGCTGCACAAGGGGGACACGGGGATGTCTCCGTATGCCATCTGTGAACGCACCATGCTTCCACGGCTTCTTTCATTAAATGAATAGGAATTAGAATACTAGGAAGACTGTCGGCCCGCACAAAGGACCGTGAAATTCACAGTCCCATAGAAAAGAATGTGTCAGTGTGCTATCCGTGAAATACACGGATAGCACACTGACCTATACCACGGTTATCTGCAAGGGGCCTTAATGAGATTCTCCAAACATATTAATTCCCCATATTAAGTGTGGCAAAAAATAATAAAAGTTATATTCACCTACCTCCGATCCGCTGATGCAAGGAGTTGGAACTAGAGCCGCCTCTTGTTAAGGCACCATGATCACAACACGTCTGCATCCCAGCGCAGTGATGTCATTGCGCTTGTCTGCACCAGGATGTAGATTAGTGATGTGTCGTGAACACGTCAGCTCTTTCAAGTGAACCACATGAATGGAATCCTGGCTGAGAGCCGATTCTTTTTACTGCTTTTCTTGCTCTGCAAACATCTAACCCCGTCCAGAGCACAGAACACAATTAAACAGGGAGCCGTTTGGGAGCCAAAAAAGTCGAAATTCCCATCACTAACGTAGACGTACCTTATAGACTGTGGGCCTGAAATGTCTTGCAATGTACTAGTAATAAATGAATACAGAAAGAATAACAGGTCTCATAATCCAAAAAACATACAACTAGAAGGCACCAAAATACTAACACAGAAAACTAATAAGTTTACCCAAAGTACAAAAACTATGTAATACAAAATTCATCTTTATTTTATCAATATTCATTATCATGAATAATCAACCAACTCATGATATATAAATTTGCAGAAAAAAAAAAACACGAAAAACAATTAAAAAACAATTCTGGAATATTGTGGTACAGGAATATTAGAAAATTGAAATCATGACCTCACCATAATAAATACATACATGAAATGCTGGTAGATATAATAGTGTAATATATATCACTCCTCGCAAGTAAAAATCTGTAATAAATATATAACAAACCAGGATAATACAACTTAAATTAATCCATAAATAATGTCACATCGCAACACTTATAATTCACAGTGAATAAGTAAGATTATATAAACCAAAGTCAAATCCAAGTGGTTACCCCCATCCAAACTCAATTCGGTATAGGGGACAGTACAGACAAATACTAACCAGACATATGGAAAATAATCCTGTGACCACACTGACCAGCACCCCAAAAAAATGGAAATACGCAGAGAAAAGCGGTTTACATAAGGAAACCTGTGGACCCAATAGACTATAATGGGGTCCATGTGGTTTCCGCTCGGTCTCTGCACGAAACATGTAGAAACATGCGGAGAGAAAAGTGCTGCAAACAGCACTTTCCTCTCCGCATATTTCCGCACGAAACATGCGGAGACCGCGTGGAAACCACACGGACCCCATTATAGTCTATTGGGTCCGCAGGTTTCCTTATGTAAACCGCTTCTCTCTGTGTATAGGTTTCCATTTGGGGGGGGGTCCCCAAACGGACTCAACTGTACGGAAACTGAACGCAGATGTGAATCGGCCCTTAATCATTTCTCCCCATTATATGTTCCTCAGCACTTAATCAGTTTATTCTGTCCTATTGCCACGAACGTATAAAATCCAGCTCCTAGTCATGCAGCAAACATGTCTGATAGAATGGCTCATTCTGAAGAGTTTACTGACTTCCAGTCTGACCCTGCAGTAAGATGTCGCAGAGTATGTTCCATCCTGGCCCTGTAAGAGGATTCTAATGTCGCAGAATATGTACATGAAATGTCTTCCCTCCTAGATATTCTATGATAAACTAGGAATGGTATTACTGAAAAGTGGAAGGGTTTAGGAACCAAAGGAACTCAGCCATGAAGTGCAGATCATGTAGTTACAGATCAGGCTCGGCAACAATTTGTTAACTCAAGAGTGTGTTCACACTACTGATATTTAATGTCCATTGGATGAGAGCATCAGATGTTAAAAGACAGATGCAGATGAAGCCCCCTCCGCTGGGAGTCCGTCTGCATTTATGCCCGTGTAAAAAACATGATGGAAGAAAGAGTTGTACAAACAGAACCTTTTCTTCCATTACAAAAGTAAGCAAAGAAAAAAGTGTACAGTGGGGAAAAAAAAGTATTTAGTCAGCCACCAATTGTGTAAGTTCTCCCACTTAATAAGATGAGGCCGGCCTGTAATTTTCATCATAGGTAGACCTCAACTATGAGAGACAAAATGAGAAAACAAATCCAGAAAATCACATTGTCTGATTTTTTAAGAATTTATTTGCAAATTATGGTGGAAAATAAGTATTTGGTCACCTACAAACAAGCAATATTTCTGGCTCTCACAGACCTGTAACTTCTTCTTTAAGAGGCTCCTCTGTCCTCCACTCATTACCTGTAGTAATGGCTCCTGTTTGACATTGTTATCAGTATAAAAGACACCTGTCCACAACCTCAAACAGTCACACTCCAAACTCCACTATGGTGAAGACCAAAGAGCTGTGGAAGGACACCAGAAACAAAATTGTAGACCTGCACCAGGCTGGGAAGACTGAATCTGCAATAGGCAAGCAGCTTGGTGTGAAGAAATCACCTGTGGGAGCAATAATTAGAAAATGGAAGACATACAAGACCACTGATAATCTCCCTCCATCAGGGGCTCCACGCAAGATCTCACCCCGTGGGGTCAAAATGATCACAAGAACGGTGAGCAAAAATCCCAGAACCACACGGGGGACCTAGTGAATGACCTGCAGAAAGCTGGGACTAACGTAACAAAGGCTACCGTCAGTAACACACTACGCCGCCAGGAACTCAGATCCTGCAGTGCCAGACGTGTCCCCCTGCTTAAGCCAGTACATATCCGGGTCCGTCTGAAGTTTTCTAGAGAGCATTTGGATGTTCCAGGAGAGTATTGGGAGAATATCATATGGTCAGATGAAACCAAAGTAGAACTGTTTGGTAGAAACACAACTCGTCGTGTATGGAGGAGAGTGAATGCTGAGTTGCATCCAAAGAACACCATACCTACTGTGAAGCATGGGGGTGGCAACATCATGCTTTGGGGCTGTTTCTCTGCAAAGGGACCAGGACAACGGATTCGTGTACATGAAAGAATGAATGGGGCCATGTATCGTGAGATTTTGAGTACAAACCTCCTTCCATCAGCAAGGGCATTGAAGATGAAACATGGCTGGGTCTTTCAGCATGACAATGATCCCAAGCACACCGCCAGGGCAACGAAGGAGCGGCTTCGTAAGAAGCATTTCTAGGTCCTGGAGTGGCCTAGCCAGTCTCCAGATCACAACCCCATAGAAAACCTTTGGAGGGAGTTGAAAGTCCATATTGCCCAGCGACAGCCCCAAAACATCACTGCTCTAGAGGAGATCAGCATGGATGAATGGGCCAACATACCAGCAACAGTGTGTGCCAACCTTGTGAAGACTTACAGAAAACGTTTGACCTCTGTCATTGCCAACAAAGGATATATAACAAAGTATTGAGATGAACTTTTGTTATTGGCCAAATACTTATTTTCACCATAATTTGCAAATAAATTCTTTAAAAATCAGACAATGTGATTTTCTGGATTTGTTTTCTCATTTTGTCTCTCATAGTTGAGGTCTACCTATGATGACAATTACAGGCCGGCCTCATCTTTTTAAGTGGGAGAACTTGCACAATTGGTGGCCGACTAAATACTTTTTTTTCCTCACTGTACATCATGTTTTTTGCATTATAGTCAATGGGAATGGACAAAGACAGAATGGGCTCGATCGGGAACCATCACTCTTCTAACGTTAATGTCCATTGCTCTCATCCTATAATAATAATAATACATTTTATTTCTATAGCGCCAACATATTCCGCAAAACACTTTACAAAATGTAGGGTTCAAGTACAGACAAAAAGATACATTACAGAGAAATGATGGATAAAATCCTATGATGGATAAGAGCAACAGGCTATAATAACGGTAGTATGAACATACCCTAACCTCCTCTGACATTAACATCAGTGTAATAATTATGCTGCTTCATGGCAGGCACTTCCAAGGCCAATATGCCGCATACAAGCCTTACATTTCCAGGTGCACTGCAAAGTGAAGGATGGAGTGATGTAATGTACAATCTCACCGCTGGACTCTATAGAACAGTGGAAACGTTCTGGGGAGTGAACAATCAAGATTTTGGATTTGGGATATGCCAGGACAAAGTTACCAGCCATACTGCATTGTGCCAACTGAAAAACTTGGTGGAGGAAACATAATGTTATGGGGTTGTTTTTCAGGAGTAGCTTAGTTCCAATGAGAAGAAATCTTAGGCTTCATGCCCACAGGGAAATATGGTCTGGAAAATCCGGTTTGTACATCGTCTGGATTACCTGGTCCAAACCTAGTGAGGAAACCCTGCTTTCCCACAATGTATGTACGGACAGTAGAGCCACAGGGGAGGCAGGGACTCCTAGCATTATAGATCTCTATGTTGCTTAGAGTTTGGCTCTCTGGAATGAGTTTGGGCTGGGAGATTCTGCTGATACACAGCCAGGATTTTCCAATGAGACTGTATCTCCCTATGTGAAGGAGTCCTACAGTCATGGCCAAAAGTTTTGAGAATGACACAAATATTCTATTTTCACATGATCTGCTGTCCTCTGGTTTTTATGTGTGTTTGTCAGATGTTTTTATCACATACAGAAATAGAATTGCATTCATATTATGAGTAACAGAAGCTTATATTGACAGTTAGAATGAGTTAATGCAGCGAGTCAATATTTGCAGTGTTGACCCTTCTTCTTCAGGACCTCTGCAATTCTCCCTGGCATGCTCTCATCAACTTCTGGACCAAATCCTGACTGATAGCAGTCCATTCTTGCAGAATCAATGCTTTAATTTTGTCTGAATTTGTTGGTTTTTGTTTGTCCACCCGTCTCTTGATGATTGACCACAAGTTCTCAATGGGATTAAGATCTGGGAGTTTCCAGTTTCCAGGCCATGGACCCAAAATCTCTGTTTTGTTCCCTGAGTTTAGTTATCACCTTTATTTAGTTATCACCTTTGCTTTATGGCAAGGCTAGGTGCTCCATCATGCTGGAAAAGGCATTGTTGAGCGCCAAACTGCTCTTGGACGGTTGGGAGAAGTTGCTCTTGGAGGACGGAGGAATTCTGGTACCATTCTTTATTCATGGCTGTGTTTTTAGGCAAGACTGTGAGAGAGCCGATTCCCTTGGCTGAGAAGCAACCCCACACATGAATGGTTTCAGGATGCTTTACAGTTGGCATGAGACAAGACTGGTGGTAGCGCTCACCTCTTCTTCTCCGAATAAGCTGTTTTCCAGATGTTCCAAACAATCGAAAAGGGGATTCATCAGAGAAAATGACTTTACCCCAGTCCCGCGCCACTCCCTGTACCCCCTCCCGAACCTCAGACTGCACCTCCCTGATGTTTTTCCTGGAGAGAAGTGTCTTCTTTGCTGCGGTCCCTCCCTCTGAGACCAGGCCTTGCTCCAAGAGTCTCCGCCTCACAGTGCGTGCAGATGCACTCACACCTGCCTGCTGCCATTCCTGAGCAAGCTCTGCTCTGCTGGTAGCCCGATCCCTCATCTGAAACACTTTTAAGAGACGGTCCTGCCGCTTGCTGGTCTTTCTTGGGCGCCCTGGAGCCTGAGCCTTTTGGCACCAATGGAACCTCTCTCCTTGAAGTTCTTGATGATGCGATAGATTGTTGACTGAGGTGCAATCTTTCTAGCTGCAATACTCTTCCCAGTTAGGCCATTTTTGTGCAGTGCAATGATGACTGCACGTGTTTCTTTAGAGATAACCATGGTTAACAGAAGAGAAACAATGATGGCAAGCACCAGCCTCCTTTTAAAGTGTCCAGTGGTGTCATTCTTACTTAATCATGACAGATTGATCTCCAGCCCTGTCCTCATCAACACCCACACCTGTGTTAATGGAGCAATCACTGAAACGATGTTAGGTGGTCCTTTTAAGGCAGGGCTGCAATGATGTTGAAATGTGTTTTGGGGGATAAAGTTCATTTTCTAGGCAAATATTGACTTTGCAAGTAATTGCTGTTAAGCTGATCACTCTTTATAACATTCTGGAGTATATGCAAATTGCCATTAGAAAAACTGAAGCAGTAGACTTTGTAAAAATTAATATTTGTATCATTCTCAAAACTTTTGGCCATGACTGTACATTTTTTAGCATACCAGGACCTTTTATGTTCTAGCATAACTGTGCCCCAAAGCACAAAGCAAAGTCAATATAGCCCAGGTTGAATGACTTTGGTACAGAAAAACCTCACAAACGCCGCCTTTCGGATGAATGGATAAAATTTCCCATAGATTGCTCCAAGAAAGCCTTCCCAAAAGAGTGAAAGCTGCAAAGACAGACCAACTTTATATTAATGTCTATGGATTTAGAATGGGATGCCATAGAAGTTCCTGTAGGTGTAATGTGCAGGTGTCCCAATACTTCTGTCCATATAGTGTATTTTCTATTATGGGATCCTTTAGCAATAAAAAACATCTTAGGCTTTGCTTTACAATACAGAGAAAAAATATACTGACATATACTGATTGTATGCCAAGAGACTTGTATGGCATATGTTAGATCTAGCAGGGGCAGAGTATGGCGTGTCGGAGCATACACAGTCATCCAATCCTATAAGAAAGGTGACAAACACAGCTTAACAGGAGATTAAAGTCTATGTTTCTCACTTTGCATTACTAATATCTGCTCCCTGTAGCAAATAGGAACCCTTGTATTACTTGTTATCCGTAATAGATTAGTCAGGGTGCTGCCACCTGGCAACTACAGCCACAGCATAGCCACGCTCCAGCTGGGGGCGCCACTGCTTTCACTTATAAGTAAGCGAAGCACTGACTTCAGTTATGGGCTATTTCTTATTACTGGTCAAGCGAATAATGAACAATGAGAAATAGCCCAGAATTCATCAGTGTGTCATTTATTTATAAGCACCAGCGATCCCAGCCTGGAGCGTGGCTATGCTGCGGCCACTGTCCCCATGTGGCAGCATCCTTACATTGAGTGGTTATTTTATTAGAGACATCTGCTCTTTTATGGTTGGAGCTTCCCTATGTGCAAATTAGTAACAAGCCCCTACAAAGCAGCATAAAAATCTAATTTTGGCATAATTTTCACCCAAAAAAAACTGTCTAATATGCCACGTACCACATTTATCTAGTGTTTTAGACACTTTTCCAACTTGGGCGGGAAGTGGGTAGGGCCTATTGGGAAGGGGAGGGGCCTAGGTTGCATCACCATGCGCCAAGAACTTTTTTTTTTTCCTGTTAGATGTCAATAGCTCAGGCTGGTGATGTATTGGTGTGGACTAGATGGGGGGTTCTAATAAAGTGCTCATTCAGTGTATGTGTACCCAGTCTTAGATTTTAATCTGATCAATTGATGTGATTGTCTTCCTAATACAAGGACTACCCCATGAGTTTAATTTTATTCTGGATCAACATGTTAAGAAAGTAGTTGGGAGTGACATATTCCCTTTCTATAACTGATACAAAACATGTACAATTGGCTGAGCTGAACATCAGGGCTGTGGAGACCACCGACTCTGACTCCTCTAATTTCTCACAGTCTGACTCCGACTCCTTTATAAAAGGCTGACAGCCATGATCAGTCTGACACAGTAGATCTCCAATTCCTTAAAAAGCCAGAGATTTAATTCCTATGATAGTAAATATGTAACAAACTATGAATCTAATTAAAGATACCAAATAATAATTTTATAATTTAATTAACAATAATTAATCATTTTATTTTGAAGATAGAGTTGGAGTCGATAACTTTTTTTTCGACTCTGACTCCTCCCAAAATTGGTCCCAACTCTGACTTCACAGCCTTGCTGAGCATGTATGTTTATAGTTAGCTTAGGAGGAATACCTGTGTAGGGAATTTGGCTGACTTATCTATCAGCTATACTTTATGGTATGAATTGGACCACTAGCAGTACACACATTGCGAATTCCTAAAATGTTTGATGGCTCTACCTTGACAAATGACATACTCAATTTCTATGGAGAACTTATTGGACAATATGAAAGATAAAAACAAGATAAACAAGAAATTTATTTTGTTAAAAATGTCAAGTCAAAAAGGACCTTTCACCACCTCCACCAATTCTAGTTCTTAGCCTCTGCTAATAGACGCTGCTCAACTGATTCCAGCACAGTTGGAATTTTCTCTCTAGCCCCCGCCATTCCCGAGCAACAAGCGTAGGTAGTTTTGGTGTTGGATATGCTATATAAGCTCTGTAATGTCAGAAAGGCGGTGTCAGGCAGGGGGCGTAATTCTGAGTTCCAATCAGAGGCAGCCAGTGTCAGAGCTCAGAATCACACCCCTTGCCTGACCGTGCCCTCCTGATGGAAAGGTGGGGGCTAGAGAGAAAAAGCCAACTGTGCCGGAATCAGTATAGCAGCGCCTATTAACTGATGTAAAGTGCTGGACTGGTTGAAGGTGGTGAAAGATCCTCTTTAAGTTTATTTAGTTTAGTTAGTTGAGTTTATTTAAAAAATCAAAACAAGATTAAAAAAAAAAAAAAAAGAAGGAAAAAAAAATAACATTTGTGTTTAAATTGTTAAGTTTAGTGTGCAGTTCATCCATTTATGCTGACCACAAGAACTGGAACTAAAGTTTTAGCAACTTAGATACAAACATAGGTCCCCAGGCTTTTCCTTTATGTGGAAGAACTAATAGTCCATGAGTTACATGTGCTGCAAATGTGAACTCGTGAGATAACGTATTGGCCATGTCACTCAGGTCCACAGGGACGACATCTCTACAAGAGTTCAAGATATTGGAAACCACGGCATCGTTTTCTGCCTCGGATAATGTGCATGTAGAATACACCACTGATCCTCCGGGACGAAGGGCATGGATGGCAGACCTAGTGTAATTAGAAACAAGAGCAAAGACAAACTAGTGTTATAAAAAGGAGATTATCCCGCACACAGGGTCAGAGGAAAATTCCTTTATTTGATAAATTCTAGAACATTTATGTTGTATACTGTAATTGTAGATGCTTGACCCGCACTAACAAGTGACCCCGATTTGAATGTCCTTCAATTTAAAGCAAAGAACTTACAAAGCAAATAGGGTCCTCTAGACGCACAAACTCCTGTGACGACAAAACTAAATTCTACACCACTAACTAAAATGAGATGGTGTTGGGACTCTTCTAGCTAAATGTTTAAAGGGGTTCTCCATCTGGGAAAGTTATCCCCTATTCACAGGGTAACCATGGAGGCTTGTCTGCTCAAACCCCCACCAAGAAGGAGAAGGGAAGATTTTGGTCCCCTGTTCTGAATGGAGTGGTGGTCACGTGGTTGGGTTAGTAGAGATTCTGGAGATAGCCAAAGTACAGGACTTGGCAACCTTTATTGCTCCCACTGAAAATGGTGCACGCACTTCCTGACCACTGCTCCATTCAGAACGGACAACAAAAATCCCCCGTTCTCCTGATTCATGTGGCTCTGACTGGTCAGACCTCCACCAATCTGCGAGTTATCCTCTTTAAAGCAGATACCCCAGGTCTATGTGGGGCACTTACCTCAGGTTATCTAGATACTTGGAGTTTAAAGCCATTCACTTTAAATCAGCCTCCTATTGCATTTCCTTGTGAGCTTGTGCTTGAACACAGCATCCTGTCTGAGCAAGCAGAGCTACAGCATGAAACTTGAGGAGGTAAAGGAGGTGAATTTCAGACCTTCTTTGATGTCCATAAGACCTTGGGTAAGCAACCTTGGAGATTCAGACGACAATCTATCTCAATTAGTTGACAATCTATCTCAAGTAAGTCATTAACTATGATGTCACCAAAACGTCCTCATTAACAATGTCATCAGAATGGCCTAATTAACAATGTTTTCAGGCTGCCCCCATTAAAAGGTCTTACACGATTTTAATATTAATGACCCATTCTTTGGGTAGATCATTATCAGTTTGGTGGAGTCTGACTCCTAGCACCCGGGACGGGGTCTCTGTGTGCTGTATGTCATGTAGTGTTACTGTCCATTTGGCTACTATACCCTAATTTGCATCAACACTAAAAGGGCTTATACCTTTGGAATGGCTGAACAGATCTGGATGAACAAAGCACCAAAATGGTCAGGGTGACAGCACCGATCAGATCATGTATGTCATTGAGCTTTCCAGACCGGGTCAAAGGTCCTCTTTAACTTTGTTACATAATATTGCAAAATAATACCCACCAACTGATGATATTCTATATGCATGAACATGTGCCTATCCAGTGTTGTGAATTGCACTCATGACACAACCATTTTCCCCAGTTCATGACAGGACACATTTTTGCATTTTTTTTCCTATTTTAGTAACTGGGAAAATGTTTAAAAAAAAAAAGATGTTGGGAGAAAGTGTCTGTTTTTCTAATTTTTTCTGTAGTTTTTTTTTTTTTTTTTTACCACAAAGTGGTAAAAAAATACATTTTAAAATGGTTTCCCGTGCTATTACAGTCATTTTTTAACACATTGTCCAAAATTTACTACTGTGGTTACCAAGAGAAATTGGGATAAACATGGGGCATCTTTGTTGCAATATGGCGCACTTAGTTTGGGCTAAAAGTTTTCGACATGGTAGACATGTAGGTATGGATTCTCAGAAAAAGGGGGCATGGCTTAAATGTGCCACAATGTGACAAAAATGCACCAAAATAGAATTTTGAAATATTCTGACCCAAAGTAAGATAACTAAAAGGCGGTGTAAACATAGATATCTGGATACTCCAGATTTATCATCCAGCATTGGCCACTGTGATAAAACTGGCGTATTTTCATACTGCCTTGACAGCTGACCGCTGCTCAGCTGTCTTCTTGTAGTGGACTACCGCTGTCTGGGAAGCCTCGGAGCACTGGGGACAGGTAAGTATGATTTTTTTTTTTTTTCCACCTCCCCCGGCCTAATTAAAAAATTGAATTTTAGTTGGAACAAGCCCTAAGGTGCCCATACACCATCAAAAACTGTTGGCTGAAGAATAGTTCTGCTAACAGCTATTTCTTCCGACCCCCCCCATACATATACACACATTTAAGCCTCATGCACGCAACCATGTGTGTTGTTCGTGTGGTACCTGTGTTTTCCCGGCTAGCACACTGACCCATTCATTTCTATGGCCCCATACACATGGCCTTGTATTTTCAGGGCCCGTGGCAAAACTCAGGACAGATCCTATACCTGTCCATTTAGCAGCCCATGCTCACTGACATCAGTGAATGGGGCCGTGGAGAAACGGTCAGCACACGGATGTCATCCGTGTGCTGTCCGTGCTATTTATTCACGGCCCTACTACATGCACATAGTTGTGTGCATGTCGCCTTACAGTTATGTGTTTGGAGAGAAAGGAGTAAGCCAGTGCCAGACACCTCTGATGGTGGATTTCTCCAGGGATATCAAAGGGCTGGGCCTTGAAATTCAACATGCTTGATCCTGATTTGGCACAACATCATCAACTGGGGGAGAGTTGGAAGCCCCCATTGAAATTAGATAGTCCTGCCAAAATCATCAGGTTCGCCTGATATTTTCTGATGTTTATAGGGGCCTTTAGTCTTTAGGTAATGCAGCTAAGGCCAGGTTCACATCATGTTTTTACATGCATCTGATTTATAAAAACAAAACAAAAAAAAAAACACAAAAAACAGAATAAATATGCCTGGAAGGAATATATATATATAAAAAAAAAGGACAGAAACACACACACATATATATATATATATATATATATATATATATTGTGTGTGTGTTTTTTTTTTTTTTTTAAACATTGATGTCTATAATATCTTTACAGGCGTTCGTTTCTTTTGCTGTATTTTTTTTTAATGGCTGCATAAGCAGCATAGTAAAGGCATGATGTGAACATAGCCTAAGCTGCAGTCAGTGATTAGCACCTACTGTTATAACACAGCATCTTAAGAGTTAAATACAATTACATACAGTATATTAGCCAAAGGAAGTGTAAGTGGGAGAGCGAAAAGCTACCGGTATGGTCACACATGGGCTGTTCTGGCTTCTGTCAGTAAACAATGCTATTTTTCCCTTGTTAGCCTAACATACGGCCGTCCAAACTGCAAATCTGTTGTTTTGTTGCTCAGGCTGTGCAGATCACACAAGTGTAACCTCCGTTACTTTAAGGCGGGATAATATTAACAGTATTTTCCTTTCTGGGTGCAATAATTTTATATGCAAGTTTAATGCCGTGTATTAAGTTTCAGATCTACAATCCACTCTACTGTGCTGTGTGATCCGCTCACTTATCTTTACTGACTTTGTAATCACATTATTCTATTTGTTACTACTGTCTTAAAGGGATTTTTTGGGCCCCAAATCGAATTTTCATACTGTTGATCAATCCACAGAATAGGTCATTAATATGTGACCTGTGGGGGTCTTAAATCTGGACCCCACAAGGATCATCTGTTCTAACAGTCTTTGGGTGTTGGAAGCTGCCACTGGACAAGGAGCACATGCAGCACTGCTCTTATACAAGTAGTAGGAGCGGCGCTGCAGTTCACAGGAACCACCACTATGCAGTGGATGGGGCTGCTGCGCTGATCCTATTACTTGTATAGGAGCGGTGCTACGCACTCCTCCTGTCCACTATCAGCTTCCTGCACATGTAGGTTTTCAGAACAGATGATCTGTGTGGGGTCTATGTGTCGGACCTTGACAGATCAAATATAGGACAGGTCATCAATATGAAAATTCCATTTGAGACCAGAAAACCCCTTTAAAGAGGACCTTTCATGTCCTCATATATATACGGTTTATATACTTGTCCATAGACTTGTACAGGGGGAGGGGCATTCCTCACAGTTTAGCGTCATTGCTGAGCTGTAAGAAATGCCCCCTCTGACAGTACAGCGCTATGGACGAGTACAGAGAGAGGGGGCGTTCCTTACCGCCCAGATAGAATGTCTGGAACGTCCTTCTGACAGTGGGCAGAGATCGGTGCCGAAACTAACGGCACCGATATCTCCAGCCCCGAGGCACATAACGGGAAAGCCGACAGTGCACTGAATTCAGCATACTGTCGGCTTTCTAGCGGTATACAGTACAGACCAAAAGTTTGGACACACCTTCTCATTCCAAGAGTTTTCTGTATTTTCATGACTATAAAAATTGTAGATTCACACTGAAGGCATCAAAACTATGAATTAACACATGTGGAATTATATACTTAACAAAAAAGTGTGAATTCCTTGAGTTCTTTAGCCCAAACAAGTCTCTTCTGCTTGTTGCATGTCCTTAGCAGTGGTTTCCTAGCAGCTATTTTACCATGAAGGCCTGCTGCACACAGTCTCCTCTTAACAGTTGTTGTAGAGATGTGTCTGCTGCTAGAACTCTGTGTGGCATTGACCTGGTCTCTAATCTGAGCTGCTGTTAACCTGCGATTTCTGAGGCTGGTAACTCGGATGAACTTATCCTCCGCAGCAGAGGTGACTCTTGGTCTTCCTTTCCTGGGGCAGTCCTCATGTCAGCCAGTTTCTTTGTAGCGCTTGATGGTTTTGGCCACTGCACTTGGGGACACTTTCAAAGTTTGCCCAATTTTTCGGACTGACTGACCTTCATTTCTTAAAGTAATGATGGCCACTCGTTTTTCTTTACTTAACTGCTTTTTTCTTGCCATAATACAAATTCTAACACTCCATTCAGTAGGACTATCAGCTGTGTATCCACCTGACTTCTGAACAACACAACTGATGGTCCCAACCCCATTTATAAGGCAAGAAATCCCACTTATTAAACCTGACAGGGCACACCTGTGAAGTGAAAACCATTTCAGGTGACTACCTCTTGAAGCTCATCAAGAGAATGCCAAGAGTGTGCAAAGCAGTAATCAAAGCAAAAGGTGGCTACTTTGAAGAACCTAGAATATAAGACATATTTTCAGTTGTTTCACACTTTTTTGTTAAGTATATAATTCCACATGTGTTAATTCATAGTTTTGATGCCTTCAGTGTGAATCTACAATTTTTATAGTCATGAAAATACAGAAAACTCTTGGAATGAGAAGGTGTGTCCAAACTTTTGGTCTGTACTGTATAAAACTGCATGTGCCTGAGGACATGAAAGGTCCTCTTTAAAGAGGAGATTTCACCACCCACTCCAACTCTATGCATTATTTAATAGGCTCTGCTCCACTGAATCCGGCGCAGTTGTAACATGGTGATTAGATGCTTTACGGTCAGGTGGGCGGTCCCGGACTGTCTGTTTTAGCCCATGACTGCCCCCTTGACAGTTCAGAGTTTAATTAGCATATTGGGTGTTAAAACTAGCAGCACCGATTGCTCAGGAAAGGTGGGGGCTGGCGGAAACATTCCAACTGCATCAGAATCTGAAGCGGTGTCTATTGATGGTTGCACAGAAGTGGAGTTGGTGGAGGTGGTGAAAGGTCCTCTAGAAAGGGACTGTCCCACAATAATAATTTAGCATCTATCCAAAGGTGAGGTGATGAGCATCTAATCTCTTGGAATCTTAGCATCGGGGCCCACACCGAGGGTCCCATATCTGCCTGCCTGAATAGAGCAATGGGTGCACATGAGCGCTGCTGCTCCATTCAGATTCAATAGGACTGATGAAAATAGCCGAGCGTTGTACTCTATGGAAAGATCATGGATTATTGATCCTTCACAGGAAGTTGCAAAGAAAAATTATAGATGTCCGCCTTGAAATTCCTTTGTAGTACAATGTTAGTGTATATTTGCAGAGGATATTGATAATTTCTTCTAAATAATGGCTGATCAGAATGGTATAAACTGCTGAATAATTCACAAGCAGTGAATCTAAACTACAAGTCCTTGTCTCGTGCCAATCCCACAGAATGGCAATGCTGGAAACCCGCAGGAGAGTAGAACAGACTGGTATCAATACTGAATGTGACTTACAGCCGGAGTCTGGTTTCCACACTCATAAATCTCTCCTTGCCGCTCGGATACATTGTGATGTATAAGCCCAGGCCTCTGTATTTTACACCCTGCACACCGGGCTCAATGCTGTTATTATACTGGAACTGGAATAATTGCAATGAGACTTAAAACCAATAAGCAGCTTGACATAGCCGGGATTTAGCTGAACTTTAGCGTTCAAGGTTATACAGAAACACTATATGAAAGAGAGCTGTGGATAGCTCAGTTCTAAGACTACAGGAAACATTTGTTATAGTCCTCAAGTAAATACATAACACTTAAAGAGGATCTTTCACCACCTCCACCATTTCCAGTTTTTAGCATCTGTTAATAGTTGCTGCTCCACTGATTCCAGCACAGTTGGAATTTTTTCTCTAGCCCCCACCATTCCCGAGCAACAAGAGCAGGTAATTTTGGTGCCTGATGTGCTATTTAGCTCTGCAATGTCAGAAGGGCGGTGTCAGACAGGAGGGTGTGATTCAGAGCTCCAATCAGAGGCAGCCAGGATCAGAGCTTAGCGTCACATCCCTTGTCTGCTCCTGCCTGACACCGCCCTCCTGACAGTACAGAGACTAAATAACATATCAGACACCAAAAATAATAGCATTAATTGCTCGGGAACGGTAGGGGCTAGAGAAAAAAATCCAACTGTGCTGGAATCAGCGGAGCAGCACCTATTAAATGTTGTAAAGAACTGAACTTGTTGAAGGTGGTGAAAGGTTCTCTTTAATGGAGTAAAGGTGGCCATACACTGTTACAGCTGTCGGCAGCTATTCCTTTCTCCCACACTCACATGCATTCTTGGTGGGACCACTTGACAATCTAATGTGTAAGGTGGTGTCCTGACATTTGTTATTGGCTGATGTTTGAGAGAGGTCGGAGTGCTACACTTCAACATGCGATCTTTTTGGTCTCATGGGAGAAAGAGGTCACCAGAGGTGTTTGGTACCTCCCTCTCGAGAATACATGTATGCTTGGCTGAAATGTGTATGTTGGATTTGGGGCAATAGCAAACTGCTGACAGTCCAGACTCAATAATATATTTATATGGGGACGACTAGTCATACCATATTAGGAACTGTTCATAATGTGGCGTTAGGACCCAGACAGATGCTTCATGGAGCAATATAGTATTTATTTTAATGTAAACCTATTCATCAAGTCAAAAAGACGAATATTTAGAAAGAAAAGGAAGAAGGTATTTGTGTAAAAGTAGGAGTGGAGCTCCAAACAAAGGACGCTTGGGAGTTGGCACATCTACATGAGAATACTTGTAGAACATATGAAGAATATCTTTAGGTTTGGTCCATTGTATCACTAACGAATCCAAAAATCATGGCAAAAGCCACACATTAAAGGGGTTGTCCACTTCTTTTTATTGATGATCTATCCTCAGGACCGCTGCTGACCAGCTGTGTGAAGGGGGCTGGGGAACTTGCAAGAATTCCATGACCTCATCACTGTTTACATCGTACACCATTTGCTTCATAATGGCCATGCAATGTAATTACAGCCCCATCTAATTCACTTGTATTGGGCGAGGATGTAACTACATTCTACAGTGAAGAGGTCACATCAATTCCTTCAAACAGTTCTGCGGGGGTCCAGGGTGTCAGACTGCCACTGTTCTTTTATTGATAACCAATCTTGAGGATAAGTCATCAATATAAAAAAAGGGGACAACCCCTTTAATACAGAAACATACAAAAATGTGATGGCTATGACCTGCTCAGGATTAAAGTAATATTATTATAGGTAGTAGTAATATAGGCCCAAACTAGATAATTTCTAAGAATCTAATTCTTAAAAGGGGTTTTCCAGGCTTCATAACTGGTGACCTATCCTTACCCCCACTGATCAGCTGCAGGATTTGGGTAAGTGCTGTGACCTCTTTACTACTTGCCAAACACAATTCCATATACAGCGAACAGGCCATGTGACCAATGAATGTGACATCACATGGCCTGCAAAGCAGAAGCAGAGCTCAGGGATCTGCTTCAAACAGCTAATCCTCTGTCCCGAGTTTCAGACCCCTGCTGATCCTGAACTGATGAACTATTCTGAGGATAGGGCATTAATTACAGACGTGGACAAAATTGTTGGTACCCCTCGTTTAATGAAAGAAAAACCCACAATGGTCACAGAAATAACTTGAATCTGACAAAAGTAATTTGCCAAACTACATATTGACAAGCCACAAAGCTTCTGGGAGAATGTCCTATGGACAGATGAGACAAAAATTAAAATTTTTGGCAAGGCACATCAGCTCTATGTTCACAGATGGAAAAATGAAGCATATCTTGAAAAGAACACTGTCCCTACTGTGAAACATGGAGGAGGCTCTGTTATGTTCTGGGGCTGCTTTGCTGCATCTGGCACAGGGTGTCTTGAATCTGTGCAGGGTACAATGAAATCTCAAGGCTATCAAGGGATTCTAGAGAGAAATGTGCTGCCCTGTGTCAGAAAGCTTGGTCTCAGTCACAGGTCATGGGTCTTGCAACAGGATAATGAATCCTGAATCTCAGTGAGCATCTTTGGAAAGAGCTGAAACATGCCGTCTGGAAAAGGCACCCTTCAAACCCGAGACAACTGGAGCAGTTTGCTCATGAGGAGTGGCCAAAATACCTGCTGAGAGGTGCAGAAGTCTCATTGACAGTTACAGGAATTGTTTGATTGCAGTGATTGCCTCAAAAGGTTGTGCAACAAAATATTAAGTTAAGAGAACCATCATTTCTGTCCAGGCCTGTTTCATGAGTTTTCTTTTTTTTTAAATTCTGTTGAGGCCTGGTTGGAAAGCAATGTCTGACTTTAATTTGTTCATTTTCATAGAATTTTTATATATTATTACTTTTGTCAGATTCAAGTTATTTCTGTGACCATTGTGGGTTTTTCTTTCATTAAACGAGGGGTACCAACAATTTTGTCCACGTGTGTAGTTTAGTAAAACATATTACAATAAAATTGCAGCACAGAAGCACATCAAAACCTGCCTGTGTGAACACTGCATGGTGGAAACAGATGTATACTATAAGTCTGCCAGATCAGCAGCATAAAATATAAGCTCCAGACAGGCACTATGTGATCTATCGCATATAACATCAAAAGTCTTTACACTCAGACAGTGTATAGTGTGAGACTTAATGCATCATGCACTGATCCTATTTACTTCCTTATAGCTCTGTTACAAAGATATGCAGACATAATTTGGAATATAACCTACCGTTTTAAATGCGTTCCCTCTATACTAAGAGAGGACGCCCTGGGATTATAATGTCTTTTCATGAGACAGCAGATAAGGGGAAAAGTAGCTTGGCAGACACCAGAGCATGTCCTTGCTTGGCTCTGGCTGTGATATTAATAAGATTTTTTTCCACAGCACGCACCTCTGTGCATTGTTTACAGGACTACGTTGCGCTGCTCACTTTCTGTACTTTTAATAGCAGTGGTTATGGGTACTTCAGCAGTGGCCCATGCAAAATTATAGGACACTGCTGCAGTACCCTTAACCACCACTACTAAAGGTATGGCGAGCAAGCAGTGCAGTGCCTAGTACATAAAGCAGGAGTCGCCTGCTTTGGGAAACAACTGATCTGTGGGGGTCCCGACAATCTAAAATTGATGGCCGGTCTTAAAAGGTTGTCTGTCCCCAAATCAAATTTTCCCACTGGGTAAGTCATCAGTATGTGATCTGTTGGGGTTCAACACCCACACCATGCACAGTTTTGGGTGCCAGAAGCTGCTAGTGGGCAGCCGTTGCGGGCAGTGTTGCTCCTATACAAGTGGCGCTGCAGTTCACCGTAACCACCTCTATGCAGTAGAAGATTCCGGTATCTGAAGGCTGCTAGAACACTAGAACTATGAATTTCTTTCATTACGTACCTATTATGCAATATATGTAATTGAGTAAGTATTACCTTATCTAGTTTTATTATTTATTACTTATATCTGACAATTTATGGGATCCTTCTCCTCAGCTGGGTCATGTGATGTCATGGAGACCTCCCTGAGATTAACATGCCTTTCTGTTCTCTATAGGGGGTCACCAGCTGAGGCACCAGACCTTCCTGTATAATACAATCTGGATGAAATGTATCACACAGGGGGTACAAACTTTATCAGCAGTTACTAGTGATGACCAGACAGGCTCCTGTCACACAGTTATAATGAATAAAATGACAGCTCAGCCTCATTGACTGTATACTTTTGGTCTCTTAGATTAAGGAGACTATAGACAGAAGAATAATTGCACGGTCACCAGCAGGCAGAGATGGAGCTGTCTCTAGCTGTTCATGTGATGCTGTACTGAGGAATCATGACATCGATAGCAGAGCACAAATAAAGTCACATATAAAGGGGTTCTCCGCAGGATAGGCCATCAGTATCTGATAAGTGGGGGTCCAACACCCAGATCAGCAGCTACTAATAATGATCAGACAGCCTCTTGTCACAGTTATAATGTAGAATATGAGAGCTCGGCCTCCTTGACTGTATACTTATGGTGTCTTAGATTATTAAGGAGAATATAGAGAGAAGGATCACTACACTGTCATCAGCAGGTGGAGACGGAGCTGTCTCTAATTGTCCATGTAATGATGTTCTGAGCCATCATGGCACTGATAACAGAACTAAGACAAAATTACATTTAAAAGGGGTTTTCGAGCTCTAACAGTAATTTTTATACCAATAACCTATCCATGGGATAAGCCATCAGCATCTGATAAGTGGGGATCCAACACCCAGACCCGACACTGATCAGCTGATCTGGCTGCCAGAGGAGTCAAGATATTGCAGTTCTGCATCTAGTACTTGCTGAGCTGCTTCCATCCCCGACCTGTGCAGTAGCTTCCAGGATTCGGAGGCAGCCGGATCAGGTGCGGAGTCTGGAGGTTGGAGCCCCACAGAGGAGATACTAATAGCCTGTCCTGAGGTTAGATCATCAAACACTGCCAGGGCTGGAAAACACCCTTTAAAGCTTAAAATGGAGTCTGATCAGAAACAGAATATGGAAGAAAAGAAATATCAGCCGTATACCTGTAATGCAGAGAACACAGTACCATCTTTAGACAGCAGCTCCATATTCCCTTCCCTCGCAATAGATTTCATTTTATCCATTGTAGTTTTTGGGAGTTGTGAAACACTCATCTGTTAACCTTTCATAAAAATAGCCACAAGTATCGTAGCCATCTTATCTGCTCTAGAGTGCCAAATAGAGGAGCAGTTGACCACCCTTCTGCCAATAGGTGGCGTCGCAGAAGTGAAAGCTCTATGAATAACAGAGCAGCAATCTAATAAACAGGGCTGTGGAGCTAGAGTCCAGGTTTTGGGTGGAGACAGAGTCGGAAAAAAGAGTTACTAACTACAGCTTCAAAATAAAATAATTATTTTTAATTATATAATGAGATTATTGTTATATAATTAATCTGTTGCATCGTTTCTTGCAGATCATGTACGTGATGTCATCACTGAAGGAAGTGAATGATGTATTTGATGTCATCACTGCAGGAAGTAAATGATGTATGTGATGTCATCACTGCAGGGAGTGAATGATGTACGTAGTGTCATCACTGCAGGGAGTGAATGATGTACATGATGTCATCACTGAAGGAAGTGAATGATATAAGTGATGTCATCACTGCAAGAGGTGAATGATGGAAGTGAGGTAAGCAAAGACTTTATGGGGTCAGTGGAGTAGATGGGGATTGAAGATAATTTTTTTCATTTTATCCTATTTCCTGCTCTTTGTTATATTTCTGTAAATCTCGGAAGCTCCTTTAATTCTTCAAACATATGATCTCTGAAAATACTAAGCCCTCACGCTTCACCCACATTAAGACATAAGCGCTTCAATGTTAAACAAGCTTATTAAAGCTCTTTCCCCTATTTAATACATTCACCCCATTAACATAAGATATGGACGCCCACACGCAAGAAGAAGCTGATCCCTTTAAACATGTCCGCCACAGACATCAGAAGAAGAGATTAAAAAACAGGACAAAAAGACCTTTCCTTTCACGTGTAAAGCCTGTATTTTCCATCCTTAGTATTTTGGCTTCTTAAATATACAGTATGCTCTAATGTAAGAACAGATATGCCGGATTCGGAAAAAAGGGTCAGATTTAATGATACCATAATTTAACCGTTTTCAATGTTAAAAGAAAGTTGAAACAAGTCACTCCGGTGAAATTCCGACTGTATTAATTATAAGGTGTCCGTGTGCCAACACTGCCATCTTCTGTTCCACGGGGCACGCTGCCCTCTAACACGCCAGCCCTACCTGTGCTGTACAGCAGTTCGATACAGCTCATAAACTTGTAGGAAATACTGCGCTATCCACAAAGGCTGATATTTGCAGCAATTCACGGATTCCTTTCAATTATTTGCTTAATGCTCATTTTAACAGTTTTATTTTGTTTGCTTTCCAGTGCGGAGAAGGATGTTACCTTTTTTTTTTTTTTCAATTACCTTTTTCTTTTTATTCCAATACAAAGAATTTCAATCTATTCCCAAGAACAGCCGCCGAATATGTTCATAAACTCTAAAGCAATTGCAAATAAAATGTGTAAGTCTTGCTTGCAATTCAGAAGAAGGCCAATAATGTGCCTGATACATAGATTTTATGTTATGTAGGAGGTCAGAAACGATAATAAAAACGGATAGTAAAACAGTGATAATAAAAAGGTATAGACAGGTAGATGAATATGAGAGAGATAGATAGATAGATAGATAGATAGATAGATAGATAGATAGATAGGAGATAGATAGATAGATAGATAGATAGATAGATAGATAGGAGACAGATAGATAGATAAATAGATAGCTAGATAGATAGATGATAGATAAATACATGATAGGTAGATAGATAGGAGATAGATAGATAGGAGATAGATAGATATGAGATAGATAGATAGATAGATAGATAGATAGATAGATAGATAGATAGATAGACTTCACAAAGGCTCTGATGAGCTGAAATGTTGCGGACATGAAATAAATTCACCCTGATATGACACACCATTTTGGAGTTCTGTCTTCTCTTTTGTAGATAGATAGATAGATAGATAGATAGATAGATGTAAAATAGATAGAAAGAAAGAATGAAAGAAAGAAAGAAGATAGATATGAGATATATGAAATACATGGAAAAACAAATAGATATGAAATAGAAATGAAAAAAAAAAACACAGACAGCATCTCCAAAGTAGAGCATATATGAACAGGTGCACGCTGCTATGACTGTAATATAAATACAAAAAAAATTAGCAGCTCTCTGTAGAGGGCGCCAAGACATATGCAAACAAGCCGCATTAGATAGATAGATAGACAGACAGATAGATAGATAGATAGATAGATAGATAGATAGATAGTAGGGCAAGTAGGATACAGAGCCGTACTCTAGAACCTCTAATTTATATATGTAGATTATAGATCATATTAGTTGATTTTCTAAAGTGTTGCCTAATTTTTTTTTAATATAGATAGATAAAAAAATATAATAAAAAGGCAGCACTCCAAAATGAATGTAAAAAAATGTACTTTTAGCTCAGTGACACAACGTTGCGGTTCTATACAAACCTTTCTCAAGGAGTGAAAGCAGTTCATTTTTTGCAATTTTGGTCATTTTGCCATTGTTTGAAGGCTTGTACCCACTGTGCTCAGTTATATAGTGCTGCTTTCTTTTAGATATTAGATAGATAGATAGATAGATAGATAGGCATAACTAGGAAAGACCAGGCCCCATAGCAAGCCTTTGACTGCGGCCCCCACACACTACAACATTCCCTTTACTGACTGCCCCAGATGATACAACGCCCCTTTTACAGTATATTACCCCTTTATTGGCCCTCATAAAGTGTACTGTCCATCTTACAAGCCCCCATACAGTAAGAACCCATTACAGCCCCCCTTACCGTAAGTGCCACCCATTACTGGCCCCCACTTTAGGCCATTACCTTTACATTGCATTGCAATACTGGTTATCTCTCCATTAATATACATTAGTGTAGCAGTCACAGGGCAACACAGCCAACTTTTGTTGCACAATTGGAGTCACAGACAAAGCAAAAACTCAATTAAAAATGCTGCAGGAAAAAAAAGTGTTTTCGCTGCATATTTTATCTGCCGCGGTTTTAGCTGCAGTTCGGTGTGGGGTCTTAGCCAAAGGGTAGTGTCAGATGATGTACCTGAATGCGGCTATAGTTGCTGGTGCTTCTGCTTGTTAGTGACACACTGCTTTATTTCAGCTGGATATTATTACATCGGGGTGGTGTTGCTGTTAGTGCATGGCCTATAATGAAATGAAGCAGTATTTTCCTTCCTTGGTGGCCAGGGACTGGAAGCGGCTATAGCTACATCATCTGACACCAACCTATAAGCAAATCCGCCATAAATAAGTGAAGGGTTGGTTAATCACAGGATATTTCTAGGTGACAGCCCATGTGGCCCAAGTTGATAGTAGTATAATGTTGTACCGTGTTAGCCATTGAAAGTAGTGGAAGAGTGAAGAAATCAGGCGATACCTTTTAGAGGCTAACTGAGTATATTTATAAGTAAGCTTTCAGGAGTGCTCGCTCCCTTCATCAGACCAAGGGCAGACATACCATTGGTGCAACCTGTGCAGCTGTACAGGGGCCCAGTACTTCAGGGGGCCCAGTCTCTTTACCAGCAGTTCTCTACTGTCTATCAGATTGCAGGTAAACGTCTAAGCTAATACACTTCATGGCTAACAATTACTGGTGGATTGTTAGAGAGACATAAGAAGTCCTCTATCTATTCTTGCACAGGGGCCCTAAACTGTCTGTGTCCACCCCTGCTACACCCTTTAATACCTTGATGCAACTAATATAACAAATGGTTTCTTCAAAGGCAACACAAAAGGCCACTATGACTTCTGCTATCTCAGAATTATTCAACCCCTTCACGACAAGTGTCTTTAGTACTAAGTAGAACACCCTTATTTCAGTTAAGACCTGCGGCAAACATGATACGTAGCCAGATACCAGCTTATGGCACCATTCTTGAGGAACTTTAACACATTCCTCAAGGCAATGGCCTCCAGTTCACTAATATACTTGGGCTTGTGTACGGCAACCACTTTCTTCAAATCCTACCAAAAATTTAAGATGGGATTCAAATCAAGTGACTGTGATGGCTACACCAGAATCTTCCAGGAATTCTTCTGAAACCAAGCCTTGGTATGCTTTAGATCATTGTCCTGTTGCAAGGTCCTCTGTCCAATGACCCAAGGTCCCAAGCTTCAGCCTACTCCTTGACTAAATCCATCTTGCCGTCCATAGGTTGCAGGTTTTCAGTGCAATAAAGAGCAAAGCACCAAACCACCACCATACTTCACAGTAGACAGAGTTTTCATCCTCATCCCGACATACTGCTGATCTATAGCCCCAAAAAGTACCAGTACCAAAGAGCCGGACTGCTGAAACAGAGGTTGCAGATGTAGACATTGTCTTTAATGGGGTGTGCTGTAAAGCAGCGGAGAAAAAAGTCCTCCGTGCAGGACTGTGCTCTCTGGCAATTTTTGGCGCAGATGTGAACTTAGCCTTACCATGCGCACTGAAACCTCAGTGCCTGCTGCCACCAAATCTTGCTGCAGGTATTTTGTAGCCACTCAAGGATTTTCGATCTCCTGCCTCCTTAGGAATCTGGTGACTGTCGGTGAAACCACTTTGACTTGCTTTGTAGGTACTAAAAAAGTACCCGGTACCAGGTACAACTTTGTGGACCTTTTTCACAGTGGGAAAAAGACAAAAACAATTGAAGGCAAGTTGAGGTGATCGGGTACCTTAACCTATTGGGAGAATGGGCATTTTTCCGTAACTCTAATAGAGAGCACTAGTATGACAGATCACGGGGAATATCCCTTTATCTAATAACACTAAAATGGTAACTCGTGCTACATTCCCTTTAAAGCGCTCTGACAACGGACTGACTGATGCAAAACATCTTCATGTGCAGATCTGAGACTACAACATCTGCTTATGTAGACGTTGCACTGACTAATGTCTACAAGGAGCTCATTTTATAAGACAATAACAAGATAAGTTACAAAGGAAAGACAAAAAGAGGATTAGAAATGACAGTATTTTTAGAAGACACTTTGGAGAAAAACTTTTATTTTCCTATAACTAAAAGACAACATTCCCCTGAACAAATCTGCCCTGACTCAATGGCCTTCAGCGTTCTCTGACATTTCCCATACTACACCTATAGAAGATCTATATATCCCTCCGGCAAGCACTGTGTAATAAAGACTGATGTTCCAATTTCCTCTGTACATGTCGCTTTCAGTCATCGCCCTCTAAAAACGTTCAATGCTGTAAATGATCTGCCAATATAAGTCCTGCAGAAACAGAGTGCGCCTCTCGCCCCCATAGACTACAATGTTTTCCCTGAATGTACACGTATGATGATCCTTAAATTTGGTTATTTCACTTTCAAGACTCGACTCTTCATAAATCTGTCTCTCTTTCCGATGCGCTAAAATTCTGGCTCATTTTTCCCATGTGCCAAAAAATCTCTAAGTCACCAAAAATCTATTCACCATTGTCTGTGCACCAAAATTCTGTCTCAATTGAATCTCCATTTTAAAGTTGGTCCAGACTGCGCAAGAAAATCTGCAACATATTCGTATTTTTCTGTCTCATAAATGAGTCCTAAAGTCAGACACTTAAACCACGCTCATGCTGGAACACATTTCTTAAAAGTATTGAGCCAGTCCTGTATTTCTGGTCTTTCTGGTACAATGCACACAAAATTGCATAGCAGCATATGACCTATATATCCTATTTAAATTCGGCACCATTTATCTGATTTATTTTTAGGTTCAGTGACATCAGCTGTGTCATTTCATTTGCAAGCTCGCTACCCTTCCCTGTGAGCAGTTCAGCCAGCAAATGAAACCTCACAACATCATGTGACCTTGGATGTGGGAGTGATTTATTACCTGTAATTTCATTGCAGGGGAGAGTGGAGAAGGGAGGGGCTACGCAGAGAGTGAGAGCAGGCAGATGAATCATGGGAAATGTAGTTTGTTCACAGATTCACTGCATGTAAATAACAGTGATACAAGGAGCAGCAAGTAAAATAGAGCCAAGCAAAGGCAGCACAAGGGGACAGTGAGGATTTAGCACTGCTGTGGATGCATTTACAGATAATATTTGGAAGCTGGATAACCCCTTTAAGGGTCGCCATCTATGGTACCACATAAATGGCTCAGCTTGACTACATTACAGTATGCTTTGTCCTGTTGCCACATCCCTGTTTCCCTGTTTTGGCCCCATCTATTCACTATCATTATCACTATTATTTATCATTGCCCATAACAACTAAACCTAAGAATACACTGTTTGGGTTTGATTTTATCCCAGTTATCCAGAAAATCAATCACCAGATCAGCATAAGACACCTAAGTCAAGCGACCAGCCAAGTCCCTCGACCATAAACTAAGTCATGAGAAACATGCACATCAGGTTACGTTCACTCAGAGTTCTTTGTAAGCAGATTTTTTTCAGCCCCAGGTGTGTTTTTAATACCAACAGAATAGGTCAGGTCACCATTATCTGATCCGTGGGGGTCCAACACCTGGATCCTGCACAGATCAGCATGCTTTGGCTGCAATGGACAATGGAGCATAAGCAGCTCTGCTTCTAAGTAATAGCCTCACCCACTATATTGCGGTAGTTCCATTACTTAAATAGGAAGAAACTGCTTTCGTTTCCTGTCCACTGTAACAGCCTTCCGCGCCCAAAGGGTATCTCATCCCCACAAATAAGATATTAATGACCTATCCTGTGGATAGGCCATCAGTATGAAAAAGACATTTGGGGCCGGGAAAACCCCTTTAAGTAAAATGATTTTCCCATTTATTTATTTATTTTGCCTACTTATATAGCGCCATCAAACTCCACAGCCCTTTAGATACATTGTCAACACTGTCCCATATAGGACTCACAATCTAAGTCCCCTATCGGTATGTTTTTGGAGTACTTGGAGGAAACCCACGCAAACACGGGGAGAACAAACAAACTCCTTGTAGATGTTGTCCTTGGTTGGATTCCCAGTGCTGTAAGGCAACAGTGCTAACCACTGAGCCACCATACTCCCACATTTCCCCTTTAAAAAGAATTCTCACAACTGGGCCAATGTACTGTGTAATACACGTCATAGCTGCTGCAGAACATCTTTGTAAAGAGAAGGAAGAGCATCACATTAGTGGTGCAGCGGTGGTTCTGCATAGCACAAAAATATTTTAGAAAGTCTGAGCTCTCGATGGATGCTGCACAGATACCAGATTACTGCGATTTCGTTGTATTCCATTTAGCTTAGCGTGACAATGACGGATTGGAATTTTAGGTTTATTTCTGCAACCTTTAGACCTTCCAATGTGTATTCACGTGGTGCCACAACCTCTGCGGCGGCTTAATACCTTAGGATAACTATCAGTACTATCATGGAGCCGGAGAGATATTCACAGTGACACGTCTGCAGAACACGGAGGGTTAGCACAAGTAACAATGATGTATGCCTCAGCTTTCCCTACAGCTTCACAGATTTGATTTTTCATGTCAAATCCAGAGTGAGAAAATTATAAAGGAGGGCGAAGGCTTATGATTGATTCCTCCCTACCAAATAAATGACATGATGCATTACCCCAATAAGACACTCAAGTATTTCACAGATCAATCAGAATGTTCTTTGAACTCAGCATTTTTCATTTTACTAAGGGAAAAAAATCACCATTGTTCAGAATTCCACGGTGGCTTTTATGTCCCATTTTATGAAATATTTTCAATGTCTAGATCACGCTACTCCAAAGACTGCTCGCCACAGTAAGGAAAAGAAGAGACTATGCTATAATCAATGTGACCCCTGAAATTTAAAGGGAACCTATCCCTTACGCTTATACTATAAGTGGGGTTTGCTGCGTTAGGCTGAGGTGTTTGTTCCATCAAACAAGATGAAATCGGCATTTGTAAAATTTGTCTCTAGCCTAAAGTCCTTGGCAAGTGCAGGGAGTCTCTTCCTCTGTAAGGCCAGGAGCAAGACAAAGTCTGGGTGAATTTGGTCGAGTTCTTGGAAACAGTGAATACACACACATGCACACTTGGTTTGGCCAAGTGTGCATGTGTTCTGAATGAGGAGATTGGAGTAAGTAGTTGTCAGACATCTCAGACAGCAGCTTCTCTCTTTAAAGGATTGGGCATGTTGAAATTCGTTCTTCCTGCCTTCCCTTGACATCATTAGTCCAGAGAGAGTCAAGACAGCACCATACACATAAGATGGTATCCAGTCTCGCTAAAGTCTATGGGTTTAGCTGACTTTGCTTTTAGGTGTATGGGCACCTGTAAATGGCCACTAACCTTTCTACAAATATTGCATAAATCAACAGTACGAACAAATATAAAAAGACTTGTAATGTATCTTTTCTAAGAAAAATGATTCTTTCTCCACTTATCTGGCTCTCTTCCTCCTCCTCCCTTCCTTCCTACCAAACTGACATTCACTCTGATGTCTGTGCTGCACCTATTTTTCTGCAGGTCACAAAGTTATCATATTACAGCTCACAACAGAAGTCTATATAGAGGGGAGGGGGGAGGAGTGAGTAGGAGAGAGGAGAGACACAGGGACAGGCGGAGACTGCTGGAGCGATGTAGGATTTCTGTAGAAATCAATACAAATCTTGTTTGATCCTGCTGATGCTTCTGAGTGAGAGAGAGTCCTGGAGCATGTTCTCCTTTCTGTTCTGTGTGCAGTGCAGTCTATAGGGGACATCATAGCAGCTAGTCACCTCCCACCAGCTCAGGGAGAACACAAAATTAGAAATAGAGCCTGCAGAGGGGAAAACTGCTAAAACCGCAAACTACAAGTCTTATAATAGCCAGAAATAATACTACTCCTCATGTACATTTTAAAGGGGTTGTCCGAGACCCATGGGTAATAGATACTAATGATCTAACCACAGGATAAGTCATCACTATCTGTCACCGGAGCCCTGTACTGATCAGCTTATTTGGCTGCCGGAAGCCGTATACCATGTATTGCTCTGCTCCTATTGAAGTGAATGGGAACACAGCTGACGTTCCCTAGTGCCACTGCTACAGTGTACAGAGCTAGAAGCTGTATACAGTGCACAGAGACATAGACTGTAGCAGTGTTGTCTGGGAACTGCAGCTCTGCTCACATTCACTTCAATAAGTGCAGTGCTGCTCCCAGCTGTATACCTTATATACGGCTTCCGACAGCTGAATCAGCTGATCAGTGAGGGGTCCAGGTGTTCATGTCCCCACCAATCTGATACTTATGATCTATCCTATGGATCGGTCATCAGTATCAATTACCCATGAGTCTCAGACAACCCCTTTAAGCTGGCTGTAGATATCACATAACATATAACATGGCCTGCTTTAAGATGAGGATACCCAGTGAAGATATGAACTAAGACACTGAAGACCCAAGTGACTATGCTGTATGACAGAGGAGACTCATAATCACCTATAAATGAATTTAGTAATCTATATAAAGTAAGTCGTTGAGGGCAGACAGATTGCTATTATATCCAAGCAAATAAATCTCATGAAAAATGCTCAAGACATATTCTACCTTAGTAAATATATCCCGACCCATTTCCATATAGCTGTGCTGGCTGGCTGACAGAAAGGAGAAGTGGACGGGATAGAAGCTCTCAAGAACGTTAATGGATTTAACACAGTCCAGTAGGGAAGCATATTTCAGAGAAAGACAAATACAGGAACAAGAGGTCATGCTCTCACGCTGGATGCTGCCAGACTCTGGGAAATGGAAGGCAGCAGCGGGGCAGGAGGCTAGCAGCAACAAATACAAAACTACCTGGGCTCGAAAAAGAAATATCACAAACCGAACAGCGGCCAGAGAGGATGCAAGTCAAGCAGAACGTAACGGAAAACAACTCAACGTGAAAGACACAAGACGCGCAAAAGTCACAGAAAAGTTTATAACTTGTACAAGTCGTAAGAGTTTACAGTTCAGGCTGCGTACGGCGTTATGTAATAAGGAGTATACATTTACTGAACAAGTGTGGAGATATAGAATATATGTGTAGGTCTAAGGCTGTGACCCCACGTGGCGGAAAAGTCGCGGTTTGCCTGCGACGGAAACGCCGCAGAAAAAAATGGCAGTCACTGTATAGTGGATGGGATTCTAGCAAATCCCATCCCCATAGAGAGGAAAAATACGTGCTGCAGATATGCTGCGATTTCCCGAAACTGTCGTGGTTTTGGAAATCGCAGCATGTCAATTATACCTACGGAAACGCCGGCGGTTTCCCTACAGGTATAATGGAAGCAGAAAATCCACAGAAGAAACCTCTGCAGACTTTCTGTGAAAAGCGCTGTGGGAAAAACCGCGATGCGTTGCTGCCGCAGTTTTTTCAGCAGTGCTTTTTTGCTGTGGGACGCTTAATGGGGCCTTAGCCTTATATGGTTTTTGTGGCAGTAGATTTATTAAAAATTTATTTTTTATTATTTGTTTTATTACATTTTATTTTCAATATTTTTAGATGTGAAAATCCATGACTGCCTGCGTGTTTAAAACACTGATCCTCCTGTTAGGACATTCCACTTATTAGGCCCAGTGCTATCATGGTAAGACCCCATGCACACGACCGAGTGCGTATCTGATGTGGGGACGAATTTGCAGCAGAACGCATCAGAATGAGACTCGGAGTGACATCTGACTGCCTCCGCTACAAACTCCGCACCACATTGGTGCCCATTAGGTGCAAAACGGACATTTTGACCATCATTCATGTGAATCCAGCCTCAACCAGTCAATCTCAGTGATCACATTGCTGAGACTATTTTAGAAGAAATAAGGAGCGTCCTCGCTTTGTTGGCACCGCTATCAGCATTGATCCTGGCAGTCAGAGCTGGTGGCACCCAAAGATAATACATCTCTCTATACTGAGCAGTGAAGACAGCTGGACTGTCCTCAGCTTCTACGGTGCGCTGTGCATGTGCCTGGAGCCGCCGGAGATGAGTACAGGATTTATCTTTAGCAAAGTTAAAGGGGTTTTCCGGCTTCAATGCATTTTTGATACTGATGGCCTACCCACAGGATAAATCATCAGTATCTGATCTGTGGAAGTCTGACACCCAGACTCTCCATAGATCCACTGATTCGGCTACCTTTGGGTGCCAGAATCGACAGCAGTGGACAAGGAGTGGAAGCAGTCATCCCCAGCAGCACCACCGTATGCAACGGACGACAGCAGCAGATCTCTGCAGGATCCGGGCATCGGATGTCCACAGATCAGATACTGATGACTTATCCTGTGAATAGGTCATCAGTATTTATAATGCATTTTGGGCCAAAAAAAACCTTCAAAGAGCAACTCCAATTATAAAACTACTTTTCATAAAAGAACCCAAATTTTTTGGGATTCACCACACAGAATGACGTCAGGGACCACTGACTAACATGGCCAAGTGATGCATAGATGACTGACGTCTGAAGAGACCCCAGAATATAATAGTAGTTCGTGGGTGGCAAACCCTACAAACTACCATTATAGGGAGCATTCTCACTGTGGGGCATACCAGGGGTACGTGTGCCACAAGCTGAAAAACACTGGTTTAGAGGCACCAAACCTGCTGACAGGTTCCCTTTAATATACTGCATGAACTGGCAACATAAAAGAACATTAATGATAAGAATGGCATTGTTACTATACATATATATATACAGTATATATACAGTACAGACCAAAAGTTTGGACACACCTTCTCATTCCAAGAGTTTTCTGTATTTTCATGACTATAAAAATTGTAGATTCACACTGAAGGCATCAAAACTATGAATTAACACATGTGGAATTATATACTTAACAAAAAAGTGTGAAACAACTGAAAATATGTCTTATATTCTAGGTTCTTCAAAGTAGCCACCTTTCGCTTTGATTACTGCTTTGCACACTCTTGGCATTCTCTTGATGAGCTTCAAGAGGTAGTCACCTGAAATTGTTTTCACTTCACTGGTGTACCCTGTCAGGTTTAATAAGTGGGATTTCTTGCCTTATAAATGGGGTTGGGACCATCAGTTGTGTTGTTCAGAAGTCAGGTGGATACACAGCTGATAGTCCTACTGAATGGAGTGTTAGAATTTGTATTATGGCAAGAAAAAAGCAGCTAAGTAAAGAAAAACGAGTGGCGATCATTACTTTAAGAAATGAAGGTCAGTCAGTCCGAAAAATTGGGAAAACTTTGAAAGTGTCCCCAAGTGCAGTGGTCAAAGCCATCAAGCACTACAAAGAAACTGGCTCACATGAGGACCGCCCCCAGGAAAGGAAGACCTAGAGTCACCTCTGCTGCGGAGGATAAGTTCATCCGAGTCACCAGCCTCAGAAATCGCAGGTTAACAGCAGCTCAGATTAGAGACCAGGTCAATGCCCCACAGAGTTCTAGCAGCAGACACATCTCTACAACAACTGTTAAGAGGAGACTGTGTGCAGCAGGCCTTCATGGTAAAATAGCTGCTTGGAAACCACTGCTAAGGACAGGCAACAAGCACAAGAGACTTGTTTGGGCTAAAGAACACAAGGAATGGACATTAGACCTGTGGAAATCTGTGCTTTGGTCTGATGAGTCCAAATTTGAGATCTTTGGTTCCAACCACCGTGTCTTTGTGCGACGCAGAAAAGGTGAACGAATGGACTCTACATGCCTGGTTCCCACAGTGAAGCATGGAGGAGGAGGTGTGATGGTGTGGGGGTGCTTTGCTGGTGACACTGTTGGGGATTTATTCAAAATTGAAGGAATACTGAACCAGCATGGTTACCACAGCATCTTGCAGCGGCATGCTTTTCCATCCGGTTTGCGTTTAGTTGGACCATCATTTATTTTTCAACAGGTCAATGACCCCAAACACACCTCCAGACTGTGTAAGGGCTATTTGACCAAGAAGGAGAGTGATGGGGTGCTACGCCAGATGACCCGGCCTCCACAGTCACCAGACCTGAACCCAATCGAGATGGTTTGGGGTGAGCTGGACCGCAGAGTGAAGGCAAAAGGGCCAACAAGTGCTAAGCATCTCTGGGAACTCCTTCAAGACAGTTGGAAGACCATTTCAGGTGACTACCTCTTGAAGCTCATCAAGAGAATGCCAAGAGTGTGCAAAGCAGTAATCAAAGCAAAAGGTAGCTACTTTGAAGAACCTAGAATATAAGACATATTTTCAGTTGTTTCACACTTTTTTGTTAAGTATATAATTCCACATGTGTTAATTCATAGTTTTGATGCCTTCAGTGTGAATCTACAATTTTTATAGTCATGAAAATACAGAAAACTCTTGGAATGAGAAGGTGTGTCCAAACTTTTGGTCTGTACTGTATATTTATTTTTTTTTCAATAAGGAGAGCCATCAATCCAGAAGAAGAGAAGAGTCTCCTGTACCTGAGTAACTCGGTTTGTATCGCAGGGAGGATTTTCCTTTGGGATATTCGTTCTGCTGCTTGTTGAGCATCAGATGAGAACAACCAACTTCTGTCATTGGAACAAGGGGCGTCTACTAAGACCTATGGCACAAAAACATAACCACAATCAGCCTATGAAAAATCTACATATCCTGCAAAATATAAGCAGAGTATTAGAGTGGACCTCCTCCTGTGAGTCTTTTTTAGGTTTATAGTTTTGGACTGATAAATTTCATAGAAATCACCTCCTTTTACTATTAAAGAGAGTCTGTCACCAGAACCCAGCATATTACCCCTGCAGATAGATAGGTTAGGGTTACCTTAATCAAATGGAGTTTTCCCTTGTGAATCGGTGTCTCTGTTGCCGAGATATCGCTGTTTACCTCTTACCTGCTTGCTGCTTAGCTTTTTGGAGCAATGGCAACATTCTTGTGGCACCAAAGAGTTTATCTGCATATTCACAAAAACAGCAGTACCTTGGCAATGGAGGCAGTGTTTCACAAGGGGAAAACACTGTTTGATTCAGGTAACCTATCTATCTGGGTTGATGTACTACATTGTGGTGACAGACAAGTAACTTGCAGGAACTGTGCTTAGTTGTCCTAGAGGTAGGACACCCATATGTGGATATATATAAATGATAAAATTCTCATACCTACAGCCAACACTAGAGGAGGATGACGAGGACAAATTTATAGACTTCCCCCCATAAGACTAATAATCCCACAAAAATGTCGTGTCTGCAGGTACTTTAAAATATAAGTCTATGGCAGGGGATTTGGAGAGGAGTCCTATTTTGTGAGTAGTCGGAAAAAAAAAGTTACTGACTCTGACTCCAGCTTCAAAATAAAATTATCGATTATTTTTAATCATATTATACAATTATTAGGGACAGTTGTAGGGACACTTTGACGGGGTTGTCCCAATTTTTTTTTTAATTTATGGCCTATCCTTATGATAGGCCACAAATATCTGACTGGTGGGAAGCTGACAGCTGGGCCCTGCATGCGTCAGCCATTCGGAGGTGCCTACAATCTGTGTACTATACAGTGCACAGAGCCAGAAGCAAATAGCTCCATACCCTGCACAGTGGCCAGGTGTCGGTACTTTACCTCTGCTCCTATTAAAGGGGTATTCCCATGAACATAACCATAGCTATATTTGTAGATAATTAAAAGTTAAGCATTTTTGCAAATATAAGTAGTTAAAAATTCTGCAGAGTTTTAAATATTTTCTCTATCCATCCTAGTGATGACAGTCTGTTGTCTTGATTGGTTGCCAATGGATACGACCACAAATATAGAAACTTTCTATGGTCTGGGACTTGCCAGGTATCCAGCCATAATTTTCTTATTGTAGCTGGTTATCAGACAGGGACACTACATGTATGAGAAGATAATCCGGCCACAATAAGGACATCATGGCTGATTTTCTGACTTTAGAAAGGTCCTGCATTTATGGTCGTATCCACTGGCAACCGATCAAGACAACAACTTGTAACCACAAGATATTCAGAGAAAAATCTTTAAAACACTGCAAAATGTTTAATTACTTATATTTGCAAAAATGTTTAACTTTTAATTATTTACAAATTTAAAAATAGTTATGTTCGTTGGAATACCCCTTTAAAGTCAATTGGAGTAGAGCTTCAGTATGAACTGTCGGCCACCATTCAGGACAATGAGCCAACTGCTTCCGGCTAGGTGTACTGTATAGTACGCAAACAGGAGGCACCTCTGATCAGATGACCCATGCGGCCCCACCCATCACGTATTTATGACCGATCCTAAAGATAGGTCATAAAGAAAAAAAAATCATGGACAACCCCTTAAATGTAATAATAATAGCAAAGATGGAAAGTTCTGCGATGGGTCCATCACTTTAATACTGTCCATGAACCATGATAGAAGTTTTAGATACTGAGGGCACTCTCTACATACTGTATAGAACCACAAACCTGTGCCAGAAGCTCGGTCCCATATTATTTTAACAAGCGAAAAGTGAAGGGAAGAAGAATGTTCTGGGACCTTTCCAGTATGTAACGGTAAACTATGCAGAGAGAACAAAGTGCACCATCCTAAAACAATACAGACCTTGTCATATGTGTTGGCATGTAAGTTCCCTATAAGCCTCCCATCCTGCTGAGACGTAGAGATGGCATTCACATGGGGCCATGGCACAAAGGACTCCAATGTCTCCTTCAGCCACCGTGATCTGTGGATATCCGGTTCATTACAGTGAAGATGCCCTAGGCCAAAATGATAATAACACGAGTGCAATAAATACAGATTGTTCAGAAATGTCTGGCAGACACGAATGTTTCACAAGCTTACTGTTATGTCTTCCTTACTGACACATTCACTGTATACAGATTATTGCATCTTGGGATTTATTGCAGACTAAAGCATTTCCTTCCATATTGTGTCCCATGATACACATTGATGACAAATCGCTATTAATATCTATCTGGTGTGGTCAGACTGCTGGGACCGCCACCAGTTATAGCCAATGTGTGATCCTGCCGCTGCCACTGATCCCTCTGCAGTGCCACCAAAGGGGAAAATGAAGCATTGCAGAGTTTGCATTAAAACTTTGTTAGTCAGCACTTCTTAGGTGCAGATATAGGTACACATAGATAGGTGCAGGTATATTGCATTATTGATATATTCACTATACACATAAATTTAAGGTTCTTACTGCACTTTTTGATCAAACTGCTAGTGCTCCACCTACTAGTGACAAGGTGACCTCTTAGTGTATGTTCACACGGCAGATCTTTTCCTAGCTGAAAAATTTGCCTTTAGGAATTCTTCCTAATTGAAAAATTCAGCTTCAGTAATTTGAAGCTGAATTTTTCCACTTGACCAAATTCAACGTCAAATTCCGCATCTGCCAGGCTGAATTTTTCGCCTCCCATGCACAATGGGAGATCTCAGGCGGAATGCACCTGAAGATCAAGCAGAACGCTTATTTTTCCGCTAGCTAGAGGGGGAAAAAAAAATCTGCCTCTGCCTCCCATTGATATCAATGGGTTTTTCCTAGTGAATACTACAAAAAAAAACCCCAAAAAATTAGTCAGCACTATGCGCAGGTACACAAACAGTATGGCTGCAATACAAAACCAAACACAAGATGCAATAGCACGCTGTATACATTAAATTCAATATCCTGTTCATGTAACGCATGCCAAGCCTTATGCCAATTCAACCCATCATATCTAATAATTTTAGTTTGAGGACCACATTAAAGAGGTTGTCCAGCCACAGCAAGCTACCCCCTATCCACAGATCTGGAGGTAACTTGCTGATCGGTGGGTATCCTACTGTTGTAACCCACAGATCTCAAAAACTGGGGTGTTTTGTACCCCAGTATTGAATGGAGTGGCTGGCAGGACAGCACATGCTGAATGGGGACTGCTGGAGATAGCAGAATGCTGGCTGAGAAAACACCCCAGTTCTCAAGACCCAATAGTGGAACACCGCACCGATCCTGTGGATAGGGGGTAACGTGCTATGGTTGGACCACCCCTTTAAGAATACTTCAATGTCATGCCGGTGATTAGTAATTAATATTAATAAATGTTTCTAATACAATTGTGATGACGTTGAAGGTTTTTAGGAAATACAAAGAACTTTGGAGCCAGCGGGAGACCTATCAATACACCTTGAAACCAAAAAAGACAAAGTAAAACAATTAGCTCAAGGTAAAACGCTTAAGAACTTACCGGTACTTAATTACAGAGCAGGAATATGGAAAGTGCTGATGCGGTTGCAGAAAGTGGTCATGTCTCTTTCAGCTCATTACCCCATTACGTCCTAGTAAGCAGTTCCTGCCTGACACTGTGTAACATTAATCACTGCTGGAGAGATGCACTTCAGATGCCGAGCCCCAGCGCAGCAAAGATTCTGACAAGTGAGATGATCTTGGCAGCTAGATAAGGACTATTGTCTCCCCTGCGCCCGACTGACTCCACTATCACTCTCTCCAAAATGTCATTTCTGAGATGGCAATATGTCCGTATAACCGCACGTGCAGACAGCAGGCAGGGCAGGGGCATCGCACAAACGGGGAAGATAAATAAGGAAAATGAGTGAAAAATTGCAGGATCCGAGCATTAAATGCTATAGTAATACACAATGATGTGTACGGGGTGCTTTATTCTCCAGATGTCACATTGGCCCAGATTTACTATTGCGGTTACGACTAGACATTGGTGTGATCATGTTTGGGCTAAAATTTTTCAACATGCTAGACATGTAAGTGTGTATTCTCAGTAAAAGGCGCATGGCCTAAACGTGCCAAAATAGTGTAAAAAAAATTCTGGCTCAAAGTAAAGCTCCATGCACACAACTGAGTGTACTGTCCAAGGGGGAGACGATTATACAGTGACATCTGAGTACCTTCCGTTATGCATTCACATCAATGGGGGCTTCCAATCCGTTCTGGTCCAATGACACAGAACAGGATGGGACCTATTCATTATTATCGGAATGGAACGGAGCATCTGACACCCTCTCGGGACAGTCTCCGCTAGAGGAAAAAATCTGATCCTGATTCCCGCTGAAGTGAATGGGAGAGTTGGGAAATATCTTTTGTGGTGGATTCCACCTGAAAATCCACCTGCAAAAAAAGTCCTTCCTTTGCTCCTGTTTTTAGAAGATCCGCTGAAGAAATCCGCTAAACAGATGGCCAAAATGTGGTGTGATGGATCTAACAGTGACTCCCATAGCCATACATGCCAGATCTCCCAAAACAACGTGAGACTTCCATAAAAGCGGAGAAGGCCTCCCAAAGTCCTGGGCAACTCTTCTGGAAGAGTGGGCAAATCTCTTGCAATAGTGGGAAAATCTCCCTTTATGTTCTGGTCAAGTCACAAAGAAGGGACACGACTGGGACATTGCATGTCCCACATCACAAAAAGGGGCATGGCACGTACCAAAAGTGGGTGTGTCGCATCCCAAAAGTGGAATGGCCTTGCCAAAAGACATGAAACATGGACACCCTGGAAAATGTTTGTGATGTGTGTCATTCTCCCGGATCATGTCATGGTAATATTGGCGAGTATGCCCACAGCAACCAATCCAAGACCACTACAGGAGTCCGTCTGACAAGCAATAAGAACTTCCACAGACAGCCATACATAGTCTCTAACCTTTATAGCAGTTAGAGCTCTGCTTTACTGATACAGAGCTCCACATCCCATGTATAGACATAGATTTAATATATTACATGCTGCTTCCCAGAAGAACGCGCGGGAACCCATGTGAAGAGAATGGCGTTGTGCATGCCTAGCCTATGTTCCATTTAGCTCTATGTGACTGAGGGCCAACGCCGGAGACCAGGAAGGTGAAATCAGGGGAAACAGAGGAGGCATCAAAACTGGACTGGCGAGGGGTCAGTGACAGGAGTATGACTTCTATTGTTTTCTCTATGCCCTTGATTTTAAAGAAATATTACCAGCTGAAAAACCCCTTTAATAAATGAATCCCTAAATGAGGGTATATTCACAAGGCGGAAAGTGAATAGGAATTGGAGGTGGACTTCTGCTTCTAATTCTTCTCCATTTACCGTTGGCTTTCACTTGCTGCTTAGGCTCAGATGAATGGAGCGAATCTGGGTTGTCTTGTACCGCAGGCTCTGCGGGTGAATCAACCACAGAACCCATGGCAAGATCAAGCAAGACAATTATTACCGTATTTCAGCATCCCGCTTTGAGCTTTGCCTCCCATTGAAAACAATGGGGGACAAATTCATGGCTGAATTTGGCGCTGATTTTGAGGCAGAATCTGCCGGTGAACATACCCTTAAACTACCAGGTTGAAAAAAATGCAGAGATCCCCTTTAAAGTGACACAATCTTTGTACAATCTAGGGAATGTAAGTGTGTCTTTCACATGTCTACTGGTGTATACCTGTCTCTGAAAGTTTCTGCCCATACACACTCACTATAATACAGTAACCTTCCATAAATACTGGACAAAAATAAGTGATGATATGAAAGAGATCAGAGAAATAATGAGAATGTGATATAGCTCATAAATCCAGATATGGATGAGAGCACAAAAGACTTGGCGGAAAGTAAAGACGCCCGAGAAGTGACAACAAGCGGCTGAATAATCTGTACTGATAGAAAGCACCTCTCTATCTCACCAGACAATGCTTTGTCATATCTTATCCTGAATCCTTTTAAGATGGCTTTCAATGTAATATAAAGACTTTATCAGACCTTTAAATCCACCTACAAGACTGCACTGAAAGCATAGTAGGCGGCAGAGGAGTCCCTTTAGGATTCTGAATCCTAGACGCTACCATGGGATACAGCTCACCAGTACAAAAGAATACGTAACAATTGTTCCTGCAGAAAATACTTGACGAAAAAAATTCACCTACAAAGGTAAAACAGGTAAAAAAAAAATTATAGGACATGTGGGTAAATTCTTATTACACCATTATTGGAAACGCATATTGATTGATCCCATATCTTCATGCACATGATCCGGGTTGTGACTGAATGGCAAAGACGTCACATTGATGACATCAGTGCATATTTACATGACAATTTATGTCTGGGATTTTCATCGTGGATTTCACCCCTTGCAACACATAAGGTAAAAGCCAGAGCAAATCCGCCACAAAAGCTGCATGTAAGGCCGGAGCCTCACGTAACGTAAATGCTGCGATTTGGTTGCAGCGTTTTACAGTACCTGCAAAGGCGAATCCCATCCACACGTTGCAGAAAAATATCCGCAGTGGAAATGCTGAGATTTCAAAAACTGTCGTGTTTTTGTAAATCGCAGCATGTCCATTATACCTGCAGATACGCCGGCGTTTTCCGTATAGGTATAATAGAATAGAAGTAGAAAGTCCGCAGAGGAAAACTCTGTGGACTTTCTGTGAAAAGCGCTGCGGAAATAAACGCAATGCGTTTCCGCTGCATATTTTCCGCAGAACTTTTTGGCTGCAGCTCGCTACTGGGGTCTTAGCCTAAGGGCATGTTTACCTCACCTCGCCCCACTTTTGGCACTTGCATACACAGTGCATGTATCCACAGAGCCCCTTTACCCGGAGTATAGCCTGAGTGCCCTTTTGGCATATACTAGTTGAGTATACTATTTCAGAATATACTTTTTAATATTTGTAACGAAGGCGTCCTATTGGCGACAAATGACTTGTATGTGGCACACAATGAAGCCTTCTTTTGGAGGTGTATATTCGATCATACTCAAAACGTGGTGTAAACAGTGCCTGAGTCTGGTTTCAGATGTCTCCCTCTAAAATTGCAGTGCTAGCTGTGAATTACAAATTACAGCATTAGTTCCACGTCCCTTGGGATGTAATACTTACACCTCTCATAGCTCTAATGATGTAGTGGCGTGGAGGGAAATCAATAAATAAGTGTATTACAGTCCTATTGATTTCACCTCGTTGGCATTGCTCAAATATATGTAAATCTCCCAGTTAAAGGCTCCGTGCACCTTCACAACCAAGCTTTCTAAACTATCCCAATGCATCTAAAAAGAAAAATAAAACAACTTTGTAAATAGTTCTTATTAAAAATTTCTTACTGTTTTGTGTCTACAGCTTCTATGCAGACCTATGAATCTCCATGGTAACAGACTGCAAACACACTCTGTGTAGTCTGATACTCCCTTCTGTCTCCTACTTCCTATTGCATGTTAGGAATAAGTAGTGGACAGATGTAATCAGGGCTGTGGAGTTGGAGTCAGAGTCGTGGAGATGGAGTTGGGGATTTTTGGGTGGAGTCAGAGTCAGAAAAAAGTTACCAACTGCAACTTCAAAGTAAAATGATAAATTATTTTAAATTATATAATACAATTCCCAATATTGCATAATTAATTAGATCCAGAACTTACTTTCATAGGAATTCAACCACTAACTTTTTGATGAATTAGAGGTACTTTACTGCACCTGTCTGACTTTGGCTGTCACCAATTTATGGAAGAGTTGGAGTCGAACTGTGGGAAAATAGAGAGACTGGAGACAATAGTTTGGCCTATCGACTCCACAACCCTGAACGAAATGGTTATCGGGTGGAAAATCTGACTACAAAGGGTGTGTTTGCTTTCTGTTACCATGGAGATAAGTAAGTCTGCATAGGGGCTCTAGACATAAAACGGTAAGAAATTTTTAATCAAAACAATTTACAAAGTTGTTCTTCAATGTAGATGTACTGCAATAATAATACAAAAAAACATTGCAGGTGTGTACATAGCCTTTAAGCCAAAGGGATTCAACTTCTGATACATCATCACAACCCCATGTTTGTTGCGGGCCCCAACCCCACAAACCATGACCAATGCTATCTCCTAATTTGCATCCTCCTGATGTGCAAATCTAACATGCTAAATTTTTCAATAAGATTTTGGTAAAATTTTTATGGAACATGATCACCAGCTCTAAAACTAATGAAAATTATTATTTTTAGTATGAAGTACAAATCTTATAAAAATCAGAGCCAGTTACCTGGTGACGCACACTGCAGTAGTGCTACAGACTTGCCACCGGGGGCAGCGCACATATCTAGGACAGTCTCTCCATGCTTGACATCTAACGCTAACACTGGGAGCAGGGAAGAGGCATTCAGTATGTAATACTCTTTAATCTTGCCGGCTTGATGGCGCTGTGAAGGAAACTTTCCAGGATTTCTATTGATATAGCACTTCAATGACTCTGGAAAGGTTTGGTGAGTGAGCTGGTGACAGTTGTGCACCAATAGATCGTTCTTAGTGTCCAAACTGGACTGGAAATTATTTAGTAAAACTGCATACTGCCAGAGACCGGGGGTTGTCAGCACTTCCCTGTGGATTAGATAAATGTAGTTATACACGTAAGTCATTCTACAGTCTGGACACACAACTGTAATAATAATGTAACAATCCACACATATACATCATGGAGCAAATAAATGTATATAGATCCCAATCTATCTAATAAAGACGGTTTTCTGTGATGTCTAGGAAATCGATGGGGGGCTGACACTTGGAACCTTGCCAATCTGCTGTCTGAGGATCTGGGGCAAGTGCTACTTCCTTATTTTCACAGGCCTGTGATGTCACATTCATGAGTTTCATGGCTTGTTTGCAGCTCAGTCCCATTTAGATGAATACAAAGCATAGCTGCTATACAATGTACAGTGTGCAACAGTCTCTTCTAACTGTTGGGACTCACTTTGCTAGAACTGCTAAACACAACATTCTTTTCTTATCTGCTGCGTTTCCATAGCAGCCAAAACCACTGCATTTCTGCATCTTGTATCCTCAGCCTTAAAGTGTATCTCCAGTTATAAGGAACTTTTCATAGCTGTTCTCCTGTTCCTTATCTTCAATCTGACTGCTTGTTTACATACAGCTCTATGGAGCAGAGAGGGGTGGAGTAGGATTCTCCTGCTGGCTGGTTAATTGATTTATTGCCTTGTTATGTGCACTCCTAGTCTCTTATCTACAACCTAGCAGTGTTAAAAAAAACAAGAAACAGCAGAGTGTAACAGCAGCAATTATTTGAGTGTCTTTTCTATCCCCCCCTCACTTCTTCATAGACTAATATGGAGAAAGTAACTGCCTGAAAAGTGGAGAAGAAAACATATTTCTTTAATAAGATATATTATAAAATTTATTTTTTTTCACCTGTACTATTCATTTATGAAAACTTGTTTATAACTGGAGGAACACTTTAACAGTCACATTAAAATTGCAAAAACCCTTCCGAATAGTCACTTTTTTTTTGCAGATTTTGAATTTATGGTTCAAATAAATATTCCTGGCACATAACTCTGGTGCCTTTTGTACATTTTAACCCTTTAACGCATTTTAGCCTTAAACCAGTAACATTTTAACCCTCTCTGCATTCCTGCGTTCATAACTTTTTACATTTTATTTCCATGAAGCTTTAGGAGACCTTGTTTTTTGTGGGTACATCAGACTTGATCAGTTTTTATTACTTTTTGTTTTTGAGAGGTGAGATGATCAGAAATCATCAATTCTGGCCTCTGAATTTTAAGCTTTATGGTGATTATCGTGTAGAATAAATAACATAGTAATTTTATTTTAGGGGTTGTTTCTGAAGTGACAGGAGAATAATGCTACACACAGGTTAAAGTGAAAGTTGCGAGTATATGCAGCTCTGCTTTAACCAGTGATATCTCAAAATCTATGTGGGTTACAGGCTTCAAAATAAGACCAAGATCACAGCTCTAGCCCCTCAGCTCCTGAATTAGAGCCATTTAAAGTTACAGTGTCCCTGAACCAGCCCTGTTCAGAACTATAGGGGAGGTTAAACTAAGGCAACACGTCACAGAAATGCAAGTGTCAAAAATGCTGTATTTTACAGTCCCAGGATAGTGAATGAAATTTCATTTAAACTCATTCACACATTGTGAAAAAAAAAGGCTGCAGATAAAGCACTGATGTGCATTTGAGAAAAATGTTATTTTTAGGTTTAAAAATGCTGTGTTTTTCCCCCACAGCATGCAGATTATTGCAGGGAACTCAATCGTGCTTTTCAACTATTGCAATGAAAAGGTTGAAATCTGTGCCAGACACCTGGAAATTTTAGCTGTTCTTTTCCAATGACTGGGTCCACAATGGACATCCTGCAGCAGAACCATCCAGCGTGGCCTTAGCCTTAGGCCCCATGCACACGGCCGCAATTTTACCAAAAACTGAAGATAAAAGTACAGGCCCATGCATTTCAATGGACCCAAATACACAGCATAGTTTTTGCCAGGCCACATTTAAGAACCACAAATGCTGAAGCAGGTCCTATACCTGTCCGTATTTGTGGCTCGGCCCATTCAATATATATCAATCTGGACGTCATCTGTGCCGTTTTGACTGACCCGCAGACTGCACACAAACGTGCCTTAAACAGTCACATGAGAGATAAGGAGTAAGCTGGAGCAGGAGGACGTCTGTTTGGACTGTGGGACTGTGATGTTTTGGAAGCAGTTTTAATGAATGGCCTTATTTCTGCAAAGATTTTTTTACTTTATTATTAAACTTACCTGACTGTTTGCCACTGATCCCCCAACTCATTTGTATACGTTTTATCAAAGTAATCCAGCACGACCCGGCAAATCTGTCTCTTCAGTCTTGCCATCTGTTTGCACAGGACACACACAAATACAGGTATTATTGAACAGCACTAAAATAACACAAAAACATAATTTCCCAATAATATCATGGTAAGGGCAGAATGCTCTGAACGGTCTGAATGCTTCTACTTTCTTTATTGTGTGTGGTCTGGTGATTCCTTGGCAGCTTGTAATGCCACCAAGATGATGTCATGCCTCACCTATGGCACACATGGCAAAGTGTGTTGCAAAATTTTTTAAAGGAGCGTGCCCCTTTTTGGAGCCCCCTACAATGTCTCCTGTGGCCCGAAGTATCTCATGCCCCCCTCATTAATATTCCCCTTATATAAATTATGTCCCCCAAAATTAATATTCCCCCAATGTTCCCTGATGCCTCACTACATTATTATTCCCCCAATGTTCCCTGTTGCTGCCCTACCTATCACCTAACACCGGACACACATAGCCACAGTCACTTTGGGCCTGTGGCCTATAAATGACCGGGACTACTGTTAGAATGTTGTGATGCGGACGTCTTCTCTGTGTTCCTGGCAGCTTGTAGGGTGCAGGTCTAAAGCAGCTTGCGGCCAACAAGCAAGACAGTGATAGGGCTGGGTGTCAGGACTGGGTTGGGGAACCTCTTCTCCCCAGTTCTGCAACATGATAGAATATTTAACAACTGTGTCAGCAGAACCGGGGAGAACCAGCTGCATCCCAGTCTTGGTTTCCACTGTGCCCCTCATCAATTTGGAGGTTTTTTTTTTCTCCAAAAATCTGTCCACTCATTGGGAGGTTATAGGTTAATTAGCTTAATCTTCAAGTGGGTGGTAACCTTCTATTTTCTCTGAGAAACTACCTCCCACTTGGAGAATAAGGATAACTTACATATAACCTTAACTTTTGAATGGGTAGATGGATTTTTTTTTTTTTTTTGGGAGGGACACCAATTTGTTCAGGGGCACATCAGCAATCATATGATATCTGTCACTTGGTATTTTATACTCGCCGATCCTCTTTACATGATCTTTGTACGGACTGTTATATTTTCCTTATTACATCCTTGTTCATACTCATATTTCCTGATATAAGGGTTATAAAAGCTCCATCTTGGAGCTTCCCTGTGCAAAGGAAGTTTCTTCCTCATTCTCCCGAGACACATCATCTGCTTCCATGAATCATCCAGCTGTACATACAGGCTACCGGGCGATCACGAGATCTCCATCAACTGCTGATTTAGATCATGGCGGGGCATTGTGTGATGCAAAGGGCGCAGTCTCACACCTGACTCTGTGCAGTGCTATGTCAGTAATAATACACATGGCTATTAGGACTGATCCACCTCTACTGACTGTAGATACTGCAGACTGGTATGATGGGCATTCTCTAGTTTCTGAAAGGTGTGAAAGGGAAATTCCAATGTCATTTCCTAATCTATTATCTGTAGAGTACAGAATGAATACTTAGGCTACAACATATGCATCATAGGCTCCGTGTGCCATCCATGTCCTCCACAGACCCATTCACTTCCTGCAGTGAACCTGGGCCGCAAAATGGAGAAGAATAGGACTGGTCCTCTAAGCGGGCTTGTGATAATACATGGACAGGACACATTGATAAAGCACATTTGGCTCTTCTCTTTGCTATACCTGGATATCCTTGGATTACTGTCCATGCACATTCATTCCGACAATACTTGTAGGCTGAGGTCACACGTTGTGGAAAAGCTGGGTTTTTTGTTGCAGATTTTGCTGTAGTTTTTGAGCCCAAGCCTGAAGTGGATTTAGTATAAGGGATTAGTATAAGAGCTTCCTATATATATCCCATTTCTTTTGTATCCACTCTTAGTTTTGGTTCATAAAACATTCACACAACCAGGGTGTGAAACAGACGTGAAAAAGGTCCATTGTCACAGCTGTCTTGTACCCAAGGGGCGTCTGTGTTAACGGATCCCCTACACATTGTAGTGTATGGAGGGATCCGTGAAAATGGAGAAAAATAGAACATGATCTATATTTTGACGTCATAATAACAATTGTGTAAATAGACCCCATTCACTTGCATTGAATTTAATGCTGCCATGTGACATGCGTTATGGCCACTATACACTGTTGTGTGAATATACCTTTGTATTTAGGACTATTTTGGTTATATTCTAAGTAGAAAGTAGATGGGTGACACATGTAAACCATACAGTCATTGTAAGGCAGATTTATCTGTGCACTACATGTCACTATTCATACCTCCCAACCGTCCCAGATTCAGCAGGACAGTCCCAGATTCCGTCCACTCCCTGCTTCACCCTTGGCCCCTGTCTCTACTTCCTGGAGTTTGGAAGCCAGGAGGGGTGATATAGTGACGTCACTACATAGAGCCTGCTGCAACCTGCAGCCTCCGGCAACAGAGGCCGGAGTGGACTCCAGGGGAACAGGGCAAACGGGGTATTAGTGTGGGGGCATCAGGAGGTGACATTATTTATACAATGGGGTCTTATTAAGGGGGCCATTGTGCTGTGGGACCCATATTAAGGGAGCCATTATGCTGTGGTGCCCATATTAAGGGGGTCATTATACTGTGGGGCCCATATTAAGGAGGGCATTATACTGTGGGGCCCATATTAAAGGGGACATTATACTGTGGGGCCCATATTAAAGGGGACATTATACTGTGGGCTCCATATTAAAGAGGGCATTATACTGTAGGGACCATATTAAAGGGGGACAATGTATTGTGGGTCTCACATTGAGGAGGAAATTTACTATTCAGGAATTAACCTGTAGGGGCTTCAAAGGGCCATTATACTGTGTGAGGACCACATAGGGCATGATGACGTGTTGGGGCCACTAAAGGGATATCATAGTGTGTGAGGGCACAAAGGGATAAGGTTACGAATGGGTGGAGCCAAAGTGGGTGTGGGTGTTGCTAAAGAGTGTGGCTTACAATATGTAAATTTGCTTAGTGTCGCAGGTTTAGTCCCTCTTTAAGTGCTTTGAAAGGTGAGAGGTATATATAATATATACTTATGTACATCTGCAATAAGGGGTGTGGTTAGGGGAGGAGATATGTAAATCTGCATCTCCATTATGTCATTGAAGATGCCAATACACATAATAATTATTATATCCACCATATCATCGGCTACAACAGACTGACACATCAGCCAGAGGGTGAGTCAGGAGTCATATGAGAAGTTTCTGTAGATCTAGAAGGGCAGAAGCTACCCCTGAGGAAGGTCACATGGTCCCCATATAGCCAGCTGTATATGACATTACGAGCACTCACCTATCATACTGTGATAACCAGTAACACCGATATAAACATGTCGTGCATCCTCTAACCACGTGTATTAACTCGGAAAGCAAAAACATTCCGGAATCGAAAGGGTCAAATCCAAGTGCGAGAACTAACGATCACGTGACGGCATTGAATATACGTCATTTCCGGGACCGCTGCATTGTGGGAACTGTAGTTTAGCGGACTAACGTAGTCCTTGATCATATCTCCCGGCTCAGGAGCGTCTTGTGACACAAGTATAACAGTTACTATGGCAGCAGCTGCTGTGGGCCACTGTGAAGCTCAGGCGGCCATATTTGTTTAGCCTTCACTTTCAGATGGCTGTAATAAAATGCTAATAATGGCTGAAGAACTGCACATTGCTTGCACTAGTCCCTAAAAACACGGGACATGTGGGGGGAGGGGTGCTTTATAATTTTACACTGTGGGTTGTGTTGTAACAAGGTAAAGGCATATTGGTATTAAAGGGTTAAAGAGTTGCTGAAAAAAAATCCTCATGTAATAAAGACATGTGAGGGTTCGGGTGCAGGGTCACATCAGATCATAGACGACGGGCTCGGGTCTGACCAGTTTTACATTAGCATCGGCTGTCTGTCATAGGACCAGAACAACGGACAGGTGGATCGCTAAGGCTGGGTTCACACCTGCGCCTGGTGTACTTTCAGGGTTTCCGTCCTCGAACCCGTTTAAAAAATGCGGAGAGAAAAGCGCTGCTTTCCTTCCCCCTTCCTCATTCTGAGCATGCGCAGAGGGAAAAACAGATTGCAAAACGGACACAAACTGATTGCTAATAGTATATAATCCGTTTTCCATAGACCTCAATGTTTAAACCCCCCCCCCAAAAAAAACAAAAAACACATGGATTGGTTGCTGCAAATTCTACTTTTCTTTCTGCACAAAAAAGCGGAAACCAGACGGAAATGGCATAAACTGATACATGCGGATTACTTTTAAAACCCATTGAAAATCAATGGGTATTAATCCGGACTGTTCGAAATCAGTTTTTGAAGATTTCAAATACTGATTTCGAGCGGATTGACAAACGCAGATGTGAACCCAGCCTTAGTCTCCGTGCACACTCTGCGTTTGTGCCTTTTACAGGCGCTATACATCAGGAATGTTTTCTAATATATACCTTTAACAAATGTCACTATACACAGGCATAGCGTAGGATATGTCTCCATTGACTCACATTCATTTCCATACACTCATTCATACATCTGTGTGTTTCATGGACCGTGGGTCTATAAAATATAGACAGCGAAAAAAAAAAAAAAAAGTGCACCTGTTCATTTTGTGCCCTAGATGCATCAATGCAAGTCTATGGGGCAGATTTCAACACCAGTCTTCATACCCCCCTCCCCCCTGCACCAGCAGAGGGCGCCTCATATATCAGACACCCTCTGCCAAGCTGTGCGCCTGCACACTGAGATCTACTCCAGCTTGTAGATTTCAGGGATTATTTACACCAGTAAACTGCCCATGCCATGTCCCTTCCAGGAAAGGGGCAAGGGTGGTACAAAAGTGGAAAAAGTAATTTTTTTGCACAAATTTCCCAAACACAATTTGCACAAAATATGTGACTGGTGTACAAGGCATAATAATTGATGGCACATGGAGGCTATCCATACAATGTCCGTGCCATCCATGCAGTTTTCCCACGGATCTTTAGTTATACATGTTCATGTGTATATAAGGCTTATTCATTGGCTGCACTTAAACTAAATTACTAAAAGCGGCATATGCTTCTTAAAGATTTTGGTGCATCTCAGAATGTCTATGCACCAGAATCTGGAATCTAGGGCAGGGGTCACATCTGTGTCAGGTGCCCGTCTAGTGCAGATTTGTCTAAAATCTCCAGCCAAAAAAAGTCCTTCAAGCCAACTTTTTCAATTAAAAAGAACGGACACCCGATAGATCCCATTATAGTTAACAAGGTTCCTCGGGCTCTGTTCGTGTCCGCTCACTTTGTGGTCCGTTAATCCGTTCTTCTGGTCCTTCTACGGAGCAGGACAACAGATATCCGGTGCAGATGTGGACTAAGCGTATGCCAACTAGGACCCAAGTGGTGTGAGTTTGGCACAATCCATAGGTTGCCTGTCTAGAAGTTCACACGTGTGCCACATTGATCATACAACCTGAACCACCGGGATAAATCTTGCACATTTTCAGACTGTCTATTAGTAAATGTGGGCCAGTGTCTTAGTCACCTTATAGCATTATAATTTGTGGGGTAACAGCCATGCCATACAGCAGAGCGCCAGTGGAGATTACCAGGTAACCCCCAGACCTCAGCCATGTTCAGTGCAGGATACCACACATCATCACACAGAGACAGCATACACAATATAGAGGAATAAACACACTGCACTTTGTATCATTCAGGTTTCTTTACTCCAGGTTTTGTAGTGTAACAATATTCTTGATAAAATTATATACAATTATTATATACAGTACCAGTGAGGATTAGATTTAGCAGTAGAAAGATAGTGGCTACATGAACATAGTAAAGGCCAGGAATACTGAAATGATATGGAGAAATTGTCACAAAAATATATGCAATCAATTCAGGAAAAGGAGATTTTTTTTTTTTTTTTGCAAATGGTCATACGCTCTTTAAAGGGAGTCTACCACCTACCCCAGGCATATAATTGTCACTACGTGTTACAGAGCACATTACAATGATAAAATCACATACCTGTTATGCATGCCATCATTTTGAGGTTTGTAGAAAAACAACCTTGAAGTATTAAGAATATAAAGCAGTTGGTGCACTGGAGGCGGGCCTTCAGCCCACTGGTGCACTGGAGGCGGGCCTTCAGCCCACTGGTGCACTGGAGGCGGGCCTTCAGCCCACTGGTCTTTCTATTCAGACTCCAGACTCCGACTATCTGCTGCCTGCACCAACCCATGCAGTGAGAATTGATCCTCCCTGCTATATCATCACCCTGTCTACTTGAGAGACAAGACCAGGGCTGAAGGTCCGCCTCCAGTGCACCAACAGACTCATTTGAATACGATTTTCTCCAAATATACATAAATGACATGCATCGCAAAGATATGTTGTTTATCACTGTAATGTGTTCTGTAATGTGGGAAGGTAGTAGACTCTCTTTAAGGCCTCATGCACATGACCGAGTGTGCCACCCGAGGGGGGAATTCCGATGCTCCATTGTGGTAATTTTTGAGCAGGTTGTATCCTGCTCTGTGAAATTGGATTAAAATGGAGCTCTCCTTAGAAATGAAAGTAGTACGGAAGGCACTTGGATGACACTCACTCGTGTCTATGAGGCCTAAGGGCTTTACTAGAAATTTTATTTATTTATTTTTTTTTAAACTATAGGCTCCGAATGAATAAAAAGAAAACTAGCTTCCCTGCTCATCTCTACTGCCTGATCCCTCTCAGCACACAGGAAATGCCACTTCATCGCCAGCTAGGACAGCTGACTGTTGCAACAGATTGACACAATGCTCATTTCCTCTGTGTTGAGAGGGACCAGGCAATAGAGACCAGCAGGGTAACCGGACAGATTAGGAACCAGAGCAACAGCAGACTTTGAGGCGTTTATTGAATCTTTGTGATATTTTTATTTTTAACCCACTCTGACCCTTTTGTAAAAACTTTACACCTGCCAGACAACCCTTTTAAAAAGGGAGTCTGTCACCAGAACCCAGAAAATAAACCCAGGCCTACAGATAGATAGGGTCCCCTGAATCAAACAGCTTTTTTCCCCTTGTGAATCACTGCCTCAATTGCCAAGAAACAATTTGTCAATTTGGTTTTGTCAATATGCAAACTAGTTCTTTGGAGCATTGAGGTAAGCGGCAACACTCCCATTGCTCCAAAGAGTTCATTTGTATATGAACAAAACAGAAATCTCGGCAATGCTGGCAGCGACTCACAAGGGGAAAACACCATTTGATTCAGGTGACCCTAACCTATCTATCTGCAGGGCTGAGTTTATATACTGGAGTCTGGTGATAGACTACCTTAAAGGGGTTGTCCGGGGAGTTAAAATTACCTTAATTCATCTGGAGGATTCTTGATTATGGATCCGGGGTTGGAACCAGGCAGATGAATTACGGTAGTTTTAACACTCCCCGGACACTCTCTTTGAGGTTAATTAGTACCTTGACTAAGCATATTTAAGAAGGGGCAAAGAAAATAGAGGCACTGAATAAAAACTGCCCAGAGAATGTGGCCCTTACATATAAAAAGTGTTCGGACAAAAAAAAGCAACCAAGCAGATTATAGCTTTTATCTAATTTTTTTTTTTCTAAACATAGGTAATCTGCTGTTTGGCTGCTATGAGCAACACTGACACGCTTAGGCTTTGTTCACACAGTGCAATTTCTTGAGTCAAAATGGTGATTGGCTCATAAAGGGAAAGATACAAACCCAGTTTTGTATAAAAAAACAAATGCTTTTAAAAAAAACTGCAATAAAATTGCACTGTCTGATTACAGCCTTAGATTTTTTGTGTGTGTGTATCCAGCTTGGTATCACAAAAGGGAGAGGGAGATCCTAAGTCACATGAATAAATTAATTGCAATTGTACCCTCATAAGGAATCCACTTAGGCTGGGTTCACACATCTGAAAATGTAGGATTCATAATTAAATGCATGGAATTTCACCCAGTGAGTTACACTTGCAAAAAAATCTGCAACAGAGTGTGAACCCAGCCATAAATGGTTTGTCTCACAATAGCGGATTATCTCTTACCCATAGGATTGGTGATAAAGGTCTGGTCACTGGAACCCACATTGGTCAGTAGCCCCCTCCCTCTTGTCTCTTCATTGCAAGGAGGAGGAGTCTGAATGGATCATGGAATGAGCGTGCACCCTGCTGCTCTATTCAATGTCTTGGGACCAGGGAAACAGCCAATCGCTATAATCTGCTCTCCGTCAATGCAAGGGGGGACTGAGCAGCACCTCACACATGTGACCGCTCCACCATTAAACTCTTCTTCCTTGTAGTCATGCAACGATGAGCAATGGGGGGCTCGGTCCCTCGTACTAGTGATTGGTGGTGGTCCCAGCAATCAGACAATTATTACCTATCCTTTAGACAGCGGACAAATGGCCATTGTGGGACAATAATAAAATACTTAAACAGACTTGTGCTTCTCAGGATGACCTTGTAATAGTAAAAAAAAAACAAAAAACAAAACAAAACACACATTTAATTTAAAACCTGCAAAATTTCCAGGGAAGAAAACAAATAATAAAAAGTACATAATACTGGATCAAAATAGTTTTGACATTCTATTGTAGGATAGAAGTCGTGTCCCACGTTGAAGTGCCATTTTACCATCTTCTTTAGTGTTTATCCACAATGCCCATGCCATAACCCACATTCGGCCAACTTACTGACGGACCAGTGACTGGCGACATCACTTCCAATCATTTTAGTTCTGTAAGTATAAAATACTGATGTCACAGGAGGGTCACCAGCGCAAGGACGCGTAAAAAATTACCATTCCCTGTTGTGTATCTCAAGAGATGACATCATGTGTGTCACTGTTGGGTCTTTGCCGCATTGTCAATGGCGGGAGAGGCTTTCCATAAAAATCTAGTTCAAGACAAACAGCAAAACACAAGAAACAATGGTCCGATTAGTATTATAGGGTGCAAGTATAGACACTGGAAAAGGCAGCGCATGCAGGGTGAGTATGGAACATAGGAGTGATGTCATCAGAACCAGTGCTACATGGAAAAGGAAATGGTGAGGGTTAGTCAGATGAATGGAGAACAATCCAAAATCCTAAATGCAATGGTCATGTTGGTGCATCCAGACGTGGCAGACTTGTTGCAAAATTTGGTGACTGTACCTGACATTAGAAATCCATGCACATACTGTATCTACAGGCCCATTCACACTTGTAGAATGGGTTTGAAATGAAGATCTTTACGTGTTGATTTGGTTTCAGAATATGCAGTGAAAACCTGCAACGATTTCACAATGTCTGAACATGGCCTTACAAATATAGAGACTTATAATGCAATTCCTTAGTATTTAAAGGGGTTTTCGTAATTCGTGAAATTGTTTTTTTCTCTCTCCTTTTTTATAATTAATTTTAATTTTTTATAATTATTATTATCCCTATATATTATTACATTGCTGAGATTCCTTAGTGTGCATGATTTATCTTGCTCAGTACACCTACCTGCCTTCTGGATTACCTGCCCTTATAACTAACAGCAGCACATGCTCAGTTTACCTTGGAATGCTGCATCAGATCACAGGACCTGGGGGTCGTGATATCCGGAACCCCTGGGTTCATCATCTGCGGTCCTCCAGACCAGGCAGGTATATTGCTACTCCCTGGACAAACCCTTTAATTTATTGCCTCATTCTGTGTACTAGTAGCCTCATATCTACAAACATAGCAGTGTTAGAAAAAAAAAAGTAGCAGTAGCAGAGTGTGGCAGCAGCAATTATTTGAGTGTCTTTTCTAGAAAGCTCATCTTACCCTTCCCCTCTTCATAGACTAATAAGTAACTCTGCCTGATAAGCAGAGTAAAAGTACTAGTGAGAATAAGGTGGTAAGTCAGTGTTTTATCAACCGTAAGTAAATAAATGGCACAAAAGACAAAAAAAAGCTGAAAAATCATTTATTCAGTGTAAAGCGCAACAAGCCATATATAAAAATATAGATTTACTATGAAATGACCTCTATGTTATATATAAATATATTTATTAATAAAGTACTCTTCTACCTGAATAGTAGGTACATTCATTTGGGAATCAGTCAGACTTCCTTATGTATAAACCATGTCACAGCTTATTGAAAAGAGGAATGGTAACACCTGGCTGTAAATCTAGTCATAGATTTCCAGGATGAATAACAGAGGACCAGTACAAGATAACATTTCTGGAGTGTTATAACATGAAGAATCCAAGTATTTACCAAAATAGAATTGATCCTACAAAGTTTCACTACTGGATCCACTACAGTTGTATGTATTATATTGGAACACCCTGGCGGAGTATCATTGTCGTATTGATATATATATTACTTATGGATATTATATTTATTATAGACATTAATTTTGCTGAGGTATCCATGTAATTTTGGGCTGCTCTGTAATGTACTGATATTTATTAATTAATTCATTTTACATATGAAATAATTATTTAATTATTCTCATTGTTTGAGGTATGTTTGGGTCACACGCGGGTGTTACACTTTTCTCCATCCTCCTGATGATTTTTAAAGGTTTTTAAGATTAGTGGTCCGCATTTCACTATTGTTGTAAGAAACTAGTATTCTATTATATTGGTGTTTGGATATTAATTTTTATGACATTAGTGGAATATTTGTATTTTTAGATCTATATAATATTATTTATCTCTATCTATCTATCTATAAATAGATCTAGGGAAGTATTTCTCCTGTATGTTCCTTATATGAAGGATTTGATACATGAAGACAATCACTGTTCAGATCACAAGGCATTATGGGAAAGGAGCTGGGGAGCTCATGCGCCCTCTATTGGATGTAACAAATCCTCAATTTGCTTTTGACTCACCGAGCCTTGAGACAGCAAAAGGGATTTTAGCCAAGCCAATTTCACTTATCTGCATACAGAGCTGTTTCCGGATTGTTTTCCCATAATGCCTTGTGATCTGTAGATGCTAAGTAGAGGGCAAAAGGCAATTAAAATCTCTACACACCTTTACTGGTGCTCTCCTCAATGTGAGAGATTCTTGTCCCTAACCCACTCATTGCCTCCCACTAAGCCAGCCAATTCACTTTGCTCTGTACTGATGAAGGACAACAATCCGGAAACAGCGCTGTATGCAGATAAGTGAAGTTGGCTTGGCTAAGATCCCTTTTGCTGTCTCAAGGCTCGGTGAGTCAAAAGCAAATTGAGGATTTGTTACATCCAATAGAGGGCGCATGAGCTCCCCAGCTCCTTTCCCATAATGCCTTGTGATATGTAGATGCTAAGTAGAGGGCAAAAGGCAATTAAAATCTCTACACACCTTTACTGGTGCTCTCCTCAATGTGAGAGATTCTTGTCCCTAACTGTTCAGATCAGTCTGACTCCTTTATACTCTGATGCACACAGAGGAATCCGCTACATAAATTGCCCGGATTTCCGAGCCTGGACTATGTCTAAAGACTTCTATGATGCCAGGAGTCTAGATCCCAACTCTACTGTCCCATATTAAATACAGTATGGGACAGTGAAACCACAGGGAGGCTGGGGCTCCTGGCATCATAGATCACTATGGTGAGGGAGTCCGTGTTTCCATACTTAATTGGGGCCAATAAATCCAGCCAATGTACTAACTGGATTTTCTGTTTCACCTTCCCCAGCCTCCTCTGTGATTTGTCCAAATCCTTTCATGTCCTGTTACATCGGCGGTATTATATACTGCTAGAAATCTGTCAGTTTTGCTGGTATGCGCCCAGATGCTGAAGATGTAACTAACCAATGGCACCGATGTCTCTCCACTGTCAGAAGGGTGGGCCTTACAGCCTAGCATCATCACTGGGCTGTGAGGAACACCTCCCTGACTGTACTCTTCCATAGCCTTGTACTGTCGGGGGAACGTTCCAGCGATGACGCTAGGCTGTAAGGTCCGCCCTTCTGAAAGTAGAGGGATATCGCTGCCGAAACTAACAGCACCAAATTCAGCGCACTGTCAGCTTTCTAGTGGTATATAATACCGCACATCTCCGAGAACATGAAAGGTCCACGTTAAAGGTCTACGCCATACGCTACTAACGGCTCAGTATTTTTTGGTAATTCAGCACCTTGATCATCCCTCATATGCATGACTATTGGGAATTTTACTGTTTTAGCTTACACAAGCAACAGAAGCAGAAATTGTATGTAGAATGGGGATAAATTTTATCACCATTTTAGCTTCATGTATTTCAGTACAAATCGAGTGATCCCACTAATAGTTGCTTCTATACAGTCCTGACACAACCTTCATTGGGATGCATGTGGTTAGTGCTTGGGAAATAAACCGGTGAAGAGGAAAGAAACGTGAGAGAGAGTAACTAAGGCCCCATCCATGCAGGTTAGGAAGCAGCCGCACATGAAGAAAGTGATGTGTTAATGACAGCGCCATTGCCATGGAGAATGGAGTTTGCATGCGAAGAAACAGACGATAAAGGCATTTTACAATTACCATTATGATGTGTTTCTCCAAGAGGCTCAAGTTTTGGAAGTCTAGTAACTTTTGGGGTTCCCCAGCCAACTACAGGGAAAACAAACACAATTTCACTCAAAATAGAACATAAAAACATCAGCAAATGACTCAGTGGAAACTGAAAAACTAGAAATTCCACATAGTTTGGATAAAATGAGCTGAAAATAGACAAAACCAGTTACATACAAAGTCATCTGATCGAACATTAAAAATCTTATAAAACTTATAAATAATTTACTGTTCAAATAATACATTTTACACTTAAAAACTAAATATAGATTTTAAGGGAGTCTGCCAGGTGAATTATGCCTACCGGATGACTCCCAGCACGTGGTAGGGCACTTAGAAACCTTTGGCGAATACAATTGTTGTTATTGCTAGTGCTTTTAAATGGGGAGAAAATAAATTTGTTATGCAAAGTAGGGCAAATGTTTCAAGACTCGCTCATAAACCCTGCGCAGTGCCTCTCCTTTGCCTACCGTTTCCAAGTGTCTTACCAAGCATTGGGATTTATTTGGTAGGCATAATTCACCTGACAGACTCCCTTTGAAGGGAGTCTGTCACCAGAGTGAAGCATATTAAACCAGTAACACAGTTAGATAGGTCAGGCTCACCTGAATGTAATGTTTTTTCCCCAATGAAAATTCATGCCTCTGTTGCTGAGATATTCATTTATTTCACAGTATGTAAATGAACCATCCGGAGCACTGAGGGCGGCTCCATTGCTCCAAGTTGTTACACCCCACACCGCTCTAATATGCCTTCCTTTCCCCCCTCTGTTCTTAGAGTGACAGGGCCAGGGAGCTATGCTGACATCTCACCTGGCCCTGTGTTCTCACATTTGCACCAGCATATTAGAGCAGTGCGGAGCGGAGCAGTTTGGCGCAACGGAGCCGCCCTCGGTGCCCCAGACTGCTCATTTGCATATTGTGAAATAAATCAATTTCAGGTGACCTAAATGTGCTGCTGGCTTAATATGCCTTACCCTGGTGACACACTCCCTTTAAATACTGAACCCAAAAATACTTTTATGACACGTCACAAGACAAGGAACCACAAGGTGATTCGACATCTGGGACTCCCATCAATGATGAGGATAAACAGATCCTGATTCCATTCCATCACTATTTCAGAGGGAGTCTTGGCTGCCAGGATAGGTCATAAAAGTCATCCATGCAAAACCTCTTTAATAATAAAATATCCCACCATAAGAAGCTGTAATACCAGCAGACTGAAAAAAAAGCATATAAAATATGTAAAAATAGGATATAAATACAGTTTATCAACAATAGGCAAAATTATTAAGAGCTAAAAGTGCCAAAAATGGTATCTATTATGTTTGCATTTGAACCATTTTATAAAGCTCCAATATAGACTGTCCACATTTGATATTAAGGAATACATAAAAGCTTTCTTCAGTATTGTCCACAATAAAACTTGCTTGGATATCTTCCAGCAGGAGGCGCACTTCTTTACTCACCAGGTAACTGAGGAGGTGGTGTAGTTGGGCTCTTTAAATCTGACTCCTCTGCACTTAAAGGCTCGATTTTGTTATTTCTTTTCATTTTTAGCTTTTTCGTCTTCTTTTTGCTTTGAGCTAAAAAAAAAAAAAAAAAAACGAAAAACAAAATTCATGTTGTTATAGGGAATTTATTATGTAATTTTGGTTTAATTATTGGCATGTAAAGCACACCTAACCTTTTGGATGGCTTTGTAGGACAAGCTGCATATTGTACATTTCTGGCCATTATATGACCTACATTCTGCATTTATTAGCAGACTGTAGACTCTAATTCTCAGTTGTCCTTGAGCTGGTGAGTGGAGACTAGCTGCTATGAGATCTCCCATAGACAGCACATAGAGAAACCAGGAGATTCAGCTTCATAACTCTCTCACTCAGTTGGAAGTAGCACCATATAGAACAATGTAAAGAAGAACTGAGCAGTATTGATATGAATAAAGCACTTGGGTTGAGATACAAAACTTACTGTTATCTGCAGCATTCTCTGTTTGTCCAAGTCTCTCCTGCTCTCTTCCTCTACACAGACTTCTATGGGCACATGTAATCTGATACTTCAGGTACCAGAATTTACATCATGTACCTTTCTAATGGGCCAGAGAATACATTTTTTGTAGGAGTGCTTCTTTACTAGTCATTATTTGTTATTTTTAAACAATGTCCAGGTGGTGGCCATTCTGGAAGCCCACACTTGTCTGGATGAAGAGAACGGCAGGGTGTGTGTTTATGGTAGCTACAATGAATAGGAATCAATTGTCAGATAAATGTCTATAATCTATTGGCCTCATGCACACGGCTGAGATTTTTTAGCAGAACGTACTCAAGCGACACTCAGCATGTCATCTGAATGCCTTCCGTCGCCTCCTGATTTCAATGGGGGGTTCTGTTCCAATGTCACAGAGCAGGATAGAATCTGCTCTATAATTATCAGAATGAAACTTAGCATCGGATTCCATATCGGTTGTGTGCATGAGGCCTTACAGTCTCCAAGAGGTATTTTAGTATCCCCCCCCCCCAGAGTGTGACAGACAAGCTGCATTATCCACTTATCCAGGTTTATCAAGTACTATCTAGTTCTGCAGCTGTACAACAGAGCGGTCATTAAATGACCATGTCCCAGTCTACACAGTAAAGCTAACAAGAAAAAAAATAAATAAAATACCAGATTCCCTCCGTTCAGAAGGATCCACAATGGCCTCGTCCTGCTCCAGCTTCTGGGCCAAAGCATCTTTATACGAGTCTATTAAATGTCCATCCTGTGATGCCCGGCCGCTCTCACTCCCTTCACTTCCAGAGTCCATTGCTTCCTCTTCAGCCTTAGGCTCCAGAGCAATGTCTAGCCCATTCTGTCCATTTACCATTTTTTGACGCTTTTTCTCCTTTTCCTTCCTAATTTTTTCTTCGTTCTAGTTATTAAAAGGAGGAGAGGAAAAAAAAGAAGAAATATATTGTAATTTGAGGCAACATTGGCACATAATGTTAGTCCAGCTTTCTATAACATATAATACAATGATAGAAGTATATACAGCTTCCTCTCTACTTCAGCTTGACAGATGCTCTCTCTTCAGACGTTATCTATAAAACTAGCTCCCATCTGCTGTGCGCTGCCAAGATCCTATCAATGAATGGTTTATGAATCTTGACATGATCTCCTATTATAAAACCAGATCAAAGTCCAATGCAACAGGATAGAAACACAGTAAACAGTGCACAGTATAATAGGATACCTCCATGATAACGGCCGATATAGGCTGGAATGGGTTCACCATAGGGACGGATGTGTCTTCATCAACCAGTTGTCTTCCCTCTCGCTCGGCTTCTTCCCTTTCTCTTTCTTCTCTATACATAATGGAATAAAACATTATACATAAGGCCCTGGCGGTATGGGGTCACATTTCTACAGTCATGGCCAAAAGTTTTGAGAATGATACAAATATTAATTTTTACAAAGTCTACTGCTTCAGTTTTTCTAATGGCAATTTGCATATACTCCAGAATGTTATAAAGAGTGATCAGCTTAACAGCAATTACTTGCAAAGTCAATATTTGCCTAGAAAATGAACTTTATCCCCCAAAACACATTTCAACATCATTGCAGCCCTGCCTTAAAAGGACCACCTAACATCGTTTCAGTGATTGCTCCATTAACACAGGTGTGGGTGTTGATGAGGACAGGGCTGGAGATCACTCTGTCATGATTAAGTAAGAATGACACCACTGGACACTTTAAAAGGAAGCTGGTGCTTGCCATCATTGTTTCTCTTCTGTTAACCATGGTTATCTCTAAAGAAACACGTGCAGTCATCATTGCACTGCACAAAAATGGCCTAACTGGGAAGAGTATTGCAGCTAGAAAGATTGCACCTCAGTCAACAATCTATCGCATCATCAAGAACTTCAAGGAGAGAGGTTCCATTGGTGCCAAAAAGGCTCCAGGGCGCCCAAGAAAGACCAGCAAGCGGCAGGACCGTCTCTTAAAAGTGTTTCAGCTGCGGGATCGGGCTACCAGCAGAGCAGAGCTTGCTGAGGAATGGCAGCAGGCAGGTGTGAGTGCATCTGCACGCACTGTGAGGCGGAGACTCTTGGAGCAAGGCCTGGTCTCAAGGAGGGCAGCAAAGAAGCCACTTCTCTCCAGAAAAACCATCAGGGACAGACTGATATTCTGCAAAAGGTACAGGGAGTGGACTGCTGAGGACTGGGGTAAAGTCATTTTCTCTGATGAATCCCCTTTTCGATTGTTTGGAACATCTGGAAAACAGCTTATTCGGAGAAGAAGAGGTGAGCGCTACCACCAGTCTTGTCTCATGCCAACTGTAAAGCATCCTGAAACCATTCATGTGTGGGGTTGCTTCTCAGCCAAGGGAATCGGCTCTCTCACAGTCTTGCCTAAAAACACAGCCATGAATAAAGAATGGTACCAGAATGTCCTCCAAGAGCAACTTCTCCCAACCGTCCAAGAGCAGTTTGGCGCTCAACAATGCCTTTTCCAGCATGATGGAGCACCTTGCCATAAAGCAAAGGTGATAACTAAATGGCTCAGGGAACAAAACATAGAGATTTTGGGTCCATGGCCTGGAAACTCCCCAGATCTTAATCCCATTGAGAACTTGTGGTCAATCATCAAGAGACGGGTGGACAAACAAAAACCAACAAATTCAGACAAAATTAAAGCATTGATTCTGCAAGAATGGACTGCTATCAGTCAGGATTTGGTCCAGAAGTTGATTGAGAGCATGCCAGGGAGAATTGCAGAGGTCCTGAAGAAGAAGGGTCAACACTGCAAATATTGACTTGCTGCATTAACTCATTCTAACTGTCAATATAAGCTTCTGTTACTCATAATATGAATGCAATTCTATTTCTGTATGTGATAAAAACATCTGACAAACACACATAAAAACCAGAGGGCAGCAGATCATGTGAAAATATAATATTTGTGTCATTCTCAAAACTTTTGGCCATGACTGTACATTCAGTCAAACCAATGGGAAGAGGTAGAGATAGGACAAAAAAAACCCCCAAAAAAGTCTAGCATTTGATTTGTTTTCTATACAAGTGGCCTGGAATATTCTAGAACTGATGACCGAATGTTGTTTGTCTGTTATTGTGCCTGTTATAGATGTAGCAGAGCTGACTCAGCCATGTAACATGACTCATGATCACTGTTATACATAGGTGTACAGGTAAGCGCAGGTGACACAGCCCAACGCTGCTCATTCCCAAGAATCCTTCTAGTAGATAAAATCCAGCACCATAATCTCATCTCCTTATCTGCCCCGACAGGTATGAATGGCTGGTGTGACCTGCTGGCATCCGGAAATATTAAAGGGGCATAGTATGCAGAGGTTGCACTAAACCTTTTCCAGAAGAATAAAAATACTACTCAAATCATTTTTGAGATGTATTTTTAGGAGTTTGAAATAATGGAAATAAATGAAATCTAAGCCTAATAATGCAAAGAGGACCTTTCACTGTCAGCTTTGCCAGGGCTGTTAGTTTCGGCACAGATATCCCTCCACTGTCAGAAGGGCGGGTCTTAGTGCTCAGCGTCATCACTGGGCGGTAAGGAACAACCCCGCTAACAGTATAAGGCTATTGAAGACTATGGTCAGGGTGGGATGGGGAGGATGTTCCTTACTACCCAGCGATGACGCTAGGCTGTAAGGCCCGCTCTTCTGACAGTGGAGGCATATTGGTACCGAAACTAATGGTACAGATATTTCTGTCAGCTTTCTAGCGGGGAAACAATTACTATAAGTGTAGTAGCAAATTTAGGGTTTTGTATTTACAGCGTTCATGGTGCAGTAACAATGACATGCTCCTTATAGTACATATTGGATTTTTGTACAGATGTTAACACATGACAAAAACTAAACTTTAAAAAAAAAATGCCAAAAATTGTATTAGTTGCCATATTCTGACACTCATAATTCTATGTTTATATGTTAAGAGCTATGTAAGCTATGAATTTTTTTTTAGTTACTTTCAGAAGTCTCCCGCGGTCTTGCTGCTGTGAGCCATACCAGCAACATACTGTAAGTGAAGAGGTGGCTTAAAGAGGATTTTTCACCACCTCCAACAAGTAAATAGCTGCTGCTCCACACAATTGGAATTTTTTCTCTAGAACCCACCATTCTTGAGCAATCAATGCTGTTAGTACAGAGCCTAAATACCATATCGGGCACCAAAACTGTCAGGGGGTGGTGTCAGGCAGGAGCAGACAAAGGGTGTGATTCTGAGCTCTGACACTGGCTGCCTCTGATTGGAGCTCTGAATGACTCCCCCCTGCCTGACTCCGCCCTTCTGACATTACAGAGCTTAAATAGAACATCAGGCACCAAAACTAATTGCACTTGTTGCTCGGGAATGGTGGGGGCTAGAGAGAAAACTCCAACTGTGCTGGAATCAGTCGAGTGGTGCCTATTAACAGATGCTAAGAAGTAGAATTGGTGGAGGTGGTGAAAGGTCCTCTTTAATGAAGTATTCCTTTAGCTGTGATCACCTCTCCTAGGAGAACCAAGCAGGCAGTGTACGGACTCATATACTCTCTACAGAGAGGCAAGAACAACAGATCAGAGACAAAGGAGCACAGCACTTAGTTGAATCCTCTACCCATTTATTTTAACAACTGGTGGGTGCTGAGACTCCAAAGGATTGCTGAAGTGAAGCTGCAGAAGCCATTACAGTAACTTAGTGCTGTACTACTATGGCTGTCCTAAGAGAGTGGAGCATGCGGTGTACATACTCATATCAGAAATAAAGAGGCACAACGCTCAGATGAATGTCTCCGCCCATTCATTTTAGCAATTGGTGAGGGTCAGCATCCTGAACACCGCTGGCATATTGCTATTACAGGTCAAACGTTTTATGACTCTTTACATTGCTGGAAAATTGAAAACAGTAAGCCCTGCCAACAAATTACTAATGTGTATAAATAGCTTACAGAGGATGTCTGTGACTATGATACAGGGCTCCACTTTCTCTTCTCTGGCCAGTGACATCACATCTACTGGTCAAAAGACCAAATGAATGAGGGTAAGCTGCAATACCAAGCACAGCCACTATACAATGTATGGTGATGGACAATTCATAGTCCTGGACTGTAAAGCCCAGCTGCAGGTGGCTGCAATGCATTCTGGAAAGCCACAGGTTGGAGACCTCACCGCTATCAGTGATGGCATACTATAGCTATGTAAAGCTTTTTATTGGTGTAATGTCTATTACCGCTCCTCACGCAGCCTCTTGACCCGCTCAGCTATTTTCTGCTTATCTTGTTCCTCCTGGGCTCGCTGCTCTGTCGTCTCCTTCTGGACACGATCATGTAGTGCTTCAAAATCTTTAGCTATGACTTCTAGCAACCAATTGAGACCTTTTCTTATATGCGAGTCAATTTTTTTCCCATAGCCTAGAACTGCTGAACAAGGCTCCTAAACATCAACAAAGGAGAAAGAGAAAAACGATCAATAAAGACATTAAATTTACTGCAGTTATAACCTAAAAATCCAGTCTACAGGAACTGCAATTACTTCTCCTTATAACGAGCAGTGCACATGTGTGTCCATCACATGACCATGGACCGTATATATCACATGACCATGGACTGATTCTTATCTACTGGGAGTAAGCAGAATGAATGACAGCAAGCAGAGATCTAGAAAACCGTGAGGAATTGATACAGAAAGTATATTGGAAAATTGTATATCTTTTTACTATACAAACAATAACATTTGTCTCTCAATATTGGTCTGAAGCTGGACAACCCCTTTAAACATAATCACTTAGTTTAAAAAATAGGTTATTTTTCGGTGACATATTCCCTTTAAGGATGAAGCCACTGTGAGTGCTGTATATTGATAGAAACTTTTTTGGGTACAGGGGACCCATGTGCTTGAGATAGGTGTGGGGCCCAGAGGTGGGCCTGGATCTATTACACAATTTTGTTATATTCTATAAATATACCATAAATGAGTCACATAGGAATACCGCTTTAAGTTTAAGTTTTTTTTTATCTGTACCATTTTTTATCTGTATCATTTTGATGTAGGTAGGAATCATTGCCAAAATAAGGAAGTAAAGTTGAGTAAAGAAAATAAGTAAAAATCAGCAATCCCACCATAGTTTTTTTTCTGTATTGAAGTGTATTGTTTAGTGAAAAACTGACAGGCGCCTATTAGGCTCTGCCACTAGCAGGGCCTAATAGGCATCCACACATGACAAGACTAGGAATTATCTTTAGGTTCCAGTTGTCATAACAAACCATAGGCACTCCACCTGCATTGTACTGGCACCAATGGGTAACAGAAGGAGCTCGCGTCCCCTGTCTAATAGCTTAGATGTTGCGATCACTACTGACTGTGGCATCCGGCATCTCCGATCTAGCTCCTATACTGGGACCAGCTCTGCACTGTACATTTACAGGACTTGGCACCATCTACATAGCACCTAAATTTATGGAACATGGTGCCAAGGGGTTAAATATACACATAAAAGAATACTCACAATTTGACATAAGCACTTGTTGTCATTCACTAATTTCTCCAGTGACAGATACTCTATGATATCAGCTTCTGCCATGGCACCCTCCCGATCCTGCTTATTTGCCAATCTGTAGGGTTAAAACAAATATGGTTGGTTAGTGCTTTATATTCCAGTAAGTAAATTAAACAAAAAACAGGAAAACGCTAGTGGATAAATATCATTGATTTTGTTACATTGAGTTACGGAAATGGAGGACCCCAGCCTGTTTGGCCGCTTCCGTACTCCTGGTAACCTCTGGTCAATGCATAAATGATGAAAATACCCTGAAAACAGTATGCAGCAGAGTTAACCTGAACTTCTGCAACTGGGTAAACAATGTAAAAGCAGCACTTTCCTCTCCTATAGTCTATGGGATCCGCGGGTTTCCCAGGTAAACCTCTTTTTCATGCATATAGGTTTCCGTTCTGCGTTCGGGGAGTCCACTTGGGGACCCCACTGATGTAAACAGGGCCTTAGACATCTATTTTTTCCATTGTGGCATACTACATACTCCTCCGTGTCTAAAAATATCCCTCAAAAATGATAAGAAGAGTATTTTTACTCTTCCAGACAGAAGTGAAGCTCTCTTCACCTGTACTATTCATTTATGAGAAGTGGTTATATAATTGGAGGTTCGCTTTAAGACTTGTAAGGTCAGCTGTCCATCACACAAGTAGGAAATAGATGAACATGTATTGTATATGTATTGTATACGTCTGCCATCAGTCGGCATATATATACACATAGGACTCAATCCTTTGTCTCTCCAGGGTCTGCAGACTACACTAAGTGTCTGACAACCACTCGGACTGGTTATGGGCTTTCCTCTAGGGCATTATCCCAGTGCTATGTAATAAGTAAAGCTGGTGATGTAATGTGATGTCATTGTCATTGGTTTACATTGTATTCAGAGCACACACTGAGGACATAAACATGATGTATACACAACACAAGATGACTCTCAGACACGTCTTGTGTTTTCCTGCTCAGTATATGAATGTGAAAGAATGAAACCTCTCATTCCTCACACTTCATTCATAGGTCACGGGCCCCGTCATCTTATAACACACTTATAGCTGGGATATTGCTCTACGTATCAGGCAGCCATGGAAAACATCTAATAACCAAACAGGTACAATAATGTATATCCTATAGTATGCATAATACTGCCCGCTGCAGATCCAGTCTATATATGTCACCGAGGAGTGTGTCACGGGCAGCACTATTACACTGAGGTGTGACGCCGTCTGTTGGCTTTGCTGACGCCTCTGATAACAGATGTCAGATTAGAAAATGGCTTTAAATAGAGAGCAATGCTAATATTAAAGGCGAGGTTATACATTAATCCCAGTGTGGGTAGACTATTAAACATGGAACTTTCCACATATTTTACACAGTAACACGAAACAGACCGGTTTTAATAGTACATACATATACTGTAGCTGCTCAACAAAAGTGTCTTCTGGCTGTAATGATCAGAATAGGCTATCCCCGCTACATCTCAGAGAAGGCTATCCCCGCTACATCTCAGAGAAGGCCATCCCCGCTACATCTCAGAGAAGGCCATCCCCGCTACATCTCAGAGAAGGCCATCCCCGCTACATCTCAGAGAAGGCCATCCCCGCTACATCTCAGAGAAGGCCATCCCCGCTACATCTCAGAGAAGGCCATCCCCGCTACATCTCAGAGAAAGCTATCCCCTGTACATCTCAGAGAAGGCCATCCCCGCTACATCTCAGAGAAGGCCATCCCCTGTACATCTCAGAGAAGGCTAGCCCCGCTACATCTCAGAGAAAGCTATCCCCTGTACATCTCAGAGAAGGCCATCCCCGCTACATCTCAGAGAAGGCCATCCCCGCTACATCTCAGAGAAGACCATCCCCGCTACATCTTTAGAGAAGGCTATCCCCGCTACATCTCAGAGAAAGCTATCCCCTGTACATCTCAGAGAAGGCTAGCCCCGCTACATCTCAGAGAAGACCATCCCCGCTACATCTCAGAGAAGGCTATCCCCGCTACATCTCAGAGAAAGCTATCCCCTGTACATCTCAGAGAAGGCTATCCCCTGTACATCTCAGAGAAGGCTATCCCCGCTACATCTCAGAGAAGGCCATCCCCTGTACATCTCAGAGAAGGCCATCCCCTGTACATCTCAGAGAAGGCCATCCCCGCTACATCTCAGAGAAAGCTATCCCCTGTACATCTCAGAGAAGGCTATCCCCTGTACATCTCAGAGAAGGCCATCCCCGCTACATCTCAGAGAAGGCCATCCCCGCTACATCTCAGAGAAGGCTATCCCCGCTACATCTCAGAGAAGGCCATCCCCTGTACATCTCACAGAAGGCCATCCCCTGTACATCTCAGAGAAGGCCATCCCATGTACATCTCAGAGAAGGCTATCCCCGCTACATCTCAGAGAAGGCCATCCCCGCTACATCTCAGAGAAGGCTATCCCCTATACATCTCAGAGAAGGCCATCCCCGCTACATCTCAGAGAAGGCTATCCCCTGTACATCTCAGAGTTGGCTAGTATGGGCAACACAGTAGCTCAGTGGTTAGCCACCAAGGAGTTTGTATGTTCTCCCTGTGTTTGCGTGGGTTTCCTCCGGGTACTCCGGTTTCCGCCCACACGCCAAAGACATATTGATAGGGAATGTAGATTGTGAGCTCTGTATGGGACAGTGACTGACGATGTCTGTAAAGCCTTATACAAGTAAGCAAAATAAATAAATAGCCCCTATACATCTCAGAGTAGACCCCTAAATATCCACTACAACTAACTCCACTAACATGAGAGAAGGAGTTGCTGGGTGACACAGAGATCTTTGGTCACACAATGAGATTTGCGGACAAAATCCCCTTATAGCTTTATTCACAATGTGACCCTATTCACATCTCTTACTTCAGATATCACTGTGATTTTTGCTCCTGCTGAAAATGGTCAAAATCTCCATGTACCCCCAGCTTTTTTGTTTCATGTTCTGTCAAAAGTGGGGTATGGTTTGTCAGAAATTACAGGGGCCCATCAATAAATATGTAATATCTCCCCAGTGGCAGCTTATAGGAAGAGTACCTTCGGCTATATGAAACATTTGCTCTATTGATGATCATATTTGAGGCCATGTCCACATAAGGTTGTATATGTTGTGGATTTTCTGATGTGAAAAAACACATTGCATACAGAAAAATTTGCAGTGAAACTCCATAGCATAAATAGAGGGTGGAGTTAAAATTGTATAGACAGAGGTATGCCACCAACACTATTAGAAAAGGGAGTACAAGACCTTCCTGATAACTGCAGCATGTGAATGAAAGCCAACAAGTGCTGACGTAGAAGGGCCCCAAGAGTTACGGTGTTATCGGCCTTGTCATTGAGAGGATCCACATCACCATCTACGTCAATTTCCGAAAAATGTCTCAATGGCAAGGCTGAACAGGGTCAGAGAGCAGATACCTCACATCTGTCACTGAGCCGCACACTACACTACAAAGTAAAGCATCGGAAAAACTGCAAAAAGGTGAAAAAGTTACATCTTTATCTTCATGTACAAGAAGAGATTTTACCATCATACTACAATCCAGTACACAAACACTACTACAGAGTAGAACAGGGGAGGGGGCAGAAGGACTTTACCCACACAAGTTACCCATCCTGGAAGAAGCAATATACATGAACATAGAATATATATCAGCATATAATACAGGTCATCATTGAATCTGATAGACAAGCGGATGGATGGCTGCTAAGCTCCTGTGATGATTATATATGTCTATATACATCCAGTGGAGGGGAGCGTCCTGTCCTTGTGTGCTACTCCACATACTATCCAGGTAAGGTTAGCGCTCACTCGAAAAGACAAAACAGTAAGAAAGAGGCTGAGAGCAAAAGACAACAATAGAGAGAGCCAAAGAGTCAGAGAGAGACTGCAGAAGAGTCACAGAGTGAGAGACAAGCAACAGACACACAGAAAGAGAAACAGAAACACAGGAAAAGAGAGAGACTGCACAGAGAGAGAGAGAGAGAGAGAGAGAGAGAGAGAGAGAGAGACACAAAGGCAGGAAGAGAGCAAGACAAAGACAATGAGAGCTAATAGAGAAAGAAAAAGACTGTAATAGACACAAAGAGAGAGTAAGAGACATGCAGTAATAGAGAGACAGGCACAGAGAGAGGGACCAAGAGAGTCAGAGACCCCTTATACAAGACAGCCAGGTCTATATAGTATTGTGATGAGCTGACCTACTGACCAGTTGTTCTTTGGGCACATATCTGCGGGCACGTTACTATCATGTAGTACATTGGGCACATATCTGCGGGCACGTTACTATCATGTAGTACATTGGGCACATATCTGCGGGCACGTTACTATCATGTAGTACATTGGGTACATATCTGCGGGCACGTTACTATCATGTAGTACATTGGGCACATATCTGCGGGCACGTTACTATCATGTAGTACATTGGGCACAGATCTGCGGGCACGTTACTATCATGTAGTACATTGGGCACAGATCTGCGGGCACGTTACTATCATGTAGTACATTGGGCACATATCTGCGGGCACGTTACTCTCATGTAGTACATTGGGCACATATCTGCGGGCACGTTACTCTCATGTAGTACATTGGGTACATATCTGCGGGCACGTTACTATCATGTAGTACATTGGGCACATATCTGCGGTCACATTACGATCATGTAGTACATTGGGCACATATCTGCGGGCACGTTACTCTCATGTAGTACATTGGGCACATATCTGCGGTCACGTTACTATCATGTAGTACACTGGGCACATATCTGCGGGCACGTTACTATCATGTAGTACATTGGGCACATATCTGCGGTCACGTTACTGTCATGTAGTACATTGGACACATATCTGCGGTCACGTTACTATCATGTAGTACATTGGGTACATATCTGCGGGCACGTTACTCTCATGTAGTACATTGGGTACATATCTGCGGGCACGTTACTATCATGTAGTACATTGGGCACATATCTGCGGTCACATTACGATCATGTAGTACATTGGGCACATATCTGCGGGCACGTTACTATCATGTAGTACACTGGGCACACATCTGCGGGCACGTTACTATCATGTAGTACATTGGGTACATATCTGCGGGCACGTTACTATCATGTAGTACATTGGGTACATATCTGCGGGCACGTTACTATCATGTAGTACATTGGGCACATATCTGCGGTCACGTTACTATCATGTAGTACACTGGGCACATATCTGCGGGCACGTTACTATCATGTAGTACATTGGGTACATATCTGCGGGCACGTTACTATCATGTAGTACATTGGGCACATATCTGCGGTCACGTTACTATCATGTAGTACACTGGGCACACATCTGCGGGCACGTTACTATCATGTAGTACATTGGGTACATATCTGCGGGCACGTTACTCTCATGTAGTACATTGGGTACATATCTGCGGGCACGTTACTATCATGTAGTACATTGGGCACATATCTGCGGTCACGTTACTATCATGTAGTACACTGGGCACATATCTGCGGTCACATTACTATCATGTAGTACATTGGGTACATATCTGCGGGCACATTACTATCATGTAGTACATTGGGCACATATCTGCGGTCACATTACGATCATGTAGTACATTGGGCACATATCTGCGGGCACGTTACTATCATGTAGTACATTGGGTACATATCTGCGGGCACGTTACTGTCATGTAGTACATTGGGCACATATCTGCGGGCACGTTACTATCATGTAGTACATTGGGTACATATCTGCGGGCACGTTACTATCATGTAGTACATTGGGCACATATCTGCGGTCACATTACGATCATGTAGTGCAGTCTTAGAGAAAATTTTGTACTTTAGTCCAGATGTTGCTTCTGAGGTCATCAATGTTATTGTCTGGATAGACAAGATGAAAAAGCTCAGCCATCAGATGTCGCATACATTATCCAGTGGTCTCCCTGATGCCCTAAATAACGCGGGATAATGTATAAGGGATATTGCCCGCACCCCCATGTTTTACACTAATCTTACAGGACTGTAATTTTCCATGTAGGTGATGACTGGCATCTACGCCAACACTGGGCACAAGCATTTCTACTGTTCTAATGTCTAACTGGCAATGCACGAACCAGCCCAACCGGTCGGATATTTCTGTCTGCTCAGAATAAATGCCCTTTAACCATTCTAAGCAGGCACATTAAAAAGTGAACATGCTAAGCTTTCCACTGTAAACAGCCTATAACTAACAATAGAGCACAGATGTAGCAGAGCTGAGCTGGTCATTTATAGGGCTTCTAAACATACATGAAACAGGTGGGACCACCTGTAACGCTATGGGGTCATGTTCACACAGCATGGATTGGCTTTAGGCAAACTCATCACGGATGTTTCAGAAAATCCCACTCCGAATGTAGATTTCTGCCTGCTGGTCTGTACATGTGAACATGGACTAAAGTAAGTACAATACAAGTTATCAAAGTCTTATCCACAAGTAGAAAAAAAAAAAAACCTGCATTTTCTTGTGCAGAGCAGTGTCAGATTTATTTGCGTATTTTGATACTGGTTAGTTGCACAAAATCTATGTGCTTAGTCCTGCAGAATCTACATGAAATGCTTACGGAGTTTTTTGCAAGCAGAAAAAAATCTACTTCAGGAATTAGTTAATTAATTAATCTGCTGCAGATTCAGTCTAAAATCGGTGGAGCGAAAAGTCTTATGGTGTCTGCGGAAAACCGCTTTTTTAGCAGATGGACCCGCCATCTTTTGGGTCCCCATGCGGATAGCCGAGCGCTAGTGTGAACCTAGCATAAGACCCCCTTCAATTAGTAGGATCCCTAAGTCCCTTGTGTCCCAGCAGTGCACATGCGTAACCACCACTCCATTTTTGGGACTGATGCAGCACTGTACACGGCTATTTCTGCCAGTCCCATAAAAGTTAAAGTAGTTTTCGACATCTGGGACCCCTGCCGATCAGCTGTTTGTAGAGTCCATGGTGCTCACGTGCGCTATGGCCTCTTCCCTGTGCTGATGACGTCGTGTTCGTTGGTCACATGGTACAGCAGCAGCTCAGTCTCATTTAAGTGAATGGGGCTGAGCAGCAATACAAAGCACAGTCCCTATGATGATATGTACGGTACTGTGCCTGTACTGTATTCAGTTAAGAGGCCGCAACGCTCACCTAAACGCTGCAGCCTATTCAACCAGACGATCCGTGGGCATTGGACCCCCACAAGCACAAGGGTTTGATCATCAATATACAAGTCTCAGAAAACAGCAATGGACATTCATCGCTGCGATCAGACAATCGTTCCTTACCCTATGGATAGGTTATACAGGATATTTGTGGGTTTAAGCATAAATCCCAATGTCACAGTCATCCAGATTGACTTCCAATTTCAACACGATGTATAGCAGAAGAAATAAGCTGTGCTGCGATTCATCTACAATCCCTGTTTGCAGAAACTTCTCTGCCACTCTGTGAAACCCACAGATAACACATCATGACTTCACAATGCCTTGTGCTACATCTGTACACCTGCAAATAAGCAGATACCAGAAAAATCCCGCCCGGTGGTTTACACGAAAGCAGAGCTACAGCATTCTTCCTATATAAGTAGCAGACAATGGATGGCTGTGCCGTGCTGTGACTGGCCGCTGTACAGCCTGACACTCCTCCATAGAGCCAGCACAGCCCTGCAACAGGCAGGACAAGATTCCTCGCAGTAACGTGAACGTGCACTAGGTCATTCTCCACAAATACCTCATACTGCATGTCCTGAGCCTGGAAGGGAACCGACCGGCCTAGGATACTGCGGGCACTGCTGGACCAAAGGGGGAAAGGGACGGCCAACATGGATTCACAATACACTAACTGAGGACATCCCAAAGGTAAGTGAGTGAGACCTCTCAGTACACCTACTAACCCCGGGGCGCTCTGGATGCCGCTGACTCTTATAACCTGCTCAGGTCTTTCAAGAGGGAGATACTATTTCATTTCCGTAGATATTAAAATGTACAAACGCTTTTTTTTATGGACATTTGATACGCCATGACACACAATCTATTGTTCCCTGTTATCAGCCACTGGAGAGATTGTATTGTACCTATATGGGATTACGGCTATGAAGACTAAAGAACCCCTGACCCCATAATCGCTACTTTATTTCCAGATCTGGAAGTTCTGGAAACGTTACATCCTTAAAAAGGGGGTTCACCGATAATGGGTATAGGGATCTCTGAGACTGCTGTGTGACCGGAGAGGTGTGCACGTGTGACCGCAGAGGTGTGCACGTGTGACCGGAGAGGTGTGCACGTGTGACAGGAGAGGTGTGCATGTGTGACAGGAGAGGTGTGCATGTGTGACCGGAGAGGTGTGCATGTGTGACCGGAGAGGTGTGCATGTGTGACAGGAGAGGTGTGCATGTGTGACAGGAGAGGTGTGCACGTGTGACAGGAGAGGTGTGCACGTGTGACAGGAGAGGTGTGCATGTGTGACAGGAGAGGTGTGCATGTGTGACAGGAGAGGTGTGCATGTGTGACCGCCGCTCTATTCGCATCTCCATCAGGCCCATAAAAGTGAGGAGAGCAGTGGGCACACACATGCCCTACATCTCCATTCACACAAGGGTCTCGGAGATCCAGGTTTCATCACTGATGGGGTCTGACAACTGGGAACCCCAAGAATCAGACACTTCTGCCCTATCCATAGACCAAGTGCACAAAGAGAAGACTAGGGCCAGGTGTGTAGTGTATGTGCAATATATGGCAGGAGGCAGATGTAACACTATCCCTTGTAATACAGGTTTATTAGAACATATGAAATGCATGGAAAAATATAAAAGGAGTTTTCCTATGAGGCTGCTCTCCTGTAATATAATCTCCCTGCCTGGTAGCCGACAGGGTTTGCACTTTTGTGCTGCATGGAACATGAGTTTACTACGTGGTATATGTGTTTTTCTACATGGATGTCTATGGTGTCATTCAGTGACATCCATTTTTAAAGGGGCTTCCTGGGAAAAAGATATTTAGGACAGGTCATCAATGTAAGACTGGCCAGGGTCTGACCTACAGGACCATCACAGATCACCCGATTGAAGCGCTTGTCATGTGATGTCATGTTCATTGGTCACCTGGTTTGTGTGCAGCTCAGTCCCAGTCTAGTGAATGGGGCTGCAATACAATGTACGGCTGTGCTTGGTAAGCAGCGAGGAGGGCCGCAGCGCACTTCCAAAAGCTGCAGTCCCTTCAAATAAGTGATGAGTGAGTGCCGGGAGTCAGAGCCCCAGCAGTCAGATACTGATGACCTTACCTAAGGATAGACCATTAGTATCACAGACTTGGAGAACCCCTTTAATGTATGCACAGCTATATATGTATAAGATATAGTATGAAAGTAAGATATGAGACAGGCCATAAATATCTGAGCAGTACAGGGAAGACCGCCAAGTCCTCTACCGATTGTGAGAACAGGAATCCCATGTCTAACATTGTCCATGAACACCCAGAGGCGAGGGGGAAGTAGAAAGAAGAAAATCTCTTCTTAGGGGGTTTTCTATTAGAATCCTTTGGAAATGCAGGAACAGTTGATGCTAGGTTCACACACACGTCATGCTGTCTGTTGTTCTGGTCAGTCAGAGGACCAGAACAACAGACAGACAGGCCGCTAAAACAGAGCCTGATGGACCCCACTGACTATAATGGAGTTAGTCAGGTGTCCGTTGTGTTTAAATTGAAAGCGCCAGAGACTCCGACTGAGATGTGACTATAGCCTGAAAGAGTCTTGTTCAGACGGACAAGACCATCCGGCATGATGAATCTCACCATGCATGTGCCTTTGTCCTCCCAGGAGAGGTGTCTGGCAGTGGCTTACTCTACTTTACCATTTGAAAACACATGCACACTCGGCTGAACCAAGAATACATATAGAGACACACACACGCTCGTATATCAGGGGGCTGGGAGCAATAGTTTTAGGCAGACAGCTATTAGAGGTATACGGGCTACATACATGTAACGGCAGCCTCTATTGTACGAGTACGTGACTTTTACACATGGCTAATGTTGGATAAGTAAGCAAAAATACATTCAGAAAAGTTAAAAGCATTGCTATATTATAAATAAAATATTAAGATTCCCCCGTACAATCGCTGTGTCCCACTAGAGGGCTTGGCGCGCATGAACATAATCAACTTTATTTACACACAACTTTAGTTGCGCAACCAATTTGCTCCCAGATAGAACCTAGCAAGCCATAAACTACAGGACATTGCCAGGTGAGTATATTAATACGTCAGGAATACTGCAAAATCACTGAGCACAGGAGAACTGCAGAATATACACTGCAATCTCTATAGCCAGTGTCCTGCTGAATCTTCAGGCACAATCTGGCACTGAAATGAACTAGAATTCTATGTGAACTTACCCTAAGGGGTTAAAGGGGCCCCATTGTTTACTATACTTGTCTTGTATGACAAATATCAAACATAAACCATGTTACTCACCTCCCCTGGGCACTGACGCGCTTCTGCCTGACATCAGAGACCACTCAGGCCTGTAACTGGGGCTGGGCAGTGTCTGACATCAGGCACAATCTAATCTGCACAAGGCTTTGCTTAGCAATAGCTATAGCAGAGACTAACTAGGTAGGCTTTAGGATACTGTCCCAATGATAATGACTCCTTTTAACATACATAGTAACGTCCTTTTCTCCTTGCAAATTAAGACGTTTTAAACTCCACCCCTTAAGACGTCTCTTGCTGGATGCACATGCATAGTGACAGCTCGGCCCAAAGCAGTTGGAAATGAAGCAGTGTGAGGCGTAACTGCAGTAACAGGTAGCGTATGTATATAGTACAGGGCACTAGCAGATGAGAAAGCAGAAATAGGCCTTAGAAGCCCAGCTTTGTTACATGGGTGTCCCCGTGAATACGCTGCTGGGATACCCTACAATAGTGAGAGCTGGGTTTTCCCTCTATCAGCAGTCATGAGTAGAAGAGGCCGTAAGTGCCACTGAGTGCCCGGTGTGAATGGAGTGGTGGTGGGCATGTGGGACTATCACTCCATTCACTTCTAGGAGATTGCTGGAGATCCCCATCCCAGAAGTCCCACATAAGTGAATGGTGGCCACACGTGTCCCACCTCTCCATTCACATAGGGCACTCAGCGACATGTGTAAGCTCCTTTTTTTGTGAGAGTGTGAGGTCCCAACTATTGACCCCCACCAATCAGGCACTACCAGCAGTAAAAATCAGTCAAAATGGGCTAGTTTATGCTGAGGGTTTCACGGACAGTCTCCCATGTGGCTAGCCAGAATGTACTTTGAATTGCAAGTTTGAAATCCATGGCCGAACACGCAGAAATAATTCACATGCATTTTTTTGGGTTTTTTTTTCTGAGATTTGTATAAATCCCAACTGGCCTCAAGCACTCGACCAAGTGTGCAGGACAAGTGGAGGCCAACTTTTTACCGAAATGCACTCGGATGACATCAGAGTGCCCTCTGTGATGCCTTCATGTCTACGGGGGCTTCTGATCCGTTCTGTTCCAATGACACAGAGCAGGATAAGACGCGCTCTATAATCATCAATATGAAACGGAGCATAGGACGCCCCCTTGAACAGCACACTTAGTCGTGTCCATGGGGCATTACACCACCAGTAAATCCATCATGGCTAACCTACTGTCAACTCACGGCATTTGGCCTTTGTCTAAAGAAGTTACACACGGCCAATTGAAATGAATAAGCCATTTGTGTAATGAAATGAAGGCGTCAAGGCAAGGGCCTATCGCCTGTAGCTGCTCTCAACACAAGTGGCGGGGTGAATCCGTCTGATACCTCAGAACTTCGAGTATAGTATTAAATAGAAAGCAAGATGGCCGCCACTCTCCAGGTCTCCTACCAGGATATCTGACAGATCATCTCTCGATTCTTTTACTATTGGGATTCCTAACAGGACTGTTGAAGGGTCTGATGAGGGATATGATGTCTCCCTGCTGGAATTTTAAGTGATCTGTCAGAAGAACGTCCCTGTATCTGGTATAGCGCGGTTAGAGTATCTCAGGCACTTTATTACATTTACACAAGTTTACTTTCACATGCCCTTCATCTGAACTTTATTCGCCAGCTCCTGCCAGGATATCATAAACTAACATAAATCACCATTCATTATTGTAATATGTAAACTACAGGATCTGCCCAGTTACATATTACGTCCTACATATTTGTTTCCAGATATCACAGCGTTCACCCAGAAAGATGTGAGGGCAGCAATGCAAGCGCACAGTACCGTATTCACACAACACAAATGGTTGTCCAAGGGGAAATGTGCTTAGGTTGCAAGCAATAGGCATTCATGTATGGCAGGGTCATGTCATGTCAAAATTGTTGGTACCCCTCGTTTAATGAAAGAAAAACCCACAATGGTCACAGAAATAACTTGAATCTGACAAAAGTAATAATATATAAAAATTCTATGAAAATGAACAAATGAAAGTCAGACATTGCTTTTCAACCATGCTGCAACAGAATTTTTAAAAAAAGAAAACTCATGAAACAGGCCTGGACAGAAATGAGGGTTCCCTTAACTTAATATTTTGTTGCACAACCTTTTGAGGCAATCCCTGCAATCAAACGATTCCTGTAACTGTCAATGAGACTTCTGCACCTCTCAACAGGTATTTTGGCCACTCCTCATGGGCAAACTGCTCCAGTTGTCTCGGGTGTGAAGGGTGCCTTTTCCAGACGGCATGTTTCAGCTCCTTCCAAAGATGCTCAATAGGATTTAGGTCAGGGCTCATAGAAGGCCACTTCAGAATAGTCCAATGTTTTCCTCTTACCCATTCTTGGATGTTTTTAGCTGTGTGTTTTGGGTCATTACCCTGTTGCAAGACCCATGACCTGCGACCAAGCTTTCTGACACTGGGCAGCACATTTCTCTCTAGAATCCCTTGATAGTCTTGAGATTTCATTGTACCCTGCACAGATTCAAGACACCCTGTGCCAGATGCAGCAAAGCATCTCCAGAACATAACAGAGCCTCCTCCATGTTTCACAGTAAGGACAGTGTTCTTTTCAAGATATGCTTCATCTTGAGATTTCATTGTACCCTGCACAGATTCAAGACACCATGTGCAAGATGCAGCAAAGCAGCCCCAGAACATAAGGCTGTGTTCACACGGAGTTTTTTGGCAGCGGATTTTGACGTGGAATCCGCCTCATAAAATGCATCCCATTCAACCGCGATGCGGTTTTTTGAAGCTGAGTTCCTAGGCCCACACCAAAAGGGGTGTAAACTACATCCACGTCGAAAACCGCGTCAGGTGAAAAAAAACGCGTTCCAAAACCATTTCCTAATTCCTGAAGCTGATTTTTCTGCCTGCAAAAAACTCCATGTGAACATACCCTAACAGAGCCTCCTCCATGTTTCACAGTAGGGACAGTGTTCTTTTCAAAATATGCTTCATTTATTTCGTCTGTGAACATAGAGCTGATGTGCCTTGCCAAAAATTTCGATTTTTGTCTCATCTGTCCATAGGACATTCTCCCAGAAGCTTTGTGGCTTGTCAACATGTAGTTTGGCAAATTCCAGTTTTGTCAGATTCATGTTATTTCTGTGACAATTGTGGGTTTTTCTTTCATTAAACGAGGGGTACCAACAATTTTGTTCACGTGTGTACATACATGACGGATACACATTTCTTTTAAATGCCTGTTGCAACAAAATTTGTGGTGTGATTCTGAGCTCTGACACTGGCTGCCTCTGATTGGAGCTCTGAATCACGCCCACCTGCCTGACTCCGCCCTTCTGACATTATAGAGCTTAAATAACACATCGGGCACCAAAACTACCTGCGCTTGTTACTCAGGAACAGTGGGGGCTAAAGAGAAAATTACAACTGCACTGGAATCAGTGGAACAGATGCTAAGAACCTGAATAGGTGGAGGTGGTGAAAGGTCCTCTTTAAAGAGGACCTTTCATGTCCCCGGACATCAGTGGTAGCTTTGCCAGTATGCACCCCTGTGCCAGAAACATTGGTGCCATTAGTTTCCACACTGATATCCCTGCACTGTCAGAGGGGTGGGCCTTACAGCCTAGCGTCAAAACTAGTGCTGAAACTAATCTACAGTGCCCTGCGAAAGTATTCGGCCCCCTTGAACTTTTCAACCTTTTGCCACATTTCAGGCTTCAAACATAAGGATATAAAATTTTAATTTTTTGGTGAAGAATCAACAACAAGTGGGCTTAAGGGGGCTGAATAATATTGCACGCCCCACTTTTCAGTTTTTTATTTTTTACAAAAGTTTAAAATAACCAATAAATTTCGTTCCACTTCACGATTGTGTCCCACTTGTTGATTCTTCACCAAAAAAATTTAAATTTTATATCCTTATGTTTGAAGCCTGAAATGTGTAAAAGTGGGGGCCGAATACTTTCGCAAGGCACTGTATATCTCTGGCACCAGAGCACAAACCGGCAAAGCTGACAATGCTGCGCTGAATGCCAGAGGACATAAAAGGTCCTCTTTAAATGTAATAAGACAGTTAAAAGTTACGGGTACTTAAAGGGGTTTTCATAGAATAGGCCATCAATATCAGAGTGGCAGGGGGTGCCAGGAGTCAGATGTGTACCAATTGACTGATTAAGGGGTCATCGCACGCAAACCAGAGCTACAGTCTCCATGTTTTATCAGGCACAGTTTCGGCCATATAGTAGCATCTGTACCTGGTCCTCCAGCTTTCAAGTGATTAATAATAATACATTTTATTTATATAGCGCCAACATATTCTGCAGAGACAGACAAAATGAGACATTACAGAGTAATAAATCAATTCACACAATAGGAGTGAGGGCTCTGCTCGCAACAGCTTACAATCTAGGAGACTGAGCTATGTATAGTGGCTGGGCCTGATACTTCACGATGTACAGGGCAGTTCCTGCTGATGAAGAGGCTGTAGTGCTCACCCAAACAATACGGACCTATTAACCAGCTGATGGGTTGGGGTATCAGTAGTCAGACCACTATTGCCTTCATATTGACGGCCTATGATAGGGAAACCCCTATGTGCACTTTCCTAAATATACCCTTTCCACTAGTAATGAGGTCTCAAGAAGAATTGCGTGCCTGTCAGGGAATATAAAAACCTAAAAAACACACAAGCAGGATGCGATGCAGACAACACGTAGTAACACATCTTCTGTTTTGCTTGGTTTCTAGAACTCCTTTTACACCAGGATTAAACTACTTGTCAGTGAAGATGAAGGATCGTCTCCAAGAGCTCATGCAAAAAGCAAAGGACCTGGAAGAGTCCAAGGCAAGAGAGGCCACTGGAGAAGAAGATATAGATATCCAGCAACAAGCTGTGGTCTTTGAGCGAGAGCCTATCATTGAGAGGTACTTACACGAAATAAGGAAGCTTCAAAATGACATTACGGATCTATCGGAAAATGTGACTAAGTTTGGACAGCAGCAAAAAATTCTCGTCTCCGCTATGAGACGATTCAGTGTCCTAAAGAAAGAGAGCAATATCACAAAGGACATCAAGGACCAAGCAGAAAGTATAAAGAATCGCTTGGACACCTTCTCGCAACACGTCCAGAGAGCCGAAACTGAAACAGGGTCATCGTCTAGTCTGACCAGGATCCTAAAAACCCACCACGCAGCCCTATTCCGGAGCTTCCAATCCGTAATGTTCCGCTATAATGAGGCGATAATGAGCAAGCAGGCCAAATGTAAGACCTTCATCATAAGACAACTGGAAGTCGCAGGCAAAGAAGTCAGTGAGGAGGAGGTGAACAACATGGTGGACCAGGGTAAATGGGATGTCTTCAATGAGAACCTCCTGACCGAAGTCAACATTACCAAAGGACAACTGAATGAGATCGAGCAGAGACACAAAGAACTGATCAGCCTGGAGAATCAGATCAAGGATTTAAGAGACATTTTTCTCCAGATTTCTATTTTAGTAGAGGAGCAAGGGGAGGCTTTGAACAACATAGAAATGGCTACTAAGAACACAGAGGACTATGTCCAAAAGACCAATGAAAAGTTTAAGTTAGCCATCAAGTACAAGAAGAAGAACCCATGCAAGATGTTGTTTTGCTGTTGCTGTCCATGTTGTTAATAGGTTACTTGGCTTTTTTTGTTACTTTATTTATTTTGACATTTTATAAGCTACTTCTTTGTTTTTACCTTAAGCTTGGCCCAAACCATGTATTGCCCCAGAAGGACTGTCCAATAAGGGGTATATGTCTGAATGCCTGAAAACAGTAACCAAATGTATACCGTGACCATTTACTTTAAAGGGGTTTTCTGGGCATTTTGTATTGATGGACCATCATCAGAATTGGCCATCAATGTCAGATCACTGGGGCCTGACAACCAGCAACCCCACTAGACAGCTCCGGCACAACATAGTGGATGGAATAGGGAGCTGACAGCATCATCCACTGTCTATTAGCTGCAAACCCGCTCTCATTCAAGTGAAGCTGTCTGCTTCCAGTTTCATCCACTATATAATCTGCCGCCTGGTAGAAGCTGACCGGTGGAGGTGCCGGGTGTCTGACCGCCAACAACCCGATATTGGCATCCTATCCTGAGGATAAGCCATCAATATATACCTGAAAAACACCTATAGGCTGCGGCTCCACGTTGCAGAAACACAGCTTTTTTTGTTGCAGATTTTGCTGCGGTTTTTGGAGCCAAAGCCAGGAGTGGATTTAGCAGCAGGTAGAACTATAAGAACTTCCTATATATTTCACATTCCTTTTGTAGCCATTCTTGGCTTTGGCTCAAAAAACCGCAGCAAAATCTGCAACAAAAAAAGCTGCGTTTCTGCAATGTGGGGCCGTAGCCTTAAAGGGGTATTCGCATGAACATAATCATATCTATATTTGTAGATAATTAAAAGTTAAACATTTTTACAAATATAAGTAGTTAAAAATTCTGCAGAGTTTTAAAGATTTCCTCTAACTATCTTAGTGGTGACATCTGTTGTCTTGATCGGTTGCCAATGGATACGACCACAAATGCAGAAACTTTATATGGTCTGGGACTTGCCAAAAACCCAGCTATGATTTTCTTATTGTAGCCGGGTTATCAGGCAGGGACACTACATGTATCAGAAGATATCCCGACCACGGTAAGGAAACCATGGCTGATTTTCTGACTTTAGAAAGGTCCTGCATTCATGGTCGTATCCATTGGCAACCGATCAAGACAACAGACTGTGACCACAAGATATTTAGAGAAAATCTTTAAAACTCTGCAAAATGTTTAATTACTTATACTTGCAAAAATGTTTAACTTGTAAAAATAATTATCTACAAATTTAAAAATGGTTATGTTCGTGGGAATACCCCTTTAAGGAGGCAAACAAAGCCCAAATGATTCACATTTGGACTCTTTTGCCTATTTTCCATTAATTTCTGTCTTTTGTGTTGGTAAGAGGAGTATAGGAGTATAGACAACTATGCCATTCCTTCCAGTACAAAGGAAAGAACAGAAATCAGGTCGAAAGGAGGCCGGTTTGCCCCACTAAAGTGAACAAGTACATTGCGGTATATATTTGGATATTGTTTTCACACATCCAAACCTATATCCCCTGACAGAAAGCACATCAGAGGGCAAACTATGGTCTGAATCCAGCCCTATGTTTTTTTACAAGTATATGTTGTAGAATAAAAGTAATGTACGACCAGGTCTGAGAGACGTCCGTTTCTTGAAGACAAATCCAAGGTTCATTTACATCCTAGCTTCCAGTTACACTTGTGCTCCTCACGTCTCCTATTCCTGTTTACTAAGCAGACCGTTAACGCTTCATTATACTTGTTCATGCGAGGATCCGACCGTCCACCATAGAAGCCTCAACTTCCTACTCCGTGTAGAGTGCTATAGACGGAAGGGTGGTGGAGAAAGCTTCCTGCATGGAGACACCGGCTCTCCTCGGCCTTCTCACACCGCACAGATAAAGACTGGAGTCTAAACAATATTCACTGCCAGCAATATAGAAAGGAAACTACCTATGATCTCCTCAAGGATGTGGAAATTGAGGGTGAGAAAGGATACTATGTCTCCTTAAAGGAGATTGGCTTCGCAGGCCATCTTTCGCTATACACTTTCAGACTGTACAAGCTCTGTTGGGGATTCTGGGAAAAGAATATGCAAATAAGTTCTCCTTGATGGAAAGAGGAAACTTGCCCTCGAGCCCCCGTTTGGAAGGTAGTCTGAGTAATGTCACTTGGTTTCTTAAGAAAACAGGCACTGATGTATAGAAAGCTATTGGAAATTGAGAGTGGTCATTTCTGGTAGCCGGGCCTGTAGCTAGGCCGCAACATGTGTCCTCACCCTTACATAGAGTCCATTCAAATGAACTGCTGGTCATGTAATACATAGACATGCTACATTGTCCTGGGCGCCATTGTTATTACAATTCAGCGTAAAGGGAGTCCACCACAAAAATAGTCTCTAAATCACCCTTTTTTGTGTCGAAGTGCAAATGAGCTGTTCGGCAAAGTGTTCCATGCCGCAGATGCACCCGAGCACTCATTTTCACCGCACATGGGGACTTGTCATTCTTTATGTTAGGGGCCATCACTTGGTGAGCACAGGAAAAAAAAAAAACATGGGTGCTCTGACAGTCACAGCCATGTCCTGGGTCATCCCAACAGCTCATTTGTATACGGATTAAAAGCTGGTTTTCTCAGCAGTAAGACCGCACAGGTACGGCGTGTTCTCTATGCCAACAGCTGGCCCTACAACAGCATACATATACATACCCCTTAGAAGAACTAAGATATTACTAGAGAACAACCCATCAGACAGCTCCTCCGATGCATTTCTCTCTGAGTGGCACTTTGCAGTCTGTACTGTATCAGAAAAAGTTGGCAATTTGACAATTTTTAATAAAAACCTATTAGGAAAATGTTTTCTTTTAGCCCACAATTGGTAAAATGCAATAAAAAAAACAAACCATAATAATATTATTATTAATTATTATTATTATTATTAACACACCCCTCAGAAGCCATATATAGCCTTTAAAGGGGCTTTTCCGCAGGATAGGCCATAAATTCCTGATTGATGGAAGGCCTGACATGCAGCCCCCGGTCTGATCAGCTGTACAGATTCACTTCCGGTGCCTGTCCTATACACAATACAAGGTTGGAAGCAAAAATCTCTGTCCTCTGTATAGCAGCTTGACACCCACACTGCAGTGACAACACCCGGTCGCTATACAGGGCACAGTGTATAGTGTATAGGACGGGCACTGGTAACAGCTCCATACAGCTGATCTGTATGGGTGCCAACAGCTGCCCCCCCCCCCCTCACTGATCAGGTGTTTATGGCCTATCATCAGGATAGGCCAAATAAAGCTTAACCCTAGACAACCCCTTTACCAAAATGTTCTCAAGCTTAAAAAGTAAAATGTGTCTAGCTCAGATTGTCCATGCCCGTCCTTCTGTAAGCGGCATGGGATACCAACAACCTTTCCTAAAGTTAGCTCTACATTAGAAAACATACAGCCAATCTGACTCCTGTATATATACTATATATTTTTATCCCCATGTCCAAATATTACTCATGCACATTGTTGACTACAGCTCTAATGACAAAATGAATATCAATAGAAAGCTTCATGTACAGTCGAAATAATATAACCTGTCTGTTGTGGTTAAAAATAACATTATCTTATACAGTATATAATCTTCTACCCTGGTTCTCTCATGGTTTGCTACCAGGATCTACTCTTGGGACCGCTCTCTTTCTACATTGGGCATTGATCAGGTTATTTATGAGGTCTCTGTATTGTCTACATGAACACTCGGCCTCCTGATCCCTGATCGGACTGCCCTGCTGGGGTTTCATTTTTCATAACCTCTTGGTTCTGCGGCTCCACCTGTTGGTGACATATGATTTTACACACAGTTTTTCACTGCAACTTCACACATGCACTGAAATGTGCTGAAAATGGAGGTCATAGTTATAAGAAGCCAGAACAGTGCAAGGATCGATTACTAAATAAAGACTTTCATATTCCTTTATGCACTTGATGGGCTCGTATTTTAATGTCACTTTAACATTCCCTTTTATAGAAGAAGCTATCCCCTATCCACTGGGGAGGGGATGACTGCAAGGATCAGAGGGGGTTTGACCACTCGGACCACCACCCATCACCAGAATAGGGTCTAGCAGTCCCCTGTATTGTGCATGGAGCGGTAGGTGAGCATGCGGCACTGACCAGGATTGCCGAAATACACCGATGTAACAGAGTTAACCTGAACTTCTGTAGTTGCGTAAAAGTCACTGATTAATTTTTCAATGTTTTTTGTTGACTTGTGTGATAAGATATCACACTGCATTGCATATGTGAATATGTCTAAACTATATGCACATGTACACACAAATGCAAAGAAACTGACCATGACAGATCCTGGGAACAAAAGCATGATCCAACTAATGAAGACTGATGCACTTTAGTATTAGCCTGAATGCCACAGAATTGCGTTCTGCTTTCATTGATCTTTCCTGAGAAGTTTAAGGCTAAGATTTGTTGCAGATTTTGCTGCAGTTTTTTGAGCCAAAGCTAAGAATGGCTACAAAAGGAATGGAAAATATCTAGGAAACATTTATGCTTAATCCACTCCTGGCTTTGGCTCAAAAAACCGCAGCAAAGTCTGCAAAAAAAAACAAAACAAAAAAAAAAAAAAAAACAGCTTTTCCCGCAACGTGGGGCCTCAGCCTTAAAGTTATTTCCACCTCACAGAAGGGTTCAGTCTTCTTCCCATCTCACAGCGAATGGAGATGTGGTAGTGTATGCACAGCTCACCCCAGTCACTTCTATGGGACTTTTTAGAATGGCAGTCTCAGTACTTAGCTTTTCTTGAAACTCCAAAAGTGAATGAGGTACAGCATCTCTCCACTCCAGCCGTGAAATGGAGATAATAGCACCCCCATTTTGAAATGTGGGTCTAAGAGGTGTGATCTGTACCTGTCAGATATTTATGGCATATTCTGTTATAAACGTCCCAGTTGGAATAGTCCTTTAATATAAAATAAATGTGCCTTATTTCTTTCTCAAGGATAAGGCCCCACGTAGAAGGCCATAGCCAAAAAGTGCTGCAGGAAAAACTGTGACCGAAACGCACTGCGGTTTTTCCCTGCAACACCTTTTAGAGACTTTCTGCTTCCATTATACCTATAGGGAAACCACCAGTACTTTGGCATGCTGCGTTTTCCAAAAACGCAATAGTTTTGGAAATCACAGCACTATAGTATTTTTCTGAAATGTGTGAACGGGATTCGCCAAGGACTGTAAAACTCTGCGTTTTCTGCTGCAGTGTTTCCACCCCTCAAACTAGTCATAATGGCATTAGATATTTTTATACCAAGTCCCCTCATAGACTGAGGCAATAAAAGGAGCTTTTTGGTTTCATCCCATACTGTAAAAATGCCTGGTTTGGTTTATCACAGTAAGTGTAAGGAGATCCGGGCAGCCTAGTGGAGGCAAGGACTGAAATGAGTCACTACAATCTCCATAAAGTGATAAAAAACAGACCAATATTACATAAAAGTTTCTTATAGTCTGTACCACTTCCTTCTTCTCCAAGTCTTGACTTCCGTAGCGTAATCTGCACCAAAGCAGATCATGAGGCTCTCACCACTGGTACGAGATGACATTGACTGAAGAGACATTTTGTCATTGCTTACTTTCCCACCAGCAGGATACAAAGCACTGCAGGATGATCTGACAGGTTTAATATCTATGAAATGATGTGACTTTTCTTAGGTCACCGCTCTATAGTACACCACTCTCCATAAATGTGCATCTCTCTAAGAGAGGTATTAGCCTCAGACACAGCACGGCTTGTCCATTACATCAGCGAGACCTTGTGTCACAGCAGGGAAAAGCACCCGAGTGTGCACGCCTAGTGACGTCATTCACTGCACAAAACAGGGTCTACACCTGAAGGGTCAGGACACTTCCCGATTTCAGGATGCCCCACAGAATCTGGGCTGCCCATTTGCAAGTGGAGTTATTAGAAGATTCTTATTTCCTTGCAGTATGATCAGCCGCATACTATATGTATCATTAAAGGGACTATCCGCGGACTAAATTTCACCGCCGGGTTCTTTCAGTGCTGCATGTCAGGTTTCCAGGTTGGTTCCAATACAGGGTCAGGTGATCAGAATCAACACCAGAGTTCTTCCTACTCCTCTCTCCTCTCTGAGTATATTTACACGCAGGAATTTGGAACGGATTTTGAGTCCGATATCTAATTTTTTTTCTCAGTTAGCATTAAAAATTAGTGCCATGCTCAATCTTCAAGCCAAATCCGTCTGAAAGCTCCCACTGAATAAATGGGAGGTGGAAAACTACTACCTGTTCGGCGTGGAATTTGAAACAGAAATGGCAAATTCCATAGTGGATTTGGTAAAGCAAAAAAAAAAAAAAAATTCTGCTTAAGGCCCAGTTCACATCTGCATTCGGGTTTCCGTTCAGGAAGTCCGCTTGGGGACCCCCCCCCCCCGAACGGAAACCTATGCGGAAACCACACGGACCCCATTATAGTCTATGGGGTCCACGGGTTTTCCAGGTAAACCGTTTTTTTTATGCGCATAGGTTTCCATTCGGGGGTGTCCCCAAACGGACTCCCTGAACGGAAACCCAGCGCAGATGTGAACCGAGCCTTAAGCAGAATTTTTCAGCTACTACAAATTCCAGGATGTGATCATACCCTAAGTATTCTGTGCTATCCCCGAGTTGCACCACTTCTCTGGAATGCTCTATCCCAGACTATCAGATTAACCCCCAATTTCCACAGCTTCAAGCGTAAACTAAAGACATATCTTTTCAGACAGGCCTATCACAACTCCTAATGTAAACCCTTCCATAGTTAGAATCCCTAAAACGTACCCTCTGTTTATGCTCCCACATTACCTCACAGGATATGATGCTGTATCAGACTAACTTTATATGTCCAGGCACCATCTGCACGTTAAAGGACACGACTGGTGACAGCTCATACAGCTTATATATGTGTAATGACAGTAACCTCTATTACAGAATTGTCTGACCATTGTATAAGCAATGCTACCTCCGATGCCGCCCCTGCTACCTCCTGTGTCACCCCCTCTACCTCATAGATTGTAAGCTCTTGCGAGCAGGGCCCTCAGTCCCAGTGTGTGAATTGGCTATTTCTTTGTAATGTATCTTTTTTGTCAGTACTTGAACCCTACAAGTTGTACAGTGCTGTGGAATATGTTGGCGCTATATAAATAAATTATTATTATTATTATTATTATTAGGGGCTGGCAGACTACATCTTTCTAATAGTAAAGACACATGAACACATGAGAGGACGGGGATCAACTCGGGTTCTCAGCCGTGAGTCAGAACCAGCCCAGAAACTGATGTGCAGCACTGAAAGAACCCAACCCCAAAATAGGTAAAACTGAATTCCTAAATACCCCATCAAATATGACTCCACAAGTGGTGGTGGGATAAAACCCGCTGGCAGATGGTCTGGGTCAAGCTTTGCATGAGTGCGCTGTACTAATACAGTAATCCATTACTATAGTACTCCAGAGGTATAAGGACCATATAACTGCGCTACTTACACTAATACTGGTTTTCCTGCGATCCTGGGATGCCTCAGGACCTCGGCCACCGTCTCCTTTGTTTCTTCCATCCTGTCGACATCGCTGGAATCAATAACAAACACCACGCCATAGGACTCAGCATAATAGTTCTTCCAAATGCCGCGGATTTGCTTGCCACCGCCGAGATCAAACATTGTGATGTCAAATCTCCCCTGTCGAATATCTGCTTTGGAGAAGCCCACAGTTGGGGCCACATCTTGCGGGGATTCTGTAACAGAAGAACAAGGTCAAGAATGCAGACACCATGTTCCAATAACATCAGCACTTCGTACATTGTATCTAGCCGCGGGGATTGTTGATGCACAAGGCAAGAGAAAAGTCTCCTGCTGGAAGCGTTTGTACTGGCTTTAGTTACAATAAACGTTTAAAGGGGTTGTCTATTGGGTTAAAAAAAAAAAAATAAAAAATCTTGACAGGAGGTTCAGAAAGGGTTAAAAAAAATAAAATAAAATAGAAGCAATAATCACTTCACCAATCCCCTGCTGCTCCCTTTCCAACACTGCCCGGGTCCCCTGCCTGTCTTTTCTTTCTTGTTTTTCTTGGCACACACTGGCTATAGTGGTGACCTGCCGCAGCCAATGATTGTGCCCAGAAAGACCAAGATACAGAGACCAGCAGGGGACCCGGGCAGCCCCTGAACAAGAGTGGAGAATCAGTGACATAAGCCTTTTTCTTTTATTTTTTTGTTTAAAAAAACCCTTTTAAGGCCCTTATTACAATATACGCAGCGGAAAAGAACAGGGCACCCAGAACACAGGAAGTTGTGGGGGCAGTATTTCCATGATTTATGTGCTCCTCACTATAGCACATCTACTAGGCTCCCCATCCCTTTGGTTCGTACATGGATTTCCACTCCCTGGTGTCTCCTGCGACACACAAAATCCCTTGGATCAGACAGTCAGGCATTTCTGGTATGTGTCAAACCCCAAGAAGTGGAGGGCGGTGGGGACCAGGGCATTGTATACACCCAGGTGGTAGAGGATATCAGCGAGACAACTACCATTTTGTTATGTTAGCCAACCATGAACCTATACATAATACAATGGCAAACATATTTTATAACTATATCGTAAAAAAAGTGGATATGTAAAATTTATTTTTTACTATTTTATATATTATTTCAATTATAATTATTGTTGATCCTGCGTTTTGTAGTCTAAATTAAATTTTGAATCGGTGGTGATACGTGATCTAGTATTCACTGAATGGCTTTTTCTTTTTACTATTTTATACATTAAAACCTAATAAAAATATAGATAAATAATAGTAAGTACCTATATATTAAAAGTCTACTACACTGTGTTCGCGCTGGTGTCACAAACTCCGTTTTTACAAGGATGATGATGATGATATATTTTTGCCCCCGCTGTCTGTCAGGTTTTTTTTTAATGGACAGGACTATGTGAAACAGAAAACAAAACCTGACAAACGAACATGGGGTAGATAGCGCTCTAGTGAAGTAATGACAGCGTCTAAGAGTCTCCACCAGTATCCTATACACACGAGGGGATTTTTATCATGGACTGGTTATCATGCGGGGCTTACCTCCTTGGATCCCCTTCACAGTTGCAGTTTTGCCAGCGTTATCCAAACCCACCATAACCAGAGTCACTTTCCTATAAAAAAAAATAAAATAAAATGAATGATGGACAAATTCCTCATAGGATAATGTAATGTACTGTAAGACAAAACCACTTTGTGTCCATCTAAGCATATAACAGGTGTTAGTGCAGAAATTCCTGCGATTTGTTCTCCACATGGAAGGTGCACAATGTAACAATGTAATGCCTCTGGCATGTAGATGGCTAAATCTGAAGCTACCCATAGTCTGTACCCAGAAGCGTAACTGAAACTCCCTTGTAATATCTGTAACAGGACCCGCACACATGTATCATTATAATACTGGTACTAGGGCTGGGCAATTTTGACAAAAAATTTTTTTCAACCCTACGGACGATTTTCAATTTGTAGACTATAATAATTTTATTATAAAAAAAACAAAAAAAAAAGGGGCCATATTATGTGTTGCGGGCTAGTAAGCCAAGTTACATGACATCACTTTGTTATGTCTTCAGCCGGAAGGTCCCCAGCACTCTATAGCTGGGGAGTGCTGTGGTCACCCCCTTGTGACTGGGCCCCTAAACCAGGAGGCCTCATAGGTCCCCTCACCACACTACTGTCAGGTGTAGGGAATTGAATACTTGCCTCTTTTTCCTGTAAAGCGCTGATGTGGTGTCCGGCTGTGCACCTCTTTTAATGTCCTTCTAGCCATTCCGTCTCTCGCTCTATGGTATTGCTTGCTGTACCATAGTGCAGGTGACAGACTAGCCCGGAGGACAGTAGAAGAGGTGCACAGCCAGGTACCACATTAGCGCTTTACAGGAAAAAAGAGGCAAGTATTCAATTCACCACTGTTGTGTGACCTAGACTGTATGTGATGTCATTTGAGGTGAGGTGGGGATCACCGATATTTATGTAGGGGGATAGTTAGGACACTATTACCGAATGGAAGTTTTCAAAGGGTTATAAATGTAAGTACGACTAACAGGCAGAGCTACATATATACAGTTGCAAAATTACTAAAGGCCCTTTGAAGACAACCACAATGTTGATGTGACCCTTAGCAAAAATGAGTATGACACCCCTGGTGTAGAGTGCATTACATGGTCTCTTACTGTGAGGACAATCCCTTTACATTCAGATTTAGTTAATCACAATTTTACTAGTCTGGGAATGTGGGTTATGTACATCCAATATAGCTTTATTTCCTGTTCCCTATATAGAGCTAGTATATAATATGGCCCTGCACTGTACATCTTATGTATTCACTACAACACCCCAAAAGTCAAGAGAAGTTTCCACTTTTATTACAGAAAAGCAATAGTTACTCAAAAAATTGCTTGTCATTATATGGAGCAGGCTCTATTGGTGTATATTTCTGAGCTTTCCTCACCTTGTAACCTCATATACCCCAGCGTCAGATACATGTGCTGACATAGAAATAACTAATACACAGGATGATACAGATTACCCAAGATTATCAGCTGACATTGCACAGGAGGCTCTGCAGCTCTCCTACTATCCATACACCAGTCACATCAGTCACACTTCTAGTAGAACCAAATATCCATATACAGGAGCTTCACCAGCAGCTCACAAGGAGTCCATAATATATAAATATGACATGAACACATGTACGACCATGGATCATGTATCAGCTATACAAACACCAAGGGCTTTTACCTATATAATAGACAGGAAAGAGCCCCTGACTCTCTGTAGAGCCCCCAATATTTAGGCTGGGCCAGGAGATTTCCTCACAACCTGGACCTCCAAAACACCATAACAATGCTACAAAAGAGGCTGTAAAATAATGGGACAGAAATAGAAGCAACGCTCGGTGCGTTCCCACCCAGAGTCACCACTATTACATTTGTTGGACACCTGAACCCTGTACAGTGCTTGTATTAATAGTTGGGACAGGAATCAGTGACCACAGCATTCACTTCATGTTTAATGCAAATTGCCTATAAATCAATATCAAGTTACTGAGCGGGGATTAGGCTTTAAGAATTATTCCAGTATGAAGATATGAAAGTATAAAGCTCGGCTATATATGTCAGTCTTCTAGACATGGAGTGGTAGTGTCCATGCTCAACCACAGCTCCATTCTAAAAGAGGTCCAAGGACCTTCTCTCTCATCAGTCTGACACCCCCCCCCACTAACCTAGAAGTTATTCAATAGTCAGTGGACAGGGAATAATTTGTTTTTACCGGAGTACCCCTTTAAAGTGCACCAACAACCAAACCTAAAAATTCAGGTGTGAATGGACTTAACACTGTTGATCCCTTTGACACCCAAGTCATACACAGAAGGCCCCAACAAAAGACATCACCTGCTGTAAGCCAGACCCGTGCACTGGGGAGCTGCTTAAAAATGACACAGTGGTTGCTTTAAGTAAAAGCATCTATATAAGAAGACCCCCAGCTCAAGACATTTATAGCATATTAACAGTGTATTAAGTTTTGTAGGTCCCAGAGTTAAGCCCTACATCTCAGACATTTATGGCATATCCTATCATAGGCAATAAAATGCGTAAATTCAGAATACCCATTTTAGCCAGCACAGGCCCCCAAGTTATGCATAGCATTAACCCCTTTTGTTGCCAAGCTGTAGTGGCCACCATGTAATACTATTTTCCTTCTGCTGTAGCTTCTGACCACTTCAGTGTCTTCAATACGAAAGGAGCTGTCTGTGGCAAAATAGTCCCTTTAAGGCTAGGGATACATTCTGATTTGGGCTGCCACTCCTTTCGCACGACCATAGATAGCCGTGTCACCCTGTAACTTATTCACTTATGTTTTTGAATGGTTTGTGACCCAAGCATTGTGACCCAAGGATGCCATTGCAAAAAAATTAGAGCAACGTTAACTTTTTTGCAACTAGAAGTCGAGCTCATCAGGGGCGCAAAACAACTCCATTCACTAACACAAGTGAAGGAATCACAGGGCGACACTGCGAACTTTGGTTGTGCGACGGGAGTCGTGGCCAAAGTCACCATGTAGCCCTATCCTAAAGGAGATCTCAGAATATAAAGCCTTCCCTGCTCCTTAGAACCAAATGCACACCTAACTATGATGTCAATGGCCAGCGCTATCTTAAGGATGAAGTAATGAGGTCACACACACAGATGTACATTTATGTATCAGGAGTCCATCCACAACTCACCTCACCGGCTGACGCCATCTTTTAAACCAATTCCTACAGCAATTTGCCATCAGACTAAACATGGGACATCCAAAGAAACGGTAAACTATGTGCTGCGGCGGGAGTCTTAAGAAGGCTTCGACAACATGGATGATCTATGATATCTTCTACTTTCCTCCACTTCATGAAAATCTCCAAAAAAAGATATTCTGAAAAACAAAACAGTAAAGCAAAATGAGAATCTGGATTCATTATTCTCGATTACTAACGTTTAGAATTTACTTTCCTTTTCAATTCAAGGCTGAGATCTAGGATGCTGTATGGAGATGTGGCTCAGTTAGTAAACACGTCCACACAGCACAGTCTACAGACATCACGTATGTGTACCGGCAGTCTAAAAATGCAGAGTGTAGTTGACTTTCCCGTATGGAAAAGGTGGTAAAAATGAACACAAACATCCATACGGCACCGTGCCCACAAATGTGCTACCATTTTTTTTTTTTTTTTTTTTTTAACAGACTTGTTCACCACAATGAGTCAGTACAGGATGTCACCAAAAGGAGTCAGAATCTGTTAATTAATTATATTACAATATTTCTTATTATCACAACAGCTGGGACCCCCACTGATCACAAGAGGTCTGTGTCCCCTGTATGAATGGAGCGGTAGACTTGTCAGTGCTTGGCTATGGCAGGCAGTACCAGACAGTTCATTAGAGCAGTAGTGTATATGCACAACCTCCTGTCTGTACAAATAGGGCACACGGGAGCTGTGGGGATCCCAGATGTCAAACTTTTGTGCCATCACAGACACTTATTTGCTATCCACAGGAAAGATCACTTAGGGTCCAACTGCTGGGAACCCCGAGGATCAGGAGAATGGGGGTCCAAAAGTTCCCCTAAAGCCTTCTTGTGAGTGAAGCGCTAGTGCATTTTGTCATCAATATCTGATCAGCGGGGTCTGACACCCTAGACCCACACAGACCCAAAAGCAGTGATTGAGTGACTTCTATTTCCACTTCAAAGGCTAGTGATATCACATTCATTCGTCACATGACCTGCTGGCAGCTCAGTCCCATTCAAGTGAATGGGACTGAGCTGCAATACCAAGCACTATACAATGTAATGCACCTTGCTGGGTAGTCAGTAAAGCGGCTGCACACTGTGGTTTCTTCAATCAGATGATCATTGAAAGTCCTGTGTTTCGGACCTCCATCCAATCTGATACGGATGACCTCATGTCATCAATAGTAAACGCCTGCAAAATGCCTTTAAAAGGTATATTCATATATGGCTAATTTATTGCAAAAATGGCAGAGACTGTCCCGTTCATCTATCTACATGGGGGAGGCAGAAATCCATGCACGGCTAAAGAGACATCCCCATTCACATATACAGGACCGATCTGTAGTCACAGAATAGTCTGCAATAACATCCATGTGTGAATTCAGCCTAAACTGGCCAAGGATCACAGCACAGCACTGGCTCAGCACCCCCTACCCATTATTACCATGTGACCTGTCAGATTTAGGATAATGACACCCCCTCCCCCATCATCACTGCCATGTACCACATATACTATCAATGACAGACCTCCATGTACCCTGTAATGTACAGCAGCAGCAGCAGAATTTAGTGCAGCTCTTCCATTCCCTACAAGACAACACGTAATTCCCCATTGAGAGCACGACCTACCTTACAGCCACCCCCCCGCCGTGTGTGACACCTCTAGTCGCCAATGACTGACACTACATAGCGGGCAGTCCTCCACAGCCTGTGATTTATCACTACAGACAGACGGACGGACACTGTAGTGTAGACCGGAAGCTGCAGACTCTATGGTAACCCAGCAAACACTTTCCTGCGGCTCGCAGCCACGCCCCCTCATTCACGCAACCTATCGATAGACTGATAGCAATCAGCCAATAGCGAGGCGGGTCTCATCGATAATTACTACACCTAGATGACAGAAGAGCTGTGATTGGCTGGTTTCAGGGACGTAGGGTTGTTATGGTGTCTGTTGTATTACATAGATGCTGAGGTTCGGTGCAGGGATCACGTGTCACACCATGTGCTGGGAGACTACAACTCCCAGCTGCCGCCAAATCCTAGATCACTCCAGCTGTGGTGTACCCTACACATCCCACACAAGTGACTGGAGCATGCTGGGAGTTGTAGTTTCACAACAGTTGGCGTGCTGAAGGTTGTTGATGCAGAATAGCTCACAATTTGCAAAGGTGGTTTACATAAATAGTGGAACAGTTGTCCTAGGCAGCCAATTAGATTGTAGCATTGATTTTTCCTAAGTAATCGCAGCACCCTGATTGGTTGCCTTGGTTACGGTACAAAGAGCAATTCGCTGGCACTTTAAATTTACTGCCATATTGCATAATGATTTTTACAGAGTATCTTGCCATGTACCTGACCCTGTGCTTTGTCGGGGTACTAGCCGTGTTTTAGTGGGTAATACACTGACTCATTATTTTCTTATGGCCTTATTCATGCGCTGTGTATTATCACGCAGGGGGTCGTGAGCTCGGGCAGAACTCAGAACAGATCCTATTCCTGTCCCCATTGGGGCCTGGGCTCGTTAAAGGGGTTGTCCCATTATGGACACGTATTCCCTATCCAAAGGACAATTGTCTGATTGCTGAGGACCCAATCGTCAGGTCCTCCAGCAATCCAGAGGACAAGGGACTGAAAGTCCAGTCAAGTATTTTTTAATTAGGCTGGGGGAGGTTAAAAAATTTCTTAAAAAAATCATACTCACCTGTCCCTGGTGCTCCGGTGCCTTCCAGCGTGGTCCTGCAGCTCTGTTGTCTTCCTTCAGAAGTCCCCGCCACACATGTCGCTGAGACCAATCAGCGGCCACTACCGAAGGGACCCGGGATGTCATAGCTGGCGAGGAATTCCACTGCAAGACATCCCAGCAGAAGGACCTACTGGGAGGACAACGGGGACAGGTGAATATGTTTTTGTTTTTCACCTTCCCCGGCCTAATTAAAAATAATATTTTAGCCTTTCACTTCTATGGGGCTACTGGGATTGTAGTCTCCATTAGTGACTGCAGCCCCATAGCAGTGAATGGAGTACCAGTCACACAAGCAGACTAGTGCTCCATTCACAAGAAGGCCTTAGGACTTTCGGTCCCCCGTCCTCTGGATCACTGGTGAACCTAGCGATCAGGATACCTGTCCTGTGGCTAAGGGATAAGTATCCATAATGGAACAACCTCTTTAAAGATGACCTTTTGTCACCTGCATCAATTCTAGTTCTTATCATCTGTTAATAGGCACTGCTCCACTGATTCCAGCATAGTTGGAATTTTCTCTCTAGCCTCCACCATTCCTGAGTAACAAGCGCAGGTAGTTTTGGTGCCTGATTTGCTATTTAAGCTCTGTAATGTCAGACAGAGGGTCTCAGAGCTCCAATCAGAGGCAGCCAGTGTCAGAGCTCAGAATCACACCCACCAGTCTGCTCCTTCTTGACACCGCCCTCCTGACAGTACAGAGCCTAAATAGTATATCAGGGACCAAAACTAAAAGCTCGGGAACAGTGGGAACTAGAATAAAAATTACAACTGTGCCAGAATCAGCAAAGCCTATTTATGTAAAAAAAAACTGGACTTGTTGTAGGTGGTGAAAAGTCCTCTTTAATAATATGTATGGGTCCATGGAGGTCATGGACAGTATAGGGATATTGTCCATGTGCCATCTGTACTCTTTTCTCATGAACCCATACAAGCACATCTCATTGTTCAGGGCTCAGTAGCGACTGCTACTGTTGAACCCCGTATAAATATACCCCTGCTGGGAGCTCATCGCAATTTCAACTAAATCCTGAAGTGGGTACAAGCAGTACTCACTGGTGCGTTCCAAAGAACTTTATTCAGCACGAGGTGCAGAAGAAAATGGCACTGAAAAAATGAGCATCCTGCTTGTTGCAGATTCCACAGCTCAAGACTCCCTGCTGATCTCATTCATCTGAGCCTAATCATCAGCGGAAAGCTGCAACAGAATGCCGCAGCGGGAAAGGAAGAAGGATTTCTCTTCATTTTCCACCATGTGAACGTACCCTAAGAGGCGGAATCTGCTTCAAAATCAGTGCTAAATTCTACCAATTTTGACGCTAAATTTGTCAGACAAAAAATTTCTACTTCAGGAATTGGAGGCTAACCCCCCATGTTGAGAAAACGCAGCATTTTTGCTGGACAGAAACGCAGTACCTGCAAAGTGAATGGGATTCTGGCTAATCCCATCCACACATTGCAGAAAAAATCTGCAGTGGAAAAGGTGCGTTTTCATAAATCGCAGCATGTCAATTATACCTGCTGAAACTCTGGTGTTTTCTGTATAGGTATTATACGGGCAGAAAGTCTGCAGAGCAAAACTCTGCAAAAACACAATGAAAACGCTACGGAAAAAAACACGATGCCTGCATTTCGTCACATGGGGCCTTAGCCTCAAGCTGATTTTGGTGCCCATTGTGAAAATCTGCTTCAAAAAACAGCTCCAAAATCTGCCTCTCATTCATTCCAATGGTAGTTTCAAAAAATCTGCCTCCCATTGAAATGTATGGGGATCAGATTTCAGTTGGAATTTGGACAAGGGGAAAAATTCACATTCAAACCAGATCAGTGGAGGTCCATCTGTCTCCAATAAGTCGATATCTGCACAGTATATGTAACGGCTCTGTATACTTTGTACATGCTGCAAAAGTGGCATGTAGAAAAAGCTTCTATTCACTTTATATACACATATTAATACACTGTAAAGGGGTTGTATATGGACTCTTAATTTACTTAACTGTCTCGTGTTATTGCTGCCAATGATCCCAGGGGTCCAGGCCACATAACGACCCTCGGGTCATGTGATCCGAAGTGGCCTTCAGCCTCCGTGGTCACTCCGCCTCCCAAGCCGCTCTGCTCCCTCCTCCATTATAGTCATTTGGGTCCCTCAGGAGCCATCATTGTCCGTTATTAGACGGACCGTCTTTATTGCTTAATCCATACTTTTGGTCCTGCGATCGACCAGAAGAATGGATTTAATGACGCAAATGTAAACGCACCCTTAGCTGGCGTTCCTGAGCTTCCTCTTACTTTATCTGTCTGTGCCATCTGTAAGGGAAAATCTCCCCTCATGCGCTCTTTGAGACACTCAAGGCAGTGTGAGGATGCGGCTTGTCTGAAATGAGCTCACAGCAGTATAGTGATTTCTAATACTGTAGGTTTCGGGGCTGTCCCGGACTCAAAGCATCATTTCAGTTTGGCACAGTAAAGCTGTAGATATTTGGGAGCTTATGATGTGGCGCTTTGAGTTCAGTTCAGACAAGTTGTGGTCGGTCTGGGAAATGCAAACGGCTGTCTGAATGGGTCCTTGCAATCCAGAAACCTGGCCTTTTATATAAAGCAGACACACTTGGGACAGGACCATTTATACTCAAGTTTTATGTATCCTAGGATCTGTAACTTTCCTTACCTTAACATGCATCTCTCTAAAGGTGAGAATGTGATAAATCACATCCTGGATCTACTGCTGCAGCGATTCCTAACACAACACGAGGTAGTGACAACAAAGGTTGTTAACAACACAGTTACTATAATGACAGCTCTGGTCCGAGCCATTTGTTTACATGAGTGTTACTTGGTTGCTAATCCGGAATCAGTAATTGATTTACATCCTCATAAGAAGATTCCCCATAGTACATGCAAGAAGAGACACGAGGAGTCATATACTATAAAAGACATCATAATTGTGTACAATGTTTTATCGAAATGCTCTCATCACCCACCATGCTAAAGTTTTCAAGGCTTTTTAATTGGGCTAATTATTGCAGCAGCCCATTGGGAGAGGCCAGGAGATTGGGAGTAGTAGTCACAGTGGCAAGAATCTCTACAAGAGCCTTCAGCTCTTCTCCTAGGCCATTTCAGTGCTGGGAGGCCTGCAGGGTGTCCAATGGTGGTAGTAATGTTTTCCCCTGGGGCATGTCCTAATTTTTGTACGTCTTCCTGAGCCTGATGGTTGGATTTCCCATTATGGAGAGCAGGAATTAGACTCAGGAGACGGGCTTTGAAGAACAAGGTAACTCGCAGTGTTTACTGGATAGGTCTTTATCTGATCTGTGGGGGGTCTGCTCCTATTATTTGAATAGGAACAGACTACACACACTCCCCATCCACTACAGTAGCTTATGGCTCCTGGAGGTTGCCAGAACAGCTGATTTGTGTGGGATCTAGGTGTTGGACCCCCACAGATCAGATACTGATGACCTCTTCTCACAGGGAGGAAGAGACTAACTGTCTCCTATTCCTACCGAGAACTCTGAAAGTCAGGGTCGTACCATCAACTCAGCACCCATTCTCCAGTGGTTTCGTCCCTTAAAAGGCACATATACATAATAACAGTAATACAAGTTCTCATAGGCATATATATGCATGTAAACCTTTTGTGGACTTCCCAGTGGACACTACATGATTAGCTGAATGAGCATTCTTAGCAATGCTCATTCTCAATCAATGTTAGGTTGGGTTTATACATTGTACATTCAACATGTACAACATGCACCTGAAAGGCTGTCAAACCCAGGGGTCAGATGAGTGTAGCTGGAGGCAATTTTATTTTTAATGGCCATGGGGTGCAGGAGGGAGACTTCACTGTGAAAGACCAGCAGGCGCCCTCACTATGGCAGGTGTAGGCATACTCTGCCCGCACTATGATGCTGCCCCCAAGTCTATGGGAATATTAACTGCAGTCATGTATGTATGTACAGGTACATGTAAAATTCTACTACCTTCACAGGCCACTTCTAGGTGTCATATACTTGTTAAAGTTGCTGAGAGATTTGGGTGGCCATGGGCCCCCCGGAGCCTCAGGGCCCAGGCTGACACCCAAAAAGGCCACGTTATAATCTGCTACTGGCTGCATATGAACTGCACTGGTGAAGGAGAGAAGACCACTGCTAGATTCTTCTTCTTCAGATGATCTAGTAGTCCCTATCTCCCAGTGAAATACAGTATGTTGCTGGGAGGTAGGGATTGCTAGCAATATAGATAACTATGTTGCTAGGAGTGCCGTTTCTGGCATGATGGTCAGACCGGTAAATCCGGCAAACACACGGACTGAGCTTCATGGGCGAAACTTGGTCATGTGAATCTACTGTAGATTAAGCAATATGTATGGTTAAAGCAGAATACAGGGGATATCTACTTAGACTTGCATTCCACTTGCCAATCTTAAACCAAAGTATTGCAACAAATTTGTTCAGAGGCTCGTGCCTGTTATGAAATTTGGCGCATGTCCTTACACTAGAAATTGAAACCTACTCTTGCTTTTACCTAGTGTAAATCTCAGTTATAACCTACACTAATGTGTAGCACAAGTTATCGTAAATCTGTTTCTCTGTGGGAGGCCCCTCTGCTAAAAACACCCACTTTTCACAATGCGTTGCCCACTTTTCTTGCCAGTTTTGAAAAGGAACAAGATACTTACAAAGTGGCAAACTTGAGCTTAAATATGGCATGCACAAAAACTGGAAACTTTCTTATGCCATAAAATTGGTGGGAATGGCTTAAAGGGGTTGTGTCACTACAGACATTTATCCCCCGTCCACAGACGAAGCCATTTGGGCGAAACTTGCATCAGGGCTTGTCCATCCTCATTGGTCTGAATGGAGTTTTTTCATTGCATATTTATTTAATTTTTTGGGTTTATGCTCCCTTTTTTACCTTTTGACCTTCTTATGTTTATGGGAATATAGTGTACTGTATTGGTATATGCTTGATACACCCCATTTGCTCTTTGGGGTGTCTTTGGGAGCCTAACCATCTGGTTTTACTTATTGTACATATACATACTCCTTTTTGGACCTTTTTTTGATGGTCCTTTGTTCATTTGGTTATGTCTGACCCTGTAATATTCCTCAGTTTTTCCTCTTTGTATATGCTATTTCATTAATAAAGCTGTATCTTATTTGTATGATTTGCACTGTGATTTATGATTTGTGATGTATGATTTGCACTTTGTGTTTTGATCTTAGACATTACTTGCAGTCTATTTGTTAGTAGCTTTTTTGGTCGTTTTCTTTTCCTGGATAGGGGATAAGTTTAAAATCGCTAGTGGGTCTCCCAGTGACCAAGAAAATGGGAGACCAAAAGTCCCACTGCATCCACCATGTGAATGAAGTGTCAGTGCACTTGTGTGACTGGTGCTACATTCACTTCTAGGGAGCTTTTGGGACCACACTCTCTGGAAATCCCATAGAAATTAATGTAACGCACATGGAGGATACATGGGGGACTCTCCCAGTGGTCAGTCCCCCTCTGATCTGACACTTATTCCCTATCTTGTTTATAGGGGTAAGTTTCTGTAATGGTCAAAGTCCTTTAATAAATGCCCACCATAGTGGCTATAGACCATATAGCAAAGAACTCTTGGCATTTAAACTGAATATTGGAACCATGATGGAAAACTGATGGATGCACTAGTGTTCAGGTTTCCATAGTTTGGATCCGTATGGGGACCCAAAAGACAGTGACCGTGTCCACTTAAAAAGCGGTTACACGTGGACACCATAGACTACAATGCGGTCTGTCCAGTTTTCGCCAGTTTTATACTGAAACTGGTGGAGAGAAAAGTCCTCCTTCCAGGACATTTCTCTCCGTCGATTTTAAGCGGAGTCTCCTACAGAGACTCCGGCGCAAGTGTGAATCCAGCCTTAAACGTCCAACATAGCTGACATTAATGAACTAAAGCCATGATGCTAATGTGATCAGAGCCTAAAAAAGTTATTTGTCATTCAGCGCAGTGAGAAAATGTTAATCTGGCAGGACGCCTTTAAGATAAAAGTCCATTTAATCAGTTTATCCGCACAAGCAAGCCGCCCGCAGTGTCTGTGAGAGTTGCTTAATACAAATACCCAGATGTTTTGCAATTCCCACTGTTCTGATAAGAATCCATGTGGATACCTGATCCCATGGTCCTCTGTTTGTGTACTTGTCATGTCAGGGGAGGGATGTTTCCTGGAAAAGCCCAGGAGTCATTGGGCCTTTCTCCAGCCTCTGCAGCTGAGCTCCCCCCAGCCCAGTGTAGTGGACGAGAGGTTGGGCTGAGCTCACAAACTTAGCAGTGTGCAGGCCTGGCTATAGTAGGCTCCGCTATCCTAACGGATCATGATGTTACTGAGCACACTATGCCTGGTGCTGCTGGCCTCCTCTCTCTTCATTACTTCCCTGTGCGAAGGGCGGACTTGTAAGTACATTCATTTTGTAGATTTCACTTTGACATGAATCTCTCTTTCTCCTATATGTTGTGCAACCCGGTAATCATAAGGATAAATCCCTGGAGTGAGAGTTTTGTAAACATCCAGGAAGCTTAGGAATGTGGTAAGAAACCGCGGAGCAGCCTGCTGGATTATTGTGATGGACTCATACATATAAGAGCATTATTTGCATCTTAGTCTCTGCGAGAATTATAATCCAAAGTACATTTGTATATGCTGAGGGCTAAGTGGATAGAAAGCTACGAGTTTAGAGCGTGTGGCCTGTAAACATTGATCAAAGGCTCATGCCATGTATCCAGACTGTTCCCGTATTGTTCATTGACATCCTGTTGTTTATCACTGCTTTACACATGTCTTACTAGGGGTTGAGATGATTTATTTTACCCTCTGGGCTTTTAGTTTCCTGTAAACAATGTTGATTCAGGGCTTGAAGTGCCAAGTCCCTTCTTCAGGATATATACTGCTGGTACATGTGATCCGTGATCAATAATCACAATATCTGTCTGATTGGACTGTTACCTATGTGAACTCATTCATATTAAGCTTGTCAAAGGTATTAGATAAATGTCTGAACCAGCCAACCATCTAATATACACACGTGGACAAAATTGTTGGTACCCCTTGTTTAATGAAAGAAAAACCCACAATGGTCACAGAAATATCTTGAATCTGACAAAAGTAATAATATATAAAAATTCTATGAAAATGAACAAATGAAAGTCAGACATTGCTTTTCAACCAGGCTTCAACAGAATTTTTAAAAAAGAAAACTCATGAAACAGGCCTGGACAGAAATGATGGCTCCCTTAACTTAGTATTTTGTTGCACAACCTTTTGAGGCAATCACTGCAATCAAATGATTCCTGTAACTGTCAATGAGACTTCTGCACCTCTCAGCAGGTATTTTGGCCACTCCTCATGAGCAAACTGCTCCAGTTGTCTTGGGTTTGAAGGGTGCCTTTTCCAGACGGCATCCTTCCAAAGATGCTCAATAGGATTTAGGTCAGGGCCCATAGAAGGCCACTTCAGAATAGTCCAATGTTTTCCTCTTAGCCATTCTTGGGTGTTTTTAGCTGTGTGTTTTGGGTCATTATCCTGTTGCAAGACCCATGACTTGCGACTGAGACCAAGCTTTCTGACACTGGGCAGCACATTTCTCTCTAGAATTCCTTGATAGTCTTGAGATTTCATTGTACCCTGCACAGATTCAAGACACCCTGTGCCAGATGCAGCAAAGCAGCCCCAGAATATAACAGAGCCTCTTCCATGTTTCACAGTAGGGACAGTGTTCTTTTGAAGATATGCTTCATTTTTCCGTCTGTGAACATAGAGCTGATGTGCCTTGCCAAAAATTTCAATTTTTGTCTCATCTGTCCATAGGACATTCTCCCAGAAGCTTTGTGGCTTGTCAACATGTAGTTTGGCAGATTCCAGTTTTGTCAGATTCAAGTTATTTCTATGACCATTGTGGGTTTTTCTTTCATTAAACAGGGGGTACCAACAATTTTGTCCACGTGTGTACGTGGGTCCTTCTGACTCTCCCACGACAGTAGATATTGCTGGAGATACATTTATAAACAAACATACTGGACCCAGCTGTAAGAGGATGTGTATGGGACGGGGGTTGGGAGAGGCAGCACTCAACCTAAAACTATTTAACAGCCCTATTAGTTCCGTTTACACAGCCAAAAATGAAGAGGAATTTGAGGCGGACATCCTCGTCTTGCTCCGATCTCTGCCTCCCATTGTATTCAATCGGCAGAATCTGACACAGATTTTTGGGCAAATTACGCCATATGAATGGGCCCTTAGACAGGCCAATATTTAGGGTTATTATTAGCAATGAGGGCTCCTAGAAACACTTGTTGCTGTCTAATAATGCTGCAGATCAGCTGCCTATTGAGCAAACAGTTGTCTGATCACATCTTATATATTAAATAAGAATTGCAGATTATCGGCAGCACATCTCTCCGTGTAATTGGGAAGTTGATAATCCATGCAGCTAAATGGGGGAGAAGCGATCACAGCAGAGATCGTTCCTCCCTGGTTCACGTTGCAGGAAAAAAACACGATCAGACATGTTGAAACCAAACATTCCCAATCTTTTTGCGTTTGTCCCCTACAGGATATTAGTCACTGCTAGATATCTCGCCGAGCCAGACTGACCATTTAAGAAGTGTCTAGAGAAAAGTATACCATATGTAGGAAAAATGGTACAAGGGCTAAATGAATATGGAATGCAATCTGCTCAAAACAAGGGTATTAAATTGGTAAATCTGCCCCAAAGTACTATGATAGCTGGTAATGAACCCATGAACATTATTACCCAGTGGCTCTGACCACTCTTAAGTATTCCCCTAGGTATACCACTATGGCTTTCAGTTCATGTGGCGAGGTACACATGATTCTTACCAGCTTTTGAATTGACATATCCCAAAATGAGTGGCATGAGATGAATAGCTTTGAAAAATAACATGATTTTGTGATATTCTCTCAGGAGATGTATATGGTGTATTTATCTAAGTGCAGCCACCCAGTGGTTGTATTGAATGGCAGCCTGTCAAGAGTTTTGCTAGCATGCAGCGATATGCAGAGAAACTTAAGGAACGTTAAGGCTGGGCACATCTGTATTTACAGAGGTCAATGGGGTTTACCCTGCATGCTGGGGGCCCCAAGCAATGGTAACTTCTGATATGTACATTTTCAAAGCTGCCAAAATTCCTTAATTGTTGAGGAGGAAGGAGGAGTAGGACGGAGAAGGCACTTTAGGGCAGACATGTCAGCATTCCTTTCTCTAGTTCATCATCCTTTGTCCTTTTATGACCTTTCTCTGCTATCTTGACCCTTTTTTTCTCAGGTTATTAACTTTCTCATATCTGACTCAGTCAGCAAAAGCTGTGAACTTGCAAGATGAATAGTTGAGGCGGTGTGGCAACTGGTCGCCTGTTAGAAATTTTCCAGGGGCCTCACAACCTTTTTACCTGTATTATAATTTGCTGTTTTTTTTTAATGCTGTATTGACGAATGTCTTTAAGTAAAGGAAAAGTTTACACACAGTGTGCCATGTCTGCCACATACTTTGCATCACATTTGCATATCAGTGGATACAATTGGTGTCTAGAGATGGGCGAACCTCCCAAGATTTGCTCTATTCACACCATGTCTCTTCATAGGTGGAGTCCCAGGGGAGGTATAAAAAATAAAACAGTTATACTCACCTTCCCTTACCTCTTCTAGATCTCCTAGCATGGTCCGGCACTCTCTCGATCTCCTCGGTGACATCATGTCCATGTCATCACTGTGGCCCAATCACAGGCCTCTACAGTGACCCCAGACACATGACATCACCAGGAGAGTCCCGAACTCCGTGAGGAGGCCCAAAAGAGGTGGGTCTGAAGAGCCCCCAGAGTATAATAATTTACTACAAAGCATGCGGCCATTTTACTTTGTTCGAGACAAACTAACAATTTGGGATATTTGGGTTGAACCAGGCTAGTGACAAAGTGGTTCGCCCATCTCTGTTGGTGTCCAAAAGACTCTACTTTAGCCTGTAGAAAAAGCAATGCTGCATGCAGCCATGTTATGGCATCTGGAATGGAGGCTCCAGCTTGCAATTCAACATCACCTTATGTAATATCCGAAGATTTTTAAAAAATGTTTTTTTATAACATCTTGAAAACTACCGTCTTACTTTGTTTCTTGGACAAAGTTTTGCCCCCCCAGGCTGCATCGCAATTCCTTACACGGAAAAAGAGAGCAAATTCATTTTTTGAAGAGAGTAAAGGTGGAGACCTTGAACGGGAATGTATTGAAGAACTGTGTAGTAAGGAAGAAGCCCGTGAGATATTTGAGAATAACCCTGAGACGGTAAGATCTCTTCTTATTGTTACATTGTATGATCTGGTGGTTTTATAAGATTTTTCTGTGTATATTATTTTTGTTAGAGGAAAGATCAAATAACCCTAAATATATGTATATAATGTATATACAGTACATCTATACATTTACCAAGTTTCATGTCCAGGGTGGTGGAGAGGAGTTGAGATGATGGGTTTAGCACCTATCATGGTTTACTGTCCTGCCATGTCTTAAAGGGAACCGATCAGGTCCATTTCACCCCAAACCTCACTCAGTATCTCAGAGGTCCTCTCTTATCTTCTCCTCTGGTGTCTCCATAATGCTGGTCTGCTACTGGCTGCACTTTCATTCAATATACAAATGAAAGGCCTGGAGAGATAAAGAAAGAAGTCAAGCTCTACATGCTCCTAAGCAGGACCATAGCTATAGGGTGTGTAGAGGTGGCAGCCTCAACCAGGCCCTGGACACTGAGGGGGCCCCAAAGGTCCATTGACCACATAAAAATTCTACTATTCTAAATGGTACAAGGTAGATATGGGCCCTTTACAGATTTAGCATCAGGACCCAGGAGCTTCAAGTTATACCTGTTCAGTCTGAAAGTTGCCCCTTCATCTGATTGAGGCTTCATTCACACGACTGTGCCTTGAATTCGCCTTGAAAAGTACTTTTTTCACAACCAAGTGTACACCTAAGGATTACTTAATTTCATGGATTCCTCATAAATTTATCTATCTCTTCATGGATCGATCACACGGACCGTTAAAACAATGATGGTGTGAATAGTTTCTATCTTTAGAATGGGGCAGTTACTACAATGGGTAACTAAATGGGTAATAAACTTCCATTTTTTTTTACACGTTTTAGTGTAAAGGACTCTACCACATTCAGGGGTCTGGTACCAGTGTGCACAGTCACTGAGATGTAAGTGCACTCATATTGGGGTATCTGTGGCCTAGGCTTCTATATAACTTAATGCGCTAACTCTGCATTTCTGTTCTTTAATCTAAAATCCTAAATGTGTTGTGTTTCATTAAATTTTTTTTTTTCCATTTTAGGAATATTTTTATCCTAGATATTTGGGTAAGTAGCGATAAGGGTAGGATATATTGAAATGTTATAATTCTTGGTTGTTTATATTTTATGTCGATCTTTTGCTCTTTAGTCAGTTGAATGTTGAATGTTTGATTCTCAGGTAATTTAAGGGCCATTTCATAGGCACATTTTTGGGCTCATTTTACGGCCGAAAGTCCTTGCCCCACCTCAAGTGTAATAACCTTAATAACAGAATTATAGACCTCTAGTTTGGGTCTTTTTACCTGCAATCTGACCGGATCACAGCTGTAATAGGGGCATAAAAATGCGACTACGTTATATTCAGATGAAACCGACATTAGGCTGTATTCACACCATGTTTTGTGCTACATCAGACTTAGGCCTTATTTACATGTCCACATCCGTGATCCATGCTTGTCACGTGTGCTGTGCTGTCCGTGATGCGTGGGTGTGCGAAAAATGGTTGACACACGGATGTCATTTTTTTCCATGGACATATATCCATCAATGTGAGGCATCCGTGAAACAAAAAGGACCTGCTTCAAGTGCCTTTTTTTGGACCTACGATCCACAAACAAACACTGACGTCTGAATAAACGCATTGAAATAAATGGGTACCAGGGGCATAGATATTGGGGGTTCTGCAGTAGCACTTGCTACCGGGCCAGGACCCTGAGGGGCCCGAAAGGTTTCTCTGCCACATAAAATATATCTGTATTCTAAATAGTTCAAGGTAGGTGGGGTCCGCATTACAGATTTTGCATTGGGGCCCATGATTTTCTGATGGGTACAAATGGCACCTGCAAAAAATGCTGACAACATACTATGCAAAATGCGGACATGTGAATAAGGCCTTCAGGTATGCTCACACAGAGACATTTGAAGCTGATTTTGAGGCAGAATCTGCCTCAGCCATCAGCTAGCAGGAAAAAACTACCATTGAAATGAATAGAAGGCAGATTTTGGTCTGATGTTTTTTTGGTTTGCCTGACCAAATTCCTCCATGTGACTATACCCTTATACTGTAAAATGGTCAGTTTTTTGAAGGACATGTATATATAGTCTGTATACAATTACCATAGGTTTGTCAGAACCCCATTTCTTTCAATGGGGTAATATAGCTTTAATTCTATTTGTGTATCTTACATTGTTATATACAGATGCATCTGAATAAATTAGAATATCTTTGAAACGTTCATTCATTTCAGTAATTCAGTAATACAATCCATAATCAGCGTCTTCCATGGTTGTGTGTCCTACTGAACCAGACTGAGGGACCATTTAAAGGCTTAGGAAACCTTGGCAGGTGACACTGAATTTACAATACTGAACTTTTTTACAATATTCTAATTTTCTTAGATTTTGGTTTTCATTACCTGTAATCCATAATCAACATTTACAGAAATAAAACACTTGAAATAGAAGACTCTGTGTGTAAAGAATCTAGAAAATATAGGAGGTCACTTTTTTTATTTAATTACTTAAAGAAATAAACTTTTCAAAGATATTCTAATTTATTGAGATGCACCTGTATGTGTGTTTTATGGCATACTAATACACAGGATATGTCTGATGTAGACCAAAGAAACTGCAAAATCTTGGTATGTAAACACAACTAAGGGCTTTTGTGGGAAATAACACTGATGGCTTATGTGACTCCCAGCACCCCTTTGAGCCCTGTGTCTGGTACTTTGGTCCAATCCCAACTCACTTTAATGGGATTGAGTATTACTAGACACAGTCAACATGGACACTGCTGCCCACAGCTACTGTAGTGAAGTGGCTACTTGCTTTAAAGAGATTTTCTGGGCTAAAATTATTGATAAACTATCTTAAGGATTAGTGGAGGTCCAACGCCTGGCACTTGAGAATGAAGCAGGAAGCAGACAGTGCTGTTCTCTGTGCAGTGGCCACATCCAGTACTGCAGATCAGCTCCCATTGAGCTGCAGTGGCTCAGTTCTGCCACTACACAGAGAACAGCGCTGTCTGCTTCCTGCTCCATTCTCTGTGTATCAGCTGCTGAGAACAGCTAATCGAAGGGGGTGGCAGTTGTCAGACCCACCTCAGATCTGATATTAGTGACCTATCTTTAGAGTAGGTCTTCAATATTTTTAGCCCCTTTAACTGACAAAAAAGGAGGTGTCCCACCAACAACCCTTATACCCTATGCACCGCTGGGACCTCCATAAATCCCAAAAAGGGGGTCCTGTGTTGCTCTGTTTAAATGAAGCTCTGGTCAGCTGGTTGTACTTGCTGTTCCTTTCATCTTTGTGGGACCTGCGGACATAGACGAGCCCTGCCTTTGGCTACCTTGGGCAGACCCAATAGAATTGGAGTTGCAGTGGACACGTGAGAGTCACACCTACAAAGATCACACATCGATGGCCTCACACATCATTAGTGTTATCTCATGGAAACCCCCTTAAATTATTTTGGCAGTTTATATTGTGTTTACTGACATTTATCAGTTTTGTATCATTATAGGTTGACCCTATTTATAAACCCTTTCTCTCTTTTATAGCCTGCATTGGAAATCATCGAGATAAAAATGACAAGATCAGTTACCTAAATTTTGATGGACCTGCTGATCTGAGATCTTGTATTACGGGTTTGTATAGTATTTCTTCATTTACATTAGTAGGATAGGTCAGTAATATAAGATGGGTGGTGGTCCATCTTCTGACTCCCCCACGATCAGCTGATTGAAAGGGCCACATCGCTTGGGTGAGCCCCACAACCTGTTCACTGTATACTAGGCTCAGCACTGTGCATTGTATAGAGGCTGTGCTTGGTATTGCAGCTCAGTATCATTCACTTGAATGGAGTTGAGCTGCAGACGGACCAGTTGACTAAAGCTATGTTCACATTAGCGTCAGAGACTCCATCACAATGTCCGCCTGAAATCGATGTATGACTTTTTTGCCTGCCGTTTTCAGTTCAAAAACAACAGACACTCGATAGACCCCATTATAGTCAATGGGGTCCTTCAGGCTCCATATGTAACTGCTATTTTAGGGGTTCGCCTTTCTGTTGTTCTAGTCCTCCAATGGACCAGAACAATGGATAGCCAACGCTAAGGTGAACGTAGTGTGAAAAGAGATAGCTAGACTAACCGAACCGCGGGCTGTGGACCCTCCAGTCAGGTAATCGGTGTTAGTGCCAAAAATCAGACCCAGATCGATCCAATATTGAGGCCCACCCTGAGTCCAACTGTTGGGACCCCTGCAGATCGGCGGTTTACCTTTAACCGTTATGGGATATGTTTACACAGTGTACTTTTAACAGCAGTGGTTATGAGTACTGCAGTATTGACCCATTCAAGTCTATAGGACACTACTGCAGTACTCACAATCACCACTAGTAAAAGTACAGCATGTGAGCACTGCACCTCACACAGTCAAGAGGAAACAGCTGATTTGTGGGGGGTCTCGACAGTTAAACCCCCGCCAATCTAAAACTGGTGACCGAGCTCATGGATGAGATATCAGTAAAAAAAAAAAAATGTGGATAACATTTTGTCTGAAATTTTAAAAATGCAAAAACAAATGTTTATATATATATATATATATATATATATATATATACTACAGTACAGACCAAAAGTTTGGACACACCTTCTCATTCCAAGAGTTTTCTGTATTTTCATGACTATAAAAATTGTAGATTCACACTGAAGGCATCAAAACTATGAATTAACACATGTGGAATTATATACTTAACAAAAAAGTGTGAAACAACTGAAAATATGTCTTATATTCTAGGTTCTTCAAAGTAGCCACCTTTTGCTTTGATTACTGCTTTGCACACTCTTGGCATTCTCTTGATGAGCTTCAAGAGGTAGTCACCTGAAATGGTTTTCACTTCACAGGTGTGCCCTGTCAGGTTTAATAAGTGGGATTTCTTGCCTTATAAATGGGGTTGGGACCATCAGTTGTGTTGTTCAGAAGTCAGGTGGATACACAGCTGATAGTCCTACTGAATGGAGTGTTAGAATTTGTATTATGGCAAGAAAAAAGCAGCTAAGTAAAGAAAAACGAGTGGCCATCATTACTTTAAGAAATGAAGGTCAGTCAGTCCGAAAAATTGGGAAAACTTTGAAAGTGTCCCCAAGTGCAGTGGCCAAAACCATCAAGCGCTACAAAGAAACTGGCTCACATGAGGACCGCCCCAGGAAAGGAAGACCAAGAGTCACCTCTGCTGCGGAGGATAAGTTCACCAGCCTCAGAAATCGCAGGTTAACAGCAGCTCAGATTAGACACCAGGTCAATGCCACACAGAGTTCTAGCAGCAGACACATCTCTACAACAACTGTTAAGAGGAGACTGTGTGCAGCAGGCCTTCATGGTAAAATAGCTGCTAGGAAACCACTGCTAAGGACAGGCAACAAGCAGAAGAGACTTGTTTGGGCTAAAGAACACAAGGAATGGACATTAGACCTGTGGAAATCTGTGCTTTGGTCTGATGAGTCCAAATTTGAGATCTTTGCTTCCAACCACCGTGTCTTTGTGCGACACAGAAAAGGTGAACGAATGGACTCTACATGCCTGGTTCCCACTGTGAAGCATGGAGGAGGAGGTGTGATGGTGTGGGGGTGCTTTGCTGGTGACACTGTTGGGGATTTATTCAAAATTGAAGGAATACTGAATCAGCATGGTTACCACAGCATCTTACAGCGGCATGCTATTCCATCCGGTTTGCGTTTAGTTGGACCATCATTTATTTTTCAACAGGACAATGACCCCAAACACAGCTCCAGACTGTATAAGGGCTATTTGACCAAGAAGGAGAGTGATGGGGTGCTATGCCAGATGACCTGGCCTCCACAGTCACCAGACCTGAACCCAATCGAGATGGTTTGGAGTGAGGTGGACCGCAGAGTGAAGGCAAAAGGGCCAACAAGTGCTAAGCATCTCTGGGAACTCCTTCAAGACTGTTGGAAGACCATTTCAGGTGACTACCTCTTGAAGCTCATCAAGAGAATGCCAAGAGTGTGCAAAGCAGTAATCAAAGCAAAAGGTGGCTACTTTGAAGAACCTAGAATATAAGACATATTTTCAGTTGTTTCACACTTTTTTGTTAAGTATATAATTCCACATGTGTTAATTCATAGTTTTGATGCCTTCAGTGTGAATCTACAATTTTTAGAGTCATGAAAATACAGAAAACTCTTGGAATGAGAAGGTGTGTCCAAACTTTTGGTCTGTACTGTATATATATATAACAATGTTTGAGCAAATGGAATCGTAATGGATTTCAATTGTCGGAAAAAGCACTTTTGTGAGTGGCTCTCTGCTGTGGCCTATACATGTACTTATTATATCACTTTTTTACAGCAATTCCAGACCAGTGTAAACCCCTACCATGTAATAAAGATGGATATAAAGAATGCAAGGACGGGAAAGGAGATTTCAACTGTGTTTGTAAACCCGGCTGGCGGGGATTGCGTTGCGATGAAGGTCAGTGACACTTTCTGTCTCACACTGCATATACAGGGTGGGCCATAAGTATGGATACACCCAGATAAAATGGAAGTGGTTGCTGATATCACCTTACCGTTTGTGGCATATTAGTACATGGAAGGGGGGAAACATTTGAGGCCGAGTGAAGCCCATGGTGGCCATCTGCAAAGCTGCCATTTTGGATTCAACTTTACTTTTTTCAATGGGAAAGGGGTCATGTGACACATCACACACATGGAGAATTGCACAAGAAAAACAATGGTGTGCTCATTTTTAACATAGCTTTATTCATTATCGAGTTATTGACACGTTTCTTATTGTTATAGCCATTGACATGTCGCAGAGGTTAACCGACGAGGAGCGTACAGACATTGTGTTGATGTCTGGTGAACGCAGTACCCAGGTCATTGCAGCAGACTTCAATGCAAGAAACCCTATGAGACCACCCATCTCCCATGCCACAGTTAGCAAACTGCTCGCCAAATTTCGTGCAACTGGTTCGGTGTTGGATAAGCCCAAATCTGGATGTATGAAAACTGTCACCAATGATGAAACATCAGTGGCTGTCCTGGCAGCTGGAACAGGAACAGGACGCACAGTTTATCCTTCGTTCACACCTGCGCTTGAGTCCGTCCGCTGCCAATCCGAGTGAAAATCTCGGGGAACGGGATTGGCATCAGATACCGACAGGTTAGCGACACATTGGTTAAAAACCCATTCATTTGAATGGGTTTTTAAAGCAATGTGCAGGTGTCCAATTGCACCCTCTGCGCTGTGAATCCTTTTTTTTTTGTCGGAAACAAAGTCGGACATGCAATTCACTCGGATTGGCAGCGGACGGACTCAAGCGCAGGTGTGAACCCACCCTTACACAGAAGGTTCTGTTCAGTGATGAGGCAAACTTTTATGTGAACGGTGAAATTAACAAACAAAACCACCGCTACCCACACTGGACAGATGCCTCCAAATGTGTTGGAACACAAGATTTGGGCTTATCCAACACCGAACCAGTTGCACGAAATTTGGCGAGCAGTTTGCTAACTGTGGCATGGGAGATGGGTGGACTCGTAGGGTTTCTTGCATTGAAGTCTGCTGCAATGAGCCGGGTACTGTGTTCTCCAGACATCAACACAATGTCTGTCCGCTCCTAGTCGGTTAACCTCTGCGACATGTCAATGGCTGTAACAATAAGAAACATGTTAATAACTCGATAATGAATAAAGCTATGTTAAAAATGAGCACACCATTGTTTTTCTTGTGCAATTCTCCATGTGTTTGATATGTCACATGACCCCCTTCCCATTGAAAAAAGTAAAGTTGAATCCAAAATGGCGGCTTTGCAGATGGCTGCCATGGGTGTCACCCAGCCTCAAATGTTTCCCCCCTCCCATGTACTAATATGCCACAAACGGTAAGGTGAGATCAGCAACCACTTCCATTTTATCTGGGTGTATCCATACTTATGGCCCACCCTATATATATATATATATATATATATATATATATATATATATATAGAGGGTTTGTTCAGGATTAGAAAAAACATGGCTGTTCTTTTGTAAAAACACCTTTCTAGTAGTCATGTCTGGTACTGCAGTTAAATGTCTTTGAAGTGACGGAGGATGAGTTGCAATACCACACACAGCCTGTGCTGTTTTGGGAAGAAAGCAGATATGTTTCTAATCCTGGACAAACCCTTTAAGATTGAAAAGAAAATGCCTCTCCTTCAGTTTGTGCAATTGTGTATGTAAAGAAAGCTCCATACTGGTAATATATCTATATTGTATTTCATCTAACTTTTAATGGTAGATGGTGAAATTTTTTTTGTATTGCTGTCTCCATTGGAAATGTTAAAAAGGTGAAAATTATAATAATTCTAACCTATTTCTCTGCTGTCTGTGTCTGTTGTAAATGTGCCTTTTGATCATTATTTTTAGAGGCCATCGCGTAGGTGTCTTTATGTAATATCATTTTAACACTATACTTCCCAGATATTTCCAAAGACAAACAGGAAAACTCCATCCAAATATATACCCACTTATCCATTACCCTGCAAAAAAGATCAAAACAACCAAATATACTGTATACAAGAATAACAATAATTTTCTTTAAATATACACAAGGCAGCTGTCATATAAAAAATTTTTTAGGCTCAGGCCCCACGCAGTATCCCGCAGCAAAAAAGCTTCCATTATACCTATAGGGAAATCGCCGGCGTTTCCGTAGGTATAATTGACATACTGTGATTCCCAAAACCGCAATGATTTTGCAAATCACAGCATGTCCGCAATGTGTATTTTCCTGACAACCTGGATCCCCACCAATCAGCTGGCTGAGGATGCTGCAGAGTTCAAGGGAGCTCTGTGGCCTCTTCACTAAATACCAAGAAAATCACTGTAAATTGCATACAGGCAGTGCTTGGTATTGCAGCTCAGCCCCATTTACTTGAATGAGACTGAGAAGCTCACGGAAGGGCTGCATAGCTTGTGAGGTCCCAGATATCGGACCCCACCAATCACATATTTTGATAACCTATCCTATGAACAGTAACTGGTCAAAAGTTTTAGGCAAGTGTGAAAAAATCCTGCAGAGTAACAATGCTTTCAGAAATAGAACAGGGTGAATAGGGATATCCCTCACCCCAAAACTAAGGATCACAGAAAAAATGGGTCCTACTAAAGTAATGTTAAAACATAACTTTTATTAACAATAAAAATAAAAGTCCCCAAAGTGTGTCGGCCTGAAGCAATGGTCGCCTTCGCTGTTGTATCACATATATTTACGGGAGTAAAGATTAAATTGTCCTCTCTCCCCCAGGGAACTACAGCGAGGGTCCCAATAGACAATGAATTGAAAGAAAATAGGAGGAGATCTGTGTAACCACGGTGAAACCTGGATGGTGTGTAAACTACAGACCGATCAGAGCTATATCAGAGTCCGTGGGTTATTAAACCACCGGACTCATCTATCAATGTGTCCACATCCTCCTATAACACAGCCGCTCCCCAATGACACATCTTCCTCCCTAATAATAGTGCATAATTGTCCCAATAAAATGGCTGGATCCCATACATATATAACGTGTATAGCTATCCCTGCATGAAAACCACAATACTGTGGTGATAGATGTACAATGCAAAGCCCAGTAAGTAATGTAAGGTAAGGTTAGCTCTGATATGCAGAGCATGCAGTAACTAGCCCAGCTCAGAGTGAAGCGAACAGCCCAGCTCAACGCGTTTCTCTTGGCAGATATCACCAAGTTCATCAGATGCCAAAGACAAGGAAAATATAGGGATTGATGGCTATCAATATTGCGGTTAAAACTACAGTTTCCGGAGCCCCGATGGTGGGATCCGGTACTAGAATAGTTGACGGTAACATATTTTGCACTGGGGCCCAGGAACATCAAGTTATGCATTTGGCTGGCACTTTTCACACCTTCTCCATCCATGAAGGCTGATGTTATATCTATTGGGTGAGCATCTATTGGATTCAGCTGCCCCACCACCTCTCAAAGAAAAAACACCATGGTCTGCACATTAGGATATATTTACTTATGTCAGAATCTGTTGCTGATTTTGCAGTGGATTCTGCCCCAAAATCGGCAGCAGATTCTGCCCTGATTCTGCCTCCCATTAAAAACAAGAGATCGGAGCAGGACCCTAAAAAAACAAGTGTCCTGCTCAATCTTACTGCGGATTCCATGGATGAATGGGCCTAATCAGAAAGCCGCGATGGAATGCGTGAGGAGACGGAAAGTGAAGAGGAATCTAATAATGAAGAAGATTCCTCTTCGTTTTCCACTGTCTGAACGGGGACTTAGATTGAGTTCACACAGTGCTTTTTCACTCGATAACTTTTTGAACTTTTTGTCCAATAGTCAAATATTAGATCTTTCCTTCTTGAAAAAAAATCTTTCACCCACAAGCAGTCTTTCAATGAAAGAAAGTTTCCAGTAAGATCCATCCCTCCTGCGCCCACTGCCATTGAACTTGCCAGTTTCAATGACTGTAATGGCCAATACATGCTAAGATGTGTAAAATGTGATCACTCGCCAAACAATAGGGTGTTCACCGGTTTGTTCATAGTATGTAACACACCTTTACAAATAAAGCTGTTTAGTCTCAAAGTAAAAAAAAAAGAAAATAAACTTTTTTCTTCCTATTGTGCAATGTTTTCTAGTTCTCCGATTGCAGCCAGCAGTATAAACAATGGGGGATTAATGTTGTGTAGCCGCTCAGGACCTTAGACTTACCCGTATTTTCTATAATCCGTGTTATTCACTTTTAGTTACGTCACAGATATCCATAGGCCCCTATTTACCTAATGGAGGCCAAAGTGTGTTCTTTTGACCTCCTCCGAGCGGATAAATGTCTACTGTTTTTACTCTATAGAAAAGTGCAGTCCACTGCAGAGGTGGCTCACATAAATTGTATAAAATGCAGTAGACATTTTTTTTTTACATGGATGGCTATGGTGAGGATCACTGCACAGGTAAAGGGCCTTCCAGCAGGAATACTACATCAGTTTTTGTTCCTAAAATGATGTGAATTCAATAGTAAGCCATATAAATTCCCTTCATTACCTTGAAATATTTTTTTTTATTTCAGATATTAATGAATGTGAGGATCCAGAAAAAGTGAAGGGCGGCTGCAGTCAGCGGTGTGTGAATATACCTGGCAGCTATCGCTGTGCCTGTGACGACGGCTACTACCTGCTTCCCGATAAGCACACCTGTAGCGGTAAATGCTCTACACCTTTTTTACTATAGTCATGTGGAGATGCGTCTTCATTTTCTTGCTTATTAAAATGGAGCCTATTCTCTGCCCTCTCTTCTACGCAGCCATAGATATAAGGTAGGAAATGTCAGTAGAAAAGATGGTAAAATACTAAAACCAGCAAATACGATGGCACCCTTAGATTTTATATGTCAAATAGCAAAAAAAAAAAGACTTCCAAAAATACGAATTGGCCCACAAACATTAAGGCGTTTTGTTTTAGCCTTAGGCTAAAGCCCCACATAGCACCAGCAGCCAAAAAGTGCTGCGGGAAAAAACACGGCAGAAACGCATCGTAATTTTTCCCACAGCACTTTTCACAGAAAGTCCGCAGTGTTTTCCTCTGCAGACTTTCTGCTTCAGTTATATCTATACGGAAAACGCCAGCATTTCCGTAGCTATAATTGCCTTGCTGCGATTTACAAAAACATGATGGTTTTTTAATTCAGAGCATGTCCGCTGCGGATATTTTTCTGGATGGGATAAGCCAGAATCCTATCCAAATTGCAGGTACTGTAAAACGCTGTGGTGTTTACTCTGCGTGGTGCCCTGGCCTTAAAGGGGTTGTCCATGGTATATACAGGTTTCCCCTAGGAGGCCAGGGAAGGTCACAAATTAAAAAAAAAAAAAAAAAAAAACACTCTATCTATCTATCTATCTATCTATCTATCTATCTATCTATCTATCTATCTATCTATCTAACTATCTATCTATCTATCTATCTATCTATCTATCTATCTATCTATCTATCTATCTCTTTTGTTCATTCACTTCATTTTGTTACTTAACACTTCCTTTCTGGAAAACATTTTTACTTTGCACCATTTTTCCACACCTGCCTAACTTTCTTTCACAGCACTCTAAAATCTACAGATTTGTTCCCGTACTGTTAACACGAGACACTCAGCCCTGCCTCATGTGATAAGATGCCTACTTTATTTAACATCTGAACTTGGATATTATTCACACCTATCTCTAAAATTCTGGATTCGATTTCAGCCATTGATACATTTATCTCTTGGCGTCACGGGAGGCATTTATCACTGCTACGACTGGCTTCATAAAATAACATCTAGTCCCTAAAAAGCTAATTTTGTGCGATTGAGAGAGCAGGTCCGCTGTGATTAAGAACCCAATCCATATCTGGGAGTCTCCACAGTCTTCTTGCGCATCCAAGAGAAACAGATTCAGTACTACATCACTGTAATCAATTGATGTTCATTGCTGAGAATTCCGGAGAAGACACCGCAAACAGTCCGACATAAATCTTCTATGTGCTATTCCCATCCCTTGACAGCAAGTAGACCTCATCCGCCATCTACTTTATAAAAATATGTTTTGTTCATCTATTTTCCAGTGTCCCCTGACAGTCCACAATACTGTTTTGTGTTTTTACCTATAGTTCTATCCCCGACTTGTATCTATACCGTGTGGGATAGCGGATTCATAGGTAACAATGCAAATATAGAGCTAAATGGCAGACCAAAAGATGTTCTGTATGTATAAAGAATTTGTTACTTCCAGTTATAAAATAACAACATGAAAAATGTAGCGGACAATGGTTGGTAAATACACAAGAGAAAGGGGTTTTATGGGATTTTTACATCACTGACCTATCCCTCCTATCAGCCTACTGAAGGGTTAGGCAAGCCCTGTGGTCTATTCTTCGGCATGGGACATGGCATTCATGGCTCACGTGAACTTTTTGTGGTTCAGTCCCATTCAGTTGCATGGAATTGAGTTGAAATACCAGGTAAAGCTGCTATACAATGTACGACACTGTGCCTGGTATCCAATGAAGAAGCTGCAGCCCTTATCAACTCAGCTGGGCATCAGACTCTCCACCAATCAGATACTGATGACCTGTTTCAAGGATAAGCCATCAAAATTTAAGTTTTGGCAAACCTCTTTAGGCTAATGCCCCATGTAGGGGGCCGCAGCCAAAAAGAGCTGCAGGCAACACCGCAGCGGAAACGCGCTGCGGTTTTTCCAGAAGTTCTTTTCACAGAAAGGGAAACTACCAGCGTTTCCGTAGGTATAATTGACATGCTGCGATTTCCAAAGTGGTTTTGGAAATCACAGCATTTCTGCTGGCGGTAATTTTCTACAATCTAGCGAATCCCATCCACTTTGCTGGTCCTGTAAAGCCAAAAAAATTTTGTGAATATCCCCACGATGTATCATGTTTCTTCTGATGCATGCTAAAACTTTTCTTAGACCACCATACATATCTAGATCATAGAGTATCTTGCTACTGGGATCCTTAGCAATTAACTGTAATTTGCAGGGGGCATCAGATTGTAAGTGTTCAATTTTCCTGCAGTGCCTCCACAGGGGACATGATGTATTACATGTTGGTAATCGCAAATTTGGCAGAGAAGACTCTGTTTATGTTGGTCATAGAAACCAGTGGGTTGTCTCTGTAGTGTGTCCTCCAGAGTAACAAATCTGAACACTTTTTACTCTCACTAATTTATATAGAGGTCCTGAATGAAGTCTCCCCCCCACCATTTACTCAGAATGCTCTACTAGGGTGTATAATAATAGAAATGCTACACCAGGCTACTCTTATGAGGACAAGTGCCATCTTGTTCCATTTCAGTTCTTCATATGTTGTTTTCTACATTTAAGATGTCTTTGTCTTCAACAGATAGAAATGAATGTGAGTTGAGCCCAGTAATCTGCGGAGGAGCACAATGTAGAAACACACCCGGAAAGTATGAATGTGAGTGTGACGCTGGATATCACTTTAACACATCATCGAAGGTTTGTGAAGGTAAGTGACACTTTGTGGACTATTTAATTGCCAAATGTTGTCATGCAGGAAGGTGCCTGCAAAGCCAACATCAGCACCCGGCAAACCCTGGCAGATGTCGGGGCCCAGTGGTCTCAAGAGGGCCCACTGCTCAGCTGAGAACTGAAAACATTTTTGACAAAACAGCCTTAAACTAAGGCCCCACGTTGCAGAAAAGCTGCTTTTTTGTTGCAGATTTTGCTGAAGGTTTTTGAACCAAACCAGGAGTGGATTGAGCAGAAGGGAGAAGTATAAGAGCTTCCTATATATTTCCCATTCTTTTTGTAGCCACTCTTGGCTTTGGCTCCAAAGACCGCAGCAAAATCTGCAAAAAAAAGCTGCTTTTCTGCAACGTGGGGCCTTAGCCTTATAGTCAGTTCCTTCCCTTGATAAACTTGCTGTCGTCCGTCCACAACCCCCTATCTGCTAAGTTTCCCTTCTGTGATCTCTGACTCCTCTGTAGTGACTATCTTTTCCAAGTGATATATAGTACTTCTGTAAGTGACCTGCAGAAACACTGGACAGCTGGTATGTGATAGATAAGCAGGGGAAATTTTATTCATTTTATTTTGCTAAAGTTTATATATCAGTCCACTGTGCATTTGTTCTTCCCTGGGACTTGTAGTACTTGTAATGTTAGTGAGTGTGCATGTCCAGTGTAAAAGCATGAAATGATAAATCTCTATAAACCCCATTGTAAGTCACTGGGATCTGTTTAGTAAAGGTGGTGTCTGCCATGATTTGAAGCTGACACTATGTCATAGTTTGCATTTATAACAGAATCCACAACATAGATGTGAACAGAGCCTTAACTTTTTTTGAGCTAAAGGTTTGTTAAAAAGTATATTGAGACTACAATGAATGTTTTATATGTATGATAATTGTATTGATGTATACATCCAACCAGTCATTACAGTACTGGATGAGTAAGGCTAGGTTCTCACTTTTCAGCCCGTTGTTCTGACGGATGCAGATAGAGCACCACTATTCATTGCAATGTTAAAACAAGATGGTGAAGTCTGCACAGACAAAGCAGATATCATGTTCTGGATGAATCCCAGCACTCTGGATTTAATGGATTGGGCGTCCTACCATGACGGACAGGAGACCTGCTGAGACTCTGTCGCCCAAGGGCCTGCCAAAACCTGGAGCCAGCCCTGGGTGCCTGTATAGACAGTATGGGTACATCAGGCCACTGGTGGCTTTTCAAGGTTTTTGCCTGCCTTCTGTATAAGAATAGGTTAATTTGCAACGTGTTAACTACACATAGGCATTGGGAGAATGACATATGCAGATGACTGAGCGATTGGCAGTCATCCATATGCATTAGGATTGTAGGAAGGCACAAACAGCAGAGTTTCCCCTGTGCAATAACACATTACGGCTTTTTGTCTTCCAATTGCTCATCTGCTGAGCTAGATGGTGACCATCCATCATGGATGTGTTAAACGTCCCTCAGCAGAATACCACTGCACCACCTATTGTGAGCTATAGGAATCACTACTGTGGTCCATGCAGGTGTACAAACAAAAGGAGGCGCTGTTGGTTTTCATATACACTAGCAGTGGGCTCCTTGCCTATAGGCTCCTTACATATGGATCTTGCATACTCAACTGTTATCAAGATACAATAGAAACTCATTTGAGATCTGTATATAGTCTCCATGTTTTATATACTTTTGGGAGACTTTGGAGTCCCAGTTCTGCTCGACCTCACAGCCTGCCATTTGTTTTATAGATGTAGATGAATGTGCAGATGATATTTGCAGCCAAGTGTGTGTTAATACACCTGGAAGTTACAAATGCTACTGTGAAGGAAGAAAGAAGCTAAAGCTTGCTGAGGACAAGAAGTCATGTGAAGTGAGTAGAGCCCATTGTTGTAGTCATCTATAGATACTATATGGGAGAACCCTCCAAGTGAATAGAAATCCATGTGTTACCTTAAAGGGAGTCTGTCACCAGAACCGGCATATCAACCCAGCCCCACAGATAGATAGGTTACGGTCCTTTGAAACTAACAGTTTTCCCCTTGTGAATCGTTGCCTCCGTTGCTGAGATCGCCATTTTTGTCAATGTGCAAATGAGCTCTTTGGAGCAATGAGGGTGTTGCCGCTTACCTGTTTGGAGCAATGACAACACCCTTGTTTCTCCAAAGAGCTCATTTGTATATTGACAAAAACAGAGATATCTTGGCAACAGATACATGAGGAAAATACAGTTTGATTCAGGTGACCCTAACCTATCTACAGTATCTGTGGGGTTGGATTCTGGTGACAGACTCCCTGGTCTAAATGACCTAAATGGTCCCTGCACTTTTGACAAACTTTGCATAAACCAATGGTACAGGCGATAACAGAAGGTTTGTGATTTATCTTATTGGAGAAAACACCTCTATCTCCGCCTATCACGCTCTTTTCCTCCTATATTCTGTCTCCTAAACTGTTCACTCACTGAAATTCTCTGCTAAATCCATCTTGGAAATTAAAACGGACTGCCAGCTCACTCAGGGATCAGATTATAGGCTGCTCATTGAAGGTTATGGAGAGGATACGGAGGAATAGGGGAGAAGAAACCAAGCAAAAAAGTCACCTGAAAAGTCATGTCAAAGGGTAGATGGGCTTTATTTTAATTATTGTCCATGAAATAGTTAGATAAGCTGGGTTTGCCAGATTGGTATCCACTCATGTATAAGTATGACCCCTTCATGTCATCTCTATGTTCTTTTCTAATATGGCATATAGTAGGGGTTGTCTTGGTGACGCTAAGTTCATACTACAGTCAGGGTGTCCGTTGTTCTGGTCCATTGGAGGACCAGAACAATGGAGAAATGGACTGCTAAAATAGCAGATACCATTGGGGCTCGAAGAACCCAGCGGAGCCGGAATTGACTATAATGGGGTCCATTGGGTGTCCATTCTTTTTAACTGAAACCACTGCAATTTCTGATGAACGCCACAACAGAGACTCCAATGCAGATGTGAACATAGCCTGTTGTTTTTGGATACAAAGAATGACTTACCCTATAGATTGCATGTATACTTGTACAGGAAAGTTTGGCAAATAACTTGGTTAATGTGTAACATATTTTTTTCTGCCTTGTGACCATTCACACAAACACATGTATTCCATAATAAAAGAAAACCTACGCTGCTGAATTGTGACCAGATATAGAATATCAGCCCAAAATAAACCTAGGAGGGTATAGGCAGTTACTGTCTATTGTCAGAGGTAACGGTCATAGATTCAAGAAAGGATACTAGATACAGCCTGTGGATATTTGTACCACTCTTTTTAGGAAAAAGGAGACATGTTTTTCTTATCCTGGTACAACTGCTTTAATACAAAACAGCACAATGGTTCCCAGTCAATTCATAAGCAGAATGGATAGATGCCAAAGAGAGAGAGGATCAGAGGCAGAGAAAAAGAAAGAGGCGCAACTTGAAGCTCCTGGGCCCCAGTGCAAAATATGTAATGGGGCCCCAACATACCATGTGCTATGTATAATACTGATGTCCTCCTATGTTGTAGTGAAGCCTTTGGGCCCCATGAGTCTCCTGGGCCCCATAATGATTGCAACCTCTTACACCCCCTATAGCTATGCCCCAGGTAGACATAAGCCTAAAAAAAATATACAGTTATAAAAAGGTGCAAGTGGAATTTTTTTTTGATTGTTCTAGATACGTCCAGATGTCTTTGCTTACTCATTTCTTAACATATCATTATAGTTCTTGAAATGTTTTCTGGATTTAAAGCTGATAACATTTTTCAGCCTGCAGCCACCACTTGGGGGAGCTAAGGAGCTTACCGTATACATTTACACCATAGAGAGAATTTACTCTTCCCGCTATGCCAGAAAACTGGTTTAGATGAGAATAGTTGTGGCACATTATTGCTGCACAGCCAAAGATGCACCACTTCCCTCTTTCTGCACCCTGATTTACACTTTTTATGAAATTGGGTGGGCACAAAGATGGGCCAGGGTTGCGACATTTTGTTTTAATTAAAATGCATACCTGAATACTGCTGTAAGCCATACCTAAAGTCTACGCCCGCCTGCTGGTGAGTAGATGGAGACTGACATACAAAACACCAGTCTTACTAAATTCCCCCTATGCAGTAAGCCCTTAAGCTCCCCCTAGTGGAAGCTGCAAGCAACCGAAAGTTCATCATTAACGGTATGCCTATGAAGAGAATTTGGAGCTCTATGTCAGATAAATGGGCTGCTATAAACTATATTTAGAAATGAATTAGAACAAAATGATGACATTGTTAAAAAGCGGAAATTCATTGTCATGAAATAAATTGCTGATACTGATCACGTCTGCGAGGCAGCAATTTATTATTCCCCTTCACTTGCAACATTCCATCTGCATCACATTCGGTTGCCTACCATCAGACGCTCTGCTCAAAATGTCAAATCAGGGTAAGCAAACATATAGCTCAGATGTGGAAAAACAACATGTAGTTTGCTTCCTGCGCTACTGCATTTGAAGATCTGAGGGTTAAATTGGGTATATCCTATAATGGTGTGACCTTCAGGCCCAGCGGGCAGCACACAGCCTAAGCTATACAGTCTGGCTCTTCGCTGCTGGAAAATACAAAGAAATAATCTTTCCAAAATGTAAGAACATTTCTAAAAAGTTTTTCAAATATATTTAGTGGTTTTATAGATGGAGTGGAATGGAAAGAAAAAATACTCATTCCGATGCACAGTCTAGGAAATAAAATGTGTATAATAGTATAATATGTGGGATATTAATTGTACGTTGTGCGTGGCATCCAACTGAAAAGGACATGTGGGAGAAGTATTGTGAGCCAATCCGCATAGCTAGGGGTATGGTCAATGACACTGACTGGGTGAAGGCTGTTGCGTTCATCCATCGTGTTTCAAACCTTACCAGCTCTATGGTAGATTCACACTCGATTATTAAGGGGGTTGACCAGGATAACCTGTTTTTGGTAAGAGACTGGGGTAGGTAAAAAAAACAAAAAAAAACATACTCACCTGTCCCGGATGCGCCGGTGTCTCTCACTGCGATCCAGTCCTGCTGCACGTGACTGTTGAGGCCAATCAGCGGCCTAAGTAAAGGAACCAGGACGTCACCTCCAAACGTCACCTGTGATGTCCTATGTCCTTTCCTTTCGCCCCGATTGGCCTCAGCGGTCACGTGTGGCGGGGACTTCCACCAAAACAAGACCCTGGAGCAGCCGGACCAGATTGCAGTGGGAGACACTGGACTTTCAGGGACAGGTGAGTATGTTTTTTTTTTTTTCTTCACAAACCCCTTTAATGTCTGTGATACTTGGAGTCTCTGCCTCACTGTGAAATACTGTCCCATAGTGATTACAGTATGGGACAATATTTCGCTAGTAGGCAGAGATTTTTAGCATCACAGATAACTGTAATGCTTGGATTCTGTCTCTCCGCATTATGTTGAAGCTGGTGAATCTGATGTACACACAGATCAAGTTTAAAGGGGTTGTCTAGGAAATACATAACTGAGACAAGAGGCCAGGGAAGGTCAAACATTAAAAAAAAAACCACACTGACCTGTCCTCTGCGTTCCAGTGCCACTATTGGGTCCAGCGGTGCCCGGGGGCTTCTTCCAATGGAAATCCTCACGGCATGTGTCAATCAGTAGTATCAGTGGTCACAGGAAAGGACCCAGGACATCACTGGTGACTTATGAGAGCGTCATCCCAGGTCCTGTCTTGTGACCTAGCCTCAGTGGTCGTTTGCAGCAAGGACTTCTGCCAGAACAAGCCCCTGGGTGCTGCTGGACCGGACAGTGGCACCGGAGAGCAGGGGATAGGTGAGTATGTTTTTTTTTTTTTTTGTATGTTTCTCCTTTCCCAGCTTCCTGTATCAGACCTGTATTTCCTAGATAGCCCCTTTAATAGCCGAAAGTACAGTGGGGAAAAAAAATATTTAGTCAGCCACCAATTGTGCAAGTTCTCCCACTTAAAAAGATGAGGCCGGCCTGTAATTGTCATCATAGGTAGACCTCAACTATGAGAGACAAAATGAGAAAACAAATCCAGAAAATCACATTGTCTGATTTTTAAAGAATTTATTTGCAAATTATGGTGGAAAATAAGTATTTGGTCAATAACAAAAGTTCATCTCAATACTTTGTTATATATCCTTTGTTGGCAATGACAAAGGTCAAATGTTTTCTGTAAGTCTTCACAAGGTTGGCACACACTGTTACTGGTATGTTGGCCCATTCCTCCATGCAGATCTCCTCTACAGCAGTGATGTTTTGGGGTTGTCGTTGGGCAACATGGACTTTCAACTCCCTCCAAAGGTTTTCTATGGGGTTGAGATCTGGAGACTGGCTAGGCCACTCCAGGACCTTGAAATGCTTCTTACGAAGCCACTCCTTCGTTGTCCTGGCGGTGTGCTTGGAATCATTGTCATGCTGAAAGACCCAGCCACGTTTCATCTTCAATGCCCTTGCTGATGGAAGGAGGTTTGCACTCAAAATCTCACGATACATGGCCCCATTCATTCTTTCATGTACACGGATCAGTCGTCCTGGTCCCTTTGCAGAGAAACAGCCCCAAAACATGATGTTGCCACCCCCATGTTTCACAGTAGGTATGGTGTTCTTTGGATGCAACTCAGCATTCACTCTCCTCCAAACACGACGAGTTGTGTTTCTAACAAACAGTTCTACTTTGGTTTCATCTGACCATATGACATTCTCCCAATACTCTTCTGGAACATCCAAATGCTCTCTAGCAAACTTCAGACGGGCCCGGATATGTACTGGCTTAAGCAGGGGGACACGTCTGGCACTGCAGGATCTGAGTCCCTGGCGGCGTAGTGTGTTACTGACGGTAGCCTTTGTTACGTTAGTCCCAGCTTTCTGCAGGTCATTCACTAGGTCCCCCCGTGTGGTTCTGGGATTTTTGCTCACCGTTCTATCATTTTGACCCCACGGGGTGAGATCTTGCGTGGAGCCCCTGATGGAGGGAGATTATCAGGGGTCTTGTATGTCTTCCATTTTCTAATTATTGCTCCCACAGTTGATTTCTTCACACCAAGCTGCTTGCCTATTGCAGATTCAGTCTTCCCAGCCTGGTGCAGGTCTACAATTTTGTTTCTGGTGTCCTTCCACAGATCTTTGGTCTTCACCATAGTGGAGTTTGGAGTGTGACTGTTTGAGGTTGTGGACAGGTGTCTTTTATACTGATAATGTCAAACAGGAGCCATTACTACAGGTAATGAGTGGAGGACAGAGGAGCCTCTTAAAGAAGAAGTTACAGGTCTGTGAGAGCCAGAAATCTTGCTTGTTTGTAGGTGACCAAATACTTATTTTCCACCATAATTTGCAAATAAATTCTTTAAAAATCAGACAATGTGATTTTCTGGATTTGTTTTCTCATTTTGTCTCTCATAGTTGAGGTCTACCTATGATGTCAATTACAGGCCGGCCTCATCTTTTTAAGTGGGAGAACTTGCACAATTGGTGGCTGACTAAATACTTTTTTTCCCCACTGTAGGTTGTATAAAACCAGCCTTCGCCTGAGAGCTGCAACTTTTGTTTTCTTCTTGTATTTTGAGCCAAAGCCATGGGGTGGATTTAGCAGAAAGAAGTATCAGTGTATCCTATATACTTCGCTTTCCTTATGAGGCCACTCTTGACTTTATCCCGAAAAAAAAAAAAAATGCAGCAATATCCGTAACAAAAGCCGCAGCTTTCCCGCAACATGTGGCCTCAGCTTTGTCATGGAGGGGTTAAATCATACTTTCCAGCTAGATGCCTTTGGGGTTACAGCATGTATCATGATTGATCTGTGTAATAGACCTCCCCACTTTTCACTTTCCGCCAGCGAAACTTGATAAACGGACGCCAAGACTCCCAGGACTCCTTGCAGCAAACTAGACAGGCAGATGGAAGGTGCTAATAAACCCTCGGCCTCCTCGCTGCCTTTCAGTTAAAGCTGATAAGTATCTCTCTAATTTGTCATTACGTATCACATCATCTCCCCGCCACTAAACTAGATTTCGGCCCAACCATTCATCCCTTCCATTGTTGGACCAAGAAGCAAATTAGGAACATAATTTCTAGAGTAATGACACGGAGTTGCAAGGGTCATTGACCACATTGTAATGGAACATACAGCTGTAGGCAATTGTCACTTATTGAGATCTTCATGAAGCATTACATCTATTCATCTCGGTAGGAATCACTGCTACAGGTGTTACTTTGTGCTACAACTGGTCACCGAGGGGAAACCTAATGTGTCGGAGCTGCTTGCTGAGTAATCGGTGAAATCAGCATTGACTCCCTGTTGCCTCGGGCTGTAGACTTCTTGCTATGTTTTATTACAGGCGACTCAAACAGATCAAGATCTATGACTTCCGGTGTTAGACTACTTTATTACAATACTTCCTAATGTGTCTTTGTGAATTGTGTCGACGTGTTCTTATTATTTTTAAGGCAATATTTTTATCTTTATTTTTCCTCTAGTTATTCTCCCCCCTTCCTGAGCTCTGCTGCTTTTGTGTTAAGAATGCTTCAAAAACTTGGCACATTTTAAGAGTGACTTGGCAGACAATGTTCACCCAGCAGGCTACAATATTGTATAATTCCTTCTAAGCCCTGGCATCGAGGCTGGAACGTGCCAGTATCTCGGATCCTGATTAAGCCTCTGAAAGCTCCTGGGGTATTACTTGCAAAAAAGAAGTATTCCAGCGACCCAGCTTAGGTTTCTATGAATAACAGTGTTTAACATTGTTTCCATGTAGGATCGGCCCTTAACTAATGATAGTTTTATACCCGCCATGAATGTTCTCTGGATAGGGCTGGCAGCATAAATACAGGCTACTTATATATAAAAGAGCTGCTGAAATCTGCTAATAGTTACCCATAGCTACCAATACTGAACACTTACAGGGCTTGTCTGCTCTTAAACAAACGCTTTACACTTGCTGTTTTGCAGCAGATACAGTGCTGGCCAAAAGTATTGGCACCCCTGCAATTCTGTCAGATAATACTCAATTTCTTCCAGAAAATGATTGCAATCACAAATGCTTTGGTAATAATATCTTCATTTATTTTGCTTGCAATGAAAAAACACAAAAGAGAATGAAAAAAAAAGTCAAGTCATTGATCATTTTACACAAAACTCCAAAAATGGGCCGGACAAAAGTATTGGCACCCTCAGCCTAATACTTGGTAGCACAACCTTTAGACAAAATAACTGCGAACAACCGCTTCCGGTAACCATCAATGAGTTTCTTACAATGCTCTGCTGGAATTTTAGACCATTCTGAGATTTGAAGGGTGCCTTCTCCAAACTGCCATTTTGAGATCTCTCCACAGATGTTCTATGGGATTCAGGTCTGGACTCATTGCTGGCCACTTTAGAAGTCTCCAGTGCTTTCTCTCAAACCATTTTCTAGTGCTTTTTGAAGTGTGTTTTGGGTCATTGTCCTGCTGGAAGACCCATGACCTCTGAGGGAGACCCAGCTTTCTCACACTGGGCCCTACATTATGCTGCAAAATTTGTTGGTGGTCTTCAGACTTCATAATGCCATGCACAAGGTCAAGCAGTCCAGTGCCAGAGGCAGCAAAGCAACCCCAAAACATCAGGGAACCTCCGCCATGTTTGACTGTAGGGACCGTGTTCTTTTCTTTGAAGGCCTCTTTTTTTTCCTGTAAACTCTATGTTGATGCCTTTTCCCAAAAAGCTCTACTTTTGTCTCATCTGACCAGAGAACATTCTTCCAAAAAGTTTTTGACTTTCTCAGGTAAGTTTTGGCAAACTCCAGCCTGGCTTTTTTATGTCTCTGGGTCAGAAGTGGGGTCTTCCTGGGTATCCTACCATAGAGTCCCTTTTCATTCAGACGCCGACGGATAGTACGGGTTGACACTGTTGTACCCTCGGACTGCAGGGCAGCTAGAACTTGTTTGGATGTTAGTCGAGGTTCTTTAGCCACCATCCGCACAATCTTTCGTTGAAATCTCTCGTCAATTTTTCTTTTCCGTCCACATCTAGGGAGGTTAGCCACAGTGCCATGGGCTTTAAACTTCTTGATGACACTGCGCACGGTAGACACAGGAACATTCAGGTCTTTGGAGATGGACTTGTAGCCTTGAGATTGCTCATGCTTCCTCACAATTTTGCTTCTCAAGTCCTCAGACAGTTCTTTGGTCTTCTTTCTTTTCTCCATGCTCAATGTGGTACACACAAGGACACAGGACAGAGGTTGAGTCAACTTTAATCCATTTCAACTGGCTGCAAGTGTGATTTAGTTATTGCCACCACCTGTTATGTGCCACAGGTAAGTAACAGGTGCTGTTAATTACACAAATTAGAGAAGCATCACATGATTTTTCAAAGGGTGCCAATACTTTTGTCCACCCCCTTTTTTATGTTTGGTGTGGAATTATATCCAATTTGGCTTTTTGACAATTCTTTTTGTGGTTTTCCATTGACAAATTAAATGAAGATATTATTACCAAAGCATTTGTGATTGCAATCATTTTCTGGAAGAAATTGAGTATTATCTGACAGAATTGCAGGGGTGCCAATACTTTTGGCCATCACTGTATATATATATATATATATATATATATATATATATATATATATATAACACACGTGGACAAAATTGTTGGTACCCCTCGTTTAATGAAAGAAAAACCCACAATGGTCACAGAAATAACTTGAATCTGACAAAAGTAATAATATAGAAAAATTCTATGAAAATGAACAAATGAAAGTCAGACATTGCTTTCCAACCAGGCTTCAACAGAATTATTTAAAAAAGAAAACTCATGAAACAGGCCTGGACAGAAATGATGGTTCCCTTAACTTAATATTTTGTTGCACAACCTTTTGAGGCAATCACTGCAATCAAACGATTCCTGTAACTGTCAATGAGACTTCTGCACCTCTCAACAGGTATTTTGGCCCACTCCTCATGAGCAAACTGCTCCAGTTGTCTCGGGTTTGAAGGGTGCCTTTTCCAGACGGCATGTTTCAGCTCCTTCCAAAGATGCTCAATAGGATTTAGGTCAGGGCTCATAGAAGGCCACTTCAGAATAGTCCAATGTTTCCCTCTTAGCCATTCTTGGGTGTTTTTAGCTGTGTGTTTTGGGTCATTATCCTGTTGCAAGACCCATGGCCTGCGACTGAGACCAAGCTTTCTGACACTGGGCAGCACATTTCTCTCTAGAATCCCTTGATAGTCTTGAGATTTCATTGTACCCTGCACAGATTCAAGACACCCTGTGCCAGATGCAGCAAAGCAGCCCCAGAACATAACAGAGCCTCCTCCATGTCTCACAGTAGGGACAGTGTTCTTTTCAAGATATGCTTCATTTTTCCATCTGTGAACATAGAGCTGATGTGCCTTGCCAAAAATTTTGATTTTTGTCTCATCTGTCCATAGGACATTCTCCCAGAAGCTTTGTGGCTTGTCAACATGTAGTTTGGCAAATTCCAGTTTTGTCAGATTCAAGCTATTTCTGTGACCATTGTGAGTTTTTCTTTCATTAAACGAGGGGTACCAACAATTTTGTCCATGTCTGTATATGTTCAATTTTACCAGTAATGTTTCAGCACTGGAGAACTGCAGTATAATATAAGCAATAAATGGCAAAGGCATGGGCAACCATCCAGGACAGGCGTGGATTAATTTAGGCCATTAGAAGCTGCCCCTAGGTCAACGCTATTAGGGTCCATGCACATGACCATGTGTGCATCCAAGTTGGGGGCTGAGTTTATCTTGGAATTCAATTGGATGACACTTGGATGTCACTCCGAGTACATCCCATGATCCATTTATGTCTTCTGGGGCTTCCAGATCTATTTCGTTCTGATAACATGGAACAGAATAGGACCTGCTCTATAATCATCCATGTTATCAGAACAGAATGGATCCGGAAGTCCCATAGACATGAATGCATCACGGAATATACTTGGATGACACTTGGATGTCACTCCGAGTGTCATCCAACTGTATTAGATGATAAACTCAGCCCCCAACTCGGATGCACACATGGTCGTGTGCATGGGCCCTTAGGGACCCCAACCTAGACACTGCATGATATCTCTTTATGCAGGACTGAGCCTCTGACCATTCTAATATGGTAAACAAATGGTTTACAAATGCAGCAAAGTTTAACATGACTTTTCACTTGTGATCTATTCAGCTTTTCAGACCCATTAACAAGTCCTCCTTAAAGGGGTTGTCCGGCACCTTATTCACAGGATGGATGATGACCTATTCACAGGATTGATCAGTATATGATCTGTGGGGTCCAACACCCGAACCTTGTACAGATCTGCTGTTCTGGCAGCCTCAGGGCACCAGAATCTAGTACTAGTGGATGGGGAGTGTGTGCAGACTGTTAATTTTCAAGTAATATCATTAGAGCTGCAGTTCCCTGGAACCAACACTATGCAGTGGATGGGGCTGCTGTGTTGCTCCTACTACTTGTGCCTTTCAGCTGATCTGCGCGGTGTCCAGATCACATCACATACTGATAACATAACCTATTGATGACCTATCCTGTCGATACATCACCAGTATGAAAAATCCATTTGGAGTCGGAAAACCCCTTTAATGCCTGTCTGCACAAGGCATTGACTCCTATACCCTGGCAGTGTCCTGGATGTTTTAGGGCTCTCTGTGCTACCTTTCCAGATAGTGTCACCCACTATAGCGTAATCGTACCATTATGTACCATCTTAGATGCCGCCTTTGCCACATCGAGCCATTGTAGCTCATAAAAATAGTAAAAACTAATGTAATAAAGTCCAGTGAAATGACTGTCAGTATCTTCCTCTGCTGAAAATGACCTGCTGCTTCCATTCTGACATCTCCATGTTGATGGATATAATATACTCTGCTAATAATGCTGGCAAATAATAGATAACCTGACTTTGTCATACGGATTCCGTGACAGTATCTGAAAATGCATCTCATTTGTTTATTATGCACTTATTTAGCAATATCTTCAGGCAATAATGATTGCCATATTCTAATTAATGCTGCAAAATATGACATCAGACGGGGCTTTCATTTCCTGTTTATTCAAACCACAGGGAAAATGGACTTTTTGCTAAAGAAATTCTGGAAAGGCACAACAGCGCCATCTGCTGGACATATAACTGCGTTTCATAGTTTACCTGAAATCGTTGGGTGGTGAAATTTTTGTGCATCATATATACAGATGTAGCCAAGTTAACCCGAACTTCTGCAATTGGTTAAACAGCTGCAACTGATATTTTATCACAGAAGACAACAAATGAAAAGTCATTGAAAAACGTTTCTCCGGGGACTTTTGTATTGTTCTGTGATAAGATATCACGCTGCAGCAGTTTAAACTATTGCAGAAGTTTGGGCTAATTCGGCTACATCTGTATTTTTTTTTTGTAATATTTAATACACATTGTATACTATAATACAAGTGCAAGAACATATATTTTTATGCTTATCGTGTTATATACGTACAGGTGTTTTTTTTTTGTGAGATAAAAACAACTTTTATGCTTCCCTCCCCCAAAAAAAAAAAAAATTTTCATGCACTTATGCTCCATGCCAGAGCCATAAACATGTGTCACTATATGGTACCTCTACAAAACGGTCAAGGGTATGTTCACATGTAGCAGATATATAGCAGATACAGCCAGTTCCAAACTTCTGAATGCGGCTTTTACACACTCATTCCAGTGTATGGATCAAACACATCAAGGCACATATGAATATAACCTAACATGGAGATATTCTCCCCTAGAGGTGGGACACGATCTGTGGATATGCCATGAATGTCACATATGGGAATACCACTTTAGGTTAAGGCCCCACGTAGCGGGATGCAGCAAAACAGCTGTGGGAAAAACCACGGCGGCAATGCATCGCGGTTTTTCCCGCAGCACTTTCCACAGAAAGTCCATAGAGGAAACCTCTGCGGACTTTCTGCTTCCATTATACCTATAGGGATAGCGCCGGTATTTCTGTAGGTATAATTGACATGCTGTGATTTCCAAAACTGCAACGGTTTTTGAAATCGCAGTGTGTCCGCTGCGTGTACTTTTCTGCAATATGTGGATGGGATTCGCTAGACTGTAAAACGCCACTGTGGACATCACGTGGAGCCTCGGCTTTACAGTGAACCTCCATTCTTTATTATGTGTAGCAATTACCTGATAGGATAAGTTTCCACCTAGCAAAACGCAGCTAAAAAATGCTGTGGAAAAAATGCCATGAAAAGGCTTTGCATTTTTTACACTGCATTTTTCTCTGTATTTTTTCTTCCCCCTGTTAAATCTATTGAAAAAAAAAAGCTTTTTGATTCCACAGCTAAAATTAACCTATTCCTGATATCCGCCATAGTAGTATGTGGTATTTAAATATGGCGGCCGCTCAGGAGCTGACTGACTGCCATAGCCATCAGGTCTCTGCTCTATTACAGCAGAGACTCAGCGCTAATGCCATTAATTAGTGCCTGCACTAATCGTGGGCATTAAGGCGCCGTCGCCTTGGTCCAAGCTGACTGAGGCACCACTTTCCGAGCTGCCATTTTAAGGAAGGATTGCCCCTATGCATCCCCGTACGTGGAAATATAAAAGAAGTTACTGGTGTCAGAATATGGAATTTTTTTTGCAGTTTTGGAATTTTTTAATGGGTTAAAACCTAAAAAAAACTACAGACATACGGTATCCCCGGAATCGTACCGATCCATAGAATACAGGTGGCATGTCATGTTCGCTGCACAGTAAAAAAAAAAAAAAAAAAAAAGTAAGAAAGTCGCACAACCAGTTTTTCTCCAATTCCACCCCATTGTAATTTTTTTTTCCAGCTTCCCAGTACATTGTATGGAATATTAAATGTACCATTGCAAAGTACAATTTGTCCCGCAAACATTAAGCCCTCATATGGCTCTATGAACGGAAAAATAAGAACACTAAATAAATTTAAAAAAATATGGCGCTTGTATGGCAGGGAGACAAAAAATGCAAATCGAAAACTGAAAAATGCCTGTGGCTGGAAGGGGTTAACATACTAAATTTTTCAAAAACATGCACTTTTTTTTGGTACTCTAAAAGGCAGCATTTTACAACAATACATTATAGCTGGGGGGCCTGGTGTAGAGTTTGCATTGGGGCCCAGGGGCTTCATGTTATGCCTCTGGTAGAAACAGTCCTTCAAAAGCGGCAAGCAAAAACCTGATTGTGTGAACCAAGCCTGGGAGTGCTATTAAACATGTTGCATTTACTCTTTGAAACCACATGTTTTGCATTTTTGATCAATTTTAGTAATTTTTATTGGTGTATGAAAAGCTGCACATGTGCGTAAAAACACAAACAAAAGCAACACATGTAAAAAACGCTGCATAACAAAAAACCACAGCAAAAATGGAGTGGAAAGACATGCGATTTTCATTGCTTTTTCTATGGCGAAAATGCTGCTTTTTTGCAGGTAAAATTTCTGCAATGTGGGGATGAGGTTAAATAAAATATGCTGGAGCTGTAAAATGCGTCGTTTCTGCAACAGCCAAACACATTGCGTTTCTACAACGTGAAGCCTTAGCCTAAAATATACAACTCATCCCATAAAATAAACAATCTAAAATGAAAAATAAAAAATGATGGTAAAGATAAAAAAATTTCTTGGATATTTGGGTATAAAATAGATCGATTTGTAACGGGATGGCGACAATTTAAAATTTTTGGTGGAAATTTAAAAATTTGTGCTTTGCTGCACCTTTAAGTAAAATGCACTCCACACACGGGTCTGTATAATACTGTATAGAGGGAACAACTCACAATTCCTACTTCTTGCCTCACAAATGGTTGAGTCTCAGGCGTTCTGTGACCGTATCCCCCCCTTGTCCCGCAGACTCCATCCATCATATAACAGCTTCCCCGCGCCATGCTGTGCTAATCCTCATATAACTGTGTGATTATATGCATGAGATGGGAATCGCGCCTTTCGCTCCATTCTTCTGAATTTTTCAAGCCTCATAAATGACAAAGTAATATGAGCTTATCTGAATGCACCCAGTAGTGCGCCCAGTAGTGGGTCATTCTGCCATATTGTTTGGGAGGATTTCTGCTGCGGTTACAAGCACTAAGACCATACTCGGCAGTAACTACCCCCTCCTGACACGGCGCTCCATGATTTTGTAGTTAGAGAATATTATTTGATGATTTCTACCGGTTATGCCACGTTCACACTGGCATTAAAGTACTGTATGTCATGTTCACGACTGACTTAATAATTGGTACATAAAATACAGTAATTCTGCCGCCTGTCCTCTATAGGGTTGACATTGAAGATATTGAAACTCAGCCCAGTATTTTAACAAGGGAAAATGCAGAACATTTTAGTATACAGTACTGTGCAAAAGTTTTAGGTAACCATGGGGAAATGCTGCCAAGTAAGAACGCTTTTAGAAATAGAAGAGTTAATATATTATTTTTGTCAATATTTTTGAACAAAAGAGAAATGTAAATCCCATCAATATTTGGTGTGACCCTTTGGAGGAATAGCCCTGGAAGTGATGATACGGCCCTCACAGAGCCCTGATCTCATCATCATCCAGTCTGTCTGGGATTACACGTAGAGACAGAAGGATTGGACAAGCCTACATCCTCAGAAGATCTGTGCTTAGTTCTCCAAGATGGCGGCGGGAACAACCTCCCTGCCAAGTGCCTTCAAAAACTGTGTACCTAGGAGCAGTTTAAGCCATTGCAGAAATTCGGGTTTACTCTGCTCCATCTGTATATCTGGTTTAGAAGAGATTTTGGTGGTGGTAGGCTCTCTTTAAATAGTAGCACGTTTTAGGAGCATTTCTTATCTAGATCCCGGGATCTGTTTCATGTGAAACAGGGAATCAGACACCCCTTCTCGGCATTGGTATGAGCCCCATAGATAGACATTCATGATATGCTATATAGATGTTTCAAAAATCCATCAGCGCTCCTTCCCTATTTTTAATAGAAAATAGCATGACAGGCCGATTTCTTTAGCATTGGCCATCTTGTGCTGTTTATTAGTGAGGCTGACAGCTGTACCCGGGAGGACGTTCCGCTCGGTGTTTTATCTTCCTGGCTGCAGCACATCTGTAATGAGGAGCGGTGAGCAGGGATCCAGAGAGGTGAATCTTCTCAGCCCTACTGTGCAGAGTCAATTAGCGGCTGAACACGACAACACACGCTCCGCACCGCTCAATTATTGATATCATCCCCTGTATTTATTCTTCTCCCATGTGCCGAGAGCAATAACATAGATGTGTTCCTTGCACCTGGCCGCTGCTCCTGCTGCTTACTTTCACAAGCACAACTTTCAAGGCTTATGTGTATGGACTTTTATGTGAAATCTAACAACTAGAGAGGTGTGAGACAAAGATGAAATAAATCACCTCTGTCTTCAGAAGCTAAATAGCTATCCATACAAATATTTTCACACACAATTTAAGGGTAAGTTCGTGTCAATTGAATTTGCCTCCCAGAATCTGCTTCTTATTGTTTTCAAAGGAAGGCAGCGGTGAAAAAGTAGCGTCCTGCGCAATCTTGCTGCGGATTCTGCAGCACTAGGCTCAGTCTGACGATCCCCATTGTATTTGGGGAGAATCAGCAAGCAAACCCGCAGCGGAAACCTGAAGCTCTGCTTTGGCTTTCCATTGCAAGATGGACAGGGCTGGAATTTGGAGAGGTAGGAGACCGCCTCATGTTCCTCTTCATTTTCTGCAAAATCCAGCCTAAGGTTGGGGCCCCACAGAAAAACCATTTTATAGAACCTGCAAAGTGGATGGGACTCTGACTAATTCTATCCACACATTGCAGAAAAATACCCGCAGCGGACATGCTGAGATTTCCTAAACCGTCGCGTTTTTGTAAATTTGCAGCATCTCAATTATACCTACAGAAACGCTGGCATTTTCCGTATAGGTATAATTGAAGCAGAAAGTCCACAGAGGATAACTCTGCGGACTTTCTGTGAATAGTGCTGCGGGAAAAAACACGATGCGTTCCCGCTGAGGTTTTTCCTGCAGCGCTTTATGGCTGAGAATCGCTAAGTGGGGCCTTAGCCAAAAGCTGAGGCCCCATGTAGCAGAAACGCAGCGTTTTTCTGCAGCAGGAAAAAAAATTTGAGTTTTACAGTACCAGCAAAGTGAATGAGATTCTGAATAATTGCATCCACACATTGCAGAAAGAAAAACGCTGCGGAAAAGCTGCGTTTTCAAGAACACATGGTTTTTTGAAAAACCACACAGAAAAAGGAAATATAAAATGCTACGGGAAAAAAAAACACAATGCGTTTCCACTGCATATTGTTCCACAGCGTTTTTTAGCTGTATTCTGCATTGGCCTAAAGACACCCCCGGAGCCTTTAACAAAGGATGACATGACTTTTAAATTATAAACGGAGCCAGTTGAATCTAATAAAGTGTTCCATGTCACCTGGTCCATTTGTACACTGTCACAGCTTTACGTTTGCGGTTGAGGAGTCAGGTGGAAGTTGCAGGCAAATTATTGTGGACTTATTTTAACCAATAAGTGGTGGTGAACAGGCTGAGCTTTGGAAATGGCCAGCCTGAAGGTTGTCGTAATAGTGACGTCATCCAGGGGCGGGCACAGTGGTTAATCACAAGAGTAAGGATCTTCTGTAGGGTCATTGGTGCCCTTAAAGTGTACTGGCTCTGCTAGAATTGCAAGTCGGAGCGTGCCACCCCTTTATTGCTGTCTGGCCGGGTGCTGTATGTCAGACAGCTGGGGATCTCACAGTATTCGTGAATCCCAATGGTCTAGCACTTCACCTGACTCCTTCTGTGATTATTTTAGTTCTGTTATTTAAATAAAGCTGTGGCCATTTTGCCACCCAAAATAAAGTGTTTTGTGCATTTATTCCAAAGTCAATGTTTACCGTAGTTTGGGTGGTTTTTGGAAGGAGAGAGGATCCATCCCATGTCCAAAAGTCAAGAGGTTTTCCAGGACTTGATAAAATGGATCTTTCATGTCCTCTGACATTGCTAGTATTATATACCGCTAGAAAGCTGGCAGTGCACTGAATTCAGCACACTATCAGTTTTGCCGGTATGCACCCGGGTGCCAGAGAGTTTGGTTTGGTAATGACATCCTTCCTATGTCAGAAGGGCTACTTTACAGCCTAGCGTCATTACAGCCCAGAGATGATGCTAGGCTGTAAGATCTGCCTTTCTGACAGAGGAAGGATGTCGATACCAAACCAAACTCTCTGGCACCCGGGTGCATACCGGCAAAACTGATATTGCGCTGAATTCAGCATACTTTAAAAATGAATTCTATGAAATTATAAGAAGCATTTAATATTGCACATAAAGTTGGCACCTAAACTTTTCCAGGGGATTATCCTTTAACTAATTAGTAGTCTATCATTTAGATCATTGTGGCTAAGTCGCTCAAAACCTCATCCATCATGAAAATAAAGGGGGCTATGATGTTTACTAGAGCGGCAGAGTCTACAGTATACAGCACCTAATACATCACCATCCAGTTATGTCTATTACTGTACAGGCGCATCTCAAGAAATTAGAATATCTTTGAAACGTTTATTTATTTCAGTAATAGAATTTAAAAAAGTGACCTCCTATATTTTCTAGATTCTTTACACACAGAGTTTTCTATTTCAAGTGTTTTATTTCTGTAAATGTTGATTATGGATTACAGGTAATGAAAACCCAAATCTAAGAAAATTAGAATATTGTAAAAAAGTTCAGTATTGTAAATTCAGTGTCACCTGCCAAGGTTTCCTAAGCCTTTAAATGGTCCCTCAGTCTGGTTCAGTAGGACACACAATCATGGAAGACGCTGATTATGGATTGTATTACTGAATTACTGAAATGAATGAACGTTTCAGAAATATTCTAATTTATTGAGATGCACCTGTAACTCAGCCCTATCCATCCCTATTCCAGCTCCTATCTAATCACACATTAATGTCAGGAGACCTGTAAAGTTGTCCTCTAGGGTGAAGTCCATGATCACAATCCTCTGAGGCTGCCAATAGCAGATCAGTAATTATATTTATATATCAATTCTGCTTAATATTTGCATTTTTCTTTGCTTTAGAGAATCCCGGTTTGTGTTCCTCTAAATCTGGAGACGAATTATGAGCTTCTGTACCTGGCAGAACAATTCACTGGGATCCCTGTAGTCTACCTGAGGTTCAAGCTACCAGATGTCACTAGGTAAGTAGAAGCTACTTTCTTTACAGCAAGTATATCAACGGCCAAGATATCTGTTACTCCTTGTACTTCAGGAGAGAGTAGACTGCATTAATGCTGCAATAAGAATCAGGACCCCCTAATTCCTAATTCCCCCCTAATATCCCCCTTTTCTCATACAAGAGTTGACAACAAATGGCTCTCCAGCTTTTACAAAACTACAATTCTCAGCATGCCCTGATAACCTGTGGCTTCCAGGGCATCCTTTACTGTAATTTTGCAACAGCTAAAAAGCCACAAATTTGAGACCACTAGATATATATATATATATATATATATATATATATATATATATATATTAATTAAAAAATATTTTATTATATAAAGATGTAGCAGATTTAACCCAAACTTGTGCAGTTAGTTAAACTGCTGGAGTGAGATATCTTATCACAGAAGACAACAAAAAAAAAACAATAAAAAGTAATTGGAAAAATATTTTTCAATAAGAAATGATGTTGCAACAGTTTAACAAACTGCACAAGTTCGGTTAACTCTGCTACATCTGTATATACAGTATATGGCAAACAAGTGGTGTATCACCGTTCTTTGAGATAGTATGCTGCCCATACAGTATACTGAGCTAAACTCAGAATTAGTCTCTTAGGGGCTGTCGTAACATTTTCTTCACTTTCCAAGGCTGTCATTGTGGAATTCATTTTCCAAATAGGTTTTCAGCAGAGTTTGACTTCCGTACATACGATGGAGAGGGGGTGATTCTGTATGCCGAGTCTGCTGACAGCACCTCATGGTTTCTGCTGGCGCTGAGAGATGGGAAGATTGAAATTCAGTTCAAGAATGACTTATGGACGAAGGTTACGACCGGTGGGAAAGCGATCAATAACGGAGAGTGGCATATTGTAAGATGGATCTTCAATTAGATTTATTGGCTACTTTTATTTTCGTTTATGTTTAGTTGCTTGGGCTCACATTAATTTCCTCAACATGGTTGCCCCACTACTTTGGGTACCTTAGACTGTTATTGGCATTGCTCATGCATAGCCTTTCCATAAAAGCCATTATTAGCTACCTTTGTTCTCATTTTTCTTCCGTCAGCTCTGGTGAAGGTAGCGATTCTACTAGTATGATCCCTTTAAACAGGCCTTGAAACATGACTTGGATATAAGGCTACATTCAGACGACTGAGGTGCAAAACGGCTGTGAAATAAATGTCTATTTTTAATGGTCGTCTTGCACCGGAAGGGCGCCTATTTTCATGGATCTCCCATACATTACAGTGTATGGAGTGATCCGTGAAAATGGACAAAAATAGGACATGACCTATATTTTGACAGTCCGTGATAACACACCATCAAAATAACGGTTATATGACCCATTCACTGACATTGAATTTAATGCTGCTATGTGACATAATGTTAAAGACCAGTTAGTCTGGATGCAGGAGGTCCAGCCCTGCCTATAACTCTATTAGAATTTATATATCTAAATTTCAGAAGGGTATTGATAGAGTAGAAAATAGTAAAACTTCACTTTTATTTCTTATATAAATAAAAATAAATATAAAATCGTATTAGAAAGATGAGACTCACTAGTGCTCCCAAGTGCTACCATGTGATTAGTGAAAGAGAAGGGATGAGATCACATAAATTACATATATAGTGTGCACTAATATTTATAGATGCCCAAAGCAGATATTAGCCCTGCTATTTTATCTTCTAATGACCATAATAATGATAGCAACATGAGTCATATAGTTACTAGCATTAGTGTCATTTAAAGGGATTGTATGAAGAGTAGCTAAAACAAACAAACGGGGGGGGGGGGGGGGAGGTTAGACAAACAAACGGGAGGGGGTTAGTTTAGTATTCAGCAAAAGACAGCGTCTACTCTGCCCGAGGTATAAGTATAGTCTGGTGCCTCAAATGTATATGGGGGGGGGGGGGGGGTACACTTATTCCCTCACCCCTAAAGACGTGTTTCATGTCTTTTTTTATTTTAACTCTTTAGCACTTAGGGAGAGACTTTTAAATGTGTGCTATAGGTGTCAGAAAGAGGTGTATGTGGAAAGGGTGCTGGGAGGCTGTGGGGTGCCGACAAAATTACTCTATTGAGGGTTTATTCCGCTATAACCTGCCAGTGGAGTATATCTGGTGAATCCTCAGTGCCAGGTGACACACAGTTCTGACTGACTGTGTGTCCATATACATTTGAGGCACCAGACTATACTTATACCTCGGGCAGAGTAGACGCTGTCTTTTGCTGAATACTAAACTAACCCCCTCCCGTTTGTTTGTCTTAGCTCCCTATTTGTTTGTCTAACCTCCCCCCTCCCTGTTTGTTTGTTTTAGCTACTCTTCATACAATCCCTTTAAATGACACTAATGCTAGTAACTATATGAATCATGTTGCTATCATTATTATGGTCATTAGAAAATAAAATAGCAGGGCTAATATCTACTTTGGGCATCTCTAAATATTAGTGCACACTATATATGTAATTTATGTGATCTCATCCCTTCTCTTTCACTAATCACATTGTAGCACTTGGGAGCACTAGTGAGTCTCATCTTTCTAATACGATTTTATATTTATTTTTATTTATATAAGAAATAAAAGTGAAGTTTTACTATTTTCTACTCTATCAATTCCCTTCTGAAATTTTGCTATGTGACATCCCTTGAAAAAAACGGACGTCACACGGCCATTATTCACTATCGTGTGAATGTAGCCTAAGCCAAAGCAGACCATAGCCTGTAGACGTCTGTTTCAGGATGATTATCCTTCATCAGTGCAGAGCAGAAAGTTGGTATGTCTGGGTGGAAAGTCTTTGTGGAGATCTGGAGGGGGTACTGTTTCTTCTTACCATGAAGTCTTATAAGTCACTTAATGTACCTCAAGAGAAAGGGTAAGATTGCATGGCTTATAAGACTCCTTAACAGGAGTCTGTCACCTAGACCTAGCATACAACCCAGCCCAGCAGATATATTCGGGTCACCTAAATCAAACAGTGTTTTCCAATTTGTTGCCTCCGTTGTCAAAATATCACAGTTATTATCTACAGGTAAATTAGCAACAGGGACATTGTCATTGCTCCAATGAGGTAAGTGTCAACACCCTCATTGCTCCAAAGAGCTCATTTCCATATTAACAAAAATGACAATATTTCAGCGACAGAGGCAGTAATTCCCAAGGGGAAAACAGTTTGATTCAGGTGTCCCTAACCTATCGATCTGCAGGGCTGGGTTGATATGCTACGTTCTGATGACAGACTCCCTTTAAACCATCTTTCTTTACCTAACTTCTTCAACCTGACAAATAAAAGCTATTAACTGTTTCCTTCTAGGTATCCGTAGAGGAATTGGAAAACAGCATCAGTGTTAAGATAGCAAAAGAAGCTGTTATGAATATCAACAACCCCAAATATCTCTTTAAACCTGTAAATGGTATTCTGGAAACCAAGGTCTACATTGCAGGATTACCACGGAAAGTAGAAAATCTCATTAAACCGGTAATTTTAAGGAATGTCTACTCCCTAATCCTCTTATATATAAATTACTTCATTGACTGAAAAATGGCAATTACCCAGAAGCCACAGTAGCCTATAAACAGCCAAATAATCACCCAACTGGGATCACGCCACTAAGTCCGTCTTGTATTTACGCTATTGTTTGTACTATAAACAGCATTCTGTCGCCCATAGTCTAATCCTGCAGTCAGATGTAAGCCCACTCACTCTACTTACAAACAGTAAAAGAGGGGGCAGATGTAGTGGAGTAGTACACGACTGCAGGTTCAGACTACGCAGACTAGTTTTGTAGTCTGTAACCATGGAGACTGTTAGCTCTGCATGCGAATGGTAGAAACAATTGAGTAATGTTATATGCAAGGAAGAGGGAATGAAGAATTGAGAAAAACAAAGTGTAATATATACAAGTTATTACTTTGCTTTAAAAAAAATTTGGTTTTAGCTAAAAATATTGCCAGAAGGATTTTGGCTATTATTATATATTTCTGGGGTTTTCTAGGCAGGGGATGTTTTCTCAACAGACCCCACATTGATCAGCTGTTCCAGACCAGAATCTATACAGGGAATGGAGCTGCAAGCAAATGGTTCTGTCCAATGTATAGCAGCCATGCTGGAGTATTGTATTGTAGCTCCATGGGACATTGTATTCTTCTAGGGGAGAATGTCACTGTAATATGGTATGTGCTGAAAGATGGCATGGAACATCTGTGTACCCCAATTAAAAAAAGAGGCTCACGGTATTACAGTATGGGCTATAGCAGTCAACATGGTATTAAACACCTATACCGATAGAGCCATAGCCATCACACTTCTTGTTGTCATCCTGTTATTGCAGATTAACCCACGATTAGATGGATGCATCCGTGGATGGAATTTGATGAATCAAGGAGCCCTGGGGGTAAAAGAAGTTATTCAGGAAAAGCAGAGCAAACACTGTCTGGTTTCAGTGGAGGAAGGTTCCTATTACCCTGGTGGGGGAGTAGCCCAGATTTATGTCAATTACAGTAAGTTATTCTATGTCATTCTATGCCTGTGGATTAAGAGTTAAATAGACACATTTAAGCAGACTTTGTATAAAATGAGTTTCACACTGAATATCCTTGATATATCCATCTCAATCCATACTATAGGTCACTTGACTAAGATTACACATATCTATAGAAATCTATGGAGAGGGGGGAGTAAGTAGGGAGTGCAGGAGATTAAAAAAACAGGCTTAGTCTTATTCTTGAACTAAATAAGATATTTCTATCACAACCAAAGTATTTTACTCACGTCAGTACAGTCAGTACTTCCCTATATATGTCCTGCATGTTCCAGGGGCTGCTTCTGAATAAGAGAGACAGATAGAGAGCAGATTCTCCTGTACTTACTGTGTGCAGTGTATGGCAGCTAGTCTCCACCAGTTTATGGAAAACTGTAAACTCCAGATATAGTATGCAGAAAGAAAATTGCTAAAATCTGCAGAATATAAGTCATATAATGACAAGAAATATTGTTACGCCTCATCTACTCACACATAACAGCTTGTCCTGAAAAGTCACATGAAACAGGTATGCTTTAAGTTAGACCCTATGGAGTTTGCGGTTGTCTAATAAGATATTTGAACTCTCATATTTCTCTATAGCAAATGACACTTCAGCAGATGGAGATTGGGCAGTAAATGTCACACTAAACATTCGATCATCTACAAGTACTGGGGTGATGTTCGCCCTGGTTAAAGAAGAGACTGTCCCTCTAGCAATAGCTATTGAAGATCAGTCATTGGATATTGTGCAAGTAAGTTTATGCAATAGTTTAATATATAAGCAAAAAACAACCGAAAATTGTGCTAGAGAAAATGTACCTTTCTATTTGTGTAGTTAGGGTTTTGAAAGCCAGAGTACAGTAAGCCTAGGTTCACACTGCTGTTATTAATGTCCAGTGATATTGCTCTCATCCATCAATGATAGTAGAGTGACTGATGAAGGTGGAACCTCCTCCATCTGGTGTCTGTCTGCATTTACTTGATGGAAGAAAGTGTCCATCATGTTTTGTAGTGTAGAGTCAAAAGGAACAGACACAGACAGAGAGTGCTCCATCTGAATCCATTACTCTACTACCGTTAACCCATTAATATTACGGTGGATGTGGGGTATTTCAATATGGCAGCCACTCAGGAACCGAGTGGCCACCATAGCTACTGGGTCTCCGCTGTATTTTTCAGTGGAGACCGGGTGACAATGCCCGCAATCAATGTCCACAATGATTGTGGCCATTAACCCTCCTAAAGCCTTGGTCTAAGATGACTGAGGCGCCATTTTGGGGTGAATCGCCGGGCCCAGGCGTGAGATCCGTTATTATGACAGCCAGAATATGGCGGCACCAAGAAATTCTTATTTACAAAGATTTTTTTAAAGGGGTTAAAATGTAAAAAAAACTGCATAAATTTTGTATTGCCGTAATTGAATCAATACACTGAATACAGGTGACATGTTATTTTGGCTGCACAGTGAGCGCAGTAAAAACAAAGCCCTAGGAAAATTGCACAAACATAGTTTTTCTCTAATTCCACTCCATTCAGATTTTTTTCACAAATCGTACAAAATATTGAATAGTACCATTACAAAGTACAAATTCTTCCACAAAAACTAAGCCCTCATACTGCTATGAGAACAGAAAAATAAAAACGTTATGGCTTTTGGAAGGCAAGAGTGAAAAATGAAAATTGTTAAGAAGGGAAGGGGTTAATGTCCGTTGCTCTCCTACTATGACAGATCAGAGCAAAGGACATTAATAATGGTAGTGTGAACATCCCCTGTGCTCCTGACTCCCTGATGTACAGGTGTCTGCAGCATGGCACCAATCACATGAGGAATCAGAATTGTCAGGGGTCCAAGAGATCAAGCCCAACTTGATACTAGCCATTTGTCGGAACCCCCTACAGATTAGGTGTCACATTCACCAGGCTGCAGTAAAACCTGCAGATATGAGGGGTTGTCTGGAGGGAGTCCTCATGCTGGAAGGAGATTTTAGCAGAAGTCAGGCCGGGTTCACATCTGTGGCAGAGTCTCCATTGGAGAGTCTCCGTTGCAGAAAGTGCCTAAAATCAGTGGAGAGAAAAGACCTGCACAGAGGACTTTTCTCTCTATCAGTTTCAGTTTTAAAACTGCGGACACCTAGTGGCCCCCATTATAGTTAAACAGCAGTCAGGCCGGAGGACCCGAACCACAGAGTGCACAATGCTAGTGTGAAGCTAGCATAAGTAATATATTGCAACTTTGTTATAATAGTAATACAACTCTATATTTCTAGTGTTAACAAATACTGCTGAATTTTGCATTTCAGAGGGGACATGTATACAGAAATCATACTTTATATAGTAATAAACCAAATTACACACCATAGAACTGAGGGCCCTACTCACGAGCTTACAATTTATGAGGAAATAGGGGTGACACATGTGTGAAAAGCTTGTTTTGCGAAATGTGGGCAATACTATTATATGAATGGATCAGGTTCTGATGAATAATGGTGATAAAAGGACAGGATTCAATCGAAATATGATAAAAGACATCATAATGTGCTGCATTTTATGGATACAGGTAGTGAATCTGATTTCAGGGGTAGCACATTCCAGAGAAGCGGCGCAGCAGGAGAAAGGAATGGGATGTTAGGATTATGGAGGAGGTTAATCTTCCATTATTGATAGAACATAAAGCATGGATGGGTGGTAGAGAAACAAAGTGGTGGTAGCTGGCAAAGGAAAATCACTTGTGCCCAGGACCGGTTTTAGACAAAGTGGGGCCCTGGGCAAAATTAAAAGCGGGGCCCCAAATGCTGATATGCAAACAACACCAACATCTTCCAGTGGCAACCCCTATAATAATGCCTCCTTTCTGCCAAAAATTGGCCACTGACACAGGTCCTGGGGTAAGACTGGCAGGTCCTGAGCAGTGTTATATGTCTGTTTAATATGTAAAATATTCATATCATCCATAATCTGTGTGTATTTCTCCCTGTAGGATATTATAGTCAGCATTCAGAGCGTTACAGTGGCGCGGCTCACGACTAAGAGAATATGTACCAACAAGAATCTGTCCATAACTTTCACAGCCACAAAGTCAGCTGTGGAGATAACAACCAATTCTTTTACTGCAATCAATTACATAGATGAGAAAGAAATGAAGAGACAGCTCACCATTTTGGACCAGTCAATGAAAGGCGGCGTGGACACCTACTTAGGAGGCATTCCAGGTATGTCCATAGACATGCAAATGAATAGGGATTGTCTGTAATGGAATCTTACAGGGATAAAAACATTACTCTTTATAGTTGGGCCAGCCATGCTGAAGTCATCTTTTTTCTTGAAAAAATCAAACACCTTTTGTTGATTGAAAGATGAAGTGTCAGATTATCTATTGTTCTGGACTATGGAGTGTTTGCCACAACCTTGACATGTATGTCCACTTAACAAGGTTAAGTCATTGTGATGGCTATCTCAAGGTTATCTCATTGTGATGGCAAAGACCAGCTGTGAATCACTGCAGGGGCCCATTGTCTTACAGCTCAGCGTCAACACTGGAAGGTGAAGAAAACCTCCCATACTAGTCTAATTGTACTGTCCTGTAATGTCTGCACTGGCCACTCTGCAATGGGTGAAACTACAAACTAAGGATAGGTTGACATCTGCCACATATATCGCCTAGTACATGCAGAGGTAGGCCTCTTGCACACAACAGTGATGTATTTGACAGATCTAATGTCCGTTTTTGATGGCCGTTTTGCATCCGTTCTGTTCCGTTTTTTCCATCTTGCATCAGTTTTTAACTGTCAATGAAATAAACAGATGACTTTCATTGACCCAACTCACTGACCCAACTCAACGGATGACCTAACCCACTGACGCATTTTTAGCGGACATCAATCCATGTTACATCAGTTAAAAACAGATCCATTGATTTCTATTGGGTCCAGGTGGCCGTGAAAACTGACAAAGATAGAGCATGTCAGTTTTTTTTGATAGCCATGAAAAACGGGCCGTCAAAAAAAATGGACATGTGAATAGACACATTCGATTCAATGTGTTCTCAAAACGGACTTGTAATGGACATTGCAAAAACTACTGTCACATGTCTGTTTTTAACAAACCAGTATATATACACTGCCCCTAGTGGTAGCTGAAGAAACTCAGAATTTTGTCATTTATCTTTATAACTTTCAAAGGGATTTGGAGCTCTATATTATATAAAGCACACTCTAAACCTGTAAAAAAGTTAAGGAAATATTTAATACTAAATTTTGCATCTATTAAATGACTTGTTGCTAGAATGTGGACATTTACTTTTAGCCCACCTGCAAAATCTCAAGGGGTTAATGTAGATTTTAATCAGGGCATAGCCACAGGAATGGATATACTATAAATGCCTGATAGGCGCAGGTCCCACTTCTGCGCCCTTGACCCCCATTCACCAGGTCACATGGTCAATAACGTATTGTCTGTTTTTATTGTCAGATATCCCAGTCACGGCTACTCCAGTCTCCGCCTTCTATGTTGGCTGCATGGACATCACCATTAATGGGAAGCTGGTGGACCTGGATGATGCCCTGTTCAAGCAAAATGACATTCGATCACATTCCTGTCCTCTGATTTCATAGTCTCAAGAGGGACTTGTCATATTTTTGTAGCATCTACTACTGAATTACCAAACTTACATGACCGACATGAGATGTGCCAGAATAATGTGTGCTGTTTTTAATGCTCTGTACTGTATCGTGTGCCGATTCTGCCGAACTTAATTCCTTTGTATTTTCAATTTTATCAATATCACAAGGACAAGCACAAAATTTGTAGCATTCCATTTAAACAAAGTTAAACATTTTATAGATTTTTTTTGTTTCTTGTTTTTTTTTATCTATTTTGACTGTTCTATTGTATGGAAATCAGCAGAGAAAAGGTTAACCATTGAAGATCTGTGGGGGTTCGACACCCGGGACCCCCGAGGATTAGCTCTTTGAAGTGGCAGTGTGACGTCACTTTCACTTTCGAACCCCCGCTGATCTTCTTTTGGTGACCTTTCCTTTAGTCCGGGTTCCCATGTTGCGTAAATAGCGGCGTTTTACAGTCCCTGCAAAGTGATGAATTCCATCCACACTTTGTAGAAAAATACGTGCAGCAGAAATGCTGTGATTTCCAAAACGGTTGCGTTTTTGAAAATCGCAGCATGTCAATTATACCTATGGAAGCGCCGGCGGTTTCCCTATAGGTATAATTGAAGCAGAAAGTCTGCAGAGGAAACCTCTGTGGACATTCTGTGAAGACCGCTGCAGGAAAAACCATAATGCGTTTCCGCCGTGGTTTTTCCACGCAGCGCTTTTTCACTGCTACGTGGGACCTTAGCCTTAGAGGGAATGTGTCACCAAAATGGCCTATTTTTTAAACCAAGTTTTTATGAGAAACATATTTTTTTAAGAATTTTTGATGATTTTATTTAATTTTCCATGTCACTATCTATATATACACACGTGGACAAAATTGTTGGTATCCCTCGTTTAATGACAATGGTCACAGAAATAACTTGAATCTGACAAAAGTAATAATATATAAAAATTCTATGAAAATGAACAAATGAAAGTCAGACATTGCTTTCCAACCATGCTTCAACAGAATTTTTTAAAAAAGAAAACTCATGAAACAGGCCTGGACAGAAATGATGGTTCCCTTAACTTAATATTTTGTTGCACAACCTTTTGAGGCAATCACTGCAATCAAACGATTCCTGTAACTGTCATTGAGACTTCTGCACCTCTCAGCAGGTATTTTGGCCACTCCTCATGAGCAAACTGCTCCAGTTGTCTCGGGTTTGAAGGGTGCCTTTTCCAGACGGCATGTCTCAGCTTCTTCCAAAAGGTGCTCAATAGGATTTAGGTCAGGGCTCATAGAAGGCCACTTCAGAATACACTGTGTTCCAAATTATTATGCAAATAATATTTTCTCATATTTTCCAAAATTACCTATATGAATTGCAGTCATTGTAATTTTCCAGTCATCAACTATTCGAGTATAATTGAAAGGTTTTTGAACAAACTGCCTATGATAACAGTATATTTAAAAAAAAAATAAACACTCAAAATGCATGTTTTAAATTATTATGCACAGCAGAATTTGCAACCTTTTCATTTTTTTTAAGAACAAAAAAATGGTCATTGTGAAATTATAAGCATTAGCAGGTTATTACAAACTGAAATCAAACAGTTTTCAAGCCAAAACTTTATTCGAGGTGATGTTACATTTGCACATAGAACCCCTTGTTCGAAAGAAGCTTCTGAACTCTCTCGTCCATTGCATTTGTCAGTTTTTGGATGGTTTCGGCTTCAATTGTTTTGCATGAGGACAGAATACCATCCCAGAGCTGTTGCTTAGATGTGAACTGCCTCCCGCTATCATAGACACTCCTTTTGATGATGCTCCAGAGGTTCTCAATGGGGTTGAGGTCAGGGGAGCATGGGGGCCACACCATAAGTTTGTCCCCTTTTATGCCCATAGCAGCCAGAGATGCAGATGTGTTATTTGCAGCATGAGACGGTGCATTATCATGTATGAAAATGATCTTTCTGCAGAATGCATGGTTCTTCTTCTTGAACCATGGCAGGAAGTGCTGTTTGAGAAACTCCACATACATTATGGAGTTCATCTTTACCCCTTCAGGGATCCTAAAGGGGCCGACAATCTCTCTCCCCATGATTCCAGCCCAAAACATTACTCCACCTCCTCCTTGTTGGCGCCGTAGCCGTGTTTGCATGGGGTGTCCATCAACAAGCCATCCTCCACTCCATCCATCTGGACCATCGAGCGATGCACGGTACTCATCGGTAAACAAAACAGTTTTAAAGTCAGTCTTCATGTATTGTTTGGCCCACTGGAGCCGTTTCTGCTTGTGTGCAGTGGATAGAGGAGGTCGACAGGATGGCTTACGCACAGCTGCAAACCTCTGAAGGACCCTGCATCTTGTTGTTCGGGGGACGTTGGAGGCACCAGCAGCTTCAAAAACTTGTCTGCTGCTATGACAAGGCATTCTTGAAGCTGCTCTTTTAACCTGACGTAATTGCCTGTTAGAAAGAGTCCTCAATTTTCCCTTATCAGCACGCACACGTGTGTGCTGTGAATCAGCTACATACTTCTTCATTGTGCGATGATCACGATGAAGTGTCTTGGCAATGTTGATTGTAGTCATGCCTTGACCTAAACACTCCACAATTTGATGCTTCTCAGCAGCCGACACATCCTTTTTCTTTCCCATTTTGGCTGAAAATGTAGGCTGCTTAATAATGTGGGACAGCCTTCTTAAGTAGTCTTGCCTTTAATTGGACACACCTGCCAAACTAATTAGCACAGGTGTCTGCAATTGCTTTCAGTGACATAAAGAGCCCTGACACACATCACCATCACTGAGTTTAACTGACAAACAAAAAAATTCTTACCTTATCACTCCTAAACACTTTTTGCATAATAATTTGGAACACAGTGTAGTCCAATGTTTTCCTCTTAGCCATTCTTGGGTGTTTTTAGCTGTGTGTTTTGGGTCATTATCCTGTTGTAAGACCCATGACCTGCGACTGAGACCAAGCTTTCTGAATCTGGGCAGCACATTTCTCTCTAGAATCCCTTGATAGTCTTGAGATTTCATTGTACCCTGCACAGATTCAAGACACCCTGTGCCAGATGTAGCAAAGCAGCCCCAGAACATAACAGAGCCTCCTCCATGTTTCACAGTAGGGACAGTGTTCCTTTCAAGATATGCTTCATTTTTCCATCTGTGAACATAGAGCTGACGTGCCTTGCCAGAAATTTTGATTTTTGTCTCATCTGTCCATAGGACATTCTCCCAGAAGCTTTGTGGCTTGTCAACATGTAGCTTGGTAAATTACTTTTGTCAGATTCAAGTTATTTCTGTGACCATTGTGGGTTTTTCTTTCATTAAACGAGGGGTACCAACAATTTTGTCCACATGTGTGTATATATATATATATATATATCTATATCTATAGATATAGATATATATATTTTTAACCCCTTAACGACCCAGGACGTAATAGTACGTCCTGAGTCGCATGAGGATGTATGGAGAGCGCTCAGGAGCTGAGCGCTTTCCATACACCGCGGGTGACGGCTGTATAATACAGCCAGGACCCGTCGCTAACAGCTGTTAACCCTTTAAATGCCGCGGTCAAACGAGACCGCGGTATCTAAATTGCGCAGCCGCCACGGGCGCCGCCATTTTTACCTGATCGTCGCCCTTCAGAACGTCATCGGAGGGCGGCGATTGGTTGCCATGACAGCCGGGAGCCTATTGAAGGCTCCCAGGCCTGTCATTACAGTATAGCTATTACACGATACCAGAGGCATCGTCTAATAGCAGTAACGGCATTTTGCTATTCACTGCGATACAGTAGTATCGCAGTGAATAGTATGATCGATCAGACTCCCTAGGTTTCAAGGTCCCTAGGGAGTCTGATCATACAAGTAAAAGTTGAAAAAAAAAAGTTTTTAAAAGTATGAAAAAAAAACAAAAAACACAAAAGTTCAAATCACCCCCCCTTTCCCTAGATCAGATATAAAAGTAAATAAAAAAAAGTAAACAAACACATTAGGTGTCCCTGCGCTCCAAAATGCCCGAACTATTAAAATATTTATCCCATATGGTGAACGACGTAGCGGGAAAAAAATCAAAATGGCCAAATAGCGTTTTTTTCAAAACTTTGCCTCCTATAAAAAATTGAATAAAAAGTGATCAAACCATCAGATCTTTCCCCAAATGGTATCAATAAAAACGTCATGTTGTCCCGCATAAAAAGACGCCTTACCCAGCTCCATACATGTAAATAGGAAAAAGTTACAGGTGACACAATATGGCGACGCAATAATTTTTTTCTATTTAGCAAAGTTTTTAAGTTTTTAAAAGGTATCAAAACATTACAAATACTATATAAATTTGGTATCGCCGTGTTCGTACTGACCCGCAGAATACAGGTAACATGTCATTTTTACCACACAGTGAATGCTGGAAAAATTAAACCCATATGAATTTGGCGCAATGCAGTTTTTCTCCAATTGTACCTCATTCTGAATTTTTTTCCAGCTTCCCAGTACATTGCACAGCATATTGAATAGTGACATTACAAAGTACAATTTGTTTTGCAAACAATAAGCCATCATGTGACTCTGTGAATTGAAAAATGAAAAGGTTATGGCTCTTGGAATGTGGGGAGGGAAAAACGAAAATGCAAAAACAAAAAATGGCCCGGTCATTAAGGGGTTAAAGTACAATATCCTGTTATTTTCACTCTCTCCACCAAAGCCTAATAGCAGCCTTACACTTGCTAATGTTATAGGGGTTTTTATTTCAGCAGTGACTCTATTTACATCACAAACAAGACTGATATGGTGATAAGATTATCACATTATCTCCTCCCCTCCTGCTCAGAACATGTCTAGACAACTCTCCCATAGACCTCAATGAGTCAGACTATTGTTGCCTATAGCCAACACTGTGCCATAAAGCTATCACTAAATGCTGTTAACACAACAAAGGGCAGGTAAGATGGCCACCCCCATAATCATGTACAAAGATAGAATAAAAAATATACAATCAGAAAAAATAGTTAAGAAAAAAGTATAATTCACTGCTTTTAATAAATAAAAAATAAATTGGTTACACTTTCCTTTTAAGTCTTACTAGTCAAACACTGATGGTATATCTGATTCATGTGCTATCAATGAATATAAATATAAATGTCATATAAAGATGACAGTATATACATATATGGCCCAGGGTATAAACTAAATAATATAGCACCAGGTCCACAAAAATTGCAAATCATATATAAATATCAAAATAGGGAATCACCCAACCAAAGAATAATATTCTATGCCACATAGGCAAAGGAATATATGGAAATGCAAAAGTTAGGACACTATCCACATACCGCTAAATACTGATATATACCATATATTAAGTAATAAAGACAAACAGCAGTAGGTGGAAATCAAACAGACCAATAAGTGAGTGCAAAGTGGAAGTAATTACCTGTAGCCATTGAAATAACAAGGTTGAGCCCCAGTGAACACAAAAGGTATGCGCTTCCAGGGGGTCATTAACATCATTCTGCTGGGTCAAACAGGCCATAGAGTAGATTTAATTGTCCTTCCACCCTGTATTGTCATTCTGGGTGTGGTAGACAGGAGTGAGTCAACACGCATAATAGTGAAAAGGGGCGGAGTTTACCTTAAATCCAATCCCAGTGTATCACAGAAATTGATCTGGTGAGGATACATTAACACAATGGGGTCTTCAAAACAGAATAAGGAGGTAAGAGGAGCAGGAAGGAGCTGATGTCTTCAGAGCCCCCACAAAAAAGACCGTACCCTAGGATGGAGCATTGCAAAGAAGCTGGAGAAGCCTTAATAAAGATGAAAAGGTCAAAGAAAAATTCTTTGACAGAAAAACAACCCAAGCCAGGACCCAGTGATGACCCAAAGCCAGGCCAAGGACCCAGCGGTAAAACCCAACAGGATATTGGAGCCGCCAGCAACCTGAAGAGGTTCTCACGTGGTAAGATTATAGGCAAGGGCAGCTTTGGACAGGTGGTGAAGGTCATGGATAATGTCATGAAGAAATTTATGGCTGTGAAAGTAGTGCCAATACCAATATCAGAAATGGCTCAAAAGAGGCTCTACTTGGAGAACGAGATCCTCCAACTGGCTGCAGGATGCCCCTTTCTAATTCATAGCCACCTGTCCTTCCAAACAAAAAAACAATGGTATTTTGCTATGGACTTTGCATCTGGGGGAGATCTCCACAGTTATGTGAAGAAACAAGGACGTCTCGCATTTGCCAGTTCCACCTTTTATGCTGCCGAGATAACTGCAGGACTACAGTTTCTTCACATAAATGGCTACATTCACAGGGACCTCAAGCCTGCAAATATTTTAATTGCCAGTTCTGGCCACGTAAAAATTGCAGACTTTGGCCTTGCCTATAAAAAAACTGAGGGCATTTCAGGCAATGTTGGGACCCCTGGCTACATGGCTCCGGAGGTAGTGGCAGGGCACACATACAACTTGGCAGCTGATTGGTATTCGTTTGGTGTTGTTGTTTTTCAGATGACTACTGGACTGCATAGTTCTCGGTGTGACATCTCTGCCCTGCCACAAGATCTAAGTATTGACACTCAGGATATTATTAAGGAACTGCTGTGCGCAGATCCGGCCAGGAGACTGGGGCTTAATGGTTGTATAAGATCCCATCCGTTCTACAGATCTATTGACTGGATTGAATTGGAACAGCTGAGAATTACACCGCCATATATTCCCAGAGAACCAACAAACTTAGGATCATCAACCAAATGCAACTTTAGAAGAAGCCAGTCCAGGAAACTACCATTTTAAGATGCCCATGCAACCAGTGGAGACCTTTGCTATATTGACCTGGCAGGAGGCAGCACTGTAAGTACTTTAGTTTTCCATATTGTGAAGTATAGTACATTATCTCTGGTCCACTAGTAATAATATAAGTATGTGTTTTATTCAGATGACTTGAGCTACATTCACACAACAGTTTTTTTAACGGACATAACATGGCAGCATTAAATTCAATGCCAGTGAATGGGGTCTAATCACATGCCCATTAGTTTGACGGTCCATTATCACAGACCGTCAAAATATATTCTCCACTGTCAATTTTCAAGGATCCTTCCATATACTCAGATGTATATGGGATCCGTGAAAATGGGTGCCCCTCGGGTGCAAGATGGCTATGAAAAATAGATATCTATTCACGGCTGTTTTGCACCTCGGTCATGTGAGTCTAGCCTTAGAACTTCCAGTTGTAACTACTCCCTCTAAGGCAGGGTTCACACTACCGTTAGGATTCCGTTATGAAGGTGTCTATTAAAAAAAAAAAAAACGGACACCTACAATAACGGACAGTAACTGATGCCTATGTGTCCGTTTTTTAATGAATCTGTTAAACACAATCCATTAAAAACATGAAAAACGGACAGAAAACCATCCGTTTGTGTCCGTTAATTTTCAGTCTGTTTTTTTTGTGTTTATTTGGTTGTCATAAACACCTAATGATGACCAGGGCCGGCGTTAGGGGGGGGGGCAAACTGGGCAATTGCCCAGGGCTCCGTTCCCAAAGGGGCCCCCGGGAGCCGGAGCCTGATGACTCCGGATCCCGGAGTCAGGCCCGGCCATATCAATAACAGAAAGGGACCCAGCGTCATGTACCGCAGGGCCCCTTTCAGAGGTGAGTAAAAATAACAAACATTTATTTATACTGTGTGGAGCCTTATATACCATGTGGGGCCACTATGGGGGGCTCAGGTGAGCATTTTATACTGTGTAGGGCCATTGTGGAGCATTATATACCATGTGGGTAAACTGTGGAGGGCTCAGGGGAGCATTTTATACTGTGGAGCATTATATACCATGTGGAGCATTATACTGTGGGGGAGGGGCTCAAAATTCCTGCTGGCAGCCCTGTGTGCTATGTCTACATCACAGCTCCCTCACTATAATATTGCACATACGTGTAGTGCCCCATGGCCATGTCATTCCCCCTTCAGTCCGACACTGTATAACGGAGAACTATTATATATAAGGGTGGGTTACTATATATAATTGGGAAACTTAAATATGAGGGGGCTATTTTAAAAAGGGGAACTATTATTTATAAGACGGGCTATTATTTATAAGGGGGGAACTATTATATATAAGGCATTCATTACAAGGGGGGAGCTATTATTTATAAGAGGGGAACTGTTTATAAGGGGGGTATAATTGTTAAGTGGGCTTATTTATAAAGGGGGCTATTAGTGATAATGGGGACTATTATTTATAAGGGTAACTATTATTTATGAGGGGGGCTATTATTTATAAGGGAGCAGTATTATTTTTACGGGGTGACTGTTACTGATAAGGGGGAATATTACTGATACAGGGCACTATTTATCATTTATAAGGGGCTATTACTGATAAAGGTGTAATATTATTTATAATCAGGGACTATTATTTATAAGGAGGCGCTATAATAACTGATGACTGGGTGCAAAAATCTATTAGGTGGTACAAAGGTGCTCATTTGAATTGTGTGTGGTAAAATGGGACTTGTTATTACTTTTTTGGTGGCAGAAAGGAGGCGTTATTATAGGGGTTGTCACTGCAAGACAATAGTGTTGTTTGCATATCAGCATTTGGGGACCCGCTTTTAATTTTGCCCAGGGCCCCACTTTGTCTAAAACCAGCTCTGATGACGACAGAGAGAATATAAAAGCAAGAAGAACTGACAGTTCATTCTGGAGCCAAGTTTTGGAGAGGAGAGTATTGTTTCTGTGTTCCAGTTTTTCTTGTGCTGATGCTGTCATTTTTTAAAATGATTCCTCCATCTGTTTTCTTTGACCTAAAGGTGAACCGGCTAAGGGCGAAGCAGAGAAGGATTGCCAGGCAGAGATGGCGGCGAAGGCGACGCTTCTGGCTCCATCCCATTACATCTCCCCACATGACAATGGGAGTGTATTCCAGTATGTATGGAGAACTGCAACAACATCCAGAGAAGTTCCACATTTACCTGCGTATGTCCATTCCCAGCTTTGATGAACTTCTTCGGCAGCTGTCATCCAGACTCCAGGGGCAGGAAACCCAATTGCTGAGAAGCGTTACACCAGAGGAGCGCTTGATAGTGACCCTTTGGTGAGTATCAGCACTGTATTTCCACTATATATATATATATATATATATATATATATATATATATATATATTAAATGGAAAGCACATGCGTATCCATTCCTCATAGAATGTAAGCTCTTGCGAGCAGGGCCCTCACTCCTATTGTTTGATATGTTTATTTCTTTGTCACATTGTAATGTCTCACATTGTCTGTTCATGTGTCCTCTAATTTGTAAAGTGCATCGGAATATGTTGGCGCTATATAAATAAAGTTATTATTATTATTGTTATCCAGATACCTGCAAGGAGTGGCTCCCTGTTACAAGAAATACTTTTCCATTGTGCTGATGGCCATTGCTGATGCCCAGTATCGTTTTTTCGCTGTGGACATTGGGGCATACGGCCACACCAACGACTCCAGAAACTTCAAGGACTCTGACATAGGACGGAGAATCTATTCTGGAGAATTCGGATTGCCAGCACCAAAACCATTTCCTGGAACTGAGGGACCTCCTATGCCATTTGTGGTAGTTGGCGACAAGACTTTCCAGATGTGTGGAAACCTTCTGAAACCGTACTCCAGCCGTGGACTCAACTTCCAGATAAGAATCTACAACTACAGACTGTCAAGAGCCCGGCGACTTGTGGAGTGTGCGTTTGGGATCCTCACTTCCAAATGGCGAATTCTTACCATTGCTATCCAGCTGAAGCCAGAATCTGTGGATGATGTTGTGAAAGCCTGCGTGGTCCTCCATAACTTCCTGCTGACAAGGGAACAGTTGCCAGTTGACACCCAATAACTGGAGTCTGGGTTACTTGGTCTCGACTCATCTAGCCCACAATCTACAGTAGCTGTCAGCCGCATGAGGGACAATTTTGCAGCATTTTTTCTTTCCAACGCAGGTTGGGTGGACTGACAGGATGGGAGAGTGTAAGTTTTTTCCTTGGACTTTTTTTAAAAATTTTTTGGACAGTCAAATGTGCTGAAAAGTCTCAATGATTGAAGTCCTGAGCACTGAAAATGAGAGACTTTATTCCTCAGCATGCAGACTGCTCCTTTTTCAATGCTTGCAACTGCCACAGCCTTTTTTCATCCTCAGTTGTCTTTTGCACATGCTTTCTTAAGGGTGGTGTCAAGTGGGGGCCCTCACTGGACAAAGTGTATGCCAACACTTCAAGCAACTGAGGAGGCCTCCCTTAACACTATCTTAAAGAAACCAACGCTGTCTCTATTGTTTTTTAATAAAAAAAATTAATTTTTTAATAGAAAACATTTATTGACCTTTTTTTTTTATTGTAGATCTTTTTTTGTGCGTAAACATCATTTTTCACATCAATAAACTTTTTAAAATAAATTTTCTCATGTATCCCTAGAGTTGTCTTGTCCTTTCTGAGCATGCTCAGAAAAAAAACGGACACAATATAACAGACAGTTACTGATGGCCATCCGTTACTATCCATTATAAGTCCGTTACCCATAGACTTTAATGTTAAAAAATAACGGACGATTGACGTCCGTCATGAAACCGTTTTTTTTAATGGACAGAAAAGTCCTGCATGTAGGATTTTTTTATCCCCGAAAAAAAAACGGACATGTGACAGATTGGGTGTATAATGGACACAAGATAAAAATCCCATTGAAATTAATGGAAATTTTGATGGATTTCTGACAGTTCAGCTAGTGTCCGTTGTTAAAATCTTGTAACAGACAATAGCAACAGACACTACTGAAGGTCACCAGCGGTAGTGTGAACGCCCCCTAAGAATAGGAGTATCCACAATGGGGTTCAGACCTCTTGGACCCCCAGTGATCACCAGAAGTACAGTATATACGCACTGGCTGTTGTTGGCTGCTGTATGATATGTAGTTGCTCTCCAGAATCTAGATATGCAACTGGAAGTTCTGAGTAAATGGTTTAGACCAGGGGTGTCAAACTCATTTTCTCCGGGGGCCACTTCAGCCTCACGGGGTACCTTGAAGGACCAAGATTATTTTACACGTGTATAAAAGTAACTTCTCCTTAACAGATAAGCGAGCTATTAAGGAGTAGTTACATTTGTACATTACTACTGTTACAATCAGCCCTTTGAGGTCAACCAGGAAGAACATAATGTATTGTTAAAACCTAAGACATTGGCATGTTACGTACTATCCTCATCCTTTTCTGAATATATCAAAAATTAAGCACTATACAAATACTGTTTACCCCTGCAAACGGTATTATGCTCTATAGTTGCCTCTGCACACGGTATTACGCCCCACAGCGGCCCCTGCACACGGTATTACACCCCACAGCGGCCCCTGCACACGGTATTATGCTCCATAGTTGCCCCTGCACACGGTATTATGCTCAATAGTTGCCCCTGCACACGGTATTATGCTCCATAGTGGCCACTGCACACATTATTATGCTCCATAGTGGCCCCTGCAATCGGTATTATGCTCCTTAGTGGCCCCTGCATTGGTATTATGCCCCATAGTGGCCCCTGCAAACGGTATTATAGTCCATAGTGGCCCCTGCACATGGTATTATGCCCCATAGTGACCCCCCCCACCCATGAACTATTATTATACTCTGGGGTCTTTTCAGACCCCAGAGTATAATGATTGGAGACCCAGGTGGTGACAAACATAAAAATCAGTGTTACTTACCTGGGCCCCGTTGCGCTCCCTGCGTTCGGCCTTCCTCATTGTCGCACAGACCGGCGTCGCGACATAATGACGTCGGCCTGGCTCACGTGACGCCTGAGACGTCACCAAAGAAGGCCGAAGCCTGCTGGGAGCAGCATCGGATCGCCGGAGAGGTGAGTAACTCTGGTTTTTATGTTTATCACCTCCCCGGGGTCTCCGATTATTATACTCTGGGGTCTGAAAAGCCCCCCGGAGTATAATAATAGTAGTATTTGATGGGGTTCGCCGGCCGCGGCCTCACTTACCATCCCCGCTCCTGCACACAGCCGCTTCTGCGTCCCATAGCAGAAGGGGAAGCGGGGGCGGCCACGACCAGCAGCGGGGATCGGTAAGTAAATAGGCCGTTACGTGCCGGGGATACTCCAGCAGGCAACGGCCTATTTATATATATAAAAAAAACTTATCTTCACCTACCTGCGATGCCTTGATGCAGCTGCGGCCTCCTCCTCTTCTTGTCTGCGTGTCAGCGTAGGAGGCGCGATGACGTCATTGTATCGCCGCCTGCGCTGATATGCAGAGGTCTTGTAAACCAGCCCAGGACAGGTATCGCGCAGCTTTGTTTTTTTTTTTTAAGCGGCCTGTCCTGGGTTGGTTTACATTACATAATGTACATAGACAATAAAAAATGCCGCGGCCCTACGGGCCAGATAAGTGCCGGGCCGGTTAACAGAAGGCAGCGGGCCGGATTCGGCCCGCGGGCCTTGTGTTTGACACCTGTGGTTTAGACTTTTGTTTTATATATAGATCATTATAATATTGAAAACAATGTTATTCCGCTCTTCTAAATAATTCTGTATTTTATACTTGCTTTTGACATAACAAAATAGTTTGGCCGTAAATAATAGCGAAGTAAGAGTGGAGTGTCAAAATTGTCCTAAAAATCCAGTAGGGCGCCCTTATGACATCTCTATTAATGCTATGGCGGCTTATCCTACTCTCCTTCTTCTTTGCAGGAACAGTTTTTTTTTTCTTCCATTTGTGTCTGGTCAATGTTTAAACCAATCGCAGGCCTCAAAGGTGACGGCCATTTCTTTATTGGTCACCTAAGGGTCTGGAATTGGTTTAAACAGTGACCAGACACAAATGGAAGAAAAAAGCATATTCAACAGAACGGCGATTACCGGACTGCAGATATGTGAATGGAGGGGTAAGTACCAGTAATAAAGGGATTTGTATTTAGTTATACACATTGCTGCATTCAGCCTACTTGTGTTGGCCCTGCCTTCATCCAGTTTGGACTCACCCACAATTTGGGGCCACGTTTAATTTTTTTCCAGGGCCACTTTAAGTTCCCAATCTGCCCCTGCCGCTGCTACTAAGTACCAGATGCGTAGCTGGTGAGGGGCAGAGTGGTCAGTGGCCCTGGGCCCACTGACTCTGGGGGGCCCACCCTGGGGTCATTGCAAAGTAGCTATGTCTATTGAATTGGCGTCTTGCCATGGTAGAGGAGGAAGCCACTTGCAAACCATTTAATATAAGGGGGGCATGAGGGAGCAGTAAGTATGCACTGGCGCATAAGGGACATAATATAATAATAATAATAATAATAATAATAATAATAATAATAGTCCTTTAATAGTCCCACAATGGGGAAATTCAGTGTGTTACAGCAGCAAAGATAAGCAGATACAAATACAAATACAACATGTACAGGAATGTTCCAAGGTGAGAGGCATTACATTAATAGCAGACAGACAGATAGGACGTAGCAGAGGAGGAGGGGGGGGGGGGATTTAACAGGCAGAGAGATATTTCAGTTCTCTGTGTGTAATGATCTCTGCTTAGGTCGGTGTTGGTTGTACAGCCTAACCGCGGTGGGGAGGAAAGACTTCCGATAGCGCTCCTTCTCACACCTAGGGTGGAGCAATCGGTCACTGACAGTACTGCTCAGCGCGATCACAGTCTCATGCATGGGATGGGACTTCTTCTTCTGCATGGAGCTCACCACGGACAGTATCCTTCTGTCACCCACCACCTGCACTGGGTCCAGTGGGCTCCCCAGGACAGAGCTGGCCTTTCTAATCAGCTTGTCAAGTTTATTTCTGTCCCTGGTTGATATACTGCTCCCCCAGCAGGCCACTCCAAAGAAGATGTCTGATGCCACTACCGAGTTGAAGAAAGTTCTAAGAAGTGCCCCCCGGATTCCAAAGGCTCTCAGTTTCCTAAGCAGGTAAAGCCTGCTGTGGCCCTTCCTGTACAGGGCCTCCATATGATCTGCCCAGTCCAGCTTATTATTAAGGAGCAAACCCAGGTACTTATAGGTGTTCACAATCTCGATGCCCGTCCCCAGGATGTCCACTGGTTTAGGAGGGCTTCTGCCTTTGCGGAAGTCCACCACCATCTCCTTGGTCTTCCCCGCGTTAATCTTCAGGTGGTTCCGGTGGCACCAGTCCACAAAATCCTGGTTCAGTTCTCTGTACTCCCTGTCATCATCATCTGTGATGAGACCCACTATTGCAGAGTCGTCAGAATACTTCTGTAGGTAGCAGCTGGATGAGTTACACCTAAAATCTGCAGTGTACAGTGTGAAGAGTAAAGGGGCGAGAACCGTACCCTGAGGTGCCCCCGTATTACAGATCACGGTACCTGACACACAGTCTCGGGCTCTCACGTATTGAGGTCGATTTGTGAGGTAGTCTAGGATCCAGTTGGAGAGGTGGTGGTCCACTCCAGCAAGGCCCAGCTTGTCCCTCAATAACCTGGGCTGTATGGTGTTAAAAGCACTGGAGAAATCAAAGAACATTATTCTCACTGTGTTCCCTGGTTTCTCCAGGTGAGACAGAGCCCTGTGCAGAAGATGGATGATGGCATCATCTACCCCAATGCCCGGCCGATAAGCAAACTGGAGGGGGTCCATAGCGGGGCTCACTAGAGGGCGGAGATGTGTGAGAACCAATCTCTCCAAGATCTTCATCAGGTGGGATGTCAGTGCTACAGGTCTGTAGTCATTGAGGTCCATAGGGTGGGGTTTCTTTGGAACTGGTACCACACAAGAAGATTTCCATAATTCAGGGACTATTTCCTGCCTCAGGCTCATATTATACATATATGTAATTATACCACACAGCTGGTCCCTGCAAGTCTTAATTAGCCTTGCACTGATGTCATCTGGCCCTGCGGCTTTCCTCGCCTTGATCTTTTTCATCTCCTTCCTCACCTGGGCCCGTGTGAAGGTCAGACTGTGGCCAGATAAAGACGGATTTCTGGATTTACTGGTCTGTTGGGAAGTAGCCACATGGGGTGAATGAGGTGAAGTCATTGTGGTGAGGGGAGCTGAAGGACATGCTGGGGTGGGAGGAGCTGGTGTGTGATCAAATCTGTTGAAGAATAGGTTTAGTTCATTAAGCCAATTAACATCTGCCTCAATCTGGCCGACAGACTGTTTATGACCCGAAATTGACTTAAGCCCCTCCCAGACCCCCCCTTATGTCTTTTCTTTCCATTTGCTTTTCCATTTTTTCTTTATAACTGGCTTTTCCCTGCCTGATTTGATGCCTCAGCTCCTTTTGTACTTCCCTCAACCCCTCCTTATCTCTTGTCCTGAATGCCATCTTTTTCTCCTTAAGTAGTGTTTTTATATCAGAGTTAATCCATGGTTTGTTATTGGAGAACCACCTCACCACTTTTGTGGGTACTGTGTTGTCCACACAAAAATTAAGGGGTCATTAGGGGGAACTAACAACTGGGGAATTGTGCAGTTTTAATTTTAGGTGACAAATGGACATTATTAATTACAGGGAATTATTAATTAAGTTGCACTCTTAATTTAAAGGGCAAACAGTGTATTATTATAGAGGGGGCACATAGGGGGTATTATAAATTAAGGGGACAAACAGGAAGTATTGTTAATCTAAAGATGCATACGGGTATTATTTATTTCCAAGGGATTTTTGTATTACATATTTTATTATTGGGGATAGCAGCAGGATGGGTGTGCAGGTGAGGACAATGTGGGTGTCTGGAAAAGTGAGGAGCCAAAGATGTCTGTGCTGCAAACTTTACAGAGACAAGTCACAGCTGGAAGAAGTGGTCATGGAGGTCCCGATGGAAGAGGCAAGGAATGTGAAGGATTACAGTCAGACGTCACCTGTAAGCAACTATATTTTTCCTGTGCACTCTGATATGTTTGCCCCCAGTGCTGAACCCCTAGCTACACCTCTGCTAAGTACATTAGATGGTTAAAAGCAATTTATACATTTTTAATTTCATTGGTGGGCAAGGAACTGAAAATGGATGGATTCCAGATCGTCAGGGGAAGATATATAAAATCCGAGAATCCTCCGAGTAACTGGGTGAAGACCAACTCATTGGGGGAGTCTTGGTATGACTTGTGGAGAAAACTGGTCATTTCAACTTGAGCTAGTAATAACTGTCCTTCAGAAAATTCACAGGTCCACTTTTGTGATATCTGTTCATTTCTATAATGTAATCTTATCTCAGGCTTCTATGTACATACATCCAAACTTTCAAAGGAATGAAAGAGGGACAGAATGTGTGGTGCACTATGCATGCAGCTGCAAATTTAGCCCCACCTACTTCCAATTTGACCCCACCTATTTCCATCCATTTCTCTTAGTGCCCCCACACAGTATAACACCCCTACAGTCACTCTGACATGATATGCCCCACATTATAATGTCCCCCTCCAGCTTCCCCTCACAGTATAAAGTCCCTCTCCAGGTGCACCCACCGCTTATTGTCCCCCTCCAGCTTCCCCATATTATTCAGTCCAATTCCAGGTTCCCCCAGTTTATTGTCTCCCTCTAGCTACCCCCACAGTTTAATGGCCCTTTCCAGCTGCCCACACAGTATTAAGTCCCCCTCCAGCTGCCCCCACAGTATTCAGTGCTCCTCCAGCTGCCCTTAGTTTATTGTCCCCCTCCAACTGCCCCCAGTTTATTGTCCCCCTCCAGTTGCCCCCTCAGTATTCAGTCCCACTCCAGCTGCCCCCACAGTATTTAGTTGCCCTCCAGTTGCCCCCACAATATTCAGTTGCCCCCACAGTATTCATTCCCCCTCCAGCTGCCCCCACAGTTTAATGTCCCTCTCCAGTTGCCCCCAATTTAATGTTCCCCTCCAGCTGCCCCCACAGTATAAATTTCCCCAGCAGTCACCCCCACAGTATTATGTCCTTCTCCTGGTGCCCCAACAGTATCAAACAAACATAAAAAACCTAATACTCACTTCGCCCTGTCCCCCTGCTGTTCTTTTCTTCCGTCTCTGGACCCCTGTTGGCTTCAGGGATTTGCAGACTTGATGTAAGTGATGTCACTACATCACGCCTACTGCTGCTGGAGTAGAGACAGAGGCTGAATGGTGAAGCAGGAAGCGAACATCTCCCTACATCATCAATGTATTCAAGACGGAATAAACCCCCTGCCAACCGGGGGTTGGCAAATATACTTGTTACATGTTTTATATCATTAACTGGTCATACATTAGCTTTTGTCTATCTGCTGTCACTTCCCAGTTTCCAAAAATACACTGACACTGAAAAATGAATCTTATCTTTACTCCTGGTGTCTTATGTTGTAAAGAGTCCTTTGGGTCCCTTAAACTTCAGGGCCTGGTAGCGATTGTTACCTCTGCATCCCCTACTACTACTCCCATAGATAGATAGATAGCTAAATAGATAGATAGATAGATAGATAGATACAATAGATACACACGTAGACAAAATTGTTGGTACCCCTCGTTTAATGAAAGAAAAACCCACAATGGTCACAGAAATAACTTGAATCTGACAAAAGTAATAATATATAAAAATTTTATAAAAATGAACAAATGAAAGTCAGACATTGCTTTTCAACCATGCTTCAACAGAATTTTAAAAAAAAGAAAACTCATGAAACAGGCCTGGACAGAAATGATGGTTCCCTTAACTTAATATTTTGTTGCACAACCTTTTGAGGCAATCACTGCAATCAAACGATTCCTGTAACTGTCAATGAGACTTCTGCACCTCTCAGCAGGTATTTTGGCCACTCCTCATGAGCAAACTGCTCCAGTTGTCTCGGGTTTGAAGGGTGCCTTTTCCAGACAAGCATGTTTCAGCTCCTTCCAAAGATGCTCAATAGGATTGAGGTCAGGGCCCATAGAAGGCCACTTCAGAATAGTCCAATGTTTTCCTCTTAGCCATTCTTGGGTGTTTTTAGATGTGTGTTTTGGGTCTTTATCCTGTTGCAAGACCCACGACCTGCGACTGAGACCAAGATTTCTGACACTGGGCAGCACATCTCTCTCTGGAATCTCTTGATAGTCTTGAGATTTCATTGTACCCTGAACAGATTCAAGACACCCTGTGCCAGATGCAGCAAAGCAGCCCCAGAACATAACAGAGCCTCCTCCATGTTTCACAGTAGGGACAGTGTTCTCTTCAAGATATGTTTCATTTTTTCCATCTGTGAACATAGAGCTGATGTGCCTTCCCAAAAATTTCAATTTTTGTCTCATCTGTCCATAGGACATTCTCTCAGAAGCTTTGTGGCTTGTCAACATGTAGTTTGGCCAATTCCAGTTTTGTCAGATTCAAGTTATTTCTGTGACCATTGTGGGTTTTTCTTTCATTAAACGAGGGCTACCAACAATTTTGTCCACGTGTGTAGATAGATACTATAGAAAGAGAGAGAAAGAGAGAGAGAGAGAGATATGAGCTACAGTAGATAGATAGATAGATAGATAGATAGTTGATGCAAGTTACATAACTGTTTATCTCCATGGAAATTACATTGCATTATGCACTATTTTATCCAAATTGCGGAGGACATGAAAACGGTAAAGAAACACTTCTCACACCATCAGCACATAAGAGATCTAGATACCATCCACAGCTATAGGTCAATAATAACATCTTATGCTGAGACTCTTGCAGTGGTGAACCTAGCCTCTTTGCTGCCTGAGGCGAACTATAGAATGACGCCCCCCCCCCCCAAAAAAAAAAAAATTGAGTTTCCATACTACTAGCTTCACACGCTGTTATCGTCGCACAATATACACAATACACAAAGTTATAAAGCAGTTTTTAAGAATTCTTCTTCCTGTATTACTTCAGTATCAGAAATCAATAACACGGCATTAACAATGACAGTAACTTCACACATCTTCTGCTTGGTGGATGGACGAGCCCACGTGGCCCCCATTCTCTATAATAGGAGCGCCGCAGATACAGTAGCTGAGTACTGGACTTCGGCTATCTTTGGCACTCCCATGGAAGTGAATGAGAGCCACGGAGGTTTGTCCATCCACCAAGTGACACACCTATATATATGGCTGCGGTCAGGCTGAATTCCCACCCAGTGGGGGGAAAAAAAAAAACAATTCTCAGGCTCAGTGGGGGTCTCAGCAGACAGACCCCCATCTATCAGGTATTTATCCTCTATCATTTAGGTGAATACAGGGCAGTAACATTTTGTGACTTACAGGTGACGTCTCTGACTAATCGGTCACATTTCCCTTCTCTTCCCTTTGGACCGCCATGACCACTTCTTCCAGCTGTGACTTCTCTCTGTAAAGTTTGCAACACAGACATCTTTGGCTCCTCACTTTTCCAGGCACCAACCCACATTGTCCTCACCTACACACCCATCCTACTGCTTCCCCCAATTATAAAATCTATGATATAACCCCCCATAATGAATAATACCCCCAAGTGCATCTTTATATTAATAATGTCCGTGTGTACCCTGTATAAATAGTGCCCCTTATTAATAATTCCCCAGGTGTTAACTAATTAAAAGGTTTTCCAGGTCATTAATAAACTAATCAGTGGGGCTCAAAAACCCAGGACCCCTACTGATCAGCTGTTTGAATGGTACCTGTGTAAACGCCGTGACCGCTTCTCTGTTTACATAGTGTCATTCATCTCATAGCGGCCATGTAATGTAACTACAGCCTCGTCCTATACATGTCTATGTGACAAGGCTGTAATTACATCACACGGTCACTATAAACAGACAGCGTATAATATAAACAGGCGCCATAGCCCCTGTTTATAGCACCCCATTTACACACACTATAATGTTCCACAGCAGCCCCTGCACACAGTATTATGGCTCGCTGCAGCCCCTGCACACGGTATTATGCCCCATATTGGCCCCTGCACACGGTATTATGCAACATAGTGGCCTCTGCACACGGTATTATTCTCCATAGTGGCCCCTGCACTGGTATTATGCTCCATAGTGGCCCTTGCACACGGTATTATGCTCCATAGTGGACCCTGCACACTGTATTATGCCTCGGTGCGGCCCCTGCACACGGTATTATGCTCCATAGTGGCCCCTGCACACGGTATTATGCCCCGCAGTGGCCACTGCACACGGTATTATGAACCACAGCAACCCCTGCACACAGTATTATGCTCCATAGTGGCCCCTGCACACGGTATTATGCGCCGCAGTGGCCACTGCACACGGTACTATGAACCACAGCAACCCCTGCACACAGTATTATACTCCCTAGTGGCCCCTGCACATAGTATTATGCCCCATATTGGCCCTTGCACACGGTATTATGCTCCATAGTGGCCCCTGCACACGGTATTATGCTCCATAGTGGCCCCTGCACACGGTATTATGCTCCATAGTGGTCCCTGCACACGGTATTATGCCCTGCAGTGGCCACTGCACACGGTATTATGAACCACAGCAACCCCTGAACACAGTATTATGCTCCCTAGTGGGCCCTGCACACAGTATTATGCCCCATATTGGCCCCTGAACACACGGTATTATTCTCCATAGTGGCCTCTGCACACGGTATTATGCTCCATAGTGGCCCCTGCACTGGTATTATGCTCCATAGTGGCCCTTGCACAGGGTATTATGCTCCACAGTGGCCCCTGCACATGGTATTATGCTTTATATTGGCCCCTGTACTTGGTATTATGCTCCATAGTGGCCCCTGCACTCGTATTATGCTCCACAGTGGCCCCTGCACACGGTATTATGCACACTCTTTTCAGACCCCAGAGTAAAATGATCGGAGACCCAGAGGAGGTGACAAACATAAAAACCAGTGCTACATACCTATCCTGGACACCGGTGCACTCCCTGCAGCTTTCGGCCCTTTCGGCGACACGACCTGATGATGTCACCAGAGGGCCCAAACCTGCTCGGAGTAACACCGGATCGCTGGAGAGGTGAGTAACAATGGTTTTTATGTTCCCTCACCTTCCCTGGGTCTCCGATTATTATACTTTGGGGTCTGAATAGTAGTATTTGAGGCCCGCGGCCTAACTTACCGATGCCCGCGGCTGCTCACAGCGGTATCCACTTCCCCTTCTGCGTCCCATAGAGGCGGCCACGAGTAGATGCGGGGTAGGTAAATAAATAGGCCGTTACCTGCCGGGGATACACCAGCAGGTTATGGCCTATTTATATATATATATATATATATATATATATATATATATACTGTATATAAAAAAGTTAGCCGCATCTACCTGCGATCCCTTGATGGAGCCGCCGCCTCCTCTTTTTGTCCGCGACGTCTGCGTCTCAGCGTAGGAGGCGAGATGACATCATTGTATCGTCGCCTGCACTGACATGCAGAGGTCTTGTAAACCAGCCCAGGACAGGCCCCGCTCAGCTTTTTTTTTTTCTTTTTTTTTTTTTTTTTTTAAAGCGGCCTGTCCTGGGCTAGTTTACGGTAAATATAAAGTAAAAAATGCCGCCCCCCAGACAGTGATGGACAGTGCCGCCTGAGGCGGCTGCCTCGCTTCGCCTCATTAGCGGTGCGCCCCTGGACTCTTGATATAAAGTCTGTACAGTATTTCATATCCCAGTTCTTTGCTGGCTCGCTGCCTTTGCAAATCGTATTGCCACTAGGTGGTGCTAATGGATTTTGGTAGATATGTCAAATACCGTAATTCTCTAAAATGTAATAATGATCTTTAAACAAAATGTAGTTTTAGACAAAGGAACCAGAATATACAATGATTACTCTATTTATTTAAGCAACCAAGTTTCTCAGGATCCATGTCATCAATGTTAACAAATATAGTAGGTACAATATCTGGAATTGTAATGGTAGTGATATTACACCTTACTATACACCAGTCATGTCGGGAGAAAGAAAAGATTAATAAACTATAGAACCTAAAATATCATAAGATTATTATAATGAAGGAATATATTGCAATATCATATCTCGTATTTCATATTATCTATCTGTCTGTCTATCTATCTCATATCTATCTATCTCATATCTGTATCTATTTCTATTTCTGTCTCTGTCTCTCTCTCTCTCTCTCCATATCTATCTATCTATCTATCTATCTATCTATCTATCTATCTATCTATCTATCCAGAGGCGTAGCTAGGGGTTCAGCACAGGGGGGGCGAACACGTCCAAGTGGGCCCCCAACTCAGGTATACCAACACTATCACTATACAGTGACTGTATACTGGTAGATAGTGGTTCTACAAAGGGCTGTGAAGACCAGTTACGTAAATACAGTACAGGAACAATGTTGTGACTTACAGGTGACGTCTCTGACGGTTTACATTTATCGTCTCTTCCATCTGGACCGCCATGACCTCTTCTTCCAGCTGTGACTGTAAATTTTGTCACACAGACATCTTTGGCTCCTCACTTTTCCAGGCACCCGACCCACATTGTCCCCAATTACATAACCTCTCCATCCTTCTGCTACCCCAATTATAAAATATATGATATAAAATCCCCTGGAAATGAATAATAACCCCATGTGCCTTTTTAATTTAATAATGCTCCTATGTGCCCCATTTATTTAATAGTGCCCCTCAATTAATAATTTCCCTAATTAATAATGCCCTGTGTACCCCCTTAAATCAATTTAATGCCCGAGTGCCACCTAAAATTAATATTGTCCAATTCCCCTATTATTAATTATACCCTCTTATGTCTCCTTGTATAAATTATGCCCTCTTACATAAATGCCCCTCTGTATTTATAACGCCTATTAATAACCCCTTTGTATTAAAGACGACCTTTCATGTCCTCATGCATATGCGGTTTTAGATACCACTAGAAAGCTGACAGTGCACTGAATTCAGCGCACTGTCGGGTTTCCCGTTATGTGCCCCGGTGGAGGAGATATCAATGCCGTTAGTTTCGGCACTGATCTCTCCCCACCGTTAGAAGGGCGTTCCTGACAGTCTAGCGTCATCGCTGGTCTGTGAGGAACGTCCCCCACCAAGACTTGTACTGGGGGAGGGGGGCCTTACTCAAAGCTCAGCGTCATCACAGGGCGGTAAGGAACGCCCCCTCTGACGGTACAAGGCTATGTTAGAGTAGTGTCAGGGGAGCCTTCCTCACAGCACAGCGATGACGCTAGACTTTCAGGAAAGCCCTTCTGACAGTGGAAACAGATATGTGCTGAAACTAACGGCACCGATCTCTCCTCCATCGGGGCACATAACGGGAAAGCCGACTGTCGGCTTTCTAGCGGTATATAAAATCACAGGTTCATGAGGACATGAAAGGTCCTCTTTAAAGGGGTTGTCCAGGAAGTGGACAAATCACAGTGGAGGTGGAGTAGGTGATAAAAAAAAATCATACTCAGGCTGGGTTCACACCAGCACTTGAACCCCGTTGAGGGATTCTGTCCCCCATTCCGTTTGAAAAATGCAGAAAGAAAAGTCCTGCTAGCAGGCCTTTTTTCTCTGCATTTTTCAGGCAGAAACCACACAGAAACCCAGCAGACCCCATTATAGTCCGCAGGTAACCGCTTTACAAGTGAATTGGTTTTCCGTTTTTCAGGTCCCCAAGTGGACCCGAAAAACGGAAACCGAGCGCTAGTGTGAACCCAGCCTTACCTGTCCCCAGTGCTCTGGTGTCTGCCTCCACTGTCTGTTCAGACATGTGCCATACGTGACTGCTGAGGCCATCAGTGGTGTCAGTGATGGCTGGAAAGGACCCAGTCATGTATATGAGTGACATCACCGAGTCCTTTCCAGCCACTGCTGAGGCCAATCATGTGCAGTGCAGGACTTGCGGCAGGGAAGTGGCGTGAGTGTGCCTGAACAGACAGTAGCAGAAGGCTGCGGACATCGGTAGCCTGGGGACCTTCCCCGCCTCCTCTCCAATTTGCCCAATACAATCCTCACCAGTAAACTTTATTATTCCCTAGAAAACCCCTTTAATACTGCCCCAATGCCCCCTAATATTATCTCCCCTTACATTCATTCAGCCCCCACTGACCTTTCACTATAATTTATATCCTCTTTTACTAAAGCCCCCTAATACCCCTTATATTAGTTATGGTCTCTTATCTAAATTCCCAATGCTCCCAACTGACCTCTTATATGTATTACCCCCATCCCCCCACCCCCAATTACAATGCCCAAAGCGAGTTAAAAAAAAAGGCGATGCTACTCACCTACCTCCGATACCCCAAGGAGAAATCTCCACCGCCGGCACTGCCGCTGCTTACTGAAGAAGCAGGACCTGCATCCTGGCGCGGACGGCGCAGGACAATGACGTCATCGCGCAAACGTCTGTGCCAGGACGCAGACATCTTAGGGCAGCTCGTAGGCCACAGGCCTGAACTGGCTTGTGGTTTACGAGCTACGTACGAACAGAGAATGTATTTTAACTGCATCGGTGTCATGCAGACGCTGATGCAGTTAATATGTGAGGGTAACCTGTGTTGCGGCAGCCCCGAAGTAGGCCCCCGAGATTCAGTGGGCCCGGGGCCACCGCCCCCCCTGCCCCCCCGCTAGCTACGCCTCTGTATCTATCTCGTATCTATCTATCTCGTATCTATCTATCTATCTATCTATCTATCTATCTATCTATCTATCTATCTATCATATATAGAATTATTTAATAGGTAGTGTTTCTCTTCTCTGCTATTCTCAATGAGGTAGAGACCACACAGGCAGAGCCTGCATCCAGCTGAGATTGGATTTTGCTAAGTTTCCTTGGCTCTGTTCGTCATATCCAGAACACAAATAAATGAGTTTAAAAACATAAAAAAAATGATTAAAGCATCTTTAAAGTTACAGTATTGAGCATGGAAGGAGCTCAGTGCTGCCGCGTTTTGAATAGCGTTGCTGAACCTTGTGAGATTTGTCTTGCGATTACTGTGAGGTTTTCCTGCAGTTTTGTTTCTGAATGAACTTATTTAGTCCAAACCAGCACGGCTATTATTATTATAATACTGTGGGGTCTCTTGAGATGCCGGAGTATAATAAATGGAGGCCCAGGGCAGGTAAGTAAATATAACACACAGTCCTTACAATCCGTTTTGCTCGTCCCCATCTAGGTGCTTGAAGTTACGCCTCTGCTCCTAAAGTTTGTCAGCCCTCCTCCATGGGTGATGTAGATGTGCCCAGCAGTCCACCTGTCACCACTATATTAGCAGGAGAGGGGAACCAGGCTTAGCGTCACATTACTATGAATAATATAAGAAGAGACATAGGGTTACACTGAGCCCTACCTTAGGTGTTCCTTTAATGGCACATTATTGCAGGAAGTTTCAGAACTCTATGAACATTGTGATGTTTTTTCTACTGATTGTTTTATATTCGATCACTTATTTCCTGAATGTAAGACCTTTTTATAAGGCGGGCGCACTACATCATGTCATCACCCATGTACACAACTTTACACAAGGGATTGCATAAGATCAATGAGCAATGATTTTATTTACTTTTAATGCAATTTCTAAAAAAGCTTTTATGTGCAGACCTTTTGGTCTATTCTCCAGTCAGAGCATTCACAATCTGGGACTCATTTATCTTATCATGTCAAAATGAAGGTGTTTTAAGGGGGGGTCTGCAGAGATCAGAAAAGAAAGAAATTATATATATATATATATATATATATATATATATATATATATATGCAATAACCCTTAAAAAGTAAAATAAATGTGTTTAGAAATCTTAAAGAGGACGTTTTCCCACCTTTATCAACTCCAATGATTTGCTGCCACTCATTCTGGCATTTTTCTATAGGCCTCACCATTTCCACGCAAATAATTCCAACTGCATCTGGAGTGAAGGATGCAAAGGACTGGAATTGGTGGAGATGGTCAGTGGCCCTCTTTAATGTCCACCTTCACAAACATTATTTTACCTGTTCCAATATGCATTTAAATTAGAAAATAAAGCAACTTTGCAATAAGTCTCCATTAAAATGTTCCTCTCTTTCATGTTTACAGAATTTATACAGATCTATGTGTCTCCATGGTAACAGACTACAAACCACGCATAGTCTCCGGTGACTGATGGGTCACTGTGTATCTGCATGTATACACACATCAGTCCTTTTATCACTGCTGGCAGGATTGTGAGGGGCACTCATGAATAACTATGAACATCAGTATGTATAGTCATAAGTTATTTGATCAATCAGAGAGAAGGTCCATACAGCGTAGTCAGAAAGCGCTTCTATAAAACCATAAAGTCACAGAGTACCTCCATAAAACAGTGCAGCCAGAGAATACCTCCATAAAACAGTACAGCCACAGAGTACCTCCATAAAAGAGTGCAGCCAGAGAGTACCTCCATAAAATAGTGTAGCCACAGAGTACCTCCATAAAACAGTGCAGCCAGAAAGTACCTCCATAAAACAGTGCAGCCACATAGTACCTCCATAAAAGAGTACAGCCACAGAGTACCTCCATAAAATAGTGCAGCCAGAGAATACCTCCATAAAACAACAACCACAGAGTATCTCCATAAAACAGTGCAGCCACAGAGTACCTCCATAAAAGAGTACAGCCACAGAGTACCTTCATAAAATAGTGCAGCCAGAGAGTACCTCCATAAAACAGTGCAGCCACAGAGTACCTCCATAAAAGTGTACAGCCACAGAGTACCTCCATAAAATAGTGCAGCCACAGAATACCTCTATAAAACAGTGCAGCCAGAGAATACCTCCATAAAACAGTGCAGCCAGAGAATACCTCTATAAAACAGTGCAGCCACAGAGTACCTCCATAAAACAGTGCAGCCAGGGAGTACCTCCATAAAACAGTGCAGCCACGGAGTACCTCCATAAAAGAGTACAGCCACAGAGTACCTCCATAAAAGAGTACAGCCACAGAGTACCTCCATAAAAGAGTACAGCCACAGAGTACCTCCATAAAAGAGTACAGCCACAGAGTACCTCCATAAAACAGTGCAGCCACAGAGTACCTCCATAAAACTGTGCAGCCAGAGAGTACCTACATATAACAGTGCAGCCATAGAGTACCTCCATATAACAGTGCAGCCACAGAGTACCTCCATAAAACAGTGCAGCCAGAGAGTACCTCCATAGAACAGTGCAACCAGAGAGTACCTCCATAAAAGAGTGCAGCCAGAGAGTACCTCCATAAAAGAGTGCAGCCACAGAGTGCCTCCACAAAAGAGTACAGCCACAGAGTACCTCCATAAAACAGTGCATCCAGAGAGTACCTCCATAAAAGAGTACAGCCACAGAGTACCTCCATAGAACAGTGCAGCCAGAGAGTACCTCCATAAAACAGTGCAGCCAGAGAGTACCTCCATAGAACAGTTCAGCCAGAGAGTACCTCCATAAAACAGTGCAGCCAGAGAGTACCTCCATAAAATAGTGCAGTGAGAGAGTACCTCCATAAAACAGTGCAGCCAGAGAATACCTCCATAAAACAGTGCAGCCAGAGAATACCTCCATAAAAGAGTGCAGCCAGAGAGTACCTCCATAAAACAGTGCAGGGAGAGAGTACCTCCATAAAACAGTGCAGCCAGAGAGTACCTCCATAAAACTGTGCAGCCAGAGAGTACCTCCTTAAAACAGTGCAGCCACAGAGTGCCACCATAAAAGAGTACAGCCACAGAGTACCTCCATAAAACAGTGCAACCACAGAGTACCTCCATAGAACAGTGCAGCCATAGAGGGCGCCTGTTGCCTAATGCAACAACCAGGCACTCCAATAATCAAAAAACATACAGCTGGAGTACTGGAGTGTGAGCACTAAATGGGTTGGTTCTCCCATGGGCTGCCCCCCTTAAAAACTTTGCCCCCTTAATCAGTCCATGTTTATATGATGGAAAGTCCATGGTCATGTGATGAACACACAGGTGCACAGCTCGTTACTAGACAGCGCTCTGATCGCTAAGTTGTGACTATAACACAAGCTGTGCACCTGTGTGTCCATCACATGACCATGGACCGTATATCACGTGTCCACGGACTGTATATCACATGACCATGGACTATATATCACATGACCATGGACCGTATATCACATGACCATGGACTATATATCACATGACCACGGACTGTATATCACATGACCACGGGCCGTATATCACATGACCATGGACTATATATCACAAGACCACGGACTGTATATCACATGACCATGGACTATATATCACATGACCATGGACTATATATCACATGACCATGGACTATATATCACATGACCATCGACTGATATTTATCCACTGGGAGTAAACAATGAATTACAGCAAGCAGAGTTCTAGAAAACCGTGAGGAATTGATACAGAAAGTATATTGGAAAATTGTATAACTTTTTATTATACAAAAAATAACATTTACTTGCATTTACAACCCCTTTAATAAAATCATATTACATACAAAAAAGATGAGGATATAATTGCAAGAGACAATTGTCAGCCTTGGATGGCGGCGGTGGCAGCAGACAAAACATCTGTGCTACGTGCCTTGGGCCTAAAGACTCTACTGGTGGCAAGGTCTGGACTTCTGAATAGCGGATCTGCCTTGTTATGTAATGATACATCCCCGCTATATTGCTGTATTACCAGGCTTACAGAGGTTTCCCAGTTGGGCTTTGTATACAGTCAAGCACTAAAGATGAATATATGGTGTACATGGGTGAGTGTAAATCCAGCAAGAGCCGCTTTCCATGCCTGTATATCTCGTGGCCTCGTATCTGTCTCCAGTTAATCATAATGCTAAACAAAGGTGACAAAATGACTTTACAAGCTCACAGGAAATAGCAGGAGATGTATAGCAGGGAGCAGGCCTGACCACGGCCACATCCATCCATCTCACCTGTCAATAATCCTCTCGGTGAATTACTTAGCCATATAATCTGTTTACAACAAATAAATTCCCATTATTATTACATTACGGCCCAGAGACATCCATCATAATGTGTTTGTCATACGTCCACCTTTACACCACCTCGCCCCACAGAGGGGACAAATGTAATTACTATGGGACAGTAATGCAGTGACATCACGTATGATGAATTGATCTATACATTCTCTGACTTTTTCCAATAACCATATGCACAATAGAGATGATCCCTGTAATATATGTATGAAATGTTATGTCTGCATTCTTGTCTTCTCTGGGCTTTGAGTAAAAATCACTCAAGAAAATGAAACATGACATGATTGTGTGCACATTGGTACAGAGTAGCAAAGTATGATGTAGCAGAGCTGAGTTAGTGGTGTTGCAGGAAGTATCAAGCTGGAGGATGGGGATGTAATGGAGAACTGGAACCACTTGATGTGGTAGTGCTGGAACCACTTTATATAGCAGCTACGACCACTTGATTTAGCAGAGGGAAGTGGTATAATAGATTTAGGGCAGTGGTACAGTAGAGTAGAACCAGTGATTTAGCAGGGATGGGCTAGTGAAGTAACACTGATGGACCAGCATTTTAGCAGTGGTATGGCAGAGATGAACCAACAAACCAGCGCTACACTGATTCTGACACAGTTGGATTTTTTTCCATAGTCCTCACCATTCCCAAGCGATAAGTGCTGTTTAGGATCTGTACTATCAGGTAGGTAGTGTCAGATAGGAGCAGGCAAGAGGTGTGATTCTGAACTCTGACACTGGCTGCCTATGGTTGGTGCTCTGATTCTTGTTCCCTTGTCTGCTCCTGTCAGACACCACCCTCCTGACAGTACATAGTCTATATAGCATATCAGGCACCAGAACTAACAGCACTGATTGATGATTGCTCAGGAATGGTGGGGGCTAGAGAAATCAAAGGAGCCGCGCCTATTAATAGATGCTAAGATCTGGAGTTGGAGGAGGTGGTGAAAGGTCCTCTTTAAAGCTCAATACAGCCAGAAAAGTCACAGAGGAGAAGTCAGTGTGCGGTGTTGGATCTGGAACAGACAAGTAACAGTATCTATCTGTCTATCTATCTGTCTATCTATCTATCTATCTATCTATCATGCAAAAATAAGAGATCAGCACCAAACAGAACAGAAGACTGGGTGCATGTCCAATTCTGATGACTGTATAGCATAATCCAAAATAATAGGCAGCATTCCAATATCAAAACAAACAAATGGACCTTTTATTAGCCTGGTGGAACTGGGCATATAAAAGTCCTTTTGTTATTTTGGATCTATCTATCTATTTATCTATCTATATATAAAGAACAGAGATAAAAACTGCATTGCTGCTATTATTAAAAGAGTAATTATTAGTAGAATATGACTCTGCATCCTACTTGCCCTGTGTTCACACTGTAGACCTGTTCTGGGTCCAAGAGAGGCATGTTTATTTAGTATTGGGTTCCACTTGATTGAAGTCGCCTTGTCGGGGCTTCCTACTGTTTTATCAAATATGTATAACGAAGAACCTGAAATTTATATATTTAGTCTATAGACCATATTGTTTAATAATAGCAGTAATGCAGTTTTCATCTGTTCTTTATATGTCCTAGTGTTGTGTCAGAAGCTGCTGCAATTTTTGTATTTTGTATAGATCTATCTATCTGTCTATCTATCTGTCTATCTATCTATCTATCTATCTATCATCTGTTATCTACTTATGTATAGCTTTCATATCTATCTGTCCTTTCTAATACTGTGTAGGAAACCCCATATTCGTCTTCTGAAAAGCCTGAATTTTTCAGGGCATACAACTTTGCTAGCTGAACATATTAAAGATATTTGTAATAATTGAATTATTAAAACTCATATGTAGTAATCGTTCCATATATTACAGAGTGTGTGAGATCAGTCGGAGAATCATACATAGATTCCTATGGTTCAGCAGATGGTGAATACGGGAATAGAAGTATTTTCATATAATAAATGGGTCTTGTGTGAGATATTACCCAGACACTTCTTGTTTCTTATTTCCAGGCATAAGATATGAGCCACAGGGGCAAACTCAGGATTTCTGGGGGAGACAAGGGTTATAATATATGAAAGAAATAATGTAAGGGGAGCTATCATAGGCGAGCATTGAATAAAGCCCACACCACCAGCACCAATTCATTTGGAAAACCTGTATGTAATGCTGTGTACTGTGTGCAGTATATTATAGGATTACTGGCCTGGGATATAAAGAAATTATGCTGTACTGTGTTGTAATAATTCAGGGGTGACAGGTTATCAATACAGCAGAATTGCAGTTGGGGGTCAGAGGCCATATCCTAAAGCTCCATTTCTGATAGAGAAGAGGCTGACCTCTTGACCAGGCTGACATGACACTTGGCATCTTCTTGCCCATGTCTGTGTATTTCACCTGTAGATGATAAGCAGTATTTTATGTATATATGGGGTGTAAGAGATGTTACACATGATATGGCTTTCAAAGGACCAAAAAAAGCTGAGTGTAAACTCTGTTATAGGAAAGATCAATGGGGAAGGAGAATACTGAAGACTCCGATGTAATGTGCAGAAAATGATGGACACAAGAAACAGACAACTAGTTATGCTTAACAGGTTTTTACTGGCAGATACTTAAGATGCAGAAAATTTTTGACAAATGGAAGGAATAAAGAAATATGAAGAAGAAGTAATCCACTTGCTACAGGAGGGCACACCTTCTTCGATTCTCCCTCTTTTACAGTCCTCTCCAAGCTAGTCTGCCCATTTGGCTCCACTGAAAGATTCTCTGTTGCCTTCCCTGCTGTCTTTGCGCCAACTTCCACATATGCCAACTGCCTTATTATGTATATCTTTGGTCGACTCCACCTCCAGGGACTTTGCATGCCACCTCCTCCACAATCACCATCATCGCCAGGGCACCCTGGTGGTCTGGTGATCAGCTACATCAAGCCAAACCAAAAGGGGTTATCCACATTCTGCAGTTTATGGCCATCAATCTTAGATCCCGGGACCCCCGCAGATATCAAGTACCTGTACAAACTGTATCAGCAAGTGTAGGTCCTGCAGCTGCAATACCTACACTTGCCACTACACTTTGTACCACTGATCTGGAGAGGACCTGCCTAGTTGTCCGACCCATGCAGATATAATATTAATTGCCTATTCTAAGGAAAATATCTTCAGTCGTCAATAAATGGAAATTTTTGATTGTAAATTACTAATCTTGTCTAATATTTAGGCATCATAAACTTAGACCAGGCAGTTATCTTCCAGGACTGAGTTATCTTCTTGTGTATGTAGTGTCCCTACCCGATAACCTATCCACAATAAGGAAATCATGGCTGGGTTTCTGACTGGGTTCCAAAACATAGAAAGTTTCTACTTTATGGTTGTATCCACTGGCTATAGACTTACCAATAAGGCCTGACGCACACAACCATAGACATATGAGCCTCTACATGACTGGAGCAGATGGGTAACATCGCTTACCAGCGCCTGCCAGTCCACTCCTTTCCAGAACAACGGGCCATTGGGCAGGGGAATTGACAGATTCATGCAGTTGCTCCTAACCTGGGCTACGTGACTTCTTTTACCTGATTCTTCTCCATCTACTTTTAACTTCCCAAACCTTATTAAAGTACAAATTAAGATATGTAAATGTGTCTGACAACAAGCTGAAGCAGTGTGATTCCTCAGTATGGCATGCTGTTCTCACCTGGTATTGGCAAGATACTTCGCTCTAAAGCAAGCAAACTGACAGATGTGAACCTTTGTCATGCAAACTTTCCCACCTCCCTCAGTTCTGAGCCTGGAGTTTACAATAATCCTGGATTTTAGTTATATCGCTGATGTTTGTCTTCTATTTAGTTCTCTGCCAGTTTTACCATGGACAGTTTCAGTAACCCATTGATATTAATCACCTAACTGGTACCCAAACTGGGTGCAAAAGTTATATTTGCAGCACCCGTATCCTGGGGACTGAAAGGTTCCCCCTGTTATATTACAAGCAGCAGTGAAATAACACGATAATGGTGTCACGGCTTGGCAGACCTGGCTCAACAACTAACTTCGCGACAGCTTTCCCCAGCTGAAGCCTGTGCACAAGTTTCAAACCCCCCATCCAGTCTGTCTGGAATTACATGAAGACAGAAGGATTGCAACAAGTCTACATCCAGAGAAGATCTGTGCTTAGTTCTCCAATATGGCGGTAACAACCTCCCTGCCAAGTTTCTTCAAAAAGTGTCTACAATTTTACCAAGAAGTCTTGATGGAAAGAAAAGGGCAAAGGTCACACCAAATATTGATGGGATTTAGGTTTCTCTTTTCTTCATTCACTTCATTTTGACAAAAATAAGCTAGTAACACTTTTGTTTTATTCACAAGCACAAGCTTTCAAATACAGAGGAAGAGTGCCAAGCACTAAATAGTGTGATACCGTAGATCAATGCACTAAATTGAAAATAGCAAGATGTACTCTCACCTTAGGCTGTTGTGATGTGTTAGAATAACAGGGAATACATTTAGGATGATGATATATAGAAGCTGCTGCAGGCCCGTTCACGTCATCAGAAAAATCCGAACCTAGAAGATTCGGCAGTGGAACCCAGAAAGAGAAGTCCAGGGGAAGAACAAAACGGCCGCAGTGCTTAGTCCAGATACTGCAGATGTTTATTGAAGATCCAGACCACACACATATTTATACCCAAAAAGGTCAGTAAGGGCTGTGTCTCCCAATGTATACCACCCAACCGTCCCAGATTCAGTGGGACAGTCCCGGTTGGAGGTAGGTATGTTTCAGCTTCAACTCATCTGTATCCCCTCCAGACACAGATGAGTTGAATACAATGGTGAAGCAGCAGCTGTCCACTGGGGGCAACTGGAGAGGTGCATTAAACTGTGGGGGGGTCACTGGATGGGGACATTAAACTGGGGGCAACTGGAGGAGGACAATAAACCGTGGGGGTAGTTGGAGGGGGACATTAATGTCCCCCTCTAGTTACCTTCAGTTTAATGTCACCCTCCAGCTGCCCCAGTGTAATGTCTGTCCTCTCTAGTAGCCCCCAGTTTAAATTGGGGCACAAGGAGAGGGACTTTATAATGTTTCCCTCCAATTGCCCACACAGTATAATGTGGGTTTATATAATGTTAGGGTGACTGTGGGGGCACAAAGAGAAATGGGTGGAAATGGGTGGAGTCAACATGGAAGTGGGTGGAGCCAAATTTGCTGCAGTGCTATGTGCGCCCGGACATCCTGTCCATCTTTCCATCCTTTGAAAGTTGGGAGGTATGCCAATGTTTCATATTATGAGCCCTCTGTTTGGGAGAGACAACCCTTACCACCCCTTTTGGGCATAAACATGTTTTCTATTTATTATCCATTGGTATACTTGACAAAGGGGTTTGCCTCGAAACTCACTGCCTGGATCTTCAGTAAACATATGCAGTATTTGGACTAAGCGCTGCGGCCATTTTGTTCTTCGACCGGAGTTCTCTTTCTGGTTCCATTGACAATATTTGAAAGATTTTCTACTTTACAGCATTATTTTGCACACACCTAAAACTTTTACACTGTATATACACTGTACTGTATATGGTGAAACTTATCAACTTTAGGTTCGTATCTGCCTCAGAGATTCCATCAAAAATCCTTGATGAAAAGTCTTGCATTGAGGGTTTTTTTGCTCGACAAAATGAAGGACTATTGACTTTGTTGCTGTCTATTACTGGATGGATCCATCTTTAACATCCATTCTGTTTTTCTGTCCCTATGAAAGAGAAATCCCCCTCCCATTGATAATATGTACTGTAGTTTATACAGTCATTTCTTGCATGGACCTTTCACCACCTCCAATTCTCTGTATCCTTCAATAGGCTCCTTTCCACCGATTCTGGTGCAGCTCAATTTTTTTCTCTAGCCCCCACCATTCCCAAGCAATCAATGCAGTTAGTTTCAGCATCCAATGTGCTAATTCGGCTCTGTCAGGTGGGTGGGAGCAGGTGGTCTGGGACTGCCCACCTGACAATTGAGAGTCTAATTAGCATATTGAGTATTGACACCAACAGAAATAATCACTTTCAATAGTAGGGAATAGAGAAAAAAATTCCAACTGTGCAGGGATCAGTGGAGCGGCGCCTATTGGAGGATGCAAAGAGTAGGGGTTGGTGGGGAGCTGGTGAAAGGTCCTCTTTACATGAGATGCATGGCGGACGACCACACATAGATTAGCACCAGTGAAAGGGACTCACCAGCAACTGCAAGTCAGCTGCAGAAGACCACGTTTCAGCCTCTGATTTTTGATGCAGATACCATATTGGATATTTCTGTCCAAAAATCTGCTTTGTGGACAACATTTTACCTTTTAAGAAATTGTCAATTTTTCTATATAGAGATGGAATAAAAACTCCAGAGATGATTTTTTAACACACTTCATCTTCAGACAATGAAATTTCTCCTCCATCTTATCATCTCAATCTCATAACCCTATATAGTTTTTTGGTACTTTGTGCTCTCTTCCCCAACTTCCCCCACCCCACCCATATATATCTTTATTGTACAGTCATGGCCAAAAGTTTTGAGAATGATACAAATATTAATTTTTACAAAGTCTACTGCTTCAGTTTTTCTAATGGCAATTTGCATATACTCCAGAATGTTATAAAGAGTGATCAGCTTAACTTAATTACTTGCAAAGTCAATATTTGCCTAGAAAATGAACTTTATCCCCCAAAACACATTTCAACATCATTGCAGCCCTGCCTTAAAAGGACCACCTAACATCGTTTCAGTGATTGCTCCATTAACACAGGTGTGGGTGTTGATGAGGACAGGGCTGGAGATCAATCTGTCATGATTAAGTAAGAATGACACCACTGGACACTTTAAAAGGAGGCTGGTGCTTGCCATCATTGTTTCTCTTCTGTTAACCATGGTTATCTCTAAAGAAACACGTGCTGTCATCATTGCACTGCACAAAAATGGCCTAACTGGGAAGAGTATTGCAGCTAGAAAGATTGCACCTCAGTCAACAATCTATCGCATCATCAAGAACTTCAAGGAGAGAGGTTCCATTGGTGCCAAAAAGGCTCCAGGGCGCCCAAGAAAGACCAGCAAGCGGCAGGACCGTCTCTTAAAAGTGTTTCAGCTGCGGGATCGGGCTACCAGCAGTGCAGAGCTTGCTGAGGAATGGCAGCAGGCAGGTGTGAGTGCATCTGCACGCACTGTGAGGCGGAAACTCTTGGAGCAAGGCCTGGTCTCAAGGAGGGCAGCAAAGAAGCCACTTCTCTCCAGAAAAAACATCAGGGACAGACTGATATTCTGCAAAAGGTACAGGGAGTGGACTGCTGAGGACTGGGGTAAAGTCATTTTCTCTGATGAATCCCCTTTTCGATTGTTTGGAACATCTGGAAAACAGCTTATTCGGAGAAGAAGAGGTGAGCGCTACCACCAGTCTTGTCTCATGCCAACTGTAAAGCATCCTGAAACCATTCATGTGTGGGGTTGCTTCTCAGCCAAGGGAATCGGCTCTCTCACAGTCTTGCCTAAAAACACAGCCATGAATAAAGAATGGTACCAGAATGTCCTCCAAGAGCAACTTCTCCCAACCGTCCAAGAGCAGTTTGGCGCTCAACAATGCCTTTTCCAGCATGATGGAGCACCTTGCCATAAAGCAAAGGTGATAACTAAATGGCTCAGGGAACAAAACATAGAGATTTTGGGTCCATGGCCTGGAAACTCCCCAGATCTTAATCCCATTGAGAACTTGTGGTCAATCATCAAGAGACGGGTGGACAAACAAAAACCAACAAATTCAGACAAAATTAAAGCATTGATTCTGCAAGAATGGACTGCTATCAGTCAGGATTTGGTCCAGAAGTTGATTGAGAGCATGCCAGGGAGAATTGCAGAGGTCCTGAAGAAGAAGGGTCAACACTGCAAATATTGACTTGCTGCATTAACTCATTCTAACTGTCAATATAAGCTTCTGTTACTCATAATATGAATGCAATTATATTTCTGTATGTGATAAAAACATCTGACAAACACACATAAAAACCAGAGGGCAGCAGATCATGTGAAAATATAATATTTGTGTCATTCTCAAAACTTTTGGCCATGACTGTATACTTCAAAGATTAGACTGACAGCTTCGTAAATGTCTCCAACCTGCATTCCTTAGCACCCCCCCCCCCCCATGCCCCTCCTTGGGTCTTTCCACTTGATTCTTCCTTCTAAGTGATCAAAGATTTCCAAAACCTACAATACCTCATCACTTACCCTCTTTATTGCAGCCATGATCTCTCTCTATTGCTCATCCTGCCTTACAGTAAAATTCTGTTATTAGTGACATTTCTCAGTCTATACATCGACATTGAAAGGTCAATAACTTCGCATTCCAGAGTTTTTGCTTACTGCCTTCATACACATGGCTTCTTCCAAAATTCTGCAGTTTCCCCGATCATTTTTAGCTATTGTGTCTAGAAGAAAAGGAGGATATGTATCTATGGCTGAAAAAATGAAGACAAAATTAATAGCCCTAAAAACATATAATAATACACAATCAACACATATAAGGAATAAAGGATTATTGGAAAGAATGCGCTCCGTGGAGGAAACCGCTCAATATAATATATACAGGTTAATCCTCAGTCATTCCTCAATACTTGAGGATTTTTAACCAAACCAGTTATGGTCAGAAAAAAAGAGTTCATATTGTGAGATATAATAGATCAGGATCGCATTCCACTGGGGTTGCCGGCCATCCGAGGGACTGAAGCCACTAGTAGTAGATAAGTAGAACTGGAACAACTGTTCCTAACAAGATCCCAGAATTTGCGCTCCTCAAAGACAAACCACAAAATGGTCACAGGGTGAGAATAGTTCAGGCTTTATTAGTATAACACGTTTCGGGGTTTACAGCGTTCAGGAGAGTGCACCCCTTCATCAGATCTCTGTAATATTGGCTCATTGTATATCCAATGTTACAGAGATCTGATGAAGGGGTGCGCTCTCTTGAACACTGTAAAACCCGAAACGCGTTATCCTAATAAAGCCTGAACTATTCTCACCCTGTGACCATTTCGTGGTTTGTCTTTGAGGAGCGCAAATTCTGGGATCTTGTTAGGAACAGTTGTTCCAGTTCTACTTATCTAATACACAATCAATATAAATAGTAAAGGGGTTTTTCAGACTGTATGATTGATGACCTAACCTTAAGATAGGTCATCAATTAAGAATTGGCATTGGTCTGACACCCAGGCCCCCAGCTGATCAGCTGTTTGATGATTCTGCAGCGTTCGTGAGTGTTACAGCCACTTCAGTACTTTACAATTACAGTGTCCTACAATTTTAGAGCAGCTGTGCTTGGCATCACAGTACAGTCCATTCTCCTGAATGGGACTGAGCTGCGATCAGGTCATGTGACCGATGAAGTTGACATCATCAGGGAGTGCCGCTGACACTTTAAACAGCTGTACCACATAGGTGATGGACCCCAGGGATCTTCTGTGATCCCCAGGAATGTCTGTGTCTTTCTATCTGAGTGGCCTATAGCGTAGATAAATATGTTGGATTTCTGGAAAACTCGTCATGCCGTTATGCCTCAGGTAGATATGTAAATGATTACAGATGTGATCTGATGAGACACTGGCTCTTGCCACAAGAGGGGGTTAAACTGTCTCCTCCTTTGCCCTTTTATAGGGCACAGGCTCTCAGAGGCTACTTTTGGGTAGAGTATCTCTTAGTGAGAGATCGTTGCCTGCTAGACCTACCTGTACAACACATGTACAAAGTCATTTTTCCATGTTGACAGACTTTGAGAGGGTATGCATCATTGGACTGAGAAAAGCAGGATGGTAATTTCAAGGAATTGTCTATCACTTAGGCTATTCTAACCTAACTCACTGCTCCAACTGTTGGCGTGATGATCTGGGGAGCCATCGCATATGACAGTCAGTCACCCCTAGTGGTGATATAAGGGACATTAACAGCTCAGCAACAAGTGCAGGATATCCTGTGGCCACATGTGTTGCCCCTCATGGCAGAGCTTCCAACTGGTATTTTTCAGTAGAATACTACTTACATGCAAACAACAAGTGTTACCCAGGAATGTCTCAACCAGATCATAACAATTCCTTGCCCTGCTTGGTCACCACATTTATGGCCAACCAAGCATTTATGGGACCTTTATAGGACTTCGGTCGCTTTGGCCAATATGAAGAGTATTTTGATATTTTCTGTTCCTGGGATGAAAGACAAAAAAGTTTCCATTTTGAGTCAGGGTTGGACAAGGCCAACAGAAGACCCTCTTATAAGCGTCCTATAGAGTTTCAGCCTATTTCCTGTTATGTCACAGTTTTTCTAATAAAACTTCCCAACTTTTGGATTTGCTTTGCAGGGGGCATTCCCTGTCTTGATTTCGAGCAGCTCTGACATGATAATTTTATTTATACATCTCTAAATTATGCTTGTACAAATTATCTCCTTGACATCTTTGTTAAAAATATGCAATTTACAGAGGCAAATTGTAATTACTGCTTTGACAAAATTTCAGATTTCACAGTTTGCATTCTAAGTCGACTGTAATTACATCACAAAAATTTCAACTTCTGCGATCTGCAACTTCTCCCCGGGAATTGAGTGAATATGTATAACCACACCTGAGAGAAATCTGAAAAACCTTTTCGTTTGCATAAGTACATTCAGCCAGCAGACGTGTTCTTAAATAAATGATTACATTAATTAAATATCTACATTTCAATTAACTTGAAGAGAACATTCCAACTTTACAGAAAATGGAACTGGTAACATTTATTGATTATCGGCCCTACTTGTTACTGGTGTAATGAAATATCCGTCTCTCAGGTGGATAAAAGCAGATGAAAGTCTATTTATGAGTGAGGGTACAGCACGAAGAGGGTTAGAGAGAGAAGTAATTTAAGAGAAATAATTAAATAAATGAAAGACGTGGCCGAGGAGGAATGAGAAACCTGACTCTCGTTCTTAAAGGGAGTCTATCATTGGCAATATGCATTTTAAACTAAGGACACGTCAGAATAGCCTTTAGAAAGGCTATTCTACTCCTACCTCTGGTTATGTCCTGAACGGCACAGTTTTTTTAAAGAAATAACTTTTTTGATATATGCAAATGATGCTCAGGGAGCACAGGGGGCGTTCCCCATGTGGGGGACCACAGATTCGTCAGAGCTCGAATGCTGCCTCTTGTGCCATTCCTACACGCCCCGAGAGACATCATGGTGCTCTTCTTCCCTGATGCAGTCTTCAGTTGGATTGAAATCCCACGTATGCGCTGTCAGCTTTGCCACTTCGGGTTCAGGCAGAGCCAACAGCACATGCTCCGCCGGCCATCTTTATTCTATTCTGTACTTTAATAAAAACCCACCACTATACTAACCCATCTATATCTGTTTTCTATCATAAATAGGTGCAAATGTGGTGCACGTTTGAAGCATGATCCTTTCTTGCGCACATCATTCCTTCTGTGCTCTGCTCACCACTTTTTATGGAAGCGGATAGTGTGGGGGGGAAAAGACCAAGGTGGGCCAGGATGGGGATTATTTAGGCCTGACAAATTGACGATAACTCATGCTAGAAAGGTGATGCAAGTTATGTGTGAAATGTATATCAGTTCCAGACTAGCATAGATTTCAATTTTGGAGCATGGGAGTGCACCTGAAATATTAAGAGGCTGATGCCGTTAGAGACAGTGGAGAATTGGATTAAGACTGATGTACAGAACACCAGTCTTTTAGGGCAAATTTTATCAGAATTTTAGTGCATTTTCAGGGAATCGGCCCTACCATGGCCCCTCAAACATTTAAGATCACACTTCTGAAAGTTCTCCTTTAGGCCTAGCAAAGAACTCATCTGAAACCAGACTGGACTAATATATGTATGGATCTGTCATCCACCATTTGGAGAGATGAGTGTTGCTTTAACTAAGATTATTGTGTTTTCCGTCAATCCCACTTAAAAGCTGCCCAGACCTTCCAAATTCAATACAATTTAATACAATTACAAGCTTATCATTACTGTAAATCTATCTACACTCCCTGCCTATAAATCTGTCTAACAGTATACACTGAGTGATGGGAAACGATTGGCTTTTACGTTCCTGCCAAAAGCAGCAAAAAATATATATAGAAAGCAATGTTTGTATAAAAAGTTAAAACATTAATATAAAACGTAATGGCTTCTTTATTGCCGTCTTTTGCATATACAGTAAGTTCTCCACATGCTCATAAATGGTAAAATGATAGTTGTGAAGATTAGCCATCGCCATCTGTTATTCTGCATGAATTCACATTCACTTTCCGAGCTGATTAGAATTTCATTTTATCTTCAATCTCTAAACAAGTCAATTATTTCTCTCGATAGTCAAGTCCACTTCATTTCTCACAATGGCGCTCCCTATATATGGCCATAGGTTGGGGAGTGGGATTATTTTTATCTGCGCGCTCTTCACAGATGGATTTCTCTATCACTCCATTACTTTGGAAATGCTTAGATATCCCGTATAATAACAATGGGGAATGAATGGCAGAACATTTACATTTACTCTGCATGTATTGCTCTCTAAACACTATAATGTCAAAGCGGTGCATAGAAAATCCAACAACAAGTCCATTTAGGCAAGTTTGATTGAGCATCTGATAAAATGGCTGCTCCTCGGATTTCGTATTATTTGCATTTCATATTATCTTTCAGCTTTTGGAGTTTTAACTCCTTCTGCATGGATTTTCACGTGGTCGAGGATTATTGGGATTTTTCTTAAGACATGTATCAGGATTATTTTCTAAGAGTTGACATTTTTACTGTCAGGCTTTGGCTATGGCGTGTGGCATCCTTTTTATTCATGGACCTAAATATGGCACTGAAAGGCAATGGGTCCATAGAAGGACGAAAAAAAATAAAATTGAAAAAAAAAAAAAAATGGTGCCAAGACTCAGCACAGTTGAGTTACTATAGCCTAAAAATGGAGCCCTGTTTGTGATTTCCTCAAAAAGTAGAGCATGCTTTACTTTCAAGATTTTGGGCAGCACTAACCAGAGTAAACCAGTAGTGTGAATAGAGCTTCAAGGGGTTGTCCATGAATTCATCATTTATGGCCTAATTGATGATAGGCCATAAATATCTGATCAGTAGGGTGTCATATCAGCTGTATGGGTACTCCAATACCTGTATCACACACAACATGGGGCCAGAAGTTGACTCTGCTCCAGGTATAGTAGCCAGGTGCTGATACTGCTGCTCAGTTCCCACTGACTTTAAAAAGAGCTGAACTGCAGTATCAGAACCTGGCCACTATACAGGGCATGGAATCAACTGCTTGATGTATAGTATGGGCATCAGAAATGGCCCCCACCACAGACCAGATATTTATGGCCTATCCTATTCCTCAAGGATAGGCCATAAATTACAAATTCCTGAACAATTCCTTTAACATATCCATGCCTACAGGCTCCTAAGATGTAAATACAGAATCATGTAGATATCTATGGATGGGACACAGGCATTAGTTGTTCAATTCAAGACTATATTAAAGGAATCACGTAACACTAGTTCAATCTCTTGGATGCCATGATCTGAACGCAGAGCCCTTTCTACTTTGATATACAGGAGGTTGCGATCCTCAGAGTTCCATCATGTCCACTGGTGCCCAAGTATGTGTGGGCATATGTGCCCAAATAGGAATCGCAGCTATAGGGAGTGCAGGGGTAGCAATTTCTACTGGGCCCTGGAACCTCAGGGGACCCAAAGGCCTTGTTACAACATAAGACACCAGTATTATACAGTGGGTACGGAAAGTATTCAGACCCCTTTAAATGTTTCACTCTTTGTTTCATTGCAGCCATTTGCTAAAAGCAAAAAAGTTCATTTTATTTCTCATTAATGTACAATCAGCACCCCATTTTGACAGAAAAACCCCCAGAAATGCAGATATTTCAGTTTTTCTTTAATAAATTTGTAGATATTTTTGCAAATTTATTAAAAAAGAAAAACTGAAATATCTACATTTCTGGGGGGTTTTTCTGTCAAGATGGGGTGCTGATTGTACATTAATGAGAAATAAAATGAACTTTTTTTGCTTTTAGCAAATGGCTGCAATGAAACAAAGAGTGAAAAATTTAAAGGGGTCTGAATACTTTCCGTACCCACTGTACATAATACATGGAAAGTGGGGGCTCCAGAACACATTTTGCATTGAAGCCCAGGAGTTCCAAATGACGCTTCTGCGCCCAGACCTACGTATGTATGCTGCTGGAGGACATAAGGAGTTCTCCTACCACACAGCCAGTCCCAGAGTTCTTACATACATATCTCTGGGGTGCATCAGACCTCCCCCAGGAGACCCTCCTTAGCACTTTCTACACAAGTCCTTGTGGAGGCACCACTATCCTCCCCAGCACTAAAGTGATTTGCCTACTGCCAACACTTATACCCATGGAAAACGGTAGTCTTAGAACTCCACAGATTATAGTGTGCATAAAGATTTGTTCATGGTGCCATCTCTTCTGTGGAAAAATGGTAGAACACAAACTAAATGAATATCAGACGACAAAACTGTATCAACTTGTAAACCTCTTATACAGTGTAAATTTGTATAGCAGAGGAGAGGAGGAGAACCCACAGTGTGTGCTTATTGTAGCTGTTCCCAAATAAAGAAATTAACAGGGCAATATCATTATCATTGCAAACTACAAAAAAGTGCAACAAAAATACAGTACTGTGCAAACGTTTTAGGCAGGTGTGAGAAAATGTTGCAAAGTAAGGATGCTTTCAGAAATAGAACTCGATTGGATGGAGAGGATCCATGTGTGGGCTGATTATATAGATGACATATTTGTCATCTGGGAGGGGTCAGATGTCAAGTTTGGTCGTCTTGTAGCGAGTCTCAACAATAATGATGTGGGTTTGCGTTTCACTTTTGAAACTCATCCTACCAATTTAGCTTTTTTGGATTTTAATATTTCGGTTGTCAGTGGTGACATTCAGACTACTATATATAGCAAGCCAGCTTCGACCAACTCGTTATTGCGTTGGGAGAGTCACCACCCTTTACCGCTCATAAAAGGTATACCGAAGGGTCAATACCTTCGCCTTCGTCCTAACTACGTCCTGTCTCTGAATTTAAACATCAAGCGGAATATCTTAGATCTAGATTCCGCGCAAGAGGATACCCTGACAAGGTCCTTCGTCCGGCTTTTCTAAATGCCCTCAAGCATGACCGATCTCAACTTCTTATCCCAAAGAAGAGTTCTTCTTCTGATGGTCAGATTAGGTTGATCGGTATGTATGATGGCATGGCCAATCAGATGCGTACAGTTATTGCCAAACATTGGGGCATTTTGACTATGGACTCAGATGTTGTGAACGCAGTTGGACCCAAACCTTCGATTACATATCGTACGGGTAGGAGTATTAGGGATCGGGTGGTAACTAGTCATTACACTGAGCCGTCACGTGGTGCTGGCTGGTTGCCCCCCAAAGTCACGGGCTGTTTCCGCTGTATTGGTTGCATTGCTTGTATGTACATCCAGAGTGGTAAAAATTTTACCAGCAATGTTACCGGATTATCTTATACGATCAAGATGTTTATTAATTGTCGTTCTAAAGGAGTTATTTACAAGGCCACATGTAGTTGCGGTCTTGAATACATCGGAAAAACTATCCTTGAGTTTAGGCGTTGGATTGGTGAGCATTTGGGGGATATCCAACATAATCGGGATGCACCCATTGCTCGCCATATCCGACTTGTGCATCAGGTTAATGCCTCGTACATTAAGTTCATGGGCATTGATTTAATAAAACCTTCTGTACATCGTGGCAACTGGGACCGGCTGGTTACCCAGACTGAAACACAGTGGATTTTTCGTTTACGGACTGTGGCCCCTAACGGCTTAAATGAACAACTTAGCTTTATGTCATATATATATGATTTTCTTTCATTATCTGTTTTAAACATCATCAGGATAAGGTAGTGTCATAATTTATCCAGTTTACTTTTTCCTTCTTTAACCCCTTAATGACCGGGCCATTTTTTGTTTTTGCATTTTCATTTTTCCCTCCCCACATTCCAAGAGCCATAACTTTTTCATTTTTCAGTTCACAGAGTCACATGATGGCTTATTGTTTGCGAAACAAATTGTACTTTGTAATGTCACTATTCAGTATGCTGTGCAATGTACTGGGAAGCTGGAAAAAAATTCAGAATGAGGTGCAATTGGAGAAAAACTGCATTTGCACCAAATTCATATGGGTTTAATTTTTACAGCATTCACTGTGTGGTAAAAATGACATGTTAGCTGTATTCTGCAGGTCAGTACGAACACGGTGATACCAAATTTATATAGTATTTGTAATGTTTGGATACCTTTTAAAAAATTAAAAACTTTGCTAAATAGAAAAAAATTTTTGCGTCGCCATAATGTGTCACCTGTAACTTATTTACATGTATGGAGCTGGATAAGGCGTTGTTTTATGCGGGACAACATGACGTTTTTATTGATACCATTTGGGGAAAGATCTGATGGTTTGATCACTTTTTATTCAATTTTTTATAGGAGGCAAAGTGTTGAAAAAAACGCTATTTGGCCATTTTGATTTTTTCCCCGCTACGCCGTTCACTGTATGGGATAAATATTTTAATCTTTTAATAGTTCAGGCATTTTGGAGCGCGGGGATACCTAAAGTGTTTATGCTTACTTTTGTTTATTTACTTTTATATCTGATCTAGGGAAAGGGGGGTGATTTGAACTTGTGTTTTTTTTATTTTTTCATACTTTTAAAAACTTTTTTTTTTTTAAACTTTTACTTGTATGATTGGACTCCCTAGGGACCTTGAAACCTAGGGAGTCTGATCGATCATACTATTCACTGCCGTTACTGCTATTAGACGATGCCTCTGGCATCGCGTAATAGAGCTAATGTAATTACAGGCATGGGACAATTTAGATGCCGTGGTCCCATTTGACCGCGGCATCTAAAGGGTTAACAGCCGCGATCGGTGCAGGCACCGATCGCTGCTGTTAGCGGCGGGTCCTGGCTGTATTATACAGCCGACACCCGCGGTGTATGGAGAGCGCTCAGCTAATGAGCACTCTCCATACATCGTCATGCGACTCAGAACGTACTATTACGCCCTGGGTCATTAAGGGGTTAAATACCAAGTTGTAACATCAGCAGGCACTCTTTAGTTGCCTGCTTTCTTTGTTTTGTTGTCCCTATAGCCTTCGTTTTGCATTTAGTATTAACTCATGGAGGGATCAAGGAGACACATTTAGCACTACTACTATTTGTATGTATTTACTTGCATATTTAGGCTCTTTTTGGCTGGGTTCTGCATTTTTGTCTGTGTACCGCGCATGCGCCATTTTGCCCCATTCTGCGCATGTCCACTGCGTTTTTTCAATCTGTAGCGATGCTTACTTAAGAGTCTTTCATCTTTTCAGGTATGTTTGGCACTCCATATACCTTCTAGGGTTTTTTTTTTTTTTTTATAGCATTTTGACTGTGCTATCCCTTCCCTGATCTTAAAATGGGACTACAGATGTTTATTTATACATTTGTGTGCCTTGCAGTATGATATGCTTTACTGCACTGGTGTGCTATTCTTGCATTCGTCATGGTTCTTGGTATATTCACATTTGCCAGTGTTTAGTGTGAATTATTGTTCAGAGAGTTTTGTGCTTACAGGATTGTGGCTTTCATTCTCGTGTCACTTGCATAATTGTATATGCTCTTCTTACCAATTCAATCCCCTGATGAGTTTAGCAAAACATGCATGTCGGGATTGCATATACGGATTAATCGGAGTTTGTTATGTTTATCTTTTAACTAAGGCTCTTATATATGTATCTGTTGTTCGTTAATACTTTCTAGGAGAGGGAGAATATAAGGAATATAAGGATATTTACCTTAGGGTCAGGTTCCTGTCAGGGGCACATGCTAATAGGGCAGTGGCCCCGAGTGTAGGCTATTAGGGATATCAGGATTTCCTTGTTATGGTGGTATTTAGGGACAGAATATATACCAGTAATTTGGGTCCCTTTAATTGCCTTGCTGATGGTTTCCATCTGAGCTGCATCTCCTAACCCTTATGCTAGTGGTTGGTAATGGTAGTCCGTCTGAATCACGGTAAGCCTTGGTTTATCTATATTTATTCTGGCCAGGCCGCCGTGCTTGGACTACTAGTTCCCCCCTTTTTCGTATTAATATACTTAATATTGACAACAGGTCTTTATGTAGATTGAATGACGTGTATTTTGATCTAAAGATCTATTGTGACATTTTTATATTTCATCATTATTAAAAGTTACATATTAAATTTATTACCTTAATCAATATTAGGATTATTTTGTCGGATTTTGCAGAAATAGAAGTGACAAAAATAAAACTAATTTACAAATTAAAATGAAGTGAACGAACAAAAAAAAAAAAAAAAAAAAAAAAGTAAATCCCACCAATATTTGTTGTGATCTTTGCCATTTGGAGAAGGAGTCCTGGAAGTGATAATATGACCCCCACAGATCCCTGATCTCATCATCCAGTCTGTCTGGGATTACATGAGGAGACAGAAGGATTGGCGCAAGCCTACATCCACAGAAGATCTGTGCTTAGTTCTCCAAGATGGTGGAAACAACCTACCTTCAAAAACTGTCTGCAAGTGTATCTAGAGGAATTGATGGAAGGCAATAAGGATGGTCAGTGGGCTTTAGATTTCCCGTTTTTCCCCCCCATTCACTTCATTTTGTTACTTGACAACTATTAACCCTATTTCTGAAAGCATTCTTACTTTGCAGCATTTTGCCCACACCTGCCTAAAACTTCTGCACAGTACTGTGTATACAGAATTGTCCCCCCCCCCCACATCTAAAACCTTTTGCACAGTAGTGTGTATTTGTTGAGAACCCATTGAAATTAATGTAAGCTGATTTATTCTATTATATTCTGGCAGTACAGCTTGTTTAGCAGTCAAAGGGATTTTTATTTATTATATAATGTATCTCATTAGGGAAAGATAGTACAACTTAGCAAGGCATATATGGTCTAATAAGAATTCTGGGTAAGGAATATGCAAATAAGACTTTGTTGGTGAAAGAGGGGAACTTGCTCCTAGCGCCACCTATTGGAAGGTAGTTCCTTATAGATTAAATGCATTACTTTCAAAGAAACCTAAAGGGCATAATCTGAGAATAATGGGCTCCTCAAAGAGGAAGTCATCTGCAGACAGCTTTTTTATTGAACACTTTTATTAACAGTCATCTACAATACCACACACTGCAACGCAGCACAGAGAGACCGTACACAATAGTCATACATGACACAGTACAAGTTACCCTACACTATACATCACACTGCATGCTACACTAACATCCTTCAGCAATCGTGTTATATACCTACACAAAGCATACAGACAAGGGATGGGGAGGGGGAGGAAAAAAATAAAAATAAAAAATCTATCTATCTATCTCTCTCTATATCTCTATATCACAGGCCTGAAGATTTATTGAGAGAACATGAGAGGAGAGTGTGAGATGCAGGTAGAAAAGAGGAGGCAGATGAACGCTGGTCCAGAATAAATGTCTTTAATCCAATTGAATAAAACATGATGCGTTTCGGGACGAGCCCTTTTTCAAGTGTGCATAAAAACATAGCATGGGTAGCATGACATATATACACTTTACAGCGATCAGCTGTTTAGAAGGAAATAGAGCGCATGTGCGATGTGTGCTTACAATGAATGAGAAGGAGGATCACTTCACAGCACCAGGCTCTGTGCAGCGACAGCGATCAGCTGTTAAAACAGAAACAGAGCGTATTCATAATGCGCTGATTGTAACAAGTGATAAAGGAATGGCTAGCATTGTGGGCTCTCTTGTGCTGTATAGCTATAAATATGTATATATAGTGCTAACTGTACAAAAATACACTTCAGTCGTAATTGAAATGTATGAAAAATATATAAAATGGATTGTATGTGAAAAAATTAGTGATAATTGAAAAGAGAAAAAGTTCACAGTACATTATATGAATAATTCATAAATATGTAAAATATGTTAAGAATGACTAAGCATACAATAATATAAGTACAAATGGTAAAATATGAATAATCAAATAAAGATCAAGGACTGTGGGTATTGAATCAAATGGTCCATGGGGAAAGGAGAAGAAACTAGGAGAGGTAATGCAAGGAATGAAGTATATAGAATAACTAAAAAAAAAAAAAAAAAGTTGCCTCAACCACAGAATGGATCCCAGGAACAGCCTTTCCTACCACTCAGTACTTTAGAGTCCTTGAGTTCATGTTCCAGAGCACCCAACAGGCCCTGTGCAAAGGGGCATTCCCAGAAAAGGTGCAGAGAGGTTTCCAACATGAAGGGGTACCTGGTGCAGTATTGGGTGTTGCACAAGTTGCAGGTATGCATAAATGACTACAGGGGCAGTACCCCCTAAATAGCCATACATGAAAGGTCCATGTGCCCATTGGTCAGTTTTCTTGAAGACATGGTCTAGATCTAGACAATCCCCACAGTGTCCATGTGAAGCCCTGGAACAGACTACAAGTTCTTTGCACCAATTAGCTTGTGGATGATCTTGGGCTTCTACAAGTCAGCTTGAGACCCTCAGGCTGGTGCACCCATAAAAACAGAGTAACCTCTCCGCAGAACCATGGAGTGTGCCAGTTGTAAAGGAAGGAGCTGCCCCACTTGTCCCAGCTAAGTCCCCACCAAAAAGAGAAGGAAGGAAGGACCAGGACATGGCCTTGCCTGCAGAACAATTTGCAGTCCTGTAAACACAGTCACATGCAATGGCAATCTGAAGGAGCGTTGGGATATCCAGAATACCCTTCCGGCCCTTGCAGGCATCCTTATACAAAAATCTCCTTTTTTGAACCCCAAAGTGAAACACTGTGCTGGTGATGGCCCCAGAAACTGTGGCAAGAAGGGGGCCATGCCTGTGCGGTGTACTGGAGCACAGACAGACCTTCATGCCTCAGGACGAGTGCTTTACCCTCAATAGTGAGCTTTCTGAGGCTTCATAGTCCAATCCTATAATTCACTTTAGCCAAGTGTTCTTGTCAAGACATAAGGGCTGCATAGTTGACTTTTGCCCCTGAAGCTTGTCCAAACTCCTCGTAGGTATGGACGAGTGCAGTAACCAAACACTGATCACCGCAGAAGACTGTCACATTGTCCAGGTCCAGTTCCCAGTCCTGATGGAGATTCCTCTCACCTCTATTCAGTCAGACAGACTGAGTGAAGAGTTCTAGAACACAAACAAAAAGGAGAAGTGAAAGGACAGCCTTGTCTGACCCCAGAGAGGAAAGGGTCAGTAGTCCATCTGTTCACAAACACTGTATTGAAAATGTCAAAGTACATCAGGATAACATTGAGCAGAACATCTGACAGTAGGTTCACACCTGTGTTCGGGTTTCCGTTCTTCGGGTCCGCTTGGGGACCCGAAGAATGGAAACCTAGTCTGCTTAAAAAGCGGTTACCTGCAGAAACCATAGACTAATAGGATCCACTGGGTTTCTGCCCAAAAAAATGCAGAGCGAAAAGTCCTGCTTGCAGGACTCTTCTCTGCATTTTTCGAGCGGATTTGGGAATGGAAACCCCAAATGGACTACAAGCGCAGGTGTGAACCTAGCTTTACCCAAACCAAGTTTGCAAGAAAGGACATTACCATTAATGTGAGGAGTATTAGACGGGTCAAGATGTCAGACTGTAAAATATGTTAATCTAGCCTTTAGAGGGAACAAAAAAAGGTTAGAACAAACTAAACACCCCAATTACCACATTTCGTTGAATGGCTCGCTCTTGATGGTGCCTGGCGGTTGTGGGAGATCCTGTAGGTACTTTTCAACGTTTTCACCTCTGGTCCATTTTGCAGGAGTGTCTTCAATGACATCAATCTTTTTTGAGGAACTCAGGGTTGGCCACCAGTTCTTCCACCATCTGCTCCATTTACTTGTCTGGGAGAGGGTCCCTGTGGAATTCCACCACCTTTTTTGAGGGATCAGCAGCTGGGCTGTTCTGCACTCTTTGGTGAGGCCCTGAGGAGACAAAAAGGAGCAACGGGGGGGGGGGGGGCCTGGGGTAGTAATGCTCCATGGAGTAGACCCCAGCAGCTGGAGGGGGAGATTCTGGTGGTTTAACCAAAAGGCAGACAGCTGTTTCAAGGTTGTCGCCTCGCATCAGTGCGGAACAGAGTACTGGCTGACTGCAAGAGGTCTCCACATGAATCAGAAGGGTAATGTCTCATTATGGAGAGATGACACAGTATTTTATTAACCACACATGCCCTGCTAAGAATTATGAGTAAGGAATATGCTAATAAGACTGCATTATGCCTTAGGTTTCTCTTGAAAACCATGCGTTCATCTATTAGGGAGCTACCTTCCAAAAGGTGGCGCTAGGAGCAAGTTCCTCTTTACAACCAGTGAGGTCTTATTTGCATATTCTTTAACAGTCTTATAAACACATGAAAGCATTAGATTGCTATGTGTACATAGGGGATAATATGTATTCTAGTGTATATATGTGTCTGGTGCTAGGAAATGCCATTCAATCCAATCTAAATGAACATTTCTCAAGATAAAGATGTCTGTATAGGTGAAAAGTGAAGCCATCTAAATACATGTGAAATCTTTAATGCACATTCATGAAAAGAAATGCTCTGTTGATTCTTAGGTCAACATAAATGAATAAATTAACAGCACAAATCTGGGCTGACTGATGTACATGGTGAAGCACGTCAAACCAATCATGTGCTAATGCTCTCAGCTTTCCCTGCGAAACGTTCTTTGTATCTCTACAATCATCTTTGCAAATCAAAACAGTTTTTATTTTTCAGATTGACTGCACCAAAACATCCGGATTCCCATGGGGAGGGCTGAGATCGAGAGTTTGATTTATGAATGTCATAACTTGCTTTGAGTTGATATGCTTATTTTTCCATTATTAATATTAAAAGGAGTCTCCAGAACCCAGAATATCAAATCCAACACTGCATATAGGTTAGGGTCACCTGAACCAACCATGGTTTTTCCCTTGTGATTCCATGCCTCCATTACCGAGATATTGCGTTTTTTGTGAATGTACAAGAGAGCTCTTTGGAGCAATGAGGGCAGTGTCGCTTACTTCTTTGGAGCAATGACAACACCCTTGTTGCCCCAAAAAGCTCATTTGCACATTCACAAAATAATATCTCAGCAAACAAGGCACAATCCACAAGGAAAAAAAAAAAACATTGATTGAGGTGACCCTTTCCTATATATCTGCAGGGCTAGGTTGTCACCAGAACCCAGCACATCAGACTCCCTTTAAGATTAAAAAGCTAAATCTATCAATCAATGCAATAGTATTGACCTACAATATGACTGAGTAGATTTTTAGGGATCTGGGTGATGATAACCTCACTAGTGGGCTGAATGTGCAGAAATTTTACCAGAGACCTGTGACTGAGCTTTTTGCATACTTTTAAAAGGAGAAGAGAGATTAGAGCTTTGAAGGTCGTAGGAGACAGCTCCTTAAAGAGTAACCATTCACCAACTCTACTGTGCATTCTTCAATAGGTGCCACTCCAATTCCATCAGTTGGAATTTCTCTGCTCCCCCCATGTGAGCAATTGGTGCTGTTAGAGAGCAATAGAGGGTCTAATTAGGATATTGGTGAAAATAATTAACATATTGGGTGGTGTAAATAACAGCACAGATGGCAAAGGAATGGTGGGGCCAAAAAAAAAAAAAAAAATCCAAAATGCGTTGGTATCAGTGGAGCGGCACCTATTATGCAGGCACCTAGGATGCAAAGCATTGGAGCGGTTGGTGAAATGTCCTCTTTAAGGGACTTTTACAAATCCCAATAAATCAGTGCAATCCTTGTTTGTTCCCAATAGGCAAACACTTATTGATCAGTTGATGACATCTTTTATGCAATATACACAAAGCAAGACTAATTGGAAGCATATCATCATCATCTTGTGTGAACCGATATACTGCTGATATTCAGTGCAGCTAAACAGGACAGAAATTCACAGGAGCAATCATTTTTCCCCCTATTCACTTTTCATTGGCCATATGGACCAATGCAAAATTATTCCCAATTGATGTGCTGTAGTTGACCCACAATTCTTCTAGCACGCTTCTGCAGGTATACAGTATATCACTGGAATCCTTAGTGCCGAGGCTCCAACCATTCACTGGAACCAAGACCTGTAAAGAATAAATTTTATAGCAAGTCACCATGACACCAAAAATTTCCCAAAATGGTTTTCCCATATAAGTTACATGGGATGAAGTTGTAATAACACGCTGTAGTCTAAATGAATGTTCATTCTTAACCTGTATTAGTAGGAGTCTTGCGATGGGTTTTCTAATAATTTCATAGAAGTCTGTCAAAAGAAAAATGTCAGAATACTTTAACTGTAGTCATGGGATTTATTGTATTACTTCAACTTTTGATGGGTCTATCCAGGAACTGTTAGGCTGGATGGTACCCTCCCTATCGTCACCCCTGCCCTTTAGCGTACAATATGTAGTACTTCGCAAAAGTTTTAGGCAGAGTTGGGAAAAATCCTACAAACTAAATTCTTTCAAAAATAGAAGTATTAATGGTTTTTGTCAAACAAAATGAAGTGTATGAAGAAAAATCTAAATCACATCAATATATAGTGAATAGGGAGATGAGTGCCAGGTCGCTGGGGATGAGACTACTGGTCTGAAAGTTCCCCTACACTCTCCATGTGAATGAATAGAGAGAAGGTCAGGCAAGTGCACTGCTGTTTCACTTCTAGGGCCACAAGCTTAATAGAAGTGAATGGAGCATTGGTTGGGCACGTGCACTGACTTTATTCAATAAATACTAAACTTCCTTATGAACACTTTCTCTCTGTACAGTATACCACATGTTATACATCCCATCGTATTTTACTTTAGGTTTGAGTGGTAAAAACAGAACTGTATAAAACTTTCCAATCCACCCAAGGAATTCCTTTCACATTTTGCTGAGTTTGCGAATATGTAGTAATTAATACAAAAGAATAAAATCCATCTACAAGGGACAACCATAACCGATGAGAATTCACTTCTAAAAGCCAACTTTATAAGAATGCGTTGTAGTCATTCCCAGCAACACAAGGAGCTGGCAAATGTTATAAGCTACTTTTTATAAGCATGTTTCACTGGGTATTATGTACCGTGTTTGGACAGTTATAACTCGTAGCTATTATTTATTGATGTTGCTATAAATTATTCGCTCCAAAATGAGGCACAGTCACGTAAAGTCTGAATTTTAGAATATGAAAGCCCGGAAGGCTGCTGCTGAATGGCTGATAGCAAATCCACAATGAAAGTACCTTGGAGTGAAGCATTCCTTAGCACACTATGGTATGTAATAGCAATTATAAAAGCTACAATATCCATTTTATTTATAGTATAGACAGAATATTAAATAAGTATATAAAAAAGGTGTATTTAGATATATTTGAGATATATACAGTAGATATGGGATAGATAAAACGAGATATGAGAAGGATATACACAATAGATAACTAGGTAGGAGATAAACAAATAGATTTGGAAGAGATGAGATCTGAGGTGTCTAGATACAGTAGCTAGAGATGGGATGGATAGCTAAATATCTTCAGATAACAGGCAGCACTCCAAAAATTCAGAAAAAAAAATAAATAAATATTGGAGTGCTACCTATTCTTTGAAGACAGTTTGAGCGCTTTGATGATGGCACCCAGTAGAAATATTTACTGTGCTGCTTTTCATTTTTTTTTTTTTTTTTTTTTTTTAAGATTTACATATACTTAAAATATAGAGTGCAACCAGCATCTCAAAAAAAACAAACAAAAAAACAAAAAACACACAACACACACGGAAATGATCAACCTCTGAGTATCATTTTGCGCCATCTTTGAAATGTAGCAGAATTCTCAGTTTGCACCAGGAATAGGCGTAGATTCTATTGCACTCTTTATAATGAGTTTTAGATACTTTTTTGGTAAGGGGCATAAAGGATGTGGCTTAGAGAAAAAGGGGGTAAGACTTGATCGGAAAGTAGCTTAAAAAGTGAACAAAAAGTTTTAGCCCCAGCTAAGCCAACCAATAGGTGGTGTAAAATTAGGCAAAAAGTTTAAAGATGCACCAAATTTATCGTACCTTGATACATTTGGTGCATCTGTCTGGTCCAAGTTAATATTGGACAGGATTAGTAGATGTGCCCCTTGAAATGTGGTAAATACCCCATAAGATCCATCACAGCAAAGACACAATGTGTCCCATGGTATGGACTCTTAAGGTGGTATGGTTTTTACCATGAGGATATAATTGGGCTTTTTGTTCATTTGTGATGTCTTAAAAAGGGGTTTTCCAGCAAAAAGGTTACTGAACAGCAACCATTACTTGAATGGGAGCCAAGCTGCAGTAACCCAGTTTGGCCACTAGGCAGAGACCAGAACAGTCTGCTTTTTGCTCCATTCGACTCCCATTGATCTGATGACCTATTCTTAGGTCAATTTTTTTTTGCCTGGAAGACCCCCTTAAAATACAGAAACAATTATAGCACATACAAAAGGAAGCAAACTATTTCCTCATGTATGACAAACCTATGCAAGGTTCTCCCTCTCCACATTTAAGGTAGTGAGGAGTGGGCAGATACAGAAGCATATTCCAGCATTTTATGACATGGTAGTACAAGTCTGCACCAATAGGGGGCCTCATTTTAACTTTGCTATGGAGTTACCGTTACATTTTGTACAGGATTGTGTAGTTAGAGCTGATCAGTGCCAAGTAGTAATAAGTCTTACATATACAGATATTGGACATCTTACCGAGTTGCACTTGCCAGGAGTGACGTACCTTCCAGCGATATGCACAGCAGATGTCACGCAATGAACCACTGCTGGCCAAAAAACACTACGCCATGGATTGTACATCTGCATAGAGTGCTGTCTGCACGGCCACTTACATGTGCAGGGACTGACTCAGTCCTAATAGAGACAAACAAAACTATTCCCTTTGCTTTCAGCACCTCCATGTCCATGCAAGCCAAACCACCCCAAAATAGATAAAAATCCCAGCGCAAAATAAATCTCAGCTACAAAATGTTCCGATTTTCTTTCTTCTATCACCACAGCAGCTGGTAGGTTACTCCTTGTGTCTTACTCTGTTTGGGTGACTCGCTGTTCCCTGTGACCAGACTATTGCATGTTGATTTTTCCTGTGAATTCACGTATACGGAGCCATATGGATATATAAAATTGGATTTAGTCTGATAGAATATGGTACGAATATGCTGAGCAAATGCAGCACTAATTTGTTTCTAATATTCTTGAAACCTGCTTCCTCACTGTAAACACACTCCAGATGTCTTTTCTCCTTCCAAAAATGTATTTTTAGTAGGGCAAGAACAACAACGTACCGCAAAAACACTGGAAATATCGGAAAAATCCTCTTAAAAAGGGAGTTAAAATTTAAGCAGATCATTTAATACAAAAGGTTAGTTGCATAGAACAGATATAATGATCAATAGTAATCATTGTAGTAAAAAAAGTTAACAGTAGTAACAATATGGTTACTAGATTTTTCTCCTCAACTACTTACACAAAAAATTAAAAAATACAGATGTAGCAGAGTTTATTGATTTTTGTTTTCTGTGATAAGATATCACGCTGCAGTAGTTTTGGTTAAGGCTATGATAGATTGCTAAAGAGATAAATACAGAGGGATATGTCAGGATAGCCAACATAGCAGCTGCTATGGGGCCCAACAACTAAAGGTAGCCCATAAGGGGATGTGAAAAACTGAACGTCTTCATGTGACATTATTACTTTCTTAATGAGCTGTGATGTCACTGTACAGTGATCTGTGTGTGCGCGCGCATTATCCCTGTACTGTGACATCACTGCGTGCAAAAGAGACCTAATTATTTGTGCACTTTTCAAGTTCTGAACTTACTGCTTAAGGTGGTCATTAGAGATGAGCGAATTTCTCAAAAGTTCGACTCGGCAGTTCAGTTCAAAGTTCCCAAAAAATTTGCTTCGATCCGAATTACTTCACGGCGAATAAACAGCTATTTCCGGTCTTCAGAGAGCCGAGGTGGGTGACAAAATTGCGGAAGCCCTTGGATGCCATGGTCAGGTCTCTCTCTGTCTCTCCATCATGGACAACTTTTATTCATGTGGAAGAATCTGCTAACAAGCAAAGACACGTTTACCCAATCACATCACTAGAGAACATCATGTGACCGTCTGATGTCACATAGGTCCTTACTATATTCGTTACCGCGAAGCATCAGGAAATCCGGAATCGTGGCGAATTGAAGATTTCCTGAAACTCGGATCGAATTCCACTTCTGCAGAATCGATTCGCTCATCTCTAGTGGTCATGATACAGTGGGGCTCCATTACAAGATTTGCTAATAGATTGTTCATCTACAATACTATGCCAAACAGATTGATAGATACTGATAGATGAAATTTCTTCATGCATCTTAGATTAAAAGAAAGCTAAAATAGTGCTCAGTCCTTGTATTCAGCGGACTTGTCAGGGAAAAAAAATAAATAAAGACTTAGGCCCCATGTTGTAAAAACAGCTTTTTTTGTTGCAGATTTTGCTGCAGTTTGAGCCAAAGTCAGATGTGGATTGAGCAAAAGGGAGAAGTGTAAGAGCATCCTATATATTTCCCTTTCCTTTTGTTGCCACTCTTCGCTGTATACCCTTTTAGGCTGAGGCAAAGATAAATTATATTTGTGCAATAAAAATTCTGCACCTTCCTGATATATACAGTGTATAGTTTCAGACTGACAGTCTTGTCTGGATATTTAGAGATCCCTGTCAGCCATGAGTGAGCAGGGGTGTAAGTCCCTAAATAATGATATATTATAACTCTTCTCTATCATATGCTGCCTGCAGATCATACAGAATGCTGACCTAACAGATTCCCTATAACTTCGCATCTTCACCGTCTTCCCCTTACACTACACTAAGCTATTCTAGATGTATTCTTGCAGATTGGAGAGTCACTAGTGGACAAGAACCATGCAAGTGTATGGACGTGAAAGTAGCCATGTGGCCCTATAAACTTGATATGGGGCCTACCCTGTAAGGGCATAAAGGGTTTATTGTTGAGTCAGTCTTTGTTTTGGTTTTAGTAACCTGTATTAAATTTTCCCTCTTTTCATCCCCAGTTATTACTAACTATACCTCAGCATGTAGATGGACCCCCCTAAGTTTCTGGGCCCCCTTAGTTGCTGCTCTGCCCTGGTAGTTACACCCATTAAATAATGCCTAGTGGGGCAACACACAGCATGTGCCATCATGTCAAATCCAAAATATCCACAAGGTGGCAGAAAGTGGACAATAATTTACATCTTGCATTCTGCACTCCACTAGCAAGAGGACTATACTGGTACTGTGGTCCATTATATAGGACTATGGATTGTTTACACCACACAGAGCTATTCCAGCAAGAATAATTATTCAATATTTCATGAGCAAAAAATAATCTTTGTAACATCTTCACCTTCTAGCGGTGGCGGTCATATTGATGAAAACTTTTCCTGTTACACCCCACATAGCGAGCGTCTGTAACCATGCAAGCACTGACAGCATTACTTGGAGGGTTTTGTTTTTTGGGGGGGGGGGGGGGGGGTCACATGGGCATCAATACATTCAAGACATTGCTGAGGAGCAACATCAAGAATAAAAGCACATTACATTTTTTTTATATATAGCTATATCTATCTATATTTATATATATATTTTTAGATATATCAATATCTATATCTATATCATATTTTCTTCATTCTTATAAATATTAATTTCACACACGTATACATACACTCTATATCTTATTTCAAACTCTGCTTTGCCATTCCTTTGTTCTTCCTTGAAATTTAGGAGTATATTAATAAATTGCCAAAGTAAGTGTCCTTACACAGTGACCCTATATAGTCAGATCTGGCAGGAAGAGGATTTCCTAATATATGGCACATCTGAAGGCCTGTTCCCTCTTCACCTCCCAGCAAGCTTAGGCTGGGTTCACAGTATCTGTAATCGAACTCTGTTGCTCTTCAGTCACAGTCTTATCCATGTCCATTGCTCTTACTGAGCCCCAGTCTGGTGTCTATCTACATTCACCCCCATGTAAAGACATGACACTTTCTTCAAACATATTTTTACTACTTCTGACAAGAAAAAGTCCTGCCTGTCAAGAGTAAACCTACATTTAGTCTAAATTGTTAGTGTACTTTTTTTAACCTACTATGGTATACACACGTTCAGTTGCTTCTCAGCATTATCAGTATGACCATCTTCTCTGGCGTGTGCATTGTTAGAGCATCCATGGTAGCTCTCGGGCAGCCACCTCTGCACATTAATGACATGGAATAGGATGGCCTCCGGTTATGGGATTGTATGGTGCAGTGTAGTCATGTCAGAAAAGATTCTCAAATACGAGAACAAACTTTTCTTAGGTTGCTAAATGGAGAGGTTGGCCTTCACCCCTATACACGTAGAAGCCTATACACTTCAGTAGAATAATCTGACTACTGCTGCTTCCCACCCAGCCATTACCAAGAATGGTAGACTTAGATTGCTACAAAAGTCTTCTGCCCTTAACTCCTAGCCACAGCAGAGAGTGGAGACCACAGGTATCAAGGGTCAGAGCACAAGTTCTGTAGAAAAGAGCGCCAGACCCAAGTCCAAAGCTCTCATCTATAGTAGCAGTGGATGGGATGGTCCTAAAATGCGGAGCCAGAGAGCCATCCTGCGGAGACAAGTACAGCAGAATCTGGTCCTCCAGCATGAGATGTGCTCCATTTTGGATAACATGACGGGGGAATCAGCTTCTTTTAACTCAGAGCTCCCTATAGCATATAAAGCAGTATTCTAGAACTAGAACAAAAAACTTATTACATATAGAGGGAAGTCAGAACCAAGTCTCAAAGATATTTTTGAGCACTTAACCTTCTATTTTCACATGTTGTACTATAGGAAATGGTTCCGCACCTGCCATTATTTTCCAGATTTCACATTACAGTCAAACACATTGAATAAGCGAATGAATGAAATATAAGAGGAAGTAAGGAAACTATTTTTGGGGAGGCCCAGGTAGAGAAGAGTCCAGTGTGTGCACACTGCAGGCAGCGCTGCTATATGGCTCTGGCTGAATTTGTATTGATTTCAGGGCTGAAGTCACAACTAAAATTTCCAATGTCTAATGAGAAAATTGTGTTTAGTTAATGTTATTGAATTAGAGACTGCAGGTTCCTATTTCTTGCAGAGAATTACTACAACTAGAATATTTTAGGACACATGATGCGGATACAGACCACCCATATACTGAGGATATCATTTCCCATATTACATTCCGTAATATGCATGCAGGGAATTTATCACATACTGTACAGTAGATGACATCCTAGAGATCTACCACTACAATACGATTTAACCCCTTCCTGCAGCAGCAAATTTCCAATTTTTAATTTTTGCTCTGCAAACTGTGCCTCCTATTGGCACCATTTGATACTTCATACCATGTACTGGGACAGCAGGAGGGGAGGGGGAATCACAGTTTACCTTGATCCTGCAGATCAATACAATCCTGACAATGCCACTTATATAGTTTGACATGTTTTAATACATTTGCAAAAATTAATTTTTGCAAGACTGAATTTTCTTTGCAACGCCATATTCTGAGCCAAATACCTTTTAATATTCCTGTGTAAGGCTGAAGCCCCACATGGTGGATGCGCCGCAGGAAAAAAAAAATCACGGTGTTTTACAGTCAGAGCAAAGTGGATGGGATTCTAGTGACTCCCATGCCCACTTAGCGAGAAAAACCGCACGGCGGACACACGGCAATTTCCAAAACCGGCATGGTTTTGGAAATCGCAACATGTCAATTATACCTACGGAAATTTTTTTTTTCTCTTTTCTATTGATAAACAGAATGTCTGTCTGCTTTTTCCAATAAACTGTACAACCTCCTTTAAGAGGTGGAGATTGGAATCGATTGATATGTCAGAAGGAAGGTAAATGGATATATACACACACCTTTAAATCTATCCAACCTCTAGGCCTCAATGAGAATATATCTGGGTGTTCTCTTTAAAGATTAAACGGCTGACATAGCAGTATGTACCAACAGGCCAAATAGTATATAGATCGCATATTGGCTTCTCCATTATGGTATATACTGTACATTATGCCTTCTATTTATTGATATACACAGAGGATGTCTGTCTTTCAATAATTTAGTTTTATTTGTGCCTTTTTTGGTCTGTATATGCTGAATATATCGGCTGAAGTAGCGCTATACTGTTATAGATTATCTTTTTTCCACTCGTGGGTACTCAGTAATGGTTTTTGCATGCCGCTATGATAATCGCTATCGATATACTCACCAGTCCACGCTCCTATGTTTACATCCGATGTCTTGCTAATACACAAAGGGGACGCGCTATAGATCCCCATAGCAACTATTTGAAACCACACCCATGTCTTCCTCCATGGGTCCGGCCTATCTTTTATATTCATGAGGGGCGTTGCTTTGTGTCTCCTCCCTTTCTAGTTTTATTGGCCGGTGGAAGGGATCACTTGACATTGGGTGCGGTTCTTTGCCTTCAAAGCACTGAACGCTGTGTGTGCACTTTGTTACTGTGTTTCTGAACCACTATCAGAGCACAACATTATTTTTTGGTCTTGCTTTGTTTACTTTAGGCTTTATTTGTTCCCAGATTAACCAATATGGGGAAACGCGTTGGGACTTCTGCCTATTAATACACGGGCTTTAAAACAGCTTTAAAAACAGCTTTAAAAACATCTTATGCCCAATATCTTACAGGATTTAAACGCCATCTTTTTATTAAACTACCTCTGTGCTGTGACCTATGTTTAATACCTGGAACCTAGGTCTCAATCTTACTTTTTAACAACTGCCTTTGTGCTGTGACTCATGTTCAATATCTGGAACCCAGGTTTTCCAAATAACGAGCAATAAGACTGCCTAAAGGCTATCCCCTACCATAACGCTGGGCTTTACATTTAATAAGTATGATTTGGGCTAATAGGTTATGTTGCTATATTATCTACCTATAGCCCTTTAAACGATATCTTCTATCCATTGAGTTAGTGCTGGGATTTATGCGTAAATGATTCACTTTTCGGCTGTTTAAATATTATCCTTTATTTTTTTGCTATAAGAGTGATGTCTGGAATATTTCAGATACCCCTCTTTAATCACAGCTGAATATCGTGTTCATTGAAACGCTTCCAAATTGCTCCCAATTCACACACAGCACTCTAGATGGTAGTAGCGATTTTTTTTTGTATTTTCCTAATCTTTAAAGCGGTGAATAATTAGATAACTACGCCTGCCTTATATACAATATATCAATAACAAAGACTTTTTAATTCACTTGTGTGTGTTCAGTCAAATTTTATTTCTTTATATTAAAAGTTATTTTTCTTTATAAAATGTTATGAAAAGAGACCCTCAAACTTTCTAGCTGCAAAATACCTACGGAAATGCCAGCGGTTTCCCCATAGGTATAATTGAAACAAAAAGTCTGCAGTGGAAAACTGAAAACTCTGTCTAGCGCTGCAGGAAGAATCACAATGTGATCCCGCCGCGGTTTCTCCCACAGTGCTTTTTTGCTGTGGGACGCCACGTGGGGTCTTAACCTAAAGAGCTTTCCTGAACTCCAAGAACTGGATCACATCCTGTCCTTGGTTCCACCTATCAAACGTCCACCAGTCATCATGGTTAGGTCCTAAATTCTGTGCCGATTAATTTCAATACATCTTTATAACAGTCAGAGCTGAAGTGTCTCCGCCCCATCCAACCTCTACCCCCACTCTTCTCCATTCTCTTCTCAAAAGTGGTGAACAGTTCAGAAAATGAACAAAGAGAGTCACTCATTTTTCTGTTGCAAATTTTTGGTTCACTTCTTGTGCAAATATGCAAAACTTTTCTAAGTTCCCCCACTATTCAATAGGGGATAAGCACCCTCTAGTGCGGCTGTGGGAAGCCAGACTGCCATCATTTAACCCTATGTTGATGTAGACAATTTGAATCTGACTAAGAGATATTAAGATTATTTAGTATGATTTTGGCTCCAAATTGCTTGCATAGATCGGGCTCCTAGAAACCTAAGAGTGTTCTACAATGTTTTAAGCTGTTTCGTTCTGAGTTTGTTCGACCCGAAACAAATCTTGGTCCTGAACCTGAAACTAGTCTGATAAATTTGTCCATCTTTACTTGTTTTGCCCCGATCATGTCCTACCTGGATTTTCTTTGAAAATGTTTCTCTAGTTTAGAACATTTCATTTAACTGCAGGAAATGCTTTGAAGAAAGTATTTTGTAGGCAGCGTTGTCCTGGCCGTCTTCTCCGCTGTGCTGCAGCATTGTGTCAGACTTGTGCTGATGGCCTGCTGCTTTCTGATATCACAGGGCTTGCTCTTATCAAGTAACTTCTATATCAGCTTCTCTAATGTGGTTATCACTGAAGTGCAGAATGTTTCAGAAGAATTGCTGGGAGGATAAGGGCAGGATGGAGTTTCCTATTCATGTAACCCTGAATCAGCTGAAGCAATAAGTATGGTAAATCAGAAGTCTGTAAGAGCTGTAGTCAATGGTTTTATCATTAAGGTCTCAAAAACTGCTCTAAACAAGTAACATGGCCAGTAGAGAATTCTGTACACCGATACATGGTGCAGCAAGGTAGAAAATAATCTACTAGGCTTCCCTGACATTGCACTTATTCTATTAGTTATAGGAAACCTGTCACAAACAGGCAGCATGTTATAGAGCAGGAGGGGCTGAGCAGATTGATGGATAGGTTTGCTGGAATAGATTCTGTATATTTTCCATCCATACTCTATGTTGAGAAGTCAGGTGGGATTGACAGCCTCTCCTCTGTATATAGAGAGCTGTCAATCACCGATAGGACCGCCTCCTGGACTTCTCAGACTAGAAAGAACAGAGATTTCAATGTAAGTGGCAAGATATACTGAAAGTTTTCCAACAAAACTATATAAAGCAATCTGCTCAGCTCCTGAAAGGTTAGCACAAACTCCCTGCCGAGTTCTTTCAAAAACAGTCTGCAAAAGTACCTAGAATTGATGGAAGGCAAAAGGATACCAAAATATTGATAGAATTTTGATTCTCTAAACTATTAACACTTCATTTTCTCTTTGCAGCATTGTTCCCATACATGCCTAAAACTTTTGCACATCACTGCATATGCAGTCAGGATTGAATGCTCAAGTCTTATTGTAACTAGAGTAGTAGAATTTTGAACAAAAAACCCTTAAGTTTTAAGCAAAAAACCCACTTGCTTAAAAAAAAAAAAAAAAAAAAAAAATATTATATTATATTATATTATATTATATTATATTATATTATATTATATTATATTATATTATATTATATTATATTATATTATATTATATTATATTATATTATATTATATTATATTATATTATATTATATTATATTATATTATATTATATTATATTATATTATATTATATTATATTAAATTATATATATATATATATATATATATATATATATATATATATATATATATATATATATACACATACATACACATACACATACACATATATATATATACATATATACACACACACAGTCATGGCCAAAAGTTTTGAGAATGACAAATATATTTTCACATGATCTGCTGCCCTCTGGTTTTTATGTGTGTTTGTCAGATGTTTTTATCACATACAGAAATAGAATTGCATTCATATTATGAGTAACAGAAGCTTATATTGACAGTTAGAATGAGTTAATGCAGCAAGTCAATATTTGCAGTGTTGACCCTTCTTCTTCAGGACCTCTGCAATTCTCCCTGGCATGCTCTCAATCAACTTCTGGACCAAATCCTGACTGATAGCAGTCCATTCTTGCAGAATCAATGCTTTAATTTTGTCTGAATTTGTTGGTTTTTGTTTGGTTTGTCCACCCGTCTCTTGATGATTGACCACAAGTTCTCAATGGGATTAAGATCTGGGGAGTTTCCAGGCCATGGACCCAAAATCTCTATGTTTTGTTCCCTGAGCCATTTAGTTATCACCTTTGCTTTATGGCAAGGTGCTCCATCATGCTGGAAAAGGCATTGTTGAGCGCCAAACTGCTCTTGGACGGTTGGGAGAAGTTGCTCTTGGAGGACATTCTGGTACCATTCTTTATTCATGGCTGTGTTTTTAGGCAAGACTGTGAGAGAGCCGATTCCCTTGGCTGAGAAGCAACCCCACACATGAATGGTTTCAGGATGCTTTACAGTTGGCATGAGACAAGACTGGTGGTAGCGCTCACCTCTTCTTCTCCGAATAAGCTGTTTTCCAGATGTTCCAAACAATCGAAAAGGGGATTCATCAGAGAAAATGACTTTACCCCAGTCCTCAGCAGTCCACTCCTTGTACCTTTTGCAGAATATCAGTCTGTCCCTGATGTTTTTTCTGGAGAGAAGTGGCTTCTTTGCTGCCCTCCATGAGACCAGGACTTGCTCCAAGAGTCTCCGCCTCACAATGCGTGCAGATGCACTCACACCTGCCTGCTGCCATTCCTCAGCAAGCTCTGCACTGCTGGTAGCCCGATCCCGCAGCTGAAACACTTTTAAGAGACGGTCCTGCCGCTTGCTGGTCTTTCTTGGGCGCCCTGGAGCCTTTTTGGCACCAATGGAACCTCTCTCCTTGAAGTTCTTGATGATGCGATAGATTGTTGACTGAGGTGCAATCTTTCTAGCTGCAATAGTCTTCCCAGTTAGGCCATTTTTGTGCAGTGCAATGATGACTGCACGTGTTTCTTTAGAGATAACCATGGTTAACAGAAGAGAAACAATGATGGCAAGCACCAGCCTCCTTTTAAAGTGTCCAGTGGTGTCATTCTTACTTAATCATGACAGATTGATCTCCAGCCCTGTCCTCATCAACACCCACACCTGTGTTAATGGAGCAATCACTGAAACGATGTTAGGTGGTCCTTTTAAGGCAGGGCTGCAATGATGTTGAAATGTGTTTTGGGGGATAAAGTTCATTTTCTAGGCAAATATTGACTTTGCAAGTAATTGCTGTTAAGCTGATCACTCTTTATAACATTCTGGAGTATATGCAAATTGCCATTAGAAAAACTGAAGCAGTAGACTTTGTAAAAATTAATATTTGTATCACTCAAAGCTTTTGGCCATGACTGTATATATGTATATATATATATATATATATATATATATATATATATATCCATCCATAATAAACAGCCACAACATATTTGTTTAAAGGTAAGGCCCCACATAGCAAAAAAAAAAAAAAATATTTTTTTCTGCAATGTGTGGAGTGGAATAGCCAGAATCCCATTCACTTTGCAGGTACTGTAAAACGCTGTGTTTTCACAACGTGGCCTTCAGCCTCAAAGTGCAAAATATAATAAAATTATATAAAATTGGAAGGTCGTAATAACCAGCTGAATAAAAGCTAATATATACATATATTGAACAAATTAATTCTGTTAAAAAAGGCAACCTGCAAAACAAGCCCTTATGCGGTAAATTGGGGGGTGGGGGAAGAAAAAAAAAAAAAAAAAAAAAAGGAAAAAAGGATAATGTTGACTGTCCAGGACCTTTAGCGATCGAGAGTCCAATGATGAGACTCATTGGTTGTGTATAATATAATAAAAAAATAAATATATATATATATATATATATATATTACAATGAGGTGTTACAAATCTATGTTGCCCATTCATGTTACCCTACCATCTACCACATTAACATTAAAAGACAAAATGACGGCTCCCCTTATGTTCAGCTGGTGTGAGAAAGACATCCGTATTCACCAGGGCTGACATGATAAAAGAATTTGTCTTATCTTGTTTTGGGCTAACTGCAAAACACGCTTTATGGCATGACTAAAGGGTCTAAAAGTAAAATGAAGATTGGATTACTGTTAGCTTAGCGCAGACAAGAATGACTTGTTAAAATGGACATGCCTTTCTTAGCTTTTGTCCCTGGCTTTGGCTGTCAGCGTTACAACAGAGCGCTCAGGAAGGAATTAAGTGGCCGGCGAAAATGTGGATTTCTATCAAGAAGCTGGCAAATTGCAAAATGTAAAAGCCCACAGGTCATTGTAAATCTTTATATCAGTCAGCAAGATGGAGAGGAAAAATAATCTATTAATGGAGACAGACTCCTGCAAATCCAAAGCCACTCAACGAAAAATAAAAAAGTGCAGTTTCATCTCCATTGTAGTATTCATTATCCCAGAATAGAAATACACAGTATGGGATACGATTCCTTGTCTGAGCGATATATTCCTTACCTACAGGGACATAGTGAGATGAAACACTATAAAACAGTATAAAAAGAACAGAGAGCCAGGAAATAATAGCATTTAAAGGGTTGTCCCATTAAGGACACTGGATAGGGGATAAGAGTCACACTGATGGGGGAACGACCACCAGTAATAAGGAGAACGGAGGACTGAAAGTCCCTCATACAAACATGTGAATGAAGCTCCAGTGCGCTTGCAGCAACCCCTTCGCCTACAATGGTGCACCCTATTGTGAATAGGGGATCAAAGACTAATGGAACAACCCCTTTAACTGGATAAGTAACTTCCACTGCCAGGACACCTAACCATCCATGTGCTGCAGGTTCCCTTTCATTCATGCTGTGCAGGGAACGGCAACACAAACTGTAGGGTAAAAGCCAAAGGGACCTTGGTCCCTTTGTGGTAGAGTTTGGCAGATGTTGAACCTCCATGGATCATAATGTTTTGGCATGGGCATATTACCAAAATCACCACTAAAACTACACAGTGTGTACATCTAAAATGTATTTATATATTTTCTAGTAAATATATCCACAATATAAGAACACACAATCTACATGTAAATTCAAAGTCCATCATTCTACAGTGAAGTATTCAAAAGTGGAGAGCACTAGAGATGAGCGAATCGATTCTGCAGAAGTGGAATTCGATCCGAATTTTAGGAAATGTTCGATTCTCCACGATTCCGGATTTCCTAATGCTTCGTGGTAAGGAATATTTAGCAAAGACCCTTGTGACATCCGACGGTCACAAGATATTCTGTAGTGATGTGATTGGGTAGGCGTGTCTGGAGAGGGAGAGGCACACACAAATTGAGGCCATCTATCCAACAGCTAAATCTTTCCTGAAATGGGCCCAAGAACATCAGCAACAGAAGGGCTGAAAAAAAGAATCCAGATGTTGCAATGGTCCACTCAAAGTTCAGACTTCAACCCAAATAAATTCTGTGGTAGGTTCTTGAGAGCTGTACATAAATTCCCACAAAAATGAATGAGCTGAAGAAACTTAAAGTGGACCAAAATCCCTCCAGAACAGTGTGAGGCTGAAAATCATACAGAAAACCATTGCTTCAATTATTGCTGCAGAAGATAGCGCAACAAGAAGTTGACTTAAGGGGGTGCACTTAGTTTTTCACACTTGGCTTATCCATTTTGGTGAAATCTGTATATTTTACTTTTCTAATATTAAGGACCAGATGTTTGATTTCTATGGTTTTACATATCATGAGAAAAACCAGGTCCACCAAGTCCTGACTGTATCATGCGGACATTTTGTATAAGGTTGAGTATAATTCTGCAAGAACCAGATAAGATCAGCCTGGATTTTGCATTCACGGTGGGTTGATATGGAGTCAGTTAAGGTGTTGTGTCTTTACAGACACTATCCCATAGTCACACTGGGCTACACTCACTTTTATGGGGCTGCTTGGACTATAATCTCTGTTCGAGTTTGCAGCTCCATAGAAGTGAATGGAGTGCTGGTCAAGCAAGTGCACTGGAGCTCAATTCACAAGGCGGCTTTGGTGGGGGGGGGGGCTTACAGTCCCCTGTCCTCCTGATCTCTGGTGGACCTGGTGATTGGTTTCCCAGCAATTAAATCTTTCTGTCCCATGGATAGGGGATAACATCACAACAGCTTTAAATTGAATGATGCTTTATAGAGGTTACAGTATGCTCTGTAAGAAATGACTAGAGCCTAAGTTGGTGCTTTGGTAGAGTCAGTGCCGAGATGGATATGGAATGTGTTTTTTTTTTTCACCACAACAACATTACCAGATGGGAATAGCCCTTTAATTCTCTATTTTAGTATATCTTTGGAAGAGGCAAGATGTGGCACCAACTAGAAGGTGGCTGGCCAAATCAAGCAGAAGATCCAGCTCATAGAATGCATCCATTTTTGTGGGAAAGTTGAAGTCAAAAGAATAGGCTGACCAACATGGAGACAACCCCACTTAAGCCATTAACAATAACGAAACCTGAAGGCCAAAACCAGAGACAGAGCAGTTTGAGAGATTCAGTTTTCACTTTAGGAATTACAGGTCGGCTGTAAAGATGTCACAAGAGATTCAAGACAAGACACTTTAATCATTGAAGTCTCCTTGTTTTGTATTGTTCAGTCTTCTCCATATTTTCCTATTTTAAAGCATTTACAGATTTAAATCACAATCACTTGTAACAGTCAGTCAAAGAAATGGAATTTATTTAAGATGCTTTATAGGGTTTGTTCCAAATCTAGTCAGATCGATGTTAGAACAAAATCAGATGTTTCATGAAGAAGATGGAACAAACCAAAAGAAATGGGATTCTCTCAAAATGTTACCAAGCAAACCACTGCGTCGAAATACTGCCTGCCCAGGAGGATATTACATTAGGTTTAAGAAACAACATTATACCATTCTCCAGACAAGTAAATATAGTCCCCAAAACTGAACCCTTAGCAAAGACTAAATATTGATTGTTTTTCGGATAGTTCAGGAATATCAGATCAGTGGGGATCCAGCACCCAGCAACGTCACAGATCAGCTATCTGCTCAGGGTCCCATAAAAATTTGTATCAAAAACCAGACATTCCCTAAAATGGTATTACTAAAAAAGTACTGACCCAGCAAAAAACAAAAAAAGCCACCTTATGCATCTCCCCATAGTTTTGGGCTTTTAAGGGGGTTAACACAAGAACAAAACTAAACTATATAAATGTGGTATCCCTGGAATCGTACCAACCCATAGAATACCGGTGACATGCCATTTTTGCTGCACAGTAAATGTCAAAAACAAAGCCTGTAAAAAAGTCGCACAAATGCAGTTTTTCTCCAATTCCACCCCATTCTGAATTTTTCCCCCAATACATTGTATGGAATATTAAAAGTGGTAAAAAAGTACAATTTATCCCACAAACATTAAGCCCTCATATGGCACTGAGCGGAAAAATAACGTTATGGGGTTTGGAACGCGGGGAGTGAGCGAAAGTCGAAAAATGGGTTAAGAGTTTCTATAAGCTGCTAAATAAACTTAAAGGGGTTGTCCAGTTTCAGACCAATATTTAGAGACAAAAATGTTAGACTGTATAAAGTTATACAATTTTCAAATATACTCCCTACCAATTCCTCATGGTTTTCTAGATCTCTGCTTGCCTTCATTCATTCTGCTTACTCTCAGTGGATAAAAATCAATCTATGGTCACCTGTGCACTTGGGTGTCTGTCACATGACAGATTTTTAACCACTGAAGCAAGCAAGCATTAGATTAGTCTATGGGGTCGAGTGTTGGGGTGCTCTTGCCATGTACTAGCCATTGTATTAACGGCCATCATGTGAATAAGCAATTTGTGATATATAAATAAGGGGCAACTTGTGATACCCATTGTAAAGCACAGAATTGTTAAAAGCAAGGCCGATCCTATTAAACATTGGTTCCTGGGCAATAAAGTAGGCACTTTTCAGCATACTTTGCCTAATCCAAGCATAACAGCAAATACATTTGCCAAACTGTCCAAATAGTCAGAGAATACCAGTTCTACTGCATTTAATGTAACTCTGCCAACTATACTGCAATTAATAAGCAAGATAACTCACTGTAGTAATGAGGTAAAGCACATACTGACTAGAAGACCAGCCATCTTCCTTCCCTATCCCAAGTGGACCCCCTGAATGCAGGTATGAACCTAGCATAACAGACAGTGAAGAGGGAGGGAAGAGAAAAATCAGCCTGTAGAATGGAGAAAGAAGCATTTTTCTATGGTAAGATATTACAAAGTCCTATTCATTTGTACTGTTCATTTATAGAAAGTTATTTCATAGTTGGAGGTATGCTTTAAGTGTTCTCTGTACAAACTTTGCCCTCCCCTTGAGCTGGTTATGGTAAAATAGTCCCTATTCAGGCTTCTATTTCAGGAAAAATATTTTACATTTTGGATTCCCCACTGTACGAGATACAGGCTATTAAGTATATTAAAGTCTAATGTGAGTGTATTCTCCTCATTACCTGTTTCTGGAAGTTGCAATTAGAAAATAAGGCAGGAGAATTAACAAGAAGAAAATTTACTACATTTATAAATGTAAAAGGAAATTAAATTGTTCCTTTACCATCTATCATGAAACAAATGTGTACACGGACGGGTTCACAAGGTGAAAGACATTTATTTTCTACTAGTAGGATGTTTTAATGTTTTAGAATTGCAAGGGGAATTTCAGATGTTACATTTGCACATTTGTCAGGAACAATGAACAGGAATCCTTCAATCTTTGTTCTTTTATTTTAGTTCTGTATTAAGAAGTCATCCATTAATTCTATTGTGTTTAGATTTCTTTATTCGGCTGATAACTAGCAAGGATATTGAACGCTGGTCCCCATTAACAATCTGCTTTGTCTACGGGATCATATTCACATTTCTTATGACTTTTTATGCCAGATGTGCATATGTGGGATTTGTTAATTGAAATATTAGGAGGGGTGCGGCGCTGATCGTATCAAAAAGACGAAATATGTAAACATGTCCACTTAATGCAGTTAATGTAATGAGTTCTATTATAAAGTATTGGATTTTTGGGAAAAGTTCAATCAAAAGTCTTTCTAGACTCAACTAATCTGGAACGTGCCAAATGGATAAGTCATCGGGGCTGTAGTTATAGGCAGTGCAGTCATACCCAGGGCCTGGAGCCAGGGGGGGTCCTGAAGGTTCCTCTGGTACATAAGCAAGCACCAGTATTATACATGCAGGAGTAGAGTTACCCACCATGCAACCCAAGCAATTACAGAGTTCCCCAGAGATTAGAGGCCGACCACATACCCACTTAATAAATTGCATAAGTTCAGTGGCTAATGGCCCATATTAATAAATATTCACCTTACCAGTCTCCTCCTTCATCTGAATGTACTCCCGCTAATAGAGTCCTGATGCCCTCAGCATCGATACAACATGCGGCAGTTCTGAAGTCACTCCAGCTGATGTGATGGACAAGTGTGGGAATCACTAAAAGGGGAACTATACTGGTTGGGGACACTAAAGAGGCAATATTAGGGAGGGTTGACATAACTTTGCTTGGGGCCACAGTAAAAGGCCAGTTTCTTAAAGATTTTTCACCGGGACCTAGGAGCTTGACTACAATTTCAGAGGGGTAATTTTCATCATCGAGATGTAACTTGAAGCTCCTATGTTCCAGTAAAATTTACCAGACTGATTCAATCATGTTAGACGTACAGTAGTTGAGTTTGGTAGAAGGAAAAATTGGGACCTTTTGGGCACCATGGTCCTATCAGACTCCATAAATGACCTTGAGCTTGTAGAGGCTAAGGGTCATCAGACCCAAGAGTATGGCAAGTGGAGGCCCAGGGGAGGTGCAGAAAACACAACACTTCCATGTATTGCTCACCTTACCACCCCTCTCCTGGGCTCCCTCGGGGGTCCCCTGGGCTTGTGATTGAGCCTCAGCAGTCACACAGGGCGCATAAAGGTCATGTTTGTTTTAACCCCCAACACTTTATTGCAGATTTTCAGTTTATGGCTGAAAAATATTCCTGACAACTACCTTATGCCTTATGTGTATTTTAACCCTTTAGCCTTAAAGCAGTAACATTTTATCCAGCTCTGCATTCCCGCTTTCATAACTTTACATTTTATTATTTCAACGTAACTTTAAGAGACAAGACTGATTCTCTTTTCAGAAGAGATCAGAAAACAAATTCTGGCACCTGAATTTTAAGGTGTATGACATTTATTTTGAATAAATTTAATTTTAGGGAGTTCTTGTGAGTGTGGTAACACTTAATTTTTATTTTTTCATTAACCAGGGCGGGGGGGGGGGGGGGGGGAGAAAACCTTTTTTTCCCATAAAATGTCTTAGGTGCTGTGGTCAGCATTGACCACAGTATATAATGGGTTTAAATGGTAACCATGCTTCTGAAAATGGGGGAGATATGAACAAAAATCCATGGTATCCGGTTATCTAAAGTGTCTGGGACAGGAGAATAATTTTCTCCTCAGCTGCACAGGTTAGCTCTGGAGTTAGGGTCTCTGAACATGTTCAGTAATGCACTTTACTCAAGCCCCATTTCCTGCTTGTTCAAGACTAAGGGCAAAAGCATCATGTGACCACTTAGGCCAAATCAAAATCCTCAGTAGTCCCCCACCACCTATAACATAAATCAGGAGGCCATAAGAGGACCCTGAGGGGGTGCAGGATGCCAAGAGAGGAAAGGGAAGACAAGTAGTCAGTGTATTAGGTCCCCTGACCAGTCTTATTGAAACATGTTAATGCTACTCTTACACTGGAAGACATGTTTACCATCTGCCATTCAAGTGATATAGTGGGCTTTGAGGTCAGCTATAGAGACCTGTGTCATCCATCATTGTGTATTGCAATGTATGCTATGTGTTTCCTGTGATAATCCAAAATTCTGTACGGTGACTGCAGTTTCTTCCAGAAAGTGAAAATACCGATCCTTTATCTTAAAACTCAGACAATTAAAGATACTATTTTCCGTACGGCAGCATATTACAATCAGCAACAGTTTAATCCTAAAGACCCATTCACAGTAAACCTGGCAGAGTAATAGGGAATAAAATAGGAAATTATAAGGGTCATAGGCTAAACCTCAAATTCAGGAACTGATCTTTGCAATTTACAACTCATTGTCCTTTTAAACTTCATGTTTAATTCATTCAAATATTCATTTGGCGACGACTAACCCAAATAACCCGTCTATTTTCTACCATCTCCGCATTTAAATATAAATGGAGGGACCTAAATTGCCGGCAACTTTTACGGAGTGCTTTGCTGTATATTGACTGGCTGAATATCTCCCGGTCAAAATGAGAAAAACAAAGGCTAAATCATAATGGTAGTCCACTCTGAATGGAACGTGTCAGGCCGTCGCATACACCGAGATCAATGGAATATCAAGTTTGCATATAATGTTCTCTTGACGGCCAATTAGAACGTTATTACGATCTTCTCTACGAGACCTAATGGCACAAAAACGATAATCAAAAAGACTACTTGAATAAAAAAAAAAAAAAACAAATTGCAACGTCCTGAATGTGACAGGTGCAAAAGTATGCCGCTCATTAGACGTTAGGTTAGAATTAGGTACTTAAAAGCTGTGGTGTAATTCTGGTCATTTATCATCCTCGTCAAAAGCCCCTTTGTACAAGCGAATTGTGAAGAGCTTAGTTGACTGTTAGACTGTCACAGCTGCTATCACTAAAAGCAGATGTTTCCTAGGCAAAAAAAAAAGCTTAGCTAATTTTCATGGAACGGCTGTACAGGCAAGCAGATATTTGGCACATTATCCAGCAATGGATGGAAGAGCATCATGCAGGTGCATATCCAGTCTACCTAAGTTGTGTATGAATTTAATAAGGAACGAAAACTGATATTTGTGGGAGAGTTTTCTGATAGATTTGAGACAGCGGCAGGAAATAAAATTACCATTTTTATTTATTTAATTTTTTTTTTTAAAGTCATATCCTGCATTTTTTGGATTTAATTTTAAAGTCAAAAAATAAATCACTAAAATTAGTCCAGATTATTTATTGTGCAGTCTTTGAATAGCTGAATACTAATTTCGATCAGTAACGGATAGTTTCATTTTTTCAAGGATGGATCAAGTACACAATAGAAATTTTTTTATATTTTTTTTTTTATATGGTATCTAAAAAGTGTTCTCCCATGACAGATCGTCGTCAAAGACTTAAAGGGATCTTCCATAAACCTAACCATATATAAAATTGTACACAAGTTAAACATATTTCCATATATAAATTAAAAATTTTGCAAAGTTAAGATTTTTCTAATCTTGGTGGTGACAATTTTTTTTTTGATCAGATGCCAATGAATATGAACACGAAGGCTGGAACTTTCTATGCTCTGCTGCTTGTCAGAAACCCATCCATGATTTCCTTCTTCCTTACACAGAAGCAGTAAGGGACAGTGCATACAAGAAACGATAACTTGGCCTTGGCCACAATAAGGAAGTCTTGTGTGGGTTTCACAGTGTAGAAAGTTCCTGCATTCATATCCATTAGTAACAGATCAAGATAAGAGACTCATCACCAAGAATCTTGTGATACAGCTTAAGACACTGTGGCAGAAACACAATAGACGAGTTGTGTTTTTTCTGCAGCGTTTTGCTGCATTTTCCTTTTTTTACGTATTAGATCTATATAAAGAAATTCTTGAAATTCAGTTGCTAAAATGAATCCACAAAAAAAAAAAAAAAAAAAAAAAATAAACACTTTCTGCAATGTGTGGACGAGATTAAATGTAGTCTCATTCACTGGGCTGGTATTTTAAGTCACAGCATTTTTTTCTGCAGCAGTCAAACCCTGCATTTCTGCAACTTGGGGCTTTAAAGAGGACCTTTCACGTCCTCATGTATCTGCTGTTTTACATACCGCTAGAAAGCTGCAGCGCGCTGAGTTCAGCACACTGCCGGCTTTCCCGGTATGTGCTCTGGGGCTGGAGATATCAGCAGTGTAAGTTTCACGGTTTACTGTCAGAAGGGCGTTGCTGAGTCTAGCTGCGCTGTGAGGAACGCCCTCCCTGACAGTTCTCGTTCATAGACTTGTACTGGGGTGCGGGGTGTTCCTCACAGCTCAGCCAGACTGTCAGGAACGCCCTTCTGACGGTAAACCGTGAAACTAAGACCGCCGATATCTCCAGCCCCGGGGCACATACCGGGAAAGCCGGCAGTACGCTGAATTCAGCGTGCTGTGGGCTTTCTAGCGGTATGTAAAACAGCAGATACATGAGGACGTGAAAGGTCCTGTTTAAGATCAGTCATCAGTAACAGATTGTTGGGGTGGGGGGGGGGGGGTCGACACCTAACACCCCCATTGTTCAACTGTTTCAAGAGGCCAAAGATTTCATATGAGCTCTGACTTCACTGCTTATCAAGAAGCAGAGCATATTGTATACCATCTGTGCTTGGAATGGTAGCTAAGCCCCATTGTAAGACCATAACTGAGGAATGTGACAATTGTCAAATGGAAGTGGCACCCACCCTAGTGCTACCGCGGTGTCAAATAGCTGATCATTAGGGGTGCCAGGTGTTGGGATAAGTCAATAGAATGTTGTAGTCCAAGTATCAGTCACCATATTTAAAACCCAGAAAACTCCTTTAAATTTACTAACTTCAACAAACATTGCTTAAATCAATGGTATAAGAAACTTGGCAATATAGTTCAAAAGGAAAATGCTTATCAAGTATACACTCTTGAATCTCTGCTTAATCCAGAGGGACTGCAGTTCAGAGTTATCAGATTACATTGAAGCCTATGGAAAGGAGAGGGAGGAGGAGTGAGTAGGAGAAGTGTGAGTGGAGAGGTTACCTTAGCCATGACAAGCTCTCATTCCCTTCCTGTAATGTTCTGATATCACCTAACAACCTGGGTATTCAGGCACTTTAATCTCTTATAAACCCCTCCCCGGCCTCTTATCACAAAAACCTATACATTATGAGACTTGTAGTTTCCTCCTATATTCCCCTGAACATTTATACTTTTAGTTCTCGCTTCCTATGCTCCCTTCCTAGAATGCCAAGTGCCATCATATAACAGGTATGTCATGCTGGAACTTGTAGGTTTCTCCTCTTCTACTCCACGACCCCTAATGTTCACTAAGACATTGATATTCCATAAAATCTTGGAAATGCCGAGACTTGTTTTTCCTTGTCTATTACCATCCATATGATGTCCACTAATATCCCATAATAGTCTGGTCATGCTTGGAGTTTTGCAAGAAGCAGCGTTTACTGGTAATCCTATTCTTGGCAATGGAAAGTCCCACCAGTGACTCCTCTGCTTCATGAACTATGGCGTGAAAGAAAGCCACATCCTCCCCCTTCCTTAGGGAGTTTTACATAGTCTACTCCCCATTAATGGATACTGTGATTGGGTATAATTCGGTTTCTATATATACATTAAGTTTGAGATAGAGCTCTATCACACAGATTAGTTTATTTGAATATATATCTATAAGGTGCACATCAATTTGGTGTTTAGTATTTATTTTATTTGGCTCACATATCACCAGTCTACAGCGCTTTTCAGACATTGTCACTGTCCCATATAGGGCTCACAATCTACATTCCCTATCAGTATATTTTTAGAGTGTGGGAGAAAACCGGAGTACCCAGAGGAAACCCACACAAACACGGGGAGAACATACAAACTCCTTGCAGATGATTTCTTTGGTCAGAGTTGAATCCAGGACTCCAGCGCTGCAAGGCTGAGGTGCTAACCACTGAGCCACCGTGTTGCCCTAGGATGACTAATTTTTATCCTTACCCATCATGCTTTAAGCTGTTATATGCTATATCAGTGTAATATATTAAATTAGCAGAATGCCAGTGTGTTAATATGAACCTTGACCTGGATAGATGGTGGGGTATTTAATAGCCACATCTCTTCTGGACTTGCACCCAGTTTATGGTATTGTACTATGCGGCTTTGAAACCTTTTTTCATATTTTATATATTTCTCCATATTTCTATTGAAAAGACATAATCTTAGACATTTGTTTCTATTTTTAATAAACTATTTAGAACTTTTCAGACTCCATTGGCGTGCTGCCAGTGTTTGCTTTTTTTCTATTTAATAAACCAGCTATAAAACTAAGAGTTGGTTAGCCCTTCCCCATTGATGTTTGATATGAGGCGCAGATCCTGGTACTTTCTTCAAATTCAAGACTTTGTTTGACTCTAAATTGCCACACTTGGTGTTTTAGTTCTCCGACTATCCCATAGTCCTGGCATGCCCAGACCCTCTTTATAACGCCTCCCTTCAATGCTATCAAATACTTCATAACAGCCTGGACATCTTGGGATTTTGATAAGGTGAAAAACAAAATTCCTTAAATGGCCCTCAAAATAGCTAAGGCTGAAGTAGTGATAGAAAAGCAGCCAAGCCAGAACCCAAGGTAGGATCAAACGGTTAACCCCAGCATGATAGAGCAGCCAGTAACCTGAAAAGGTCATGAATATCATCTTAAAAGAAATTTATAGCAGTGAAAGTGGTGCCACAACCATCATCCATAGCTCAAAAGAGGCTCCAACTGGCTGCAGGATGCCCCTGACCAATCCACAGCCAGATGTCTTTCCAGACAAAACCAATGGTACTTTGCATACAGAGAAATCTCCACAGATATCTGAACAAACAAGGACGTCTTCAAATCCTCCTTATTGTATTATTTCAATAGGTAGTGGCTGATAATTTTTACTCACCCGCTCCTGCACAGGCCAGCCTCTGCTACCATAATATCAGGACACTGAACACCAGGACACTACATCTATCATCCTGGCATTCTTCATTGGTCCCTGGAGGAGTCACCGGAGGCCAGTCTGGACATGAGTAAAAATCAGCCACTACCTAATATAATACAATAAGTAACGGCCCAACATATACTGGAAAGGTCATATACTGTGTATGAATCATTTGCTGTGGGGTGTAAAGAGGGGTCATATGCTGTGTGGGAGCCAAATAAGGGGATTTTTTTGATCTGCAATTTGCATCCCAATTTGCTGGGGCTCATTATCCAACCAAAGATAGCTGTTTTTACTACACACACGCTGGTTTTCATTTGGTATTGTTTCAATGGACTATAGGCCTGTACAGTGCCTGGGTGTCAGATCTCAATGATCTTCACTCCTAGACCTGTGACAGTGACAAGGGGACACAATCTGGAGGAGAGAAAGTGTCAGTAAAGATTCTTTACTACAAGAGCAGTGAGACTAGAACTCACTGCCACAAGACGTGGCGATTGTGGATTCATTGTGCATGTTCAAAGAAGGTCCAGATGCCTAACAAAAATATTAAAGGTTATAGATTTGGGTACAAGGGGATATACTATATAGGGTGGTGGTGGGCTGAGGCAGGATGCAAGATACTTAAAGTTGCCACATCGCGTACTGTGAAGTTATGTCCCTCTTTCAGTGCTTTGAAAGTTAGAGCAAAACAGACTATACAAGGGAGGCGTCTAGTCCACAGAAACAAGCCATGGAGGGTAGGCACAAAAAAACCATGATACACCATTCTGGCCACATGTAGATGTTGTGAGATGCCAGTGTATGTTTAATGGGGTAATTCTAATCCCTTACAAGATAATCCCTTAAAATCAGCCAGTGGAGAAAATCTGAAGCAGTAGCAACCTGGCTTGGTACAGAGTGGGTAGCAGGTTTCACATAAGGAGTGTGGTGGGTCAAAGGTTGACTTTGCCCCAGGTGTAGGAAAGCTCAAAAGGGGGGTGTACACTGGAATTTGACGCAGAAATTCTCTGTTTGACAAATTCAGTATCAGGAATTGGAAGCAGATTTTTTCTGATTGTCAAAAACCAATGAGGATTTTGATGCAGAATTTGAATGAGATGTTGCTGTATTTGAGTGCCATGTTATTGGCAAAAGAAAAGATCCTTCTATGACCCTCAGAAGATAGTAAAGGCAGAATTAAAGAGCAGCAACCCAAGCCAGGACCCAGTAGAGCCACCAACCACCTGAATAGGTTCAAGTGGTAAGATCATAGGCAAAGGTGGCTTCAGACAAGTGGTTTAGGTCATGGAAAACATCTTGATTTATAGCAGTAAAAGTGGTGCCAAAATGAATGGCTCAAAAGAGGCTCTACCTGGAGAAAGATCCCCCAAATTGCTGGGTTCACATGGCCATGTTCATTATCAGCATCACAATGTTCTATGGTGTCTGCAACTCCAGTAGTTATGAAGCTACAACTCCCAGCATACATCCTTGCTCTGATAGTCTTGAACTCCCATAGAAAAGAAAAGAGCATGTTGAGAGTTGTTGTTTTACAGTAGAGTGAGTGCTGAAGGTTGCTGACTGTTGTATGACACCATACAATCCGGCAACCATATTCAATCTTCCAAAAGAAAATGTTAGGAACAGATGTGCAAATAGTGAGTTAGTTTTGGAGAGTGTTTCCCAATGCACTAGGAAATTGGGAAATTGTCTAATGACACGCAAGATACTAAAAGGAGCTGTTGTGTGAAAATCCATCCAGGGCTTAATAGTTCCATAAGATCACATTTTTATAAAGCTATTCAGGAGGTCGGGGAGTGAAGGAGGGACTCATTTAGCCACCAGTGGCAATGTTTAGTTGGGATGGAGGTAGGAGACAGTGTAAGCAATACAGGTGTGTTCTGACCAAGAGATGAGGCCGATGTCTTGTGGGGGTGGGAGTAGAAGGTATAGGTCTGAGCAGTAGGGTTGTGGACACACCAGATGTCATAAAGGGTGAAAGATCTAAACGGTGGAATTCCCTGGCTAGGAAAGCCACATCTGCCACATCCAAGGTCATGCAGGACCAAACAACTTTTAGAATTGGAGCTCAGCCCTCTGACATTCAATGTAACACACTTAGCCATGAGGAAACAAGAAGAGAGGTACCAGCAAATGTGTAGGACGATACGTGTAGGCAGATCTTACCCAACCTCAAGGGAAAGAATTCTGCATGAAGGCGCCTGTGGAGCAAGTCTTGGTGGTCAGCCACAGGGATCAAGGGACTCCAAAATTGAATAAAAGGTAAGGGGGAAGGAGTGAGTTGGGGGGGGGGGGGAGAAAAGAACAGACAATACTACAATCTCTTGACTGGGGGCTAAATACAAGTGCTAGAGAAAATGCAAGCAAGCTAACCAAAAGGGTCCAAAAATCGGGACCCACAACTGGGCAAAGCTCCCACAGTGACCGGGAGGGTACCATCAGTAGACAGACCAGCTAAAGATAGAGGGCAGTAATGAACTATATAGGTAGGAGGAATATCCTGGAGGGGAGCAACGTCCATAGCTGAGCAGAACGATTGCAGGTCTGCATGGGAGCTTAAAGTAATCATGTAATATCTGAAGGAGGGGATGCAGATGCCTCCGTTTCTGCAAAGTGAGCCAGGAAAGGTCTTGATAAACTTGTATTGTGGCCCCATCAAAATCAAGGTCCTTGAGGACCCTAGCCTTAGACAGTATATCTTCAAGGCAAAATCATGCACACAGCAGATATCACGTGAAGTGGGCCCAGTGCCCTTGGGGCACAAAGGTTTGTCCAGTTTGATCTTATGCATAGGAGGTTCTTGCAGGACAGAGTTAAAGATCACCTCTAAAGTAGCATGCAGGTCCTCCTCACAGGTAGCTTCAGGCAGCCCCTTGACTCTAATATTGTTGCACCTGCCTCTATTATTCAAGTCCTCAATATGGCGCTGCAGGTCGTTAGACATAGGACATTGTGATACAGAGTTCTGAAGCTGGGAGATATAGGCTCGGGTCTGGTCATGATCATCCTCCTCCAGAGTATCAGTCCAGGAAGCAATATGATGAAGGTCTTGCCGTAATGCAGAAATTTCAGCGCGGATTTCCTTGCGGCATACCTCAGACTTCAGCAACTAGCAAGTGAGGAACTGGAGCCAGTGAGGCAAGACATTGTTTGCCTGTTTGTGGTGAGGTAAATGAGAAGGGGCGGCAGCATTGGGGGACATTGATGGGGTAGCACCAAGGTCCACTTCACCCCCCGGGAGTGTACAGGAGAGGAGTCCCCAGATAGAGGATGCACTTGTGAAGAGGGCACTGGAGGGGTAGAATTGTGGAGTGACCACAATTGTGGGAGCTGAGGCTGGAGGCAGAAGTGTAGCAGGATTCGCAGGGAGAGGCTGGGGGTAGAGCACTGTAGAGAGGAGGCAGCGCAGAAGCCCTGCAGCGGATGTCTGAGCTGCTGGCGGCACCATATTGGAAACCTGCGACAGCGGGAATGAGATGGTGAGCCTGGGGCAAAGGATCCCCCTGGAAGCCCAATTGGAGTTTATGCAGCCTGCCAAGATGGCCACTGCCTCGTGGAAGCAACTGCTGGCACTGGGTAGGAAGCGATACTGGGCTGCCCAAGGCGGTCAGAGGAGGCAGGGTTCCCTGGGGTGGAGGTCCTGGTCATTTTCCCCCCATTGGGGGAGGGGGGGGGAAGCAGGCAGGAGATAGAGATTCCTTAGCAGGCAGGAACCCCTGGATCTGCAGTTTTACTGCACCAACCTTTTTTTTTTTCTTATCGACCTTTTCTCCATTAGATATTCTTGAGGATCCACTACAGGTGGTGAAACGTGTGGAGGAATAGTATGCAAAAGCCTGCGAGAGGGACATTATGCAGACTGCTTTACTAGGAATAGGGGAATCAGATTTATCCTTGGTTCCCTAGTGCATGTTAGCTGGTTATCTTGCGTATAACTGCATGAAGGGATCTGAGGCTTGGAAATCAGCCTCAGATCTGGGAGTCTCAGCCTGGTATATTGGGGACAGGCTTCCTGAAATCCTACATGCATCTATGTTACACACGTTTTAGAGATCTTCATCAGTTGATATGTTATATGAGATTCCACTATCCCCTCTGATCTTCCACATTTATTAACCCTACAATACACTATTCTTATATTTCACTAAGGTTAATTTAATGGGCATTTTTATGCTTTTGTAATGGGGATATACACACACTTGTATGTCTCAGCTAAGGGCCAAATTGAAGTAATCATTGAAAGTTAGTTTAATTTGTGAAACTATCACTCTTACATTGCACCAACATCCTCTGTAAATAATCATCCCTTCTGTGAAACATGGTGGTGGCAGCATCATGCTGGGGGGAGGCTTTTCTTCAGCAGGGACAGGGAAGCTGGTCAGAGTTGATGGGAAGATGAATGGAGCCAAATACAGGGCAATCCTGGAAGAAAACCTGTTGGAGGCTGCAAGACTGGGAAGGAGATTCACCTTCCAGCAAGACAATGATCCTAAAATACACAGCCAGAGGCGTAACTACCAGGGTAGCAGCTGCCACAGGGCCTGGGACATTCGGGGGCGGTAAGTGACACTGTCTGTATCCACCTCCGTGTAAAATAATTGTTCATGGGTGGTCCACAATGGGGCATAGTACTGTGTAGGGGCCACTATGGGGCATAATACTGTATGCAGGAATGCGGTTTGTGCAGGGGGTTCCCCCCCCCCCCATGTCAAATGTTCACCTTGGGGCCCAGCCATTCCTAGCTACGCCACTGGCCAAAGCTACAGTGGAATGGTTTAGATCAGGGGTAGGCAACCTTCGGCACTCCAGATGTTGTAAAACTACAACTCCCAGCATGCATACTTGCTCTGCTGTTCTTGGAAGTCCCATGGAAGTGAATGGAGCATGTTGGGAGTTGTAGTTTCACAGCAGCTGGAGTCCCAAAGGTTTCTGACCCCTGGTTTAGATCAAAGAATATTCATGTGTTAGAATGGCTCAGTCAAAGTCCAGACCTAAATACCATTGAGCATCTGTGGCAAGGCATGAAAATTGCTGCTCACAGACGCTCTCCATCCAATCTGGCTGAGCTTCAGCTATTTGGCAAATAATGGGCAAAAATCTCAGTCTCTAGATGTGAAAAGGTCATAGAGACAGACCCCAAAAAACTTGCTGCTGGAATTGCAGCAAAAGGCGTCTCTACAAAGAATTGATATAGGGGGCTGAAGACTTTTGCACGTTGCACTATTCAGAATTATTTGATTCAAGTTTTCAAAACCATGTATCATTTTTGTTCCACTTCACAATTATCTGCTACTTTGTGTTGGTTATCACTTAAAATCTCAACACATTTAAGTTTGTGGTTGTAAGGTGACAAAAGGGAAAGCAGGCAGGGGTGATTTAGTGACATCTATACATTAAACCTGATGCTCCCAGAAACCACCTTCAGGAAATACAGGAGTGCGCTTTTCTGTAGGGGCACCATGAGGGGACATACTGTAGTGCTAAAATTAAGGAAGATATACTGTGGGCCACAATGAGGGGGTGTTCTACTCCTAGAGAATACAAGGGTATATACTGTGCAGGGCCCACACATGATGCCATGTGGAGGCCACTAAAACAGCACTGTGTACTGTGTGGGGAACAAAGGGAAATTGGTGGGAAATATCCAGGATATACTACACAAGGGAGGCTTCATGCCTACTCTCCATGGCTGCTTCTGTGGACTGGGAGGACCATGGAGACACCATTCTGTCCACATGCAGGACAAGATACCACAGCATGTTTAAAGAGGTTGAGCTAACCCCTTGCAATTCTATACCTTAAACACTGGATGGGGAAATATAAATATGGCACTCCTGAATGAATGGGTTCTCAAGTAGGTACCCACTCCAATTTGTGGTAGAATTAATGAGGCCGAGACCTATTCAAAAACAACAAACACTGAGCAGATCTGGTGGAAAAGCACTAGATAGCCAGGACTACCACCATAATTGAATAGGAAAATCAATATAACATAGCACTAATGCAAAAATAAAACTATTATAAATAGATAAAACATACCTCTAACCAAGGCATAATCAAAACACCAAAATCACCACTAAAGAGGGTAAAAAAAAAAATAGATGGATCTTACCCACACTGTAGAACACGGGGGAATCAACAACCAAAGAAGATAGCTTTTGCAGGGCCAGGAGAGTGTCCCTATCCAAACCCTTACACACTCACCCTAGTCCCCTGTATATTGACTCCCACCCTAACAAGGGCAGTCCCAAACTGTACCTTTAACTGTTCCTACACGTTTCATGGCATGTCCTGCACCAATCCTCAGGAGACCCCTTTTGATGCCTCCTCATTGGAGGCTACTTTTTACTGTTTGCCTAAGGTCCACAAAGGCCTGTCCCCGCTGAGAGGAAGACCAATAGTGTCTGGAATCAATGGCCTGTCAAAATGTAGGGGTTTATTTAGAAAAAAATCTTGAGACCTTTTGTGACTGCACTTACCTCTCATCCAGGACACTTCTGACTTGTTGTATAGACTGGAGGGGGTGAGCCTGAAGGAAGATGTGATCGTGTTCCATAGACATGGAAGCATTATACTCGTCAATACCATATCAGTGGAGTCTCAAAGCAGTGGAATATTTTCTCCACTCATGGAGGACTCAATACCGTGCCCACAGCTCTTTTTCTGAACCTCCTAGAATTTTCTTTTACTCAATTTTTTTTTTTGTTTTCAATGGTAGGCACTTCCACCAGCTCAGGGGCATGGCCATGGGGAATCCATGTGCCCCTATGTATGCCAACTTGCTCCTGGGCTGGTGGGAGACGACTAGTGTTTTATGGAGGAAAATGGAATTTGTGTGTCCAACATTGAGCTGTGGGCACGGTACATTGATATCTTTGTGTTATGGAAGGGCAGTCCAGAGTCTTTCAAAATTTGTACAGGATTTAAATCAGAATGACATCGGTCTTTCCTTCACCTTTGAGGTGGGGGGGGGGGGGTGTGCTTCCTTTTTTGGACATTTTGATTTCTAAGGAATAAAGGGGCTCATTGAGTACAAAGGTCTTTAGGAAGTCCACTGCAACAAATTCCTTCCTACAGTGGAATAGCCACCATCCATATGCTTTAAGGAAAGGAATGCCACGGGGTCGATACGTCAGATTAAGAAGAAACTGCTCGCGGGGACAGGACTTTGTGGACCAGGCAGCTGATCTTAGGGTGCGCTTTGCTGAGAGGCTACCCTGATCAGATTTTGAGGGAGGCTTAGGAAGCCTCCTTAAACAGTGATCGGACTCAATTGTTAAAACCTAAAGAGAAGGATAGTGCTGAAATGGTTTCTCTCATTGGTACATTTGACAATGGGGCTCCTCAAGTGCGTAGAATTTTGGAGCGTCACTGGGAAATTCTTACGATGGACCCCGAATTAAGAGAATGTATTGGGGAGAGACATCAAATTACCTTTAGGAGGGGGAGATCACTTAAGGACCAGCTGGTCCATAGTTATTTGAATGTGCCTGCTACATCTACTTGGCTCTTTACCCCCCCCCCCCAAGGGCTGCTATAAATGCAGCAGTTGTCCAGCATGTCCTTTTTTATTACTAACAGGACGAACCTTTTTTTCTGAGGTTATGAAAATATCTTTTGATAGCCGACATTATTTCTTGTTGCTCAAAAGGGGTTATTTACAAGATGACCTGTCAATGTAAAATGGAGTATGTTGGGAAAACCAATAGGGAGTTTAGAAGGAGGATTAGTGAGCATTTGGGGGATATTCGAAACAAACGTGATACCCCTGTGGCAAGACACGTAAATGGACTTCATGGTGGGAATATGAATTGTTAGGTTTATGGGTATCGATCTGGTGAAACCACATCCGAGAGGGGGGAAATTGGCAAAAGGCCACCTTACAACGGGATGCAAAATGGATCTTTAGATTGGCAACCGAGACCCCATGTGGTCTGAATGAGCGACTAAATTTTTGTTGCTTTATTTAATTCACGTATGGGTATACTTTACTGGATTTGCTATAGCCAATGCAATTCTATATATTCTCTTGTTTTTGGAATTTTATATGTAGTTCCCCATGGTTGAATTCTCCTTAAACTTGTACATGTGTATTTTGACTTGCTCTCTATATTTTACATACTCCGTGTATTTTCTATATCTCTGGTTTATTCAGTTGGCTTTCCTGCAAGTTGGTTACTAATGCTAAGGTTTTTTTTTTATAGTTTGAGAGGGTAAAATAAGCGTTATTAGGTCTGTAAACATATGATTTTGAACTAACCTTTTAATATTGAGCTAAGGGATTGTCTCTCCCATTATAATGTGATCGTAATTGGATAATGGGCTGCTTTTCAACATTATATTATCATGCGTGATTTATCTTAAGGGCTATTGAAATTCGTTGGTAGATATCTTCCCCCACGTATAGGACCACATTGAGTGTTTGAATGCATCGATATTTGTCTATGGTAATCGGCATCTACCGCTTCCTCTGTATTTGTGCACAGTGCGCATATCGGCCGGTTGTTACTATGGAGCCGATGCTAGAAATCAAACCGGAAGTGACCCGATTCGCGTCACTTGCAGGCACCTACAAGCGCACGCGGGACAGTAACATGTCTCCCCTCTGAAAGCATCTGTAAACAGCTGTAGCGCTTTAGACCTGATTAGGGGAGCGGCATGTGTAAATTGCCCTATGTTGCACATTCGTTGGCCACTGCCATTCTATGTCTAACTAGTGAGGAATAGTCCCACTACTGTGGGTTCTCTGGTTTATTTTGCACCCCGTTGAGCACTTTAGGTGAGTCTTCAGGACCTTCTATCACGCTATCTATTCAAGAAAGCCTACAACCTCCAATAACACTGTCACCACACCACCACCTGAGCAGCCTCTACCCCCACCTTCTGTCTCTCTCCCTCTTCCCTCATAGACTGTAAGCCCTTGCGGGCAGGGCCCTCTATCACACTGTGCCAGTTGGTCACTGTTAGCATTATCTGTTTTGTATACAGTAATACCTCGTACACTCGCGTTTCCGAATTTGCGAATTCACAGATTCGCGATATTTTTTTGGTAACATACATAGATTTTACTCTCAGATCTGTGAAATTTAATAAAAAAAAAAAAAAAAAACCTTCGCTATTGGGTAGTAGCGTCCTGTTTGTTACGTACCCGGTAATTAGTTTCATTTTACTGTGAGTGTATAAGAAAAATGAATGAATGTATTACTATACAGTACTGTACAGTATACTTTAGTATACTGTACAGTACTGTAGGGTAAAGTTTATTGATATTTAGGGGTTAAACATTAGAAATCGGCATTGTAAGCGCTTCTAAGCGTTTGTACCAAACATTCGCGATTCCTCGCAATCCGCGACCCGCTCTGTAACCTAACCTCGCGAATGTACGAGGTATTACTGTATCTGGTGTACCGTATGTAAATCTGCAAATGTAAAGCACCATGGAATTAATATAATGTAAAGCACCATGGAATTAATGGTGCTATATAAACAAACAATAAATAGTTAGGATCTCCTGAGGATTGGCGCAGGACGTGCCATGAAATGCATAGGGACAGTTAAAGGTACAGTTTGGGACTGTCCTTGTTAGGGCAGGAGTCAATATACGGGGACTAGGGATTGTGTGCAAGGGTTTGAATAGGGACTGTCTCCTGGCCCTGCAAAAGCTATCTTTGGTTAATTCCCCTGTATTCTACAGTGTGGGTAAGATCCATCCATTTTTTTACCCTCTTTAGTGGTGATTTTGGTGTTTTGATTATGCCTTGGTTAGAAGTATGTTTTATCCATTTATAATAGTTTTATTTTTGCATTAGTGCCATGTTATATTATGCTGAGACCTCTTCCTCTTTTTCCAGGACTCCCATTAATTTACAGGGCCTACAATTAAGGGTGAAGAGCAGATTCTCCCCTCCCCATGGCTCACATGCTCTAGAACAGGCATGTCAAACTCAGGGTACCCCGAGGGCCACATGAGTAACAAGAGGTTGTTGCGAGGGCCGCACACAGCAGCTAATGTCAGACACGCATTTTAACAGCAGTCATGAAAACAAGATATGAAGTAGTAATATGTAACAGCAACATATATTTGCAGTGCGCAACAGCAACTAATATATTTAACAAAAATACAGCAATTAAAAACTAAACATTTATTTGCTATCATTTTTTTCAATCATTTTTAGTGTTTTGTCCTGAGGCTTGACACCTCTTTGTGCTTTGTGCTAATAGGCCTATTCATTATATTATTATATTATTATTTATATTATTTATATTATTATTAGGAATTTTCAATATGTATTTATTTACTTTATTTTTATTTAATGGGCGTCTGTAGGATTTGTTCTTTTTGGTGTTCACCCCTGGTATTTGCCTCCAAGGGTGCACATGTATTTTAATTGCTTTTAATTTTTCCTTGTTTGCTGTGTTATTTAATAAAGAAATTTGTGTGCTTTATATTGGATGCTGTTTCTCCTTTGTGTTCAATTGCATTTTTCATCCAATCAGCACCACTGTTTTTTGCATCACAATTATTTATAATCTGAGTGCTCACCCCTCTCTTTAGTTTTTAATGGTTACATACAGGAGGGCCACTCACTTGCTTGGACTTTGCCTGTGCGGCAGTGGGTCCCTTCTTCCTCAGCACGGTCACAGTATCCCAGTCACTCAGCCACGAATTCCTCCGCTCACAACAAAACTGACTTAGGTGATCAGCAGCCACGCGAGCCGCAGATGTACAAAACTCACGATCAGCACTTCCGGGTCGTCATTCATTGATCACGTAAGCAGGTCATATGCAGGGATATGGGCCAATGAATGAAGAGCCGGAAGTGCTGATCGTGAGTTTTGTACATCTGCGGCCCGCACAAAAGTCTCAAACTTTGTCTCTAAACTTTAGAGACAAAGTTTGAGACTTTTGTGCGGGCCGCAGATATGCCTGTAAAGGGCCGCATGCGGCCCGCGCGACGCATGTTTGACATGCCTGCTCTAGAAGCTTTTATTAATCTGATTGATAGGGACAGACTGAAGTCGGATTACAATAACCGACTATATTGTCCATTAGTTTCTTACCAAAAAGTTTATGATTTCTGAACTCCGACCGGGTGGTTCTGGTATTTTATATTTTACCAAAAATTCAAACTCTTCCAGAACCTCCCCTGGCTGTCCAGTTGTTGCTTCATCTGACTATACTTTCTGCACAGTCAATGTTACTAGAAAAGTTCTTACTCCAATAAAAAAAAATAAAAAATAAAAATAAAAAATAAATAAATACTCATAGCTCATTTTTGTTAGACACAGGCACCTTTCTAGAGGTCATCAATACCATTAATCCCATCAATAAACCATCCCTCTCGGTGACTTGATGTCAATAGTTTCTATACATCCGTTTTACATGAAAAAGGTTTACATGCTGTTAAAAACTACTACTGGGTAGTAAAACTGGAGGAAAGCTCTTATATGGACTTATTACACCTAGTCCTTACTGAAACTCTAAGATCATTATCTGCAGATACAGTAACAAGACTCAGTCCCCCTGATGAATATCCTTTTTATAAAGTAATTTCAGTGCCCAAATACATTGCAACCACTGTCTCCAGCTTTCCAAGGTCTGAGTCCTGTGAAAGTTGGATGACAAGGATTAGAGGGGATGCAATGTGTGCCAGGGCAAATGGCCCGCAGCTTGGGTCTAGTCTGGTTAGGAACATAGCATTGCTAGAGCCATTTCCTATAGTAGTGGCGGTGGAGTTATGGGGCAATAGAATAGCTGAAAGCAGCATTTGTTTCTGGTGTGACAATTTGTCCATGGTTCAGATTGTTAATGGACTGTCTTCTTCCTGCCCGGTCCTTGCATTGCTTCGGAGACTAGTGCTCCTATATTTGCAATCTAACATTTGGTTTAGAACGAAGCAGGTTCTGGGGGTGTAGAAAGAGATGGCTGATGCTCTCATGTTCCAATTTCCTGTTTTTTTTTGGGTCCTTCATCCATCAGCGGCCAGGGAAGGTTTGAGTTGCCCAGTTACATTGTGGAGCCTATTGAGAACAGCTGCTAGAGCTAGTTTGTGGTTCAGTGACGCAAGCTACATGGAAAGTTCACTACAGTTTGTGGGTCGCATGGCTAGTAATCTGGCAGAACAGCTTAATTTTTCTTTGGAGTTTCAGCGTTACGGGTGAAAGGGTTGTCGCATAATGTGGTGTTGCAGAAATTATGCCAGAGTGGCCTTTATGTTTAAGTTGTTTAGGATGTGGAATAAGCAGCGCCATGGTTGGTGGCGTGGACTGAGACAGGATGCAAGATACCTAAATTTGCCTCATCACGTACTGTGAAGTTATGTCCCTCTTTCAGCACTTTGAAAGTTAGAGCAGAACAGACTATACAAGGGAGGCTTCCAGTCCACAGAAGCAAGCCATGGAGGGTAGGCACGAAGAACCATGATACACCATTCTGGCCAAATGCAGGCGTTGAGAGATAGCAGTGTGGGTTGAAAGGGGTAATGCTAACCAGTTACAAACTAATCCCTTAAGTCAGTCAGTGCAGAAAATCTGATGCAGTAGCAACCTGGCTTGGAACAGAGTGAGTAGCAGGTTTCAGATGCGGAGGAGTGACAGGTCAAAGGTTGAATTTGCCCCAAGTGTAGGAAAGCTTAAAGGGGGTGTACATGCAGGAATTTGATGCAGAAATTCACTGCTTGACAAATTCAGCATCAGGAATTTGAAGCAGATTTTTTTCTGCTTGTCAAAAACCAATGAGGATTTTGACACAATTTGAATCAGATGTTGCTGTATTTGAATGCCACTGTATTGACAAAAGGAAAGATCCTTGTATGATCCTCAGAATATAGTAAAGGCCGAGTTAAAGAAAAGCAACCCAAGCCAGGACCCAGTGGTAAAACAGTCTGTTAGTGGAGCCACCAGCAACCTGAATAGGTTCAAGCGGTGAGATCATATGGCTTCGGACAAGTGGTTTAGGTCATAGAAAACATCTTGAATTTAAAGCAGTAAAAGTGGTGCCAAAATGAATGGCTCAACAGAGGCTCTACCTGGAGAAAGCACCTCCAAATTGCTGGGTTCACATGGTCATCTATCAGCTTCAGTGTTCTTCTATGGTGTCTGCATCCTTTGGAGCTCCAGTAGTTATGAAACAAGAATATCAGAGCAAGGATGTATGCTGGATGTTGAACTTCCATAGAACCATATTCAATCTTCCAATGGCAAATGTTAGAAACAGATGTGCAAGTAGTGAGTTTGTGCAGATGTGGTCTTAAAGAAGCCACATCAAAAGGAGACAGAGTAGCAGGAAGGAGTTGATGTCAGAGTTCCAAAAAAGATGCCTTGCCATGAATATCAAAATCAAAAGGGAAGATGTGGTGAAAAAAGCAGCCCAAGCCAAAAACCAGCAATAAAATCCAACCACCAGAAATCTGAATAGGTTCTCAGGTGGCAAGATCACAGAAAAGGGTGGCTTTGGACAAGTGGTGAAGGTCATGGATAATTTAAAGCAGTGAAAGTGGTGCCCAACCCATCATTGTCCATTGCTCAAAAGAGGCTGTAACTAAAGAATGATATTTCAACTGGCTGCAGGATGCCCCTTTTCCCCATCAATGGTACTTTCCTGTGTACTTTGCCTCGGGGGGGGGGAATCTCCACAGGTATTTGAACAAACAAGGATGTCTCCCAATTGCCGCTGCCACCCTCTATACTGCTGGGATAACTGCAGGAGCAGTTTCTTCACAAATGGTTACATTCACAGGGACCTCAAGCCTACAAATATTTAAGCACAAGTTCTGGAAACCTAAAAATTGCAGACTATGGCTAAAATAAAAATCTGAGGGCATTTCAGGTAATCAAGTTGTTAAAATCCTGGATCAGTTATGGAGCATGGTGCTAGCTGTCAGTTACAGCCAACACCCTGCTGCAGCGGTAAAACATGCCAAGAGCACCTGAATTTTCTTGGAGTACCGGGAATATCCTTACCATCCAGAGACAGCCGTGAGCAAGGGAGAATTGCTGTCAGTACTTTGACATTTTTGGTGCTGTGCCACGAGGAGCGGACTCTGACAGGAGGACCAGGCTCAGGCCTAGTCTATAGGTAACCAGATCCCTGTGACTCCATCCCCAGTATACCTAGCTGGGAGAGGCATGAGGGGAGGATTAGTGGTGGACTATTTTGCAGAAACATCTGCAACATCCCTGGGCACCCTCCTAGAACCAAGGCTGGGGAATTGGACACTATACTACCCCCATTTGAAAGATGCCGTTCCCTGTTTCCAGTTATCACAATAAAAACTTACCACTGGCTGCCTGAGTCGTGCCTGCATCACCATCAGGGCCCTTCCGACTTCCACCACACCGGCTCAGAGAGGAGAAGCCCTCTCTCCAAACTGGAAGCGCCCCAGGGGAAACTACCACCACCATCCAGTAGTGCTGCAGGACCCCCCTTGACTCTGTCCAGCCCAGGAGTGGGGCTAGAGTGGTTGGTGAGTGTGCTCGGCCTAGTAGGTGGCACATCCTCTGCCACTACAACTCCCATCCTCCAGTCTCCTCCATCTGGGTTGTGACTAACTCTACAATACACTATCCTTATATTTCACCAAGGTTAATTTAACAGGCGTTTATGCTTTTGGAGTGGTGACAGATATACCCACTTTTATGTTTGTCTCAGCTAAGGGCCAAACTGAAGTCATCATTGAAAGTTCTATTAATTTTTGGGTTCCATATTCCTGTGACTCTTACATTGCACCAACGTGACACATGGCCGGGCAGCATCGTGCTGTGGGGAGGATTTTCTTCAGCAGGGACAGGGAAGCTGGTCAGAGTTGATGGGAAGATGGATGGAGCTAAATACAGGGCAATCCTGGAAGAAAACTTAAATATTTGACTGCAATATTCCTGACCTATTAGTATTCTGCTGACAAAACTCTTGTATCTTATGGTGCATGGGTGTGGTTAGGGTATACTATTCTAGTATTGTCCAAATACAGTAGTAGAAAGTATAAGGATGTTGGGAAACACCCCCTCATGAATATAAATGATTGACAGACACACATGTCTGGGTCTCTCTCTGTGGGGGTCTCTCTCTCTTTCGACCTGTCTTACTTCCTCTGACACCTTGGAAGGATGACAGAATTGTCCTACAGAAGACCAACACACATTGATGAATAAGCATGAGCCAAGATGTCTGCAAGAGAACCATCTTGAAGAAACCTAACAACTTCTCCTATGATGTAAGACTTTAACTGATATTTCTGTTATGCTGGAAGGTTTCCATGTATCTGTTTTTCCATGAATACTTCAATAAACTTTCATGTTTTTATAAGAAGCTGACAAGCCTCTAATAATGTTACCTTATGGGTCAACACATGAGTAAGGATTTCATTCAATTGTAAAGTATTTTACAGTTAGCAGGATATTTTACAAAAACCTGCTGGAGGCTGCAAAAGACTGGAAAGGAGATTCACCTTCCAGCAAGACAATGACCCTAAACATACAGCCAGAGCTACAGTGGAATGGTTTATAGCAAAGAATATTCATGTGTAAAAATGGCTCAAAGTTCAGGCCTAAATCCCACTAAGCATATGTCGCAAGACATGAAGATTGCTGCTCACAGATGCTCTCCATCCAATCTGGCTGAGCTTGAGCTATTTTGCAGAGAAGAATGAGCAAAAATCTCAGGTCTCTAGATGTGCAAAGCTGGTAGAGACATACCACCAGTGTCCACAAACTTGGAACATCCATTAAGAACACATGCACTCCAAATCCCCTTATGTCCATATGTATTCCCAAACCTACTTCTAGGGATACTGTCCAACGTACAACCAACAGAAAAGTCATCTTATTTAGTAGTAAACCGATCACAACCAATAGTACTACACTTAAAGTTACCCACAGCTAGACAGAATAAAGAATGGACTTTGTCCTCTTACTCATGTGACCATTGAAGGTCACACTGCTCATAGCAAATTGACCACGATGCCATCTAATGTACCCCATTCTCCTTCAGTACCAGAAAGTGTTTGATTAGCAAGGTACATTAACAACCAACTCAAAATATCCAACATTAAAGAACCTGTACCTCTAGAGAACTCAGTTAACTTGAGGACTCTTGATAACCATATACGACACACTGTTAACGGCACAAAAACAACAATACATCTCACCCCCTACCAGTCAAACAAAATCACTAATCTCTGAAATCTGTCAAATACAAAATGTATCAATTTTTTTTTTTTTTTTTTTTTTTTTTTTTAGGTCTTTCACCAGCACTCACTCCTCTACCATCAGATCATGTGAAAGAATCCACTAGTCACCAAGATTTCAGATTATACCCCACTCAGACTCAAAAGGAAACGCGCCAATCCCAGTGTACACACACACACACACACACACACACACACACACACACACACACACACACACACGGTTCTAGAGGGGGTAGGAGAGGACGAACAAACAAGGAAAGAAAACCCAGTCTCATAACTGATACCCAACTGGAACACACTGACACCACAAAAGCAATAAGAATATTTTACCTTTCTAACTGTACACTAACAAAACGAAGAAAGCCTATTATACAAAGGCCTACCATTCTGTCCTAATCAGAAGATCAAAGAAATTGACCTATATATTGATCTACAAAAATACATTAGGAATTAAAAAGTTAGCCAGGCATTTTGCAGTTGAAAAACATTCTAATGAAAGTGCCACTGAACAGTCTATAGTCACAAATAGATCTTGTAATTCACCAATATATCTACCACTAACCCCCTTACTTATATCCCCACTGGGAATTTCACTTTTGCTCAAGTACCTCTCGTTCTCTTGTGCCTACACATACCAAAGTCTACATTCTACCCGACACCATATTGATACATTTTCTGCCACGTCACCTCTGATATAAGATCATCTAAACATAGGAACACAGAATATTACCAAGGGTGAACGAGCAGCCCTAAAATCCTTAATGGGAAATACCTCTATTGTGATAAGAGGGGTGGGGGAGAAGACAAAAGGGGAGGTATTATATCCACAAAAGGGTTGTCCACCATTTCACTATATTTGTCTGAAGATCTGAATAACCCACAAAAACAAATGTAGCTTTATTCTAAACTGTATTTGTTTTATACTTGAACAATGTATTCTTTGAAAACAGTATTTATTTAGATGTGGGGTACCACAATGGGTACACTTTGCACCAAGATTTGCTAACCTGTATATGGGTTATTTGGAGTCAGAATTTACTCTGAGAAATGGCACAGTCTTCAAATATGTTATATTGATCTCATTCATCTGGGAGGGGACCACAGAATCCTTCACAGATTTCACTAATGACCTGAATACTCATGTGTCAGAATGGGGTATAACCCTATCTGGTAGCTCCAGAGCCAACCAAATTGAATATTTGGATCTAATACTTGATGGCTCTAAGATCCATACCATGACCTTTTCAAAAAAGTGGACTGCAATAGTCTCCAGGACTATAATAGCCTGCACTATAGGAAATGGAAGAGGAAAAAAAAAAAAAAAAAAAAAAAAAAAAAGTTCCCTATGGACAGTTCAGGAGAATGAGCAAACAGCACCCAGTGAGGATTATATCACTCAGTCGGGTTATGACAGATTCCAGGATAAATACTATCTCAATGGTATCAAATCAGCAAACCTAAGCGCCAAAGAAATTATTGCAACAGGACAGATCTACGAATACCATAAAGAAACCTCTTCAATCTCCCTTCATCACTGCTTTCAATACAGGTCATAATTGGATAGAGACAATACTAAGTAAATATTGGGGCATTCTTATGAATTATCCCTTTCTGAAGAATTTGTTGCCAAAAACCTTGTCACTTTCAGGAGAGCCAGTACTGTAAAGAATTTTCTGGCTCCGAGCAGATGAGGGAAAACATTTCATACAAACCTGTTCCTCGATCCATTAGTCCTAAAGGCAGCTATAAATGCAATTCTACCAAATGCAAGTGCTGCGCTAGTATCACATGGCCAGTAGATCTACAGGTGAGAAGTTTCCAGTAAGACACTAACATAGATCACATGTGCACGCATGTTATTGAATGTAGTTGTGGCCTGGAATAAGTGGGATGAACAACGATGCAATTAAGAGGGAGACTAAACATAGGTCTAACAAATAATGGACACTACACAGTATCTCGTCATGCTACACGTATGCATAAGTGTGATCCCTGATCTATATAACATTATTAGTAAATATATTTTTAGCTGAATGACCTCCTGCGACCTGGGGGGCAGGGTTACTTTTTTTATACCATAAATGTTTGTGTGTCATACATGTTTATACCTGCAATATTTTGCACTTGAAAAAGAGCATTTATTGCCTGAAACGCATTGTGCTTATGCCTGAATAACATTGCTTAAGCAGATCAGCACCAGTGACCATTTTTTTCTACTTGGGGATTCTCCTCCTGTGTTTTGCATTATACAGGAAATATCCTCAATACTGGAAGTACAAATACATGAAGGGACAGCACAAGACTTTGTGATCTTCTCACTCCTAGTTCTGACAGTAACAAGGGGACATGCTCTAAATCTGAAGGAGAGAAAGTGTCACCAGCAACAGAAGGATTCTTCACTGTAAGGGCAGTGAAGCTATGGACCTCACTGCCACAGGACGTGGTGATGGTGGATTCATTGTGCATATTCAAAGAGGGTACAGATGCCTCTAACGTAAGAATACAAGGAGATATGTGTCGGAACCACATGATGCCGTGGCAAGGCTACTAAAGGTATTGTAGTGTACAGTGTGTATACACACTGTGTAAACCCTTCTATAGTTAGATTCCCTAAAATGTACCCTCCTCTGTTTATGCTTCAACATTACCCCACAGGATATGATGACGTATCAGACTAGCTTTATATGTCCAGGCACCATCTGCACGTTAAAGGACACGACTGGTGACGGCTCATACAGCTTTATATATGTGTAATGACAGTAACCTCTATTACAGAATTGTCTGACCATTGTATAAGCAATGCTACCTCCGATGCCGCCCCTGCTACCTCCTGTGTCACCCCCTCTACCTCAGATTGTAAGCTCTTGTGAGCAGGGCCCTCAGTCCCAGTGTGTGAATTGAATATTTCTTTGTAATGTATCTTTTTTGTCAGTACTTGAACCCTACAAATTGTACAGTGCTGTGGAATATGTTGGTGCTATATGAATAAAATACACACACACACACACACACACACACACACACACACACACACACACGCACGCGCACGCAATAAGCAGAGCCAAACTTGGGGTGGGCAGAGGTGGGATGCAAGATACCTAAATTTGCCACAGAGTACGAAGAACTATGATACACCATTCTGGTCACATGCAGGCATTGTGAGATACCAGTGTATGTTTAGAGGGGCAATTCTAACCCCTTACAAGCTAATCACTTAAATCAGAATCCGTGTAGAAAATCTGATGCAGTAGCAACCTGGCTTGGCACGGAGAGGGTAGCAGGTTTCAGATGGGGAGGAGTGTGATTGGTCAAAGGTTGAATTTGCCCCAGGTGTAGGAAAGCTTAAAAGGGGGGTGTACACAGGAATTTGATGCAGAAATTTTCTGCTTAAAAAAAACAAAAACCCACAAACCAGTGAGGATTTTGACTCCGAATTTGAATCAGATGATGCTGTATTTGAGTGCCACTGTATTGACAAAAGGAAAGATCCTTGTATGACTCTCAAAATAGTAAAGGCTGAGTTAAAGAAAAGCAACCCAAGCCAGGACCCAGTGGTAAAACCCAGCCTGATAGTGGAGCCACCAGCAACCTGAATAGGTTCCAATGGTGAGTTCATAGGCAAAAGTGGCTTCAGACAAGTGGTTTAGGTCATGGAAGACATCTTGAATTTATAGCAGTAGAAGTTGTACCAAAATGAATGGCTCAAAAGAGGCTCTACCTGGAGAAAGAGCCTCCAAATTGCTGGGTTCACATGGCCATGTTCATTATCAGCATCACAATTCTATGGGGTCTGCAACTCCAGTAGTTATGAAGCTACAACTCCCAGCACACATCCTTGCTCTGATAGTCTTGAACTCCCATAGAAAAGAAAAAAAGAGCATGTTGAGAGTTGTAGTTTTACAGTAGAGTGAGTGCTGAAGGTTGCTGACTGTTCTATGACACCATACAATCCGGCAACCATATTCAATTTTCCAAAGGCAATTGTTAGAAACAGTTTGTGCAGATATGTGGTCATAAAGCACCCAAATCCAAAGGAGGTAGAGGAGCAGAGAGGAGAGTTGGATAATAAACTTGAGGGTACATTCAAATGCGGGAGATGCAGAGCATGCCGATTCATTCATACCAGCAAAGACCAAGTGTTTCTACAGGTAGGAGGTTCCTGAACAGGGAGTTTATTAACTATCAGACATACTATTGCACCTCCTCTTGGATCAGCTGTAGGGTGCGGCGTGCTTGGATCAACTGTAAATAATCATCTCTACTGTGAAACATGGGGGCAGCATTATACTGTGGGGAGGCTTTTCTTCAGCAGGGACAGGGAAGTTGGTCAGAGTTGATGGGAAGATGGAAGGAGCTAAATACTGGGCAATCCTCGAAGAAAACCTGTTGAAGGCTGCAAGAGACTTGAAACTGGGAAGGAGATTCACCTTCCACCAAGACAATGACCCTAAAAATACAGCCAGAGCTACAGTGCAATGGTTTAGATCAAAGAGTATTCATGTGTTAGAATGGCCCAGTCACAGTCCAGAACTAAATCCCATTGAGCATCTGTGGCAAGACATGAAAATTGCTGTTCACAGACACTCTCCATCCAATCTGGCTGAGCTTGAGCTATTTTGCAAAGAATGGGCAAAAATCCCCCAAAAGACTTGCAGCTGTAAGAGCAGTGAAAGATGGCTCTACAAAGTATTTACCGTATTTTTTTTTTTTTTTTTTTTTTTTTTTTAAATAAGATGCACGCCCCCCTCCCCCCAATTTTGGGAGGAAAATGAGGGTGCATCTTACGGTCCAAAAGTGGGTGTTTGGGGAAGGGGGTGGGGTCGGTGGAGCGGGATTGCGGCATTGCCCCACTCCTGCAGCAGAGCTTCCTTCTAGCGGTAGGAGTGGGGTGATGTGCAGGCCCTGGGATTGGAGGAGCAGGTGTCTCATTGAACCCATGCCGGCATCTGCTGCTATTACAGTGGATGTCAGGTCTGTAAAGATGATTGCGGCCGCTCAGCTGCAGAGCAGTTGCCATAGATACCGTGTCTCACGCTGTAATGTGCAGTACAGACTCGGAGCTAATGCCCACAGTCAGACTCCAGTCTGATTGCAGGCATTACTATTTTAAAGCCCCCCCTAAAGTAAAAAGTAGCCCCCTGGGGCCGGTCCCCACACCTTTGAAGGTATGGGCCAGCTCCCGCGCAGTGAGATTGCAGTAGCAGACCTGTTCCTGTGACAGCCGGGAGCGCTAATAAAATAGTGACAAAACTTAATTTTTTTATTTTAAAATCACCCTCTTTCCCTAGAATACATATAAACACACACACACACACACACACACACACACACACAAACACATCCCCCCCTGTGTCCGAAAACTCCCGGTCTACAAATTTATAAAAATATTTTTACTGTACGGTGAGCGTCAAAACCAAAAATGCCGAACTGCTTTTTCCCCCCCACTGTTTCAACTTTGATTTGAATAAAAAGTGATCTAAGCAATAGACATTCCCCAAAATGGTATAACTAAAAAACATCTGGCTCCTCAAAAAAAGATTCCCTATACATCCCCGTACAGCGGCAGGGTCACCTGTCAATATGACCTTACAGCTGTTGCAAAACTACAACTCCCATATAATAAATATTTTACTGTTTTTTGCTTCAAAAATTTTCTCCCCATTTTCCTCCTCTAAAACCTAGGTACGTTTTATGGTCCGGTGCATCTTATAATCCAAAAAATACGGTATCTAGGGGATGAACACTTTTGCACGTCACAATTTTCAACATTTTTAATCAAATAAAAATCTGAAAACCATGTATCATTTTCCCTCTACTTCACAATTATCTGCTACTTTGTTATCACTTAAAAGCTCAATACAATACATTAATACAATTAAGGGTGAAGAGCAGATTCTCCCCTCCCCATGGCTAACATGCTGTAGAAACTTATGAATCTGGTTGATAGAGACTGAAATTGGATAACAATAACCAGCTATATCGTCCATTAGTTTCTAACCAAAAAGTTTATGATTTCTGAACTCTGACCAGATTCCAGTAATTTTACCAAAAGTTCAAACCCCCCTGGCTGTCCCGTTGTTGCCTCGACTATACTTTCTCCACTGTCAAAATTACTAGACAGTTACTCCAATGATCAAAGATACACACTCATGTTAGACCCAGGCACCTTTCTAGAGGTCATCAATACCATTAATCCCAAACCACCCCTCAGTGACTTTTGATGTCAATAGTTTATATCCATCCATTTTAACAGCATGTAAAACTACTACAAAACTGGAGGAAAGCTCTTTCTATATGGACTTGTTACACTTACTGAAACCCTTTTCCAAGATCAATATTACCTACAGATACAGTAACAAGGCTGCTCGGTCCCCTGATAAATATCCTTTTTATAAAAGTGATAAGAAATGCATCAGGAAGAATGAGGTTTGGGTACACGGAAGGGAAAGAAAGACACGGAGTTTGAAAAGCAGATTTTGCTGGAATAGTTTTCAGGTGCCATGTCTCATTTGCAGAGCCCCTAGAGTACAAATGCAGTGGAAACCCCCAAAAGTGAGCCCATTTTTCAAAGTAATTCATCTAGGGGTATGGTGAGCATTTTGAACTCACAGCTGTCAGATTTTATTAGAATTGGGACGTAAAAATTAAAAATGACTGATAAACCGTCCATATAGTTCCACATTTTTACAAAGGTTTAAAATACAAAAAACACCCCACAGTGCGCGACAACTACTTCTTAACATGAAAATATTCCATAAGTGGTCCTAGTGCTGTATGGGTACATGGCAGAGCTCTGAATAGAAAGAGCACCATTTGGATTTTGGAGGGCATATTTTGCTGGAATAGTTTTCAGGTGCCATGTCACATTTGCAGAGCCCCTAATTTACAAGTACAATAGAAAACCCTCAAAAGTGATCCCATTTTAGAAACTACACAAGGAACTTCAAGGGATATTGTGAGCCCAAGAGTGCTTCCTGAAAATGTACAAAGTGAAGATTAGTTTTTTTTTTAAAGAAATATGCCATTTCAAAGCCCAATATGTTGCAACCACTGTGTCCAGCTTTCCCAGGTCTGAATTCTGTGAAATCTGGATGACAAGACTGCAGGGGATGCAGTGTGTGCAGGGGCGAGTGGCCCATAGCTTGGCACGTGTCTGGATTGTTTAGTAACATAGCATTACTTGAGCTATTTCCAACTGTAGTGGCGGTGGAGTTATGGGGCAATAGAATAGCTGAAAGCAGGATTTGTTTCTGGTGTGACAATTTGTCCATGGTTCAGATTGTTAATGGACAGTCTTCCTGCCCGGTCCTTGCATTGCTTCGGAGACTAGTGCTCCTATGTTTGCGATCTAACATATGGTTCAGAACGAAGCATGTTCTGGGGGTGGAGAAAAAGATGGCTGACGCTCTGTCAAGTTCCAATTTTTTAGGTTTTTCGGGTCCTTCATCTGTCAGTGGCCAGGGAAGGTTAGAATTGCCCAGTTACATTGTGGAGCCTACTGAGAACAGCTGCTAGAGCTGGTTTGTGGTTCCGTGTTACAAGCTACGTGGAAAGGTCAGTGCAGTTAGTGGGTGGAATGGCTAGTAATCTCTGGCAGAACAGTACCCGAGGATGGTAGCACTTTGCTTAATTTTTCTCTGGAGTTCGTCAGCGTTACGGGTGAAAGGGGTGTCATGGAAGTTGCCCAGAGTGGCCTTTATGTTTAGGAGGTGTGATGTTCTGAAGCACTGTTATTCAACAGGTGTTGAAAGGGTGGAAGAGAGAGGGAAGTGGGGGAGACAATAGACTAGTCCCTCAGTCAGTTGGGTTGTCTTGGCGGTTCTGGAGTTGGTTTGCAAGAAGCCTTTTGAGGTTTTGCTTTTTCACTCGCTTTGCCGCTTTACGGGTGGGTGAACTGATTAGTCGTAGCAAGACAAAGCTGGGGGAGCCTTGCCGACAGGGATGTGGTGTCTGAAACGAAGGTGAAGGTGTACACAGAGTGGTCTTGTATGGTCTGAAATCAAGCCAAGGATGCAAGGGATCTGGTGGCCAATGAATTCACACAGGGAGCTCAGTTTCTGGGTCTCCAAGTTTGTTATGTCCCTGGGGGGGGGGGGGGGGGGGGGTGGTCATACAGCAATTTGTTGTTGAGCGATGGGGTACAACAATATTTTTTTGTTCAGGCTACAGGATAGATGACAGGGCATTGGTTCTCTGCCACAATGTCCAAGTATTGCACTCAAGGAGCTGTTGTGTGAAGATCAAGCTAGGAGACCAGGGCTTAATGGTTCATAAGATCCCATCCTTTTTATAAAGTTATTGACTAGGATGTGCTAGAGCAGTTTCCTATTTATATTCATGACTACTTACATAATAATAATTATAATTATATATATATATATCTCTCTATCTACACACACACACACAAACTTTCTCTATTTTTTATTCTTTTCATTATTTTCTTTGTGCTGTATAGATTTTAATGCATAGCACTGTCTTGTTTAAATCAGCTTAATTTATCCTACTATCCAGCTCTGTAGGGATATCTCCCTAATATAACATGGCTGCCGATACTTATCCCATGCATGCGCACAATGCAGGCATCTTGTTAGTCATCACATCTCAACGACGCCAGTTTAGTGTCATTGGAATGCATATGCGGCATAGGTTGTGATGGAGTCAGGACATGATCCTGTTGCGTTTTTCTTTATGACGCATGCAAGTGAGCTCAATTTTGAGCTAATGTATGGTGGTGCCTATAAAACCCCTTACTTTACATTGAACACCCCCCTGAGGATGCCTGTGCGAAACACATGTTGGGGTGTTGGTCAAATGTGGTCACAGGACATTTACCTGATGGCTGGTTGGCACTCACTAATTCTGAGGAAACCCATTGGCATTTTGCACATTGCACTGATGCACCTTTACTTGTTGGCGATTATTATTTGTTGCCATTTGGGTGATCTGTGTATTTCTTCAAGATCTGTTTTTTCATACGAATATTAAGTTTTGATTATTGGTATATTTTTATTATTTGGTTATATTGTAGGTTTTTGTCAGTGTGTATTGACATATCCATTTGTACATCACGAGCCGTCTTGTGTACCACACTTGTCCAGTTTGTTTTTATGTCTTGTTTGCAACATTACTTTTGTAATTCTAGCTTGAATGAAGATGCATTTTGAACTATATTTGAGAAGAAATTA